>CM055109.1:11165061-11765061 GCA_029204225.1 Diphasiastrum complanatum
AAAAACTTTAGATTACAATCCAGATAATCACATCTAGATACCCAAAGTTTTGCCGAATATCAAATTCAGTTTATTATTCTTGTATCCATTATGATTCGCTATCCAATTGAGCTCTCTAGAATACACTCACTAATGAGCTGAGTCCCTTCCTTAGCTAAGGGAATATTCTATCCCAAGAATACTGTATATCCAATGCACACAATTTTAACTGATGAACCCAAATGATTCACTAATCATGCATCTTATAAGCAATATAAATTCAAAAAACCATCAGTTCCTGGTGAATTCACATCACTCTGATTGTTTTATCAATTAACTTCATCCTGGAGTAATCAACTACTCAAGTTAATTGGCAATGATTCAGAAATCTCAAATGTCTAGGTGAAGAATTCAATTATACTAGTATGACACCACATTTAGATCCTTATCCAAATCATTTATAATTAATTCATAAATCTCCATACAAAGATTTGTTAACTCCTGCATGTGTCAAAAGCAATATTTGATCACATGTTTATGTTCAACCGACTAGGTTAAGTGCACCAAATAACTCTAATTAACTAGGAACCGGAGGGTACCGTCTTGGAAAAAAGGTAGCTCATGAGGAACGATCATCTCACTATCATCCTAAATCTATGAACCAAAATCATAAACGTTATGTTAGGATTAGCAAAAACTTATATTGTCACCCTCGAGAATTCAACCAATAGATTTTTCTTGTGGTTATCCTTGCTAGACCTAATTTATTTTTTATGCCGTACTTGAAGAGTAGCTGATGTCGTAATGCCTATTACAACTCCCAAGCTCCCTTTGCATGCAAAATAATCAAAGGTCGATGAAAAGAAAAAATTCCATGCAGAGTCTCTTAACTAAGCAAAAGCCATACAATTTTCTAGAATTTCCCATTACTGAAAAATTCCACGCAAGGCCACCCTTGACTATAAAACTTTTCTACAAAGATGCATTTAACCCTAAGGGGTTTAAACTCCCAAAAGGTTGGAGTTCAATCCCCCCACTGAGATTAAGCTATATTATGCTTCTCTATTTTGGAGATTTCATTCATTTCTTTGTTTTCCCATTGGTGTCGCGAAACTGTCTCGAAACTGTTTTTGTTTTATTGTCGCGAACACTTTTAGTTTTTTTGAATTTTTTTTTGCGTGGAAGGTTCACAGGAATTTAGACACGCGACTACACATCACAGAACAGATTCTATTCTAGCAATTAAGATAGCGCAAGACAAGGAGATGCATAAAGAATAGAGCAACTGTATTATCAGTTTGATTTTCAGAGCGAGATCGTCAATGTCTCGCTCGTTGGCGGCATGACGCTCAGCTCTTTCGCTGTGTTATGCTTGTTGGCTTGCGGCAAAGTTGCAGGAGTTCACCATTTCTTTACACTCCCTCTTGAACCTTGTAGCTTTGCACGTTTAATCCAATTGCCTTTCTCTGTTTGGCGAAGGAGTGGCTTGTCGAGTGGCTTCATGAGCAGATCTGCAATCATGTCTTCTGATTTTATGTATTGGGACCTTGAGCTCTCCTTTCGAGATTAAATCTCGAATGTGATGGTGACTTCAGAGGTAATGTGTTTTGTCTTTGAATGGAAGACAAGATCCTGGGATAGATAAATGACACTCTGAGAGTCCATCATCATCGTGCATGGCCATTCTTGTGGTATCCCGATTGCTTCCAGCATCATCTGCAGCCACACTACCTCGTTTGCCACCTTGAAGCTGCAACGTATTCAGCTTTGCAAGAGGATTGAGCTACCAAGGTTTGCATTTTGCATATCCAACTGATTGCAGCTTCGCACACTATGGTACGTCCTCCAATTATGGACTTGTTGTTATCTTTGAAGCTCGCCATCTTGCATCACTGTAGTGGTGTAGCTCAAATCCTTTTCTTTAATTTTTAGCATTGTAGGTCAACCTAATATTCTGGGTACCCTTCAGATACTGTAGGATTCTTGCCATTTGCCAATGTGCCCATGCCAGGTTTGGAAGAGAATTGGCTTAAGGCATAAATAGAGAAAGCTAGATCGGGTCTGGTACAAATTTTAAGGTACATCAGGCTACCGATCAAGTTTTGGTAGGGTATACTGTGGAAAAAGTACAAAAAGGACCAAGAGTGGATCCTAATCTGATCCTCAAGAGGGATTGGATGTTAGATTTACTTGATCTATCAATCTACATAAGATTAAGATCAATCTAGATCAATTCTAGACATAAAATCCAAACAAGAACAATCATTTTTTGAAGGTAAATGTACTTGCTGGTTTCACACAGTGTGAAAACCTGTCAGGGTACGGACTCCAACCTGAAAATCAAGTACACATTGATAGAACCTCAAAACAATCAAAACAAATATAGACAAATGGAGAGAATCACTCAAAATTGCTTCCAAAACCAAGATTGGTGTCTCACAATGATTATGGCCAAATGTGGCTCTATATATACAATAAGTGGGAGCTCATGGTATTGATTATCCCTCTAATCCCACATGTGTGAAGGTGCTTGTCATATGATGATTCATCATGCAAAACTGACACTTGGACAAAACCTTCTATTTTGAGCACTTTTGGTCCATTTTCCTTCTATATGGAGATCTACTTGGAAATCTTCTAGAACTGAAAATTTGCCTACTTCAGCTTATTCCACACATGTGGAGCTATCCTCTACACATGGGATATGACACGTAACCAAAATATTTGGCTCATGCAATCAATAGATTGATGCCATGTGTCATATATCTAGAAAACTAGTTTTTGGCCTTTTTGAATTAAGTCATATGTACAACCTATATGATTATCGTACATGACAAGTACACTATTTTCACACATGGGAACAGGCTCCACACATGTGTGTTTATCTATATACAAGATTTTTGGCCTCTACCAAGCTTATTTTTGCATTTTTCACTCAAAAATATAGCTTGGTAGATCTAGCTTGATGAAAACATGATGATCTTGAACTTGACTCCATGGGCTGAATTGGTCTTTGCTGGTTCAAAAGGGTGTGAAGATCAGCCAATGAACTTAATGTTGATCTGAAATCACCATATCCATGATAGTGCTTCTTTGATGTTGACATCTTTGATGAGCTTGAGAGCTTTGCACCATCCTAGCACCTCCAAAATTGATTCCTTCCAATTTTCATGTAGATGCTTGACCTTGAGGCTTGCTCCTTCACATGAGATATGCTCCTCTTTCCCTTGAAATGTAAGCCACATGGTTCAACCATGTTTCTTGAGTTTCTTTTTGGAATCACAACTTGAGAAGGTCTCTCCTCCTCAATCCTTGGCACACTTGAACCTTGAGATGACTCCTTAAGATCCTCTTCATGATGTTCCTTCTGATGGAAATCCGAGACCTCCATGTTTCATAATGATCACAACAAGTATGACCATTCAATATGCACTTCCTATGATTATCAAGATTACTTATGCTAGAAACATAAGTCCAAAAATCACCATAACTTGGCATGATTTTTCCAATATTGAAATCAAAAGGTATCTCCATCTCAATAAGGCTAACTACTTGCTTATGGATATAAGTGTCCACTTTGGATGCTTCACTTATTATCATAAGAAGTTTACAACTTGCCTTTAGGATTGAAAACATACAATTTTCATCTTTATGAATGAACACATCATTCATGATCTTATTGAAACCAAAAGATCCTACATTATGAAGATATTTCCATTTCCTTGACTTCATAACTAATGTAAGCTTACAAGGAAAACATATTTTGCTATCTTTTAAGGCAATCACACTCAACTAGTATTGCCTTAATCCACCTTTGAGATACAAAAATCTCTTCAAAGCAAAATGGTTCTTCATAAGTTGACATGAGAGCATAAATCAAACTATTTTCATTTTGTGATTGCTCCTTATTCTTGATTGATTTCTCTTGGATAATAACAATAAGTTTGAACTTATCTAAAGTTCCAAGCAAAATACTTTCCAAGGACATAAAATAAATCCAAGTTACTTTCATGAAAGTGACATCTATCTTTGCATCTTGAACCAAACAATGCACTTCCAAATGAAAAATTTCAAAAGATTTGACATGTGTTGTGATGGACTCTTGAAGACAATCTTGCAAGTCCTTGTGAGAATCCAAGCCTCATTCACCTTTCCACAAAGGAAACACCTTTCCTTGGACTTGTCCTTCTTGTATTTGCATTTTGAACTTGAACCTCCATCCTTCACCTTGGTCCCCTTGCTTTGGTTATCCTAGGATGGACTAGTCTTCTTTTTGTAGCATCTTGAGAAAAAATATCCTCCCTTGCCACAAAGGTGCACTCAGGATCCTTTCTTTCCTTCAATAGGATGCCACCTATTGATGCCATGTGAATAAAAACCTGTGATATGATTCTACAAATGTAATTTGTGACTTTCAAGAGACTAGATTTGAACATCTTCAACAATCTAGAAGGATCTACAAAAGATCTAGCTCACAACCCTAGAGTCAATCTTCATAGTAATGACTAGTCACTTGGAAACTTTGCTTTGATCACTAAGACAAAAGCACACAATCTTTGAATCAAATCACAAAAGAAATCAGATCCAATCTCCTATTGGACTCATCAAATACCAATGACTCTTTTTTTTGAAAGTTGAAATGGATATGAAAAAGATTTGACAACCTAGATTTTCCTTTTCACTTGACTAGTTCTCAACACTTGAGATTCTTGAACAAAAGATGGGTTTTGTTTCAAATACATGAAGATCAAACTTAATCACTTATTTTGGACTCATTCTTGATCCAAATAATCTCACACTTGAGATCTAGAATGAATTTGATTTGATTTGACAACAAACTATACCACCAATTTTTCACAAAGCTTAAAAAATTTGACAACTAGAGATTCACAAAGATCTCAACCATGCATGAATACTCAAATATGGACTCCTCCTCATTCTAGACATCCAATGGGATCTCAAACTGACCCTCACGCTCTCACAAAGAAAGTTGAATAGAACTAATTTGAGTTTCATACATACTATGTCAATTTTTGCTCAACAAATTGAATTCAATCAATCCTATTGGATTCCACCAATTACTCTACCTTTTAAGACTTGGAATGAAATTCAAAATCAAAAGTTGTGATTTTTCTCACTAAGATATTGTGCTTCAAAGAGCTAATGCCACTTAGAACGATTTGATCACCTAGGAGAATACAAATTCTCCACCAATAACAACACAAAATGAGCTTCTAGATCTTGCCTTCTACAAAGGAAGGAACTCTTAGAAAATTGGATCTCTCTCTACACATTTTCCATAGACACCTTAATGACTCTTTTCAAACCTCACAAACACTCAAACAAATTGAGTAGGATTGAATAATGTGACTTGGATCTCAGTCTCTTTTTTAGAACTTTCAATTGAAGCCAATCTATGTCAAATTCTACAAAAGATTTGCATAGATGCTCTATATGCACTAGAAACTCTCAAAGGTTTCACTTGGAGGACAGATCCAAGGATGTTTTCTAGCAAATTGATGCTTCTAAACTTGACCCTACTCTTGAACAAATCTAGAGTGATGGTACAATGGATTCCAACCTCTCACCTTGCATGTCACTCTTTAATCTATGATTTTTAGCAAAATCTCTCTCAACTTCAACATGGACTCAAAAAATCAGAGATAATCAATTAATGCACCTAATTCAAGCTTCAAATTTAATTTCTTGGCTGATCTAATCCAAGAACTAATCAAGGGATTAGATTCTCTATAGAAAATGCTTGATTTTGCATTAAAAATCACTCAAATTGAGTATGTGAGTCAAATTCTACAAATTTTTGAAATTTCTCAGTCAAAACCGGAGCTGTATGGCCTCACACGTGTGAAAAGTGTTCCTACAGCCCACAACAATATCTGGACCAAAAATATTAAGGATAGCTATCAAATTCAACTCGCTACACAAAATTTGACTAGTTTCCAAAAAACTGCTAATTTTGGCCTTGATTTGGATTAACCCTATCAATTTCAACAAAACCTCTTGTACTAGGCTCTGATACCATGTGGAAAAAGTACAAAAAGGACCAAGAGTGGATCCTAATCTGATCCTCAAGAGGGATTGGATGTTAGATTTACTTGATCTATCAATCTACATAAGATTAAGATCAATCTAGATCAATTCTAGACATAAAATCCAAACAAGAACAATCATTTTTTGAAGGTAAATGTACTTGCTGGTTTCACACGTGTGAAACCCTGTCAGGGTACGGACTCCAACCTGAAAATCAAGTACACATTGATAGAACCTCAAAACAATCAAAACAAATGTAGACAAATGGAGAGAATCACTCAAAATTGCTTCCAAAACCAAGATTGGTGTCTCACAATGATTATGGCCAAATGTGGCTCTATATATACAATAAGTGGGAGCTCGTGGTACTGATCATCCCTCTGATCCCACATGTGTGAAGGTGCTTTGTCATATGATGATTCATCATGCAGAACTGACACTTGGAGAAAACCTTCTATTTTGAGCACTTTTGGTCCATTTTCCTTCTATATGGAGATCTACTTGGAAATCTTCTAGAACTACTTCAAGTTATTCCACACGTGTGAGCTATCCTCTACACATGGGATATGACACCTAACCAAAATATTTGGCTCATGCAATCAATAGATTGATTGCCATGTGTCATATATCTAGAAAACTAGTTTTTGGCCTTTTTAGCCACTAGAACTTGAATTAAAACATATCTACAACCTATATGATTATGGTACATGACAAGTACACTATTTTCACACGTGGGAACAGTCTCCACACATGTGTGTTTATCTATATACAAGATTTTTGGCCTCTACCAAGCTTATTTTTGTATTTTTCACATATACTTGTCATCTTTTGTTTTTCCTCTTCTATTTTTGGGCAATCCTACTTCGTCAGCTTGGCTCCAGTTATTATTGGTGTAGCCTTTTCTTTGCAGTCCATCATGTGATACTGCTTGAGCACCTTTCTGGCGTATTTTGACTGACTCAAGTGCATTTTGCCCTTTATTCGATCTCTTCTGATCTCCAGCCCTTGGCATTTTGTTGCTTCTCCAAGATATGTGATTTCATAACTTTCATAAATCTGACTCTTCGTGTCTTTGATCAACATTAGAGAATTTCTAATCATTAGGGAATCATTCACGAAGACAGTTAGTATCACAAAATTTTTTCTACTCTTTTTATGTAGACATTATAGTCCGGTTGTGTAGGATTGAAGTTTAGAGACTTCAGAAGACTATTGAGCTTCTTATACAAGCTCGTGATGCTTGTTTTAGACCATAGATGCATCTCTGCAACCAACAGACATATTGTCGATTGTAGGGTTCTTCAAATCCTTCAGGCTGCTTCATGAAAATTTCCTCTTCTAGATCTCCATGGAGAAAGGTTGTTTTCACATCAATCTGGTGAATTTCCAGATTGTGCTGTGTGGCGTATGCAAGGAGTAGTTGTATGCTTGTCATTTTGGACCATCGACGAATATGTGTCAAAATAATCATCACCATATCTCTGCGTGTAGCCCTTCACGACAAGCCTTGCCTTGTAGTGGCCAATGGTGCCATTTGATTTCATCTTTTTCTTGTACACCCACTTGCAGTCGACTATTTTCCTATTTTTTGGCAGTGGCTCTAATGTTCATGCCTCGTTTTGCCTCATCCACTTGATCTCCTCTGACATTGCCTGCTTCCAAGCTTCCAAAATTCTCTCTATGAACTTTGGATAGTTTTTTGATATGTTGTTGGCTCTTCAGTGAAGCTGCAGTCTTCAAACTGCGTGTCTTCACTCCACTGAAGATTGTCAGAGTAACGGTCTAGAGGTCTTCTTTGTCTTGTTGACCTTCTAGGTTCGTTTGATCGCTACTCAAATGTTTCTTAATCGTGGGATTGATATTCTGCTTCCTGCTGCTTTGGAGTCTGGGGCTCTGCATTCTGATTTGATGTCTATCCTCGATCTCCCTCTTGAATAGGCAAGAGTGTGAAGATCTCATGGTGTCTTTTGTCTTTTAGTCCAGGGAATGTGGACTCATCGAACTTCACATCTCTGCTCAAAACAATCTTTTTCGTGGTTGGATCGTAGAGTCTGTACACTTGTGATCCGTTCGAGTACCCGACCATGATGATTTGTTCTAATTTGTCATCGAGCTTTTTCTTTTGGAATGTGCTTATATGCTACACATTTGAACACTCGTACGTATGATAGATCAAATTTTCTACCTATCCACATTTCGTATGACGTCTAATCTTCCAGCACTGTCATTGTGGATCTGTTCTGCAGGTGTACTACTGTAGCTATTGCCTCAGCCCAAAATTGACTTGGCAATCGAGCCTGTGCCATCATGCATCTGGTTCCTTTGACCAGCGTTCTGTTTCTTCTTTCTGCAACACCGTTGTACTCTAGTATGTATACAGGAGTGAACTGGTATTCTATCCCCTGTTCTTGGCAGAACCTTGAAAATTCTTTGCTTTTGTATTTACCTCCATTGTCAGATCTGAGGATCTTATCTTCTTTGAGGTGTGTCGCTCTGCAAATGCCACAAACTTCTTAGAGGATCAAACACTTCATATTTCTTTTTTAGGTAGTAGATCGTGGTCGTCCGGTTGTAATCATCTATGAACGTCAGAAAATATCTTGAATATGAGATCGAATCCATTTTCATCGCTCCACAAACATCAGAGTGGACGAGCTCAAGAACTTTCTTGGCTCTTCTTCCCTCATGTGTGAATGGATTTCGATGTTGTTTGCCTTTCTGACAAGCTTCGCAAAACTCAGTTTCGGGCCTTCATATCTTGAGACCTATGATTATGTCTTTCTTGCACAAGTCATACAGGCTCCGCATGTTCAGATGATACATTCTCCTATGCAGAGTTGATCTTCATTTTTTGATGCATTTAATATGCTATCAGAGTTGCTGATTATCTTGGTCTGGTAGAGGTTTCCTTCTCTGCATCCGACCGTCAGCAACTTGTTTGTCGTTTTCTCGATCATGTGGCATGTGTTGTCGTCGATCAAAACTCAAATTTCAAGATCTGCCATCTTGGAGACTGATAACAAATCTTTTCTGAGTGAAGCACGTAGAGTGCTCCTGGAAGTTCTGCTTGCCCTAACAGTGTTTGCAACTATAGAGTCTCGATGCCTTTGACATTGTGTCTGCTCCCATCACCTAGAATCACTGCTCTGTTGTTTTCGAGTTCTCTGAAGTCGATCAAAATTTTCTTGTTGTAGGTGATGTGTGATGTTGCTCCTGAATCAATGACTACATCGTAGTCGTCTTCAGTATAGCTCGTTGAAGCTTCATCAAGTATCGTGAAGGTTTCATCACCTCTGTCTGCATCCTTGGATGACTCTGCAACATTAGCTTTTTCAGCTTTGTTCTTTCTCTTTGGGTTGAATCTACAATCGTATGCAGAGTGTCTCTTCTTCTTGCAGTGCATGCAAGGTATTGCTGGATTGAACCAGCATTTGTTGGCCGTATGGCCCAGTTTGTGACAATGATCACATGAAGAAGATTGTTGATTTGAGGACTTTGTCTTCTCAAATCTTGGCTTGTTCTTGTTTTTCTTCTTTCCTTTCATGTAGAGGGCGTTCTCTTGATCACTACTTCCCTCTCCTTTGTCCCTCATCAGTCTCTCAGCAACAAGACTGACTGCTTTGTCGAATGTCATATATGGTAGACTCAGTATGAGCATTCTCAAAGGCTGATAGGACGTCGATAGAGATTTCATGAAGTACATTAGCTGCTGTGGTGCTGGGACCTGGTGCTTCTGTCGTGATGCAGCGAGTTGAGCGAAGATCGTTCTGATCTTCTCAACGTGCTGATCCAACTGGTTGCCATCCCTTCATATGGATTGCAGCTGATTGTGAAGGTGCATGACTGAAGCTGCAGTCCTCACTTCATATATCTGTTTCAGTCTTTCCCACACTGCATGGCTGCTTTCGTAGTCTTCAATCTGCATGAGTAGATCTTCATTTATGGACAAAACGATGATCGCCATTGCACGCTCATCTTTTTTGATCCATCAGCTCTCCTAGGGTCTCCGTCTGAAGGCTGCACCTCTGAGAGTTCAGTCACCGACCAGATGCCTTTGCCCTTCAGAAGTGTTTTGATTTTGAATTTTCAGATTCTGTAATTTGCGCCATCAAGACTGATTGCTACTCTTGTCTGGATCATTGTAGCCATAATGTGTTGTCTGGAAAATCATTGTCAGGATATCAGTAGTGACAACCTATGGGTCGCGAACGATTTTATTCTTCCTTGAATTTTCTTTTGCGTGAAAGTTTCAAAGGAATCTAGGCACATGACTACACATCACAGAACATATTCTATTCTAGCAATCAAGATAACGCAAGACAAGGAGATGCACAAAGAATAGAACAACTGTATTATCAGTTTGATTTTAAGAGCGAGATTGTTAGTGTCTCGCTCGTTGGCCGCCTGACGCTCAGCTCTTTTGTTGTGTTCTGCTCGTTGGTAGACTTTCATGCATAGCTCTTTTGTTTCTAGTGTTTTTCTTTTCTACTCTACTCACGCACATTCTCTATGTTACAGTCTACGTTAAGATCCAGAAATATATTTTATATCGCCATTGTGTGGAGTTTACAAGATAGCTAAACCGAGAATTGATGATGCCCTAATCGTAAATGGTAGCATTCAGTTATTGCAAAAACTAAATCAAATATTTCTAAAAAATTGATATGTCTAATCTTGAACCAATTTATTGTCTGCTTGATTCAAGTTACAAGAAATAGATATAAGAAACTTATCTATCTTAGCCAACAAAGGTCTTCAAAGTATACTTCAAAAGTATACAAATCCATTGACTCACCAATGGATCATAGTATCAAACTCGATAAGAGATCTATTTCATGACACAATTTGAATCAGCAGACATGACTATCTGTCATTATCATTGACATTCTCTTATATCTGTCATGATATGTACTTGACCAAACATGGCATACACAGTCAATACACTTAGTCAATTTATGTCTAAATTGGGATTTAAGCCCTAAAAATTGTGATGAAGTGTATTCAAGCATCTAAGACTATGCTATAATGGAAATATTGTTGCTTGAACTTCTTTATATGGCTATTCAGATTTAGATTGGAGAGCACTAACACAAAAAATTCAATATTAGGTTATACTTTCTTCTTGTCAAATTCACCTATCTCCCAGCAGAACAAGAAACAAAACTTAATTTATTTATCCTCAACAAAAGCTGAATATGTTGCAAGTTACAAAAGAAGCCATATGGCTCACATTGTTATTACACAATCTCAACTTCAAGCAAGACAAACTGCTATCTTTTGCAATAATCTAAGTTGCATTTATCAGTCATTGAATCATAGAGAAATCTCATTTCACATTCTCAAAGAAAAGGTTCATGCCAAAATGGTTCAACTTTTTTAGTGTCACATAGAGTAGATGTTATGTTAAACATAAAGGTGTTCGAAGTGCTAGAAGTTAATTCCACTCCAAAATCCTATGAGAATATGATCAAGTGAGTATCTAATAGCCTACTATTATTCAGTGATTAAATAATCTACATAGAAGTTCAAAACATGCATTTATACATATAAACTTGAATGGAAAAATATCTTCATGGTTGAAAATATCTTAGAGACATTATAAACACTATAAATAAAATGCAACATATTTCCTTGTGATTTCATAAAAATTTCCTTCATTCATCAATTTTCTTCACTGTCTAGAAGTATATGTTATGTTTGAATGATCTTATTCACATCATTCGTTAGTAAATCTTGATTTTATTCTTAGTCATTTGCATTATAGAAGGACCTAGAATTATCATGATCATTATGGCAATCATTGACGTCTTCACGATCGGTGAGATGGCCATCAAATACATTCTAATAATCTTCTAACATACTAACACTATACTTTTGAAGTTTAAAGGTCTTGTCAACAACTTTCTTTTTTTCTAAGATAAAGTAGGGTGACCTTTATGCCTATCAGATTACACAAGTGTTTCTCTTTTTATATCATTTATTTTGATCAATTAGTTTTGTGAAAATTTCCAACAATGAACACTTCAAAGACCTAAATTTTATTGTGTGGAGAAAACAAGCATCAACAGAAACAATAATCAACCACAACATGTCACCCGCTTTTTGAAAGACTCTTTGACACCAGGAGATGAGCACGTCAAATGTATTTCAAATTTTAGCCCAACAATGGTTTAAGCACTACAACTCACCAAACATAACTAGGTATTTTGTAGTTCAAAAGGGGTCAAATGTTGGTTGCCAATGCCTTCATGCAAGAAAGATGTACATAAATGAAAACATAAAGCATTTTACACCATTACAACAATACAAAGCTTCACAACATATTTTCATATATTCAAACATTCAAAATGTAATCCCATTAAAGATTTGTGTTGTGTGATTCATCAACTGATCTTCAATGATAGCCAAAAACTACAGTATAATGTGAACCTTACCTTCCACCAAGAGCAAGAATGGTGATGTTTACACATGATCTTTCATTGGATATCTTTCTTATCAAGCAAATCAACCACTAGTTGCCAATTATCGAAGCAAGTTTCAGTTAATAAAATAAAGCATAGTGAGAAATGTAGAGCATCTCAAATTCTTAAGCATGATGTATGATTGAGTTTCATCAACCAGGCATGATGAAGACACGGGGACTGAGAACTTTTACCTTCCTATAATTATTGTTGTAAAGGATACACAAAATCACACTTAAGTGTGAAAGTTGTCATGAAAAGCTATGTTGCAATATCGCCCTTTATATAACTAAGTTGAAGCTTGTATAGCATGATAATACAAAAAGTCACATACATGGAAACCACCAAGGTAAGATGATCAAATGATTGCATTGTGGCGTGAACCTAACAAGACATGAACAACAAGATCACCATGAAGGATTGCAAAATTTAACATAATCAACAATGTGCAATGCATTGACATTGTCATTTATGCTAGAAATCAACAACATAGTACACATAAATGATGTCTATAACATGAAAAAAATCTCAAAGAACAAATAACAAAGGCTCACTTTGAAAGATGGAAGATTCATTTATTGAAATTGATAAGTAGCTGAAAAATATGTTTAGACAATCATATTCAACTACGTTTTCTCAAATAATTGTAAACATCGATTCACTTTTACAAGCTTCCACTAAATCTTATTTTGGTTCAATAACGATACGAATAATCTATATGATAACAAATGCAATGATACAAACATTTATCCATCAACCTTGCCACTTCACCTTGAAAAGAATTTCATGGTTGTTGTAACACATTCTTTTGATTGTTTCACAAGTGCTACTAAATTAGTTACATTAGGTGTTTGTAAAATGAAGTCGAGAGTAGACTTGCACATGGAGAATTTTAGTCAAAAGAATTGAAAAGTATTATCCAAATCACATCTAGACTTGATATTATTGCAATTACCTAGCATGGTGCTAATTATACACTTTTCAAGAAAACGACAAATGCATGCTACAAAATAATGGCCATCACATATTTGTGAGTGCTCAAGTGCTTCCAGGTATCTAATCCATCAAATTCTCGACTTCTCATTCAAATTATAGTAAAACAAACCAATAACTATTACCATCCACCTACACCACCATTGTTGTACAATACCTTGTTAAGGTCAAGCTTTGAGCTCTAAAAATGTAAATAGACCATATTAAGCTTTCAAAAATTGGAAGTCAAAAATCTCATGAACAGTCTTTGAGGATATCAGTTGAATTGAACAGAAAGTGCTGTAAGAAAAAAGGATGTATCCCGCAACTGTAAACCCCAAATTAATAGGAGCACTAGGCCTTCACACCATGCCACCTGATGCAGGTGATGGCAAGTTACCTTGAATTGGATATAATACACTAACGCATCCCATGAGTCTGGACATGGGTCACACCACTTAATGGGGGGTAAGTCAATATGCCCCCTTCCGTTATAGGTGGGGAGACCACTTAGCGTCCTCAACCCATGAGAGGAGAGCATTTAAGCCCTCTCCCACTAATCAAACTTGTATGTGTAGCCACCCTTTGTTCTTTATTAGTTCCCATCATCAAAGTTCCATAAGCATGTACCTCGACCACCTACTAGGGTATGTGATTACAATTGCCATTAAGCTCTCATCCATGGCTGCAGTACCATGAGTATCAAAACTAGTATATTGCTCACCTATTATGACTACTTTGAACCTTATTCGCACAACTAACTACCTTCACTCATCTCTTCAATTTTGTTAGATGTTCATGTCCCACTCTCCCCATCACTAAAAAGTGACATGTATCTAATGTATAGTATATGAATCTGCTAGGCAAATGTCCTTGGAAGAAGATAGGGGATGATCAAGTTCACTAAATAAACACAATGGCTGTTCCAAACCTTGCTTTTGTGAGACAAATGTGCTGATGAGAATGCCACAAAATTCATAAAAACGAAAATTTAATGCACAAGATCAGCTAAAAACAGGTTGCTCATACATAAGTAACTTTGTACCATTGAACTTTCCAGATCCTTGATTCATTCAGAATCCTAATATAAAGGGTTTGATTGCAAAAATGATTTCCTTCATTTCATCACATATAGCATAAGACATATGATGCCCATAAAAGTTCTAATTGATCAAAATTGAGTGGAGGAACCAATAAGCTGATATACCTGGAATGGTGGTACTTTAACGACGATAATATCTACCTCTACCTCTGTGACCACCCCTCCTGCCACCACCATTACCCCTTCCCCCATGAGATCCTTTAAATCCAGCCTGACCATCCTTGCCTTTTGACTCATCACCCTCAATCCGACGATCCCTTCCATCAGGAAGTAGCTCATCCAAGTTTAAAGCTCCTGATGGTAGAAATAAATCTGGAGGTAAAGGCATCAAATGATTTACACACTTGCGATAGCTGAAATCCTCCAACGTACCATCTGTTCGCACAAGGTAATAGCAGCGGCTATGCCATTTTGGGTGCTTTTTGACCTGGAATGCTTTGATACCTTGTCCAATTTTTTTTTCTGCTTCTTGATGTCCTTTGAGAATGAGATCTGAAAGGACAAGAGTCTCATACTGCCACAAAACCAGATGATCTGTCAGATTGACTCAGATAATTACAGCTGAACTTGTCACTAGAAATAGCTGTATTTGAAACTGTAACTAAACCCCAACTGAACTATTAAAGACATGTCCCACAAGCTGGTTACAAATAGGATCACAAAAAATCATACATGAACTTCAGAAATAGAACAACATGAATGCATAGTTAAAACATTCACTTTTAAGGGGTTAAAAAGACAGCAGCTGCTTAATGCTTAAAGGTCAACGAATGTAGGGCCACCGTGTATAAGAACTATGCATGCAGACAATGCATCTCTCAACTGATTCACGCCTCCAAAGATCTTTTGGAATTTGGTAGTACACAAAATGAATAAGCTACACCATCTTACATATAGCTTCAGTTGAATACATTCCAAAACCTCTTAAAATTGGAGGATGTGTAGATACTAAAAGGGAACTTCAAGTCATAGTGCCCTATATAGTGCTAAGCTCACGAGATTTTGATTATATCCACTGGATCCAATGAGATAAATAAAACGCTTTGATTAGGTATGCCAAAGATGTTACCTAATTTCAAAGCTGCTAAAAGAGAAATTAGTCTACCTACGTGATGCAAATTTCTACTCGTGGAACTCAAGAAATGCAAGTAGCTGTTATTCGTTGCTGCACAAACACATTATATTTTCAAGATTTCCCTTCGAGTGATCCTTAATAGTCAATCAAGATGACAACTCTTCGTTTTAGCAAAAACCTAAGCAGAGAGATTTGCAAACCTCCACTTAGAGATTTCATGTCTGAGTGATGGATATAGTAATTTGTACACCATTTTGCTACCTGCATTAAAAATCCAAAAGCCATAGAAACAGTATGGAAATTTTACAGTTTTCTATTCTGACAAAAACAACAAACTTGAATACAAACCTTATTCAAGTCGTAATCGACTACCCATCCATGCAACAGGTCGTAGAAGAAGGTAAACATCTGGGCTCCAGACTGAAACACTTTAGGTCCAAGCTGCACTGGAGCCACTTCTTTGGATTCAGGCTTCTCTACTAAAGACCCTAGTTCATCTTTCTCAGCGACTGGCTCCTGGGCTTCTGCTTCTGCGACTTCATCCATCACATTCTCATCACTCACCTTCCCACAACCATTTTCCCCCTCAATGGATTCAAGCCGTGCATCGCCGTTATCCTGCTCTGCTTTGGCTTTCTTGCTAACAGGCTCCTGCCCATCATTTGCAATGATTTCTTCAATGTCGCCTGATTCCCCTCCCACATCTTCCAGTTTCTGTTCTGGATCCTGCCTGCTCCTTTTTACCCCTTTGTTTTCATCTTCCGCAGCCTCTATGGCTGCATCTGGCTGCTCTGCTGCTACCGTATGCTGTTGATCTGCTGCTGCTATGGCAACACAAGGATTTAGGCCGTCTTCGTGTGAAGAAACGATCTCCAGAGGAGAAGAGGCATCGCCAGCCACCACGGAAACTGCTTCTTCGGAAGCCATCGCCGCTGCTCTCACAAAGATGAACGAGAATTCGCAAGCTATGAACCCTGCTGAAGGGGCAGCCCCACGTTATTCTAAAGGCGTACCCAGAAGATTAGGGCAGCCCGGACCTACATTCGGTCAATGTATACCCAACCCTGGCTTAGAGTGACCCACCCTCATCCTCCTACACTGTAGCACACAATGCATGATAGATTATCGTATGAGTTTTTCATTGCATGGAAACTCTTCCACCCTTGGAGATTTTAGGGTTGGCTCAGTCGGTTAGCTTGACATCCAAAGTTTATTCCGTCCCAGGGTTTAGTTCCCCTCGGAACCAAGATACATCATTGGATGAGGGTGAGGCCCCTAGGGTTAGAGACCCATGAAGTCGTATCAACAAAATGTCCAAAGTTTTAAGTTTTTCAACAACACTTTGTGTGAGCACAAGGAACAATTTATTTAGATTTTTGGCATCGTTAAAATTGACTATTATGCAAACACAGATCATGTGTAACATTAGCATTAATAGTAGCATCATAGATGATAGATGCATCAATCCCCAGTAAATTGCTTGAGCACATGAACAAAGATAAATCATCATGGTTGCATAAGGCTACCAATACTTGGATGAAATTTGGTTGAACGACACACATACCACAAGTAATGTAAGATATCAAAGCTACACACATAAATCATAATTAGGGATATATCATCATCCCTAGAACTTAGGACGCAACAAACAAAGATACAAATTTGGCTTCTCATCATACACAAGCAAATGGTACACCACTAAGTCTATATGGTGTGAAAGGTGTTAATATTGATTAAAAAAAAATACTAAATTTGAAATTTTAACCTGAAGCAAGATCTCACTTAATCCATTCAGAGAAGCATCTATCATTACATCCAAGATGCTCATAGAAAAATGAATCACATTGGTTTTTTCCAATGTCAAATATAATTGCTTGGACCATACGAGACTTAGGTACCAACTGCCATAACTTCCAAAGTTTGGTCATATATAGGGAAACAAGACAACCTACATGTTCAAATCATCAAATAAATGTTGGGTGGTACATGATTATCTGCTCTGATACCACTCTTGCTGGATATGCTATCCAAACAAGAGAAAAACAATATAAAAATTATTACAGGATCAATATGAACTACAAGATTCAGACTATTACTTAGATTGTGCTTTCGACCAAAAGATATTTGTGTAGGTGTCTAAGACAACCATGAAGACAGCGATGCTAACCAAAAAGCAATGAGTCAAAACTTAATAGCTGTGTACCTACATTATCGAATCATAATCAAGGTATCATTCGACAAAACACCAGAAGAGGTATGGACAATTTCAAAACCATTTAAAAAAAAAAATGTGATTTTTTGGTTGTATCACATACACATAAATTCCAGAAGAACTTAAACAAAAGCATTACAAAGCTAGCACCAAGTCAATTTTTATTGGTTATTCTTCTAATTAAAAAACTTATAGGCTTTATGATCCATTGACTAAGACGATTGTGGCAAGTAAAAATGTTGTTTTCTTGAAGATCAATTTTATAATCAGAAGGGAAAAGAGAAAGATACAGATGTCAAATCAAATACTACATCGAGTTCAAAACCCAACTCTAACATAGTCAATGATTTGAAAGAAGATGAGCCTAATCAACTACAACAACAACAAACTTCTCAAAGATCATGTTGACACAAATTTCCTCCCTCCTCAAGACATGGACGTACATTCTTCTCCCCTTGAACTGGTTCCGTCCTCAGAACAAGAAAGACAATCAGTAACCATTTCTTTAACTTTTAACATTTACCTAGAAAATCATTATCCTTAGTTTGACTTTAAATATCAAACAAGTACTCGGAGATAGAATAATCTTTCAATAGTTTGTCTCTGCTCTACAGTACAAACTCAATGTTGGAAAGTACACTAATTTTCTCATTTGGGTTTCACTCTCTATAAGTTAGTAATATCACTTTCATGTAAAACATTTTACATGACCCACTCGATGAAGCATTTCCTAACTCATGAGATCAAAGTTAAAGAAACTGACAATTATAATCTAAAATTATCCACAGCCTCTTGTAGACAATTGATAAATGCTTCTTGGTACAAATACACTTAGAATCCAAAATTATAAGGTATAACAATTCATTCAAGTAGAATTTCTAGGAAATCCATCAAGATAAAAGATGATTTAAACTTAACTATGAGTATCCTAGATACTGTCTTGAGTTCAATGCCCCTATTTCTAGCATCTCATGCAAGAAAATAGAAGCTATCACTTATTCAAGGTATTTTCAAATTGGACAACAAAAGGCAAATTGGCATTGAATTTGGGTATCCTTGGCTCAAAAGGCAAATTGGCATTGAATTTGGGTATCCTTGGCTCATCATCTTTCGGAATATTTAAAGAGTTTTCCTCCAACTCCCATGAGCTTAACTCCCATGAGCTTGGAAATTCTAGGTTCATGTGCACACATCCACATGAGAGCCTTGCCTTCCTTGCCTTGCTCTAGTTCGAGGCCCAATTCTATGAATAGCATCAAAGTACTTCCATTCTTGAGTGATTCAATGCAAATTTTATGGCTACATGGAGATTTTTCTAATGTTTAGGCTAAATCATATTCATATTCATAACATCCATCGCCTTTGTTGTTTCATTTGCTAAAGTTCTGCTACGAAGTAGCTTTATTGGCAGGGGACAACTTTGACCCCGTCCCAATGAGCTACTGACATGTGGAGTCCGGGCAGGGGACAACGTCAATTCCGGGACCAGGGAGCTGGCAAAGGGACGTCGAGAACAGGGGCGCCGGCTCCCGGGACCATCGAGGCGCCGCTGCTTCCTATGGTATCAGAGGATGCCACTGGGGCGTCGGGACCTGGGCACCGGTGCCAGGAAACAGTGGGCGACGACGCTGACACGGGACCAGGGTGACAGGCGCCCGAGACCACTAGGTGCCGGGACCAGGCGACACCGGCGCCGGAAAACCATGCCCGAGCACGCAGGCCTAGGCTCACGCACACATGTGGACTTGTGGGCATTTCCACTATATATGCATGCATATGATTTTCTAAGATGTGATTATGGGATAAACAGAGGTATGCCACGTGGCAAAAAATCACGAAGTAGGCCAGTGGAGGGCAGGCAGACTGGGCGGGCAGCAGCAGGGCGGCACTGGTACGAGTGTCGGGAGGCGAACTGAGGCAGGGCCAAACCATGCGTGCCAGTAAGATACGAGGGTTCTGCTAGGTTTTGGTACGGGCACATGACAAAGTTGCCATATGATCTACTAACTAACAGATACCGAATCACAAGGCAAAACGATTCGTTATATCCTGAATATATAGTTTTTGTGAAAGACATAATTTTCAGATGAGGATTGTAGACAACACGAGTTAAGAAAACATGATAAATTGGTTGGAAATCTTCTTAAGTCCTTAAAACGTTTTTTGGTAGATTCTTAGCTTGACAGATAACAGAATTCTTCAATCTAAGAGAGGATTTACCTTATAGATTAGAACCAACTATCTTTTGGACTTTTACCCAAAGACTCCATTAATCGACTCTGATACCCAATTGGCACCCAAAAAATATATATCCCGTTCCGGGAAACCCTAATGAGAAATCCCAGCTCACGTTCCGCGATTGCTCATTTTTTGTATCGCTCACAATGATTTATGGCTTATATGCCACACCCTATGTCTTTGCAATTCAACATTCCTAAATGGTGTAGTAGTTATGAATCGTTCTTGTGCAAGAAAACGAGATCAAACAACAATCTAGGAATGAACTGACCACTACAAAATACTATATATCCACAACAAACTAGGTAGAAGATGGACTCTTCTCCATATTTCCATCTTTATTCAACTTTCTTTGCAGCAGCTTGTCTCCATAAATTGATCTCAATGAATGAAGGCAATCTTCTGAATAATTCAATCATAAACATTCTCGTTTCCTATAGCCAAATCTTCACGTAGGCCTGCTCAAACATAAGGCAAAGGAATGAAGCATGTGATTTCTGACATGAAAAATATATTTCTTTTACTATTCTTGATTCCATGGCTGTGTAAGTATGTTAGGTTCTCATACACTGGAGTTTCAATACAGAAAGCAATCCTGGAAGAATTGCGTGTTCCCAAAAATGTTTCAATACAGCAGTCTGTCTGATATGTCTTGAGCAATCCTGGCAGAATTGTGTTTCCAAAAATGTAACCGTGAATCAGGGTTAAGGTTCGGTTGTTAGCGCATCTCTACCTTTTGTGTGCTATAGTTTTCAATCCGAGTCTTGGCATGAAATCCAGTGGGTTTAAAGAACCCAGATAATGTGGAGTAAAACAACAAACAACGAAAAATTGAATCAACATCTGATATGTACTACTACTTACCAAGCAAGGAAGCACTCTGAAACAATAAGGTACGAATGGAGTAGACACCTTCATGCTGCACTCTGCTCGGAGGTAGCAGTGACGCTCCTTCTCAGTCTCTGTGATGGGAGCAGCTGCCTGTTGTCTTTGGGTTGCTGATTGATTCATTTTTTGTTTGGAATTGGGATTCATTGATGGGTTTTGAGATTGATTGATGAGTAATTTGTTGCTGGTTGCGATTGATTGATCGGTGGTAGCTGTGACGCTCCTTCTGGGATCGGAGCAACTGCTGGTTGTTTTCAGGTTGCTGATTGATTCATTTTTGGTTTGTAATTGGGATGGATTGATTTGATTCATGGATTTGTTGTTGCTCCTTGGGATTGATTGAGACGAGGGCCGCGCGAACGCGAGCCCCCGCTATCACAAATTATGACGTGCACTCTCCCCGTGGGGAGATGCTAGCGCATGTCCATGCCGGAGTGCAATGGCGCAGGCAGCTCTAGGCCATCGGCCTTCTTGATCACCGATTGACCCCGCCCAGGTAAGTATGTTTCACCATCGCCCACTCCTCTTATTTCTATCTCTTCCTTCCATCGCCTCCCCACCTTTGCCTATGGGACAAATAACAACACCACAAATACTTTCCCTCCCTTCCTTCCTATTTCTCTAGACTCCACCAAGCTCCCCATCACCCACCCAAATACAAAAAAGCGGGACTTCGAGCATCTCTTCTTGTTTCTTGATATTGTCTATACGCCAAGAGTTCATAGATGTCATAGATAGATGATGTTTTTTTGTTATGCTTGTCACGATTTTGTTATAGTCATTTTCAATTCAACATCTAACAGTGACATTGTTACTACCATTTACATTTACTGGATATGCTTATATTTCTCTCGGATTCCACCACCCTCTTCATCACCCATGCACTATCTAAGGCAGGCTTACAAGTATCTCTTCTTGTCTGTTGATGTCCTCCATAGGTAGATGTTTCTTGGGAGACGGGCTCCTTTTAACTTGCTCCACATCCTTGTTGATTGATTACACCCTTGCTACTTTGTCCACCAGTACCAACCTAGAGCATTTGAGACATGATGCACCATCCCACTTGAACACAAAGGACTTGTCTAGTTGATTATCGTTCATTTGTTTTTGAAGAAAGAGTATTAAACTCTTCAAAGAATAAACTTTGTTCTCGTGGGGTTGATTTGCACGGAGTCTGGGGCATGAAGTTGGCTCGCTCTATAAATAGGATTTGGATCTCAGCTAGCAGGCGTGATCGTTTGGTTTGTGCCACTTCAAGCTAAGCTTGCAATACTGGCATTGTTGTTGGGTCTCACGCACTAACTACATGGATGACTTTTTAAGATGGATGACTTTTTGTGCTGCATCGGCTAGAGCGTCATATAAAACACAATAACATGCTGCGCTGCTTCAAGGCTTCGTCTTGGGCTAGCTATGATGTAACTTAGCCTTGGCTGTCTTTTCATGCTGAGTTGTCTCGAGCAGTTCTATTTTGAGCTTGGTGTTCTCTTGTGAAATTCCAAGAAACATTGTCTCAA
This sequence comes from Diphasiastrum complanatum, assembly GCA_029204225.1. Classification (NCBI taxonomy): domain Eukaryota; kingdom Viridiplantae; phylum Streptophyta; class Lycopodiopsida; order Lycopodiales; family Lycopodiaceae; genus Diphasiastrum; species Diphasiastrum complanatum. The sequence goes on from CM055109.1 coordinate 11,187,554, forward strand.
GGGGCAATAACACTCGAGCAGCTGGATGGTACCCCATTCATCACACCAATCAACGGTAGCCGATTACACACAGACCTATCAAAACACCTATTGAAAATTAGCAAACATGTTCGGGAGCTTAAATTAAGGTATGAAACTGAGCACTTGGAAGTAGCCATTGTCTAATAGACCATTATTTCCACTCTAAGGCGATCCTCAGGGATGGTACCAAGAATTCGATGGGCATGACTACATCTTGACCATATACCAATTGCAAGGGCGTTTGAATGGTCTTCCCTTGAAAGTTGTCATGAACCCCCAGGATACTGTGGATAACTTGTGCTCCCAAGAACAGTTTCTAGACTAGATCTCTGTTTGTTCTATGGGACAGACAAATCTATTAAGATTGAATGGTTGCTATTTTCTTGCATGAGATGCTAGAAATAGGAGCATTGAACTCAAGACAGTATCTAGGATACTCACAATTGAGTTTTTAACTTGATACATCTCATAGAGATTCTAGTTGAATGAGCTGTTATACCTTATAATTTTGGATTCTAAGAGTATTTTTACCAAGAAGGATTTATGAATTGTCCACAAGAGATTGTGGATAATTTCATACTATAATTGTTAGTTTCTTTAACTTTGATCTCATGAGTTAGATAATGCTTCATCCAGTGGGTCATGTAAAATGTTTTACATGAAGGCAATATTACTAGCTTATAGAGAGTGAAACCTAGATAAGGAAATTTATCGCTTAGTATACTTTCCAAACTTGATTTTGTACTCCAGAGCAAAGATAAATTATTGAAAAATTATTCTATCTCTGAGTACTTGTTTGATATTTAAAGTAAGACTAAGGATAATGATTTTCTAGGTGAATGTTAAAAGTTAAAGAAATAGTTACTGATTTCTTTTATGTTCTGAGGACAGAACCAATTGAAAGAGAGAAGAATGTTACGTCCGCGTCGTCCTACATATAGGATTCAATTTTTTTGGTTTGGACTTGGATACATAGTACTCTAGTTCTTGAGATTATTGGTTACGCCTCGTTATTCCCAACTAGGCCAGAAATGGAATTAATAACCTTCTGAAGACCCAGTCACACATATTGTGATGTGTGGAGCTATTGCATGGGTTAGGATGGCTATAGCATGTGTAGAGGATCAATAGCTGCAATGAAAAGTGCTTTTGGGAATATGCATGGGCATATGCACAGACTAGGCTAAGTCAATATATCCTAGTGGAACTTGCCTTACTATCATTCCATAGTATGATTTTCATTGCCAGGTTACTCTCTCTACACCTGCATCATATTCCCTAGCACGGGGGAGATTTTATTGGAGATTCATCGGAAGAATCTACATGGTTGGGTGGTTTGGCTCCACAGTTGTTTCTTTGTGTGTATCTTGTAAGCAGGATCTTGGAGGTGCTTCTCTTTAAATTGAGACATGTAAATGTCTTCATCAATAACCATTTAAAAATGTTGTTTGTACGTAGACATATGCTTTATGACAAAACTAAAAGTTTCTAAAAAGTTGATGTGTATAATTTGGAGAAATCTGCATGCAATCAATCTTGCCTTCCATCAATCAAACTAAGCCATAATCTTTGTATTTGATTTGATGAATCCATTTGCAAGAAATGACTGTAGTGGACATTTCCCATCCACCCTCAACCCTAGATCGAAGCACACAAGCATCAAGGAGATGAAGATGATTAACTAGTTGTCACGCAGAGATTCATTCCCATGAGAGCAATAACATATTTCATAATCCAGCAAATGCATATAATTTATATATAACACTAAGATCGCTTAGCACTAAGCATTAACGCTAGATCCACAACAATGATAGAAACCTACTCTAGAGTACAACGGTGCTGCAGAAAGAAGAAACTAAATGCTGGTCAAAGGAGCCAGATGCATGATGGCACAGGCTCGATTGCCAAGTCAATTCTGGACTGAGGCAATAGCTACAGTAGTACACCTGCAGAACAAATCCACAACGACAGTGTTGGAAGATAAGATGTGGACAGGTAGAAAACCTGATCCATCATACATACGAGTATTCAAATGTGTAGCATATAAGCACATTCCCGTTACTCTGACAATCTTCAGTGGAGCAAAGACACGTAGTTCGAGTACTGCAGATTCACTGAAGAGCCAACAACATATCAAAAAGCTATCCAGAGTTCAAAGAGAGAATTTTGGAATTAGGCAATGTCAGAGGAGATCGAGTCGATGAGGCAAAACGAGACATGAACATTAGAGCCACTACCAAAAAACAGGAAAATAGTCGATTGCAAGTGGGTGTACAAGAAAAAGATGAAATCAGATGGCACCATTGGCCGCTACAAGGCAAGGCTTGTCGCGAAGGGCTACACGCAGAGATATGGTGTTGATTATTTCGACACATATTCGTCGATGGTCAAAATGACAAGCATACAACTACTCCTTGCATATGCCACACAGCACAATCTAGAAATTCACCAGATTGATGTGAAAACAACCTTTCTCCACGGAGATCTAGAGGAGGAAATCTTCATGAAGCAGCCTAAAGGATTTGAAGACCCCTACAATTGACAATATGTTTGCTGGTTGCAGAGATACATCTATGGTCTACAACAAGCATCACGAGCTTGTATAAGAAGCTCGATAGTCTTCTGAAGTCTCTAAACTTCAATCCTACACAACCGGACTATAATGTCTACATAAAAAGAGTAGGAAAAGATTTTGTGATACTAACTATCTTCGTGAATGATTCCCTAATAATTGGAAATTCCCTAATGCTGATCAAAGACACAAAGAGTCAGATTTATGAAAGTTATGAAATCACAGATCTTGGAGAAGCAACAAAATGCCAAGGGCTGGAGATTAGAAGAGATCGAATAAAGGGCAAAATGCACTTGAGTCAGTCAAAATATGCCAGAAAGGTGGTCAAGCAGTATCACATGATGGACTGCAAAGAAAAGGCCACACCAATAATAATTGGAGCCAAGCTAACGAAGTAGGATTGCCCAAAAACAGAAGAGGAAGAATAGAAGATGACATGTATACCCTACCAAAACTTGATCGGTAGCCTGATGTACCTTACAATTTGTACTAGACCCGATCTAGCTTTCTCTATTTATGCCTTAAGCCAATTCTCTTCCAATCCTGGCATGGCACATTGGCAAATGGCAAAACAAATCCTACAGTATCTGAAGGGTACCCAGAATATTGGGTTGACCTACAACGCTAAAAACAAAAGAAAAGAATTTGAGCTGCACCACTACAGTGATGCAAGCTGGGCGAGCTTCAAAGATAACAGCAAGTCCATAACTGGAGGATGTACCATAGCGTGCAGAGCTGCAATCAGTTGGATATGCAAAATGCAAACCTTGGTAGCTCAATCCTCTTGCGAAGCTGAATAAGTTGCAGCTTCAAAGGTGGTGAACGAGGTAGTGTGGCTGCAGATGATGCTGGAAGCAATCGGGATACCACAAGAATGGCCATGCACGATGATGATGGACTCTCAAAGTGTCATTTATCTGTCCCAGGCTCCTGTCTTCCATTCAAAGACAAAACACATACCTCTGAAGTACCATCACATTCGAGATTTAATCTCGAAAGGAGAGCTCAAGGTCCAATACATAAAATCAGAAGACATGATTGCAGATCTGCTCATGAAGCCGCTCGACAAGCCACTCTTTGCCAAACAAAGAAAGTCAATTGGATTAAACGTGCAAAGCTACAAGGCTCAAGAGGGAGTGTAAGAAATGGTGAATTCCTGCAACTTTGCCGCAACGCGAAAGTCAACGAGCCTTGACTCGAAGGTCGAACGATTCACAAAAGTCAGCATGCTTCCAGGACAAACGAAGGACGAACGATTCGCTATTCATTCATGAATCGTAGACATGCCTCTAGGACCACAAAAATTACAAAGTGACGCAAAACAAAAAGACACGAAAGGAAAGAAAAAAATGAAGGAGAATCCTTCGCACTGCCAGCTGGCAACTCAATGGGCTTGGAGTCTTGGACTTCACGCCCATCTGAAATAAGTAGCAACGACGAAGAGTAACTGATTGGTTGATTAGCATTAACTACTCTTGTAATTCTCGATTTAGCTATCTTGTAAACTCCACACAGTGGAGATAAAAAATATATTTCTGGATCATAATGTAGACTGTAACATAGAGAATGTGCTTGAGTAGAGTAGAAAAGAAAAACACTAGAAACAAAAGAGCTAGCTGTGCATGAAAGTCTGCCAACAATTTGAAAGGGCCTAATTAAATGAGTGATGACAGAACTCTTTATCCGATCAATGGAATCTTGTTGGATACAGTTTAAGAGTTCTGAAATCCTATAGGTAGGATTTCCATTCATGTAATTTCATATTTTGGATTTGAATAGTTTTTATCAATATTGATGGAGTAACGCCAGACCAGTCAATAAAAAAGGAAAACATTCCAATGCTATTGGAAGAACGTAATAATAAGAAAAAAACAAATTTGAATTCATTTCCAGTTAAATCCTATGGTGAATTATATTCAAAAGATCAGACTAGTAGTGTTTTTTCCTAGTAGTTGATCGGTAATTAAACCCAAGTATAGGGTAGAAATGAAATTGTTCCAAATTTTTTCCTACAGTAATTAATTTTAAACATTTACTAATGTCGTAATGTCTTCTTAGTACCTTAGATGAAATAGATTTTCAGAAAACTGAAAATTCTAAGGAGGGGAGAAGAGTGGACATCAGAGGTAGTAAGTGTGATCGAGAAATGTATTTCGCAATTAGGATTTTGATAAACTCAGTCAATAATTGCTCAATACCAGTAATTAATTTTTTGGATGGAATTCATTTAGTTGAATTCATAGCTTATATCTTTGTAACCATTGAATTATCCGGAGTTTTGGGTGTCAATTGTGATTTTAGAAGTAGAGTCTGATACATGGATTACATGGGATCTGTTAGTTGACAGAAGCTTGTCCCTAGATTTGATGCATCAGTAGGGGATTTGAAGCTTATTTGTTAACCAGAAAAGATGAGGATGTAATAATGAACCATGTTAATTCTTCTGTCTAAGTCACATAATCATATGTGGATTTTGGGTATCCATCTGATAGGCATGCCAGTCATCCAAATAAAAGGATTCTCCAGTGCTTGGGAACAAGAGATAATTTCCTATAAGTGACTGTAGGACAGCTAGATGATCAATGGATTTCTAGAACATCAGATATGGCGGTTAAGGGTTTTCTGGAAGGAAAAGATGATGGGCAATTCTGATGGTATTTTGGAAAGAAAATTCTAGGACTGTAAAGATCTGATGATCAATGGTGTGTTTAGTACCTAGTCGCGATATGGGAAAGAAGAAAACCTTTCGATCAAATGTGGGATATTTTGGAAAATTTTGAGGTTTAATCTAGATCCCAATGTGGTATCTCATTATTTACAAAATTAGAGGCCCTCAAATCTATTTCTCGCTTTCTTAATTAATCCTTTACTTCTTAGTAATTTCTTGAATATAAGATATCACACTGATTTATATGATTCTTTCCGGCATGAAGTTATTCTTCTGAAAGACTGTTATGTCATATAAATTACTACTTGTGTGAATAGACTTGGAAATCAGATAAATTCTAAGGTTAAATTGTTCCAATTTCTTAAACCATGAAATATCTCTGTTGCATAAATGGATTTCGATGGAATGGTGGTTTCTATCACTCAGAGTGAAAATATTTGAAGGAAAAGTCATGTGTGTAATAGGGGGAATCCTTTAGTGGAAGCACTTATTATTGACTTTTCTAGGATTTAGATATTTTCTTATATCATCTTTCCAGTTAACCTTTATGAAAATTTATAATTTCTTTAAAAGCAGGGGTGCTATTAGAGAATCTATTGGTTGCATAGCTTTCGGAAGAAAAGCAGCTATGGTATAGAAATGAGATTGGATCTGAAAGGAATTTCGGATAAACTTAGAGTAAGATGCCTAATGGGAACTTTTTGAATATGAGGATTTCTCTAGGGATTGTGTGGACAATCTGAAACAAGTTTGGAATTTGAATCATTATCTATAAGTAGTACAGTAAAAGGTCAAAAGTTACTAATTCCATTTTGATTGGAATAGAAGTAAGTTTGATCAGAATTTAAGTCTGAGAGTTCTATATTCGATCAACCTAATCTTAGTTTAAGTACTAGGATCATCGGAGGCGTTAATCAGGTGTGAGAAATCATGTAATTAGAGGTAAATGGGATTGGAAAACTGCTGACATGGAATTTTATTCGTCTCAGAGATTTCTCGGATATGTTATTTACTCATGAGAAATAGAGAATATTTTGTAGCTGAGTTACAAGATCTCAGTGAGATATGTGAGTAACATATGTGGGTTCTGGAGGAATCTACCAGATAATAATGTGTTTATGTACTGGGTCATAGTGAGATTATTTACATATGTGCACAATTAATCTTGTATGAATCTACTGTGTATTCTTGGCTAATAGAGTTATTTGGTGCACTTAACCTAGTTGGTGAACATAAACATGTGATCAAGTATTGCTTTGACACATACTTGCAGAGTTAACAAATCTTTGTATGGAAGATTTATGGATTAACTTATAAATGATTTGGATAAGGATCTAAATGTGGTGTCATACTAGTATAATTGAATTCTTCACCTAGAAATTTGAGATTTCTGAATCATTGCCAATTAACTTGAGTAGTTGATTACTCCAGGATGAAGTTAATTGATAAAACAATCAGTGTGATGTGAATTCACCAGGAACTGATGGTTTTTAAATTATATTGCTTATAAGACGCATATTAGTGAATCATTTGGGTTCATCAGTTAAAATTGCATGCATTGGATATACAGTGTTCTTGGGATAGAATATACCTTAGTTAAGGAAGGGACTCAGCTCATTAGTGATTGTATTCCAGAGAGCTCAATTGGATAGCGAATCATAATGGATCCAAGAATAATAACTGAATTGATATTTGGCAGGACTTTGGGTATCTAGATGTGATTCTGGATTGTAATCTAAAGTTTTTGTAATTGAAGATAATTGTCATCTTGGTATGCCTTCAATCTTTAATTACCAGTAGTTTTTAGTCCTTGAACCTTATACTTCAATTAAAGAATCATGTTTGAAGAGTATTCCTAAATCCAGTAAACTTTGTTAACTAAGTACGAGGCAGCCAAGGAGGAAAAAAGAGAACCTACAATGAACTACTATTTGGCGTTACTCTTAATTGCTCTCTTCAGCTCTCGGAAGACCGTCTTGTACCAATCGTATGGTTGCACGGTTCCCTTTCCTAACTCATAGTTAGAGTCGACCAAGTGATGGAAGGTCTGGAAAGAGATACATGTTGTTGCACAGCTTTTGAACAACTTCCTGAATTATAGTGGGCATTTCCTATTCACCCTCAACCCTAGATCCAAGCACACAAGCATCAAGGAGATGAAGAGGATTACTTGTTGTCACGCAGAGATTTGTTCCCATGAGAGCGATAGCATATTTCATATTCCAACAAATGCATATGATTAGTATATAACACTAAGATCCATTTTAACACTAAGCATTAACACTACATCCATTAACACTAGATCCACAATAATGATAGAAACTTACTCTTCTCTCTCTCCCTTTCTCTCTCAAGAAAAACATAAGAATGATCAATCCCAATAAGCATCAAATCCGACAATTAGCAAATCCAAGTCAGAGGAAAAAAGATGAAGAGCAATGACATTCCATATCCATTCCATAAGAGGGCCAACCTGGTTGTATTGAAATGAAGAGAATATGTACAAATGATTCAAATTTACCACCATATATAGTGGATTTTAGGGCTTTGGCCTCAGCTCCTATTGGCGAATTTCTACCCCGAGTTTCAAAAATTGGAGGGAATCAATTTTGAGTTTGAATTTTGGTGGGAACCCCTTTTATTCGCTAACTTGACTATTAGGCCCTGTGATATTAAAAGTCCAGCAAAAAGGCCTAAATTCCTTTTATTAACTTCTAAATAATCAATTAACTATGTGATCATCGGGCTGGACTTACACACGCAGAGTGCCAAATCCCTCTCACTTATTAACTATGGTTAGGGTTGTCTCGATATTCGTAAACCCTCCAACAACGACATTCTTACCAATTAGTAGTTATGTAATAGTCCATGTTTGATCTTTTATGAGAGATTAATACTCTCTGTCCATTACCGATGTACATTTATTAACATCTTGACTTGAAATTGCTTCTAAATATTTGGCGAGTTCCTCCACCAAATAACGTGAGGCATCATCAATGAATATGTTGGGAGGAAATTTGTGTCAATCTGATCTTTGATTAGGCTCATCTTCTTCCAAGTCATTGACTATCTTAGAGTTGGTATTTGAACTCAATGTAATATCATGCACTAATTTGACATATGTAACTTTCTCTTTCCCTTCTGATCATAAAATTTAATTTTCAAGAAAAATAACATTTTTACTTGCAACAATCTTTTTAGTCAATGGATTATAAAGCCTATAAGTTTTTTAATTAGAAGAATAACCAATAAAAATTGACTTGGTGATAGCTTCGTAATGCTTTTGTTTAAGTTTTTCTGAAATTTATGTGTATGTGATACAACCAAGAATTCAAACATTTTTTAAATATGGTTTCGAAGCTGTCCATACCTCTTCTGGTGTTTTGTTGAATGATACATTGGTTATGATTTGATTATGTAGGTATGCAGCTATCAAGACAACTTATGTCCATAAAGCCTTTGATAATGATGCATGGAATAGCATACTTTTTGAACTTTCAATGAGTGTTCAATTTTTTCTTTCAGCCACTCCATTCGACTGTGGAGAATAGTTGGATAGTAGTCTTTGATTTTAGTTGGAATGAATTTGCTAAACTTAGAATGTTTATCAAATGCCAATGCCTTGTACAAATATATCTCAGGTCTAGTACAAATCCTGGCATATATGAGAGAGCCAATAATTGAATGATATGGATATTGTTTTATCTACTCAACTTTTTCAAAAGACCGGAGTAGGAATTTTAGTTTCACTTCAACCATTCGATCCATTTGCCATTGTTCATGTTACTACTCTTTCAGGTATCCTCAATAGAGTCCTAAACCTGGTTATTCACTCGGGAACCTGTTGCAGAAGAAGAACCTGCAAAAATACATGCAAGTTCGAGACGGGTTCAAACATGTCAAAGGAATGCCAAAGAGTCACCACTCACGAGTCTCTCAATTCGACTCAAGAGTCGACAACCCCCTCGACATAGTCAAAAAATCATCGATTCGACAATGTTCAAGTGACATTCGTGTCTGGAATCTATGAAGGAAGGATTCCTCAGTGCATGAATCTACGTCTATCAAATTCGAACTATCATCGATAATTCGACAATGGTTCTACTTGATCCGAACTTCGAAGTTGCAAAAATCGATACAATCTATTTTGTAGACATACACAAAGACGATAAGGATGCAGAAGTGTATCGCATGAAGCAAAATGAGTACGTTAGAGCTCGAGCATTACAATCAACATTAACTGTCAGTCGCAAAAATGATTCAACCTATGAGCTATATTATATGTATGCAATGAATCAGATGAAACAGACGATAAAGTAATCAGTTTGACATAGACATGACTCTGTCTATTGGAAACAATTCAATTAAGTCGAAAGTATGTGTACAGTCTAAATGCATTCAGATGTGCAATCTTTCTAAATCTATACTATGTAAAATAGAGAGAACATCTGATTGATTCATTAGTGTTTACACTTATGTGCTATCGAATATTTATACATGGTAGTTGTAGAATTACAAGAATGCTTAATCGATAGATTTGCAAACTGAATTAAGGCACTATGTGTTGTTAGCAGTCGTATTGGACAAAATCTGTTCTATTGGTGATTCTGCGAAAATTACGGAGTCGTGAAATTAGATAGTCGAAATGTCAAATCGTGATCGAACAATTGAGTTGAAGAATAGTTGAGTCGACTTCCATAGTTCGACTTGATAGTGTATTCGTCACTTCGAATCGATAGTGTTGACACCTGTTATTGATTCTCTTGTATTTTTGCATATTATGTGACTTGACAAGTATTTACAACAAATTGATGGATCTAGATTACTTGTGAGATTAGGGATGTAGAGGATAGGAATCCAACACCCCAACTTCCCTTTTTAAATATGACACTACCATGTACTGCATTCTGCAAAATTTCAGACTCGTCTCCTGATGTAGTGGTACTTAAACTCGATGTGCTTGCTCCTAGAATGAAATCTAAGATTGATCAATAATGCAATAGCACGGAGTAGATTGTCTGAGACCAATGTCAGGCAATAAGTTTCAATTAGATTGTCTCTTTGATAGTCTGGGAAGTTGCAATGTACTATGGTTCTGTTGAAGACATTGCAATGGAGGTCTGCTTTCAACTATTCTAGGATATCATACCATTATTGAGTAGGAAGACAAATCCAGAAGTGGAGTTTCTTGTGTTGATTCAGATGCCTAATCATTTATGCAATCTCTCTTTCATGGTAGCCTACACTGATAATTTTATTCAACACAAAAGAACAACTGATCTCCGTTCTCTAAGTAATCCGCCATCCTATTAACACAATTATCATTGTGCTTTCATCACTATTGTCTTCATCCGTTGGTATCTGTCAGAATTGTTCTTTCATCATTGTATTCATCAAACAAATTGACATCGAATTCCAACACATCGCCTCTGAATAGATCGACTAGAACAACTGTATGGTCCTTTTTTGCCTCTTTGCTCTGGAAAGGGATCTCCATACTAGAATGGTCATGTGCATTTTGTCCAGTTTTACGGATGAACTACAACAACTTTGGATTTACAAGGGAGCGGGGGGGAAGCATTCGACCATTGATCATTTTCACCCTCAGGCTGACATTTGTCTTGCTCTCAGGTTGCTGCTCTGGCTTGACCGGCTTGGACCCACTCCTTCATACGTCTAAAATTCCATTGTTCAACTGTTGGGTTTGGGTATTCACCTACGTAAAGAGAATAGGATGATCCACTAACAGGGTCTGTAGTGGCAGATTTTGTTGGTTCTTTCTCTAGTCTTTTCTGCGCTCTGGTCTAGCTGAATAGGGGCATCGTAGATGCCTTGGGTTCTCCTACCACACTCATTAGGTGTAGCGGGGTAGAAATATCTCCTTGTTTGTCCTTTCTCAATGGATATGTCAGATATGGGTGTTCGTACCCACAATTATGACAAAGTGGTACAAAATTGTCTTGCAGCTTGTTAGGACACTCGGTAATCCTATGGTTCTCTCCACATCCATAACATTTTATTGGAGCTTTGGATCCTCTACCTCAAAGCTGGTTCACATAGATCGGTATCAAATCACCATTTGCTCCATCTATGAAATGCACTGGGACTGAGTCTGGTGCTTCCTCCTCGGGATAGTAGGGTTCATGGGTCACTTCGATCATGTTCAGCTGCTGAGTAGCTGATTGCGGATTTCTCACTAGTAATCCTTGGGTTCTGGGGGGAATAGGTGGTGAAGCGAATCTAGGCGGCAGAGATTTGGTGATGGGTGTGCTGCTTGGTTTCAGAGGTTGTATCGACAGTCTGTGGTATCGTGATTGCTCATATTACAGATATGGCAATAACGTGCAGGCCGCTCTAACCTCTGTCTTAGCTACGAACATTCGTTTTTGGTGTCGTTGCCTGCGTAATGTGGACACCGAGTGGACTCTCTCCTTGGATATGCGTGGCCTTTCAGCTTCTAATCTACCGCTGCGATAAGGTCGGTGGTGAGCTTCCTAAACTGCTCATTGCTTTGGGTGGCAACTTCTCTATGGCAGATATGATGGAATCAACGCTATTGGTCATAGAGGTAGAAGTATCATCATGTAGCTTATCCTTAAGTTTGGCTCTTCATTCTTTATGACATTGTCTCTCTTCGTCAGAGTTATCAAAGTCCAAACTAGTGCTTTCACTATCGTCGACTCTCTTGATGACATCGGTGCAAGATGCTTGAAAAGACACGTACTTGTCTCTTTGTTTCATTTGTTGCTTGATTCCCTTGGGTAGTCATGCCATGAACCATGTCAGGATGTTATGGTCTGGGACACTATTAGGATCACATCCACCGTGCAATCTCTTGATAGGTTTGATATAGTCACGCAGGGACTTGTTCTTCTTATCCTTTCAGATATGTCCTAGTCGCAGGAAGGGATCGAGTGGTTTTGAAACGGGTGATGAACCTGGCCTGTAAGATATTCCAATCGTCTCATTCATTTTGCTCAAGATTGAAGTACCAATATTTTGCAGTATCGGTTAAGCACAGATTGAAATATTTTAACAACTCTTGCAGGTTGTCATCTCCATAGATTCTACATGCCTAAGTGTAGATCTACAAGAATCATCGCAGATCTCCCTCTCCATCAAAACTTGAGAGGTCGATTTTGGGGAAGTCTGGACTGCGTAAGGTATGAAGCGATGGGGCAAGGGAGATGGAAGAACTTGAATGGAGAAGAGAGCAGAAAAATTGTGTAACAACTCTCTCATTCTAATCAGTTGCTAGATGCAAAAACAGTCTAATAGACAGCTTATGCTAAATGTAAGCACAACTTTAAGTGTTCTAATTGCCCAATAGGATCTTAAAAATTAATTCATATTCTCAAAAATGAAAGTACAGTCCACCAAATAGATTAGAAATGGTTTGTGTGTGGTATTATTGAAAATCAAATTCAATGTGAAGTATGGTTCTGAAATAAATGGAAGAGCAATATAATATCGCGAGTTACTCAGGTGTCAAAGACAACCATCATCTGATCAGAAACTGAGGAGTCGTAGACGTCCGTGTTCTGATCAGAGTGAGTAAACAAGCGCGATCAAACAGCGATAGAGTGCATTCAATCACAACAAGCATTCACCTATGCCATATAGAGATAGAAAAGTTGTTGCTACCTTATTACACTGAAGCACAATACAAATAGCAATTAAAACCAAAAATTGATGGTGCAACTAGGAGGCTTAAATAATACGTCTCATGGACGGAGCAACCAATAATTTGTGCTTGGATGATCTATTTATAGATTTCATCCATGCATTAACTACACCGAATGCTTGTCACCTAATTAGAAAAGTCATTGTACTTGGAAGTATATGGCTTTTGTGACAACTATACATAGTATATACGGTCAACAAATCAGGATCGTTGACACGGACGAGGACGTTGCAAAATCTCTCACTTTGCATTTCACGTGATGTGGTTTTCTCTCGCTTCACAAATTTTGGGAAGTGGCTGGGAACGTTCCTCATTCAAAACAGACAACCTTCGACATTTTTCTCTCCTTTCGGATTTTTGTAAAGATATTGAAGGTGCCTTTAAACAAATTTAAGGTGAGATGGATCTTCTTCTGAAGCCTATTTCTAGTAATGTGAATTCCTAGCAAAGAATGGACAGCTCCTAAATCAGTCATGTCAAATTCCTTTGACAGATCACTCTTAATAGTGTGTAGTAGAGAAGTGTTGTTAGACAAAATAAATGCATCATCTACGTAAAGAGCTATGTGAACTGAATCGGTGCCTATATGCTTTGAATAAACATTACAGTCAGTTGAATTGTTTGCAATCCCAATTGAATGAGATAAGAGTTGATTCTATCGAACCATGCTCTTGTAGCCTATTTCAGACTGTAGATTGCTTTGTGCAGCTTGCACACTTTGTGCTCTTGGCCTTTGACTTCAAATCCTTCCGGTTGGAAGGTGTACAATTCCTCTTCGACGCTGTCATTGAGAAATGTTGTCTTGACATCCATTTGGTGCATTTCAAGGTCTTCTGCGGCTGCTAACACAATCAAAGTCCTGATTGACTGCATCTTGACGACAGGACTGAAAATTTTATGATAATCCACTCCTTGGACTTGAGTGAATCCTTTAGCCACCAGCCGTGCTTTCCATTTAGCAATGGAACCATCAGAGTTAATCTTCTTCTTGAAGATCCACTTGTTGTCGATAACTCTCTTGTGAGTGGGGAAGTGTCCAGGTCTGATTCATCAAAAGTGAGTTGTACTCGCTTTCCATAACTTCTTGCCACTTCACAGCATCCTTGGAGTTAATTGCTTTGGCTAGGCTCTCTGGTTCTTCTGATGAAGTCTAGAATGATTGAGGTGTGTACCTCTTAGGAAATGTCCAAGTCCGTGAGGATCTGCAGACGTTTGGTTGACCAGGATGCGATGATGCTTCTTCTTGAATTTCTTCAGATTTGCTCAAGCTAGTTTGGTCTGGTCTGATAACAGGTACTGTCGGCTGCTCGGCTTCTGTAGCTGTAGCTGCAGATTCTATAGAAGGAACATCATCATTGGAAGATTCCATGCTACGTAAAATAGAATGAAATGACATAGCATCGTTTATCGATGGTTGCAAATCATAGTATGCATGTTCTTGAAGTATTACATCCCTAGAGACAAATACTACATTGGTGGATGGATCATAAACTTTATAAGCTTTATGCTCATCAGGATAGCCAATGAAAATACATTTATTTGTCCTATGATCCAGCTTCTTCCTAAGTTGTTTAGGAATGTGAACAAAACATATACAACCATAGATTTTTATATGGTTGACACTAGGTTTGTGCCCATGCCAAATTTCATATGGAGTTTTGTTGTTGACAACTTTGGTGTTGGATCTGTTTTGTACGTAACAGACTATGGTAGTAGCTTCTACCCAGAACCTCGCAGGTAGGTGTGTTTGATGTAGCATGGATCTGGCTAAGTTGAGAAGAGTGATTAGGAAGTGGTGAACTGTCTTCTAATACCATGTTCAGCCATGTAGTCGGAGATCTCATTAGAGATGTATTTGCTGCCACCATCAGTTCAGAGTGCCTTCACTTTTGTAGACGTTTGTGTCTCATCCATGGCCTTGAATCTCTTGTAGCATTTAAAGGCTTCATATTTGTTCTTAATGAACATGACTATAGACCATCTAGAATAATCATCTATGAAAGTGATAAAATAGATTGCATCTCCTAAGTTAGAACCAAACAAAGCTGTAATCAGATTAAGTATAATGAAATATACAGGTCAATAATGCAGGTGAGCACAAAACAATAGCGGACATAACCGCGTGCTTCACAAGCTAATCACAATCTGTAAAGATTATGAACCTATTACTGACAATCAATCTAAAAGAAAGAATCAATGCGTGAAGGCATCTACAATGTCTGTCTCTGAATTACAAATCATGTTCCGTTCTATCTTCTGTTCTATATGTAAATTGAATACTGAGATGATATTCAATATATACATAATTTTTATAGGTTTGTAGATGAAGGAGGTACAAAAGTGGCTGTGCTATCTGTGGGAGATCGTGGGTGGTTGTTGTTGTTGTCAAATCTATTTGCACAGTGCATGGAACGAGCGTGAGGAGGCCGCGACGTCGGGGCTTCGCTAAAATTCACACTCATGAAAATGCAAAAAACCCGACACTGTCCAATGCCTTAGAAAAATCATTTGTAAGGTACCTTCGCCTTTTCTATAAGGGCACCATTGGCATTTGTAGGGCACCTTCGGCATATGTAGGTTAGTGTCACATTTTGCGCCTGTCATAAAATGCTTGTAAAAATGCAGTGTCGCATTTTTCACACTTTTTGTTTGTCATAAAATGCGTGTAAAAATGCAGTGTCGCATTTTTCGCATTTTTCGGCTGTTCAAATTTACTTGTATTTATACAGACTGCACAATTGTCACTTTTCCAGAAGTGTCGCAAAACACTTAGTTGCTCAGGATGGCCCTAAGATGAAAAAGCGACAGTGTCGGATTTTTTGCTCGTGGAAATTCCCGAGTAAAAATGCAGACTGTGGAGACAAACAGTTCAAATATACAGACTGTGCGACAACACGAGTAAAAATGGAGCAGCATGAATGGAAGCAGATTAACATAGGATTTAGGAGAGTAGAGGAGATAAATCCAACACCCCCCCCCCTAATATGGATCCATGAATACCTTGATCTTCAGACTAAGCAATGCATAAAACTTGTTGTGTGCATTAACACTTAATGCCTTTGTGAGTATATCCGCAACCATCCTGCGTTCTACAGTACGTTAAGCTTACCTCCTTGTTGAGAACCTTGCCCCTAATATAGTGATATCGGATTTCAATGTGCTTACTCCTAGAGTGAAATCTAGGGTTGGCCGATAAGGCAATGGCACTCTGATTATCACAGAATATAATTGTAGGACTGTACTGATACAAACTAATGTCTGATAGTAAATTTCTCAAACAAAACGCTTCTTTAATGGATTGAAAATCAACAATGTATTCTGCTTCTGTAGATGAAAGAGCAATAGAGTTTTGCTTACGATTGTTCCATAAGATAGGACCATCTTTGAAGAAAAATGTAAATTTAGATGTGGACTTATGATTGTCTACATCTCCTCCCTAGCTTGCATCAGAGTATCCACTGAGCTGATGGAGATTGTCATTGTTGACTTCTCCATAGCAGATGCACTGGTCCATGGTAGCTCAAATATACCTCATAACTCTTACGAGAGCCTTCCAATAGGTAGTTCCAAGATTAGCCATATATTGCCTGAGTGAGCTTACTGCAAAAGAGACACCAGGACTTGTGCAGACCATTGCGTACATGAGAGATCCAAGTATCGATCGATAAGGATATTCTCTCATCTGCTCCTCTTCCTGCTTGGTCTGGGGACATTGGTCCTTTGACAAACGCAGGCCTGGATCCATCGGTGAGTGAGCTAACTTACAGTTCATCAGATTATATCTGTCAAAAACATTGTGAAGATACCTTTGTTGAGTAATGTAAATCAGTCATCTCACTCTGTCCTTGTGGATTTGAATGTCTAGACAGAAGTGAGCTTCACCCATATAAGACATGTTGAACTCAAAAAACAGCATCTGTTTAGAATCCTTAACCAAATTGGTATTGTTGCTAAAAAAGAACGTATCATCCATGTATAAGGTGATGATAATGAAGGATTGCTACACCGACTTGGTATAAACGTTGCAATCAATAGTGCTTGGTTGGAAACCTTGTTGGATGAGGAATGTGTTGATCCTCTGAAACCAAGCTCTGGTAGACTGTTTCAAGCGTAAAGTGCCTTATGGAGTTTACAAACATGATTTTTCATACCTTCCAAAATATCTCCTTCGAGCTGGATCATGTAGATGTCTTCTTCTATAACTCCATTCTGATAAGTTGTTTGCACATCAAGTTGATGCACTTCAAGGTCGGTAGCTGCAGCATATGATAGGAGGGCTCGAATCAATGAATGCTTGACTATTGGACTGAAAGTCCTACTATAGTCAACATTGAGGATCTAAGTGATTCCTCGTGCTACCAGTCTTGCCTTCCTTTGACCGATCACTCCATTGGCATTGTACTTGATCTTAAAGATCCATTTGCAATCAATGATATTGCAACTAATAGGAGCTTCGACTAATGACCACGTCTGGTTCTTGATCAGAGAGGAATACTCTCTATCCATGGCTCTTCTCCAGAGATTAGAGTCTGGTTGGCTAAGTGCCTCTTTGACTATTGTCAGTTCCTATATCAAGAGACATGCAGACTCAGGAGTATACCTTGTGGGTTGTGTGCGCACTCGGCTTGATCTTCTAGGAGGAATTGACTGATGAACCACTTCTAGGACATGTTGCTGGGTAGCAACAACATCTTCGTCTGACTCGCTGTCAAATAGTGGATCGACAATGGACACGCTTGAGCCTGAAGCTCGGATTGACGTGTCAATGGCATGCGTTAGAGGTCTTCCTAGAACAATGCCTTTGCCTTTGATGTCGATGAACTGATCCTCGATAAAGACTGTATTCCGGCTGAATAAGATCTGCTCGGTATCAGGGTTGTACAACTTGTAAGTGTTATCAGATGAAGTATATCCAATCAGGATGGTCTTGAGACCTTGGAAGTCAAATTTCTTCCTCATCTCTTTTGGGATCTGCGCGTAGGCGACGTATCCAAACACTCGTAGGTTTTTCACAGAAGGCTTAGAGCCTGGCCACACCTCATGAGGTGTTCTGTCTGAGAGGGCCTTGGTTGAACATCTGTTCTGGACGTAAGCTGTAGTGGAGACAGCTTCGGCCCAGAAGCTCTTGGGCAGTGATGCATGCGCCATCATACATTTAGTTGATTCAACCAGAGTATGGTTCTTCCTCTCGGGCAAGCCATTTGACTGGGGACTATAAGGAGTGATGAATTGCTGCTCAATGCCTTGGCTCTAACAATACTCCTTACATTCAGTAGAGATGTACTCTCCACCATTGTTAGATCTCAGGGCCTTGATCGTCCTTCCAGTCTCTTTTTCTGCACGCTCCTTGAAGATTCTAAAGCAATTGAAAGATTCTGATTTCTTCTTGATAAAGTACACCATAGTCCTTTGGGAGAATTCATCAATAAAAGTTATGAAGTACTTTGCATCCTTCAGAGAAGGATTTTTCATCGAGCCACAAATGCCTGTATGCACAATGTCTAACAATCCTCTAGCAGTATGCTAATGGCTTGATGTAAATGGTTTCCTACTCTGTTTACCAACTAAATAGTCTTGATAGGTATCAGAGCCAGGCTTACAAGTTTGGAGAGGTGGTACTTTTCATTGAGGTTTGGTGGTATTCAACTAGTATTCTCATCCAAGGAGAGAAGCAAGGTTGCAAGTTGCTGGATCTTCCCTAATTCAATTTGCATGTTCCATATCTCTCTCAAATTCATTGGGCTTTATGGAGAATTGTGCTAGGAAATCAATTTTGGTGTCTTTTTTTGGAGTTTACGCATGTGTAGCTCCAAACTAGTATTGGATCTGAAAAATCCAGCAGGTCAATTCACTTTGAAATAGTTGAAATTCAGTTTGCATGTTGGATCTTCCCATGTATTTGGATTCTAGGCTCTTTTGTGGCCAAATTTGGCTTGTTTTCCATGATTTTGGCACAAAATGGAGGGCAGAATTCAAAATCCAGCAAAATCAGATCAATTGATTAGTTGTAACTCTGTATTTTGGATTGCATGTGGATTTGAAAAACGTTCTTGCCATTAATTTCCAATTGGGCATGCTGAAAAAACCTAGAAAGGGCTAAAATTCATGATTTTTGCTTGTTTTTTTCATGAAATTGGATAATAGGAGGTTGTTGAACATCAATTGAAGCTGGAAAAAGATGAATCATAGTCTTTTGAAGCTATCCTATAAGATAGAACCAAGATTCCAGCAATTGGGTTTGTAGGAAGTAAAAAATTGACCAATTTTGGTGAATTTTGGGGGATGGATTTCTCTAAATCCATAAGGGGATCATTCTGGATTTTTTTGAGCATGATTTGTATTCTTTTTTACCTTCCCAGCAAGCTATCAGACCTGTAAATTGATGGGTAGAGGCTTATGTTTTAATTCCATCAAGTTTGTAGCAATTTTGACTTCTAGAAATCAAGAATTCATGGTTCTCAGCCATACTGCTTCATAGGATCTGTATGAAGGCTTCATGGAACTCTTAGTGACCATCTAAGACTGTCTGGATCATCACTTTTAGGCTTGGTTGGATGTTTGCAAGTTTTTAGACATATTTGCCTAGAAAAAGTGCGCCCTCCTACTGGTTAATTGGTTGTTCTGAACTCACACATGTGAATCCTAGGTGGCAGGCTGACATGGCAAGTGTCTTGTTCACTAGCTCTTCCTCTGTATTGTGCTTTACATCACCCAGTTTGGTGTCCTGTAGCCAAAGATATGATCATCTGAAGTTTTGCAATTTTGTGAGCAAAATTGGTAAAATTTCCAATTGTTCTGATTGCATGCATGACAATTTTCTATTTTGAGGTACTGTGCTTGCATGGAATGTCTACAAGTGGATTCTCAGAGTGATTTTGACATGCATGAGCAGTTTAGATCTGTTTTGAGTGGTCATACGCATGTGCTCTGACTGTTAGATACAAAACTGGATTTTATAGCTGACAATTTCTGTAGAATTGGATTTTTATGTAAAATTCCGTAAAGTAAAAAATTAGTTTTATGTCGCATGTCTTGCATGCCCGAGGGACATTAACAGAGTAAAATTAAGAATCGAACAATGAATCAAATTTTTGATTTTGATTGCTTAATGACTGACAGTGATTTTTTTATGAATTTTTTAGAAAACGTAAGAATTTAAAAAAAAAAAAAAAAATGTGCAAAAACTCAAAATTTTTAGTTTTTTTCCAGTTTCTTGTAATATCTATGAAATTGACTAAAAATAGTGATTTGACCATACTGGAGCCAATTTCAGTCAGTTTTGGGTCAATAGTACTTCACTATGAGTTAATCTGATATTAACTAAATTTAGTAATTTCCAGGATAGATATATTGAGATGGCCGAAGAAACTTCAAATTAAGCTGCAAATCCAGGTGCGCCATCTTATATGGTGATTTGTCAGCAGTTGAGTACGACACTCAATGATATGAATAATCGTAATCAGATGAGAGATCAGCAAATGTAGGTTCTGTTGAATCAAGTCAAATTGATGTCTTCACCCAATCTCGGTTTTCAACCGGAGGTTATGCGGGCGAGAAGAAGGAAAAGAACCCTGAGGTCGTCGAGGACTGGCTGGCCAAGTGGAGTAGTTATTTCAATCTGCACGGTGTTCTTGATGAGAAAAAAATTGAAAGCGTCGTGCTGTTCTTACGCGGCAAAGCATCATCGTGGTGGCGAGATTTATTAGTGAAGCCAACTACCTGGGAGGCGTTTGCGGAAGTTTTCAAGAAAGCTTTCGTAATTGTTGATGAGTGGACTACTATCTGAAGTTCATAGTTGGCACTTTGGTAGTTTGTCCTAGGTTTGCCAGCCGACTATCAGAACGAATGCAGACGAAATGTGCTTGTGCAAATTCTAACCACTTTGAAAACCAAGAAGGTTAAGAAGCGTGGTCCATACCAAGCAGAATATTTTGACAAATTAGATCAAGCAGCATCGGAACCTAGAAAGCTGAAGAGAAAGAAATTCAATAAATCTATGTCTCGGGAAAAGGCTAAGAGAGAGAACTTATGTTTGTCTGTAAGAAGCCTGGACATATGATGAAATTTTGTCCAGAAAGGAAAGAAAATGTTTGCTCACATGATTGAACTCCCAGGAGGCAATGGTAAGAATTTGGAAATTAACCGAATTGATTGTGAGTGTGAATGTTCTTTTAGAACTACTTCTTTTTTGCCTAATGAACTTTTCCGATTAATTGGCACAGTTAAAGATCAAGAAGTGAGTATTTTATTGGACAATGGTTCAACTCATAATTTTATTAATTCTCATCTTGTGCAAAAACTCGGCTTGGAAACTGAAGCTAGCAATCATAGATATAAAGTTTATCTAGCTTCAGGAGCAGAGTTGGAGACTTGGAACGTAAAAGTCCCGAAGCTCCCAGTTTTGATGCAAGGACACACAGAATTAGTTAATTTTCATGTTTTAGACCTAGCTTATACTGATTTAATCTTAGGTTACGAATGGTTATTCATTAAATCGCCTACTCTGTTAATTGATTTTGAGAAGCATGTTCTCACTTTCAAGGAGGGTGATAAGGTAGTTACATTATTTGGTAGTAATTTTGTACGTCCGTTGGATCAGATTTCTACAATTAATGAAATAGAAACATTGGATTATTCTGAGTATGAAGTTTTTTTAATATATGCTATTCCAGTTGTGGATGTTCCTGAAATGAATCTAAATGGTTGTAAATTCTCAGTAATTCTTAACTCAGTAAATTTAGATCATGAACAAACACGTTAAGACGAAGAAAGATGGAGGTTTCCTGATGTGTGTGGATTACAAGGGGCTTAATCAAGTGACTATAAAGAATAAGTATCCATTACCCATGATGGATGACCTTGTAGATCACTTGGGTGGAGCATGGTATTTCACCAAGATAGATCTCAGGACAGGGTACCATCAAATAAGAATTAAGTCAAAATATGTCCAAAAGACAGGATTTTGTTCTATATTTGGTCATTATGAATTTCTAGTATTGCCATTTGGATTAAGGAATGCTCCAGCAACGTTCCAGCAAATGATGAACGATTTATTTCGTCCATATTTGGGAAAGTTTGTGGTTGTATTCTTAGACGACATTCTCGTTTACAGTAAATCCTTGGTGGAACACGTAGAACATTTGATAATCGTCTTGATGAAACTTTGTCGGGAGTTACTCTATGCTAAAGAGTCCAAGTGTGAATTCTTTAAGCAAGAGTTGCTTTATCTCGGTCATAAGATCACAGTAACTGGGATCAAGATTGACGAGGATAAAATTTAGATTGTGATTGAGTGGCCAATTTCGGGAATTGTGAGGCAAGTAAAGTCTTTTTTCAGGTTTTACACTTTTCTTCAAAAGATTTATTGAGGATTATGCTAAGTTAGCAGCACCGCTTAGTAATCTGACAAAAGAAATTGTTAATAAAAAGAAAAAGAGGAATCAATCTAGTCCGCCTGTTGTTTAGAATGAGGAATTGAATCAATGTTTTGAGAAACATAAAATAATGATTGTTTCAGCTCCCATATTAAAATTGCAAATCCAGATTTACCATACGTCGTGAGAACGGAGGCAAGTGATGTTGCAATTGGAGCGGTTCTACTCAAAATACTCAAAACTTGTTATTTTTGGACTTAAATCATGATCAAACACTCATCCTATTGTACTTGGATCTGATACCATGTTGAATTTATGACATAAAGAACCTAAAATGGATTCAATTAATCCACAAGAGCGATTGGATGCATTTCCATCAAGGATTCTATCATCAAATGCAAGCTACAATTGATGCTACCTTGAAAACAAGCAAGAACAACCTAATATCCAAGTGATTTATGATCAAATGGGCTTTAAAAATGTGAAATCAAGCCTCCTATATGGAAAGAGACCTGAGCTCAAAGTACTAGCATTAATTGAAGCATTTGATCACAAAAATTGCATGTAAATAGAGAGAGACACAAGCTTGATGCAAATTTCACTCATCCTCTTAATTATTCACATCCAAATGAGCTCCAATTTGGAGTATGTACGGACAATAACTACACTTGTAATTTTTCCACTCATAAAGTCTCACCCTCATCCAAGGCCAACCAATGAAATTGCACCTCTTGAAAAAAGCTAGAAATTGCTAAATTTGCCTTTGGCTACAAAAGTTGACTGTTTACCTACATGGCTCTTGATATTATGTATAGTACAGTTTAAAACTATGCTTCACATGGGGGAATAGGCTCCACACAAGTGGAATGAAATTATGTACATGAAATTTGGCCTAATCAAGTTAGTTTTTGCATTATTTCTCACAAGTTATAAGGACGTTTATCGCAAACCAAAGAAGTTTTGAATAAAGTTTTAATTAGTGGAAATTTTGGCATCTTAATTAATTTAAATAGAAAAATTTCTTAAATAATTGCTCCATTATTTTCCTATATTGATTTCTAATTAAAATTAATTAGAAATAAATATAGGTAATTGGAGAAGTCCAGATAAAGTCTCACAAAAATCAACTTGCAGGCGTCTGCAGAGAACCAAACCTAGAAGAAGATCAAGGCGCTACGCATAGATGGAGGGGGAGAGTACATCTCCACAGAATTCAAGGAGTTCAGCCCGTAGAGCGCCTTGTGGATTTTGCATACAAGGTGATGTTGCTTGTCATTGAGTTCGTATCCCTCTGGCTGCATCATGTAGATTTCCTCTTCGACTAGCCTGGCCTTGTAACGATTTAGCCTTCCTTCAACGTCGTACTTTGCCTTGAGTATCCATTTGCATGGAACTGGTTTTCGGTCCTTTGAATTCGATACAGAGGGCTGCACCATACTCAAAAAGTCTAGGAAAGTTTTAGCTTTCAGTAGACGATGTGGCTATCTTTATAAGCTTAGTCACTGCTATTCGACAAATAGACAAGCTCTTCATATATCTACTTCTAAATCGACTGATATGCTTTGGCATTTCAGATTAGGCCATCTTAAATTCAAAAGAATTCAGCAAATGTCGACTAAAAATCTAGTGCAAGATATTCCTTCTGTTAGCAAACCAACTTCTCCATGTGAAAGCTGTATTATTAGTAACCGTGCTAGAAGTCCTTTTGTTTATTCATACTTTCAAAGGTTTGCTTGATCTTGTACATAGTGACATTTGTGGCCCAATGCAGACTATTTTGACAAGGGGAGCTGTTTATTTTCTAACTTTTATTGATGATTTCTCTCATAGGATGTTCACCTATTTCTTGAAGAACAAATCCGGAGCATTCAAATTCTTCAAACAGTTCAAGGTGTCCACTAAAAATCAGACCCAAAGAAAGATCAAGGTTCTACGTACTGATGGAGGGAGAGAATTCATCTCCACCGAATTCATGAGTAGCAAAAGCACTATCACAAGAGTTAGCATACTCTTTGGGATCAAGCTTGTAGATTCCACCATATCTAGATCCAAATGCAAGGACCTCATCATGCTTTTTGAGTCTCCTATGCATGTCAATTCTCTATGGAGGTCTTTAACTCTCATTACATAAGCTGAAGCACATTCATCACTTCTCTGTACACTTTGGAAAATTTGGTTTCTTAGTGTTAGAAGTCTAGAAGTATTTTTTGCCTCATAGATAGACTTGAGAGTATCCCAAGCATCTTTGGCATTAGTACAAGCACCAATTTCTCTTAAGATGTCATTTGAGACATTCATCTTAATATAATGCAGAGTTATCCTGGCTCTCTTTTTGTACTTTGGAATTTCTTGAGGAATTTGTGGTTCTTCTTCAATGCCAAGTACAATATCCATCACATCTTCTAGTCTTAAGACAGATTCCATTCTAACCTTCCAAATTGAGTAATTGGAGGTTGATAATCTTTCACTTGCTTCTAATAGAAAGACACCCATTGAAGTCATAAAGAATGATGGAAATAAAAAAAGATGGATGAAAGAATTGCTTATCTTCTCACTATAGGAACCAATCAAGGGTACAGAACCAAATCCTATGTAAGACTTAGCAAAAAACTGTGAGATAGATCTTAGTAGCTTGACAATCTCTCTAAAACAAGATTTGAATCATCAAAAAAGATGAAGTATGGCAAAAGTTATGGCTCTCTGAATTTCACACGTGTGAAATATTCCAAAAATGTCAAATTGACTCAAATACAATCTATTTATATGAAACAATTTGCCTAGAACCTACAAGTTTTGTCTAAATCACATATAGATGAGATTGTGTAGCTTTTGGATGATTATTGTGATCATTCAAGCAATAAATGATATGTACACATGATTTGTCACAGGTCTAGGCGCACTACCTGCGACTCTTCAAAAGCTTATAACTTCTGATTGGCTTATCCAATTGTCATGATTTAAATTGCATCAGATTCTACACATTCCTAGCTTTCTAGTGGGCTAATTTGCTTGAAATTTGGATTTGAGGTGAGAGAGAACCACCAATCTGAAAATGGGTGGATTTCACACGTGCCAGCACTTGAAATTTTGTACAGTACCTGATCTGGCCCATTCAATGTGGTTTGTAGCTCAGAATCACAAGAAACCTGCAAACTAGCTAGAAGGTAGAATCTAGACAATTCCTAGCTTGAAATCTGATCAGATCTGCAAACTTTTTGATTAGATTTGCTTGTAAAACTTAGGTAGGCTCTGATACCATGCTGAATTCACACGTGTGGGACACCCTACACATGTATTTTTGATCTCCTAAGCACAATAACACCATAAAGATCAGACCAGCATTGGTTGTCAATAAGAAAGCTGATCATACAAGCAATATTATTGTGTTACAAGCAAGATCTGTCAACAAAACATAAGACAAAGCATCATAAATGTCTCTACTCGGCTAGAGAGAGAAATAGCAACTACAAAACTCGTGGAGAGAGAGAGGGCACAAAGAGCTTGTCTCCAAATTTGCATTACACACAAATTTCATCATCTTCTCAATGAGAGAACATCACATATATATAGATCCATGGACTCTTCTCCTACTTTGAGTTGAATTGGAGTTGTGGATCCACCTCTCAAGCTATCTAGACTTATCCAAGCCAACTCACTATGTCTAATTGTGCCACATAGTCTTTTCATGCATTAAATGTGGCATGTAAAGTACAAATGGCAATTCCTATGGTAGCTCGAGTTTATACTTCTACCTACCTTGAATATTTTATTCTAAGATGGGTCTTTACTAAGCCAAAAGAGCTCAATTCATCTTTGGCATTTTTAGGACCCATACTCACAACATTAGATAGATTTTTCAATATTTTGACAATCACAGGGTAAAACGATTCCTTATATGCTGAATTTTTAGTTTTTGTGAAAGACTTAATTTTTAGATGAGGATTGTAGACAACATGAGTTGAGAAAACATGACAAATTGATTCGAAATCTTCTCAAGTCCTTGAAACATTTTTTGGCAGATTCTCAGCGTGACAGATAACAGAATTCTTCAATCTAAGAAAGGATTTACCTTGTAGATTAGAACCAATTATCTAAAATTGGTTTGTTTGGACTTTTACCTAGAGACCTGCATTAATCTACTCTGGTAACCCATATTGGCACCCAGAAAAAACAAATATCCCGTTGGATCCGGGAAACCCTAATGAGAAATCCCAGCTCACGTTCCGCAACGTGGGCTTGCCATACAAATTCTTTCAAACAATTGATAAACATGTATAGGACTTATGTTGAGTTGATTGCTCGTTTTTTGTATCCCTCACAATGATCTGTTGGCTTATATGCCACACCCTATGTCTTTGCAATTCAACATTCATAAATGGTGTTGTAGTTATGAATGGTTCCGAGATCAAACAACAATCTAGGAATGAACTGCTGTATATCCCAGCAAACTAGGTAGAAGATGGACTCTTCTCCATATTTCCATCTTTAATTCAACTTTCTTTGCAGCTTCTTTCCATAAACTGATCTCAGTGAATGAAGGCAATCTTCTGAATGATTCAATCATAAACCTTCTTGTTTCCTATAGCCAAATCTTCACGTAGGCCTGCTCAAGCATAAGGCCTTTAAAGGAATGAAGCATGATTTCTGACACGAAAAATGGATTTCTTTTACTATTTTTGATTCCATGGCTGTGTAAGTGTGTTAGGTTCTCATACACTGGAGTTTCAATACAGAAAGAAGTCTGTCTGGTGTTTTGAGCAATCCTGGAAGATTTGTGTGTTCCCAAAAAGGTTTCAATACAGCAGTCTGTCTGATGTCTTGAGCAATCCTGGCAGAATTGTGTGTTCCAAAATGTAACCGTGAATCAGGGTTGAGGTTCGGTTGTTAGCGCATCTCTACATTTTGTGTGCTATAATTTTCAATCCGAGCCTTGGCATTAAATCCAGTGGTTTAAAAAGAACCCAGATTATGTGGAGTAAAACAACAAACAACGAAAAATTGAATCAACATCAGCAAGCAAGGAAGCACTCTGAAACACTAAGGTACGAATGGAGTAGACACCTTCAAGAACTCTGCTCGGAGATAGCAGTGACTCTCCTTCTCAGCCTCTGTGATGGGAGCAGCTGCCTGTTGTTTTTGGGTTGCTGATTGATTCATTTTTTGTTTCGAATTGGGATTCATTGATGGGTGTGGGATCGGAGCAACTGCTGGTTGTTTTCAGGTTGCTGATTGATGCATTTTTGGTTTGTAATTGGGATGGACTGATTTGATTCATGGATTTGTTGTTGCTCCTTGGGATTGACTGGGGAGGGGGCCGCGCGAACGCGAGCCCCCGCTATCACAAATTATGACGTGCACTCTCCCCGTGGGGAGATGCTAGCGCATGCCCATGCCGGCGTGCAATGGCGCAGGCAGCTCTAGGCCATCGGCCTTCTTGATCACCGATTGACCCCGCCCAGGTAAGTATGTTTAACCATCGCCCACTCCTCTTATTTCTACCTCTTCCTTCCATCGCCTCCCCGCCTTTGCTTATGGGACAAATAACGATACCACAAACTCTTTCCATTCCTTTTTTCCTTCCTATTTCTCTAGACTCCACCCAGCTCCCCATCACCCACCCAGACCCAGAGACAAAAAAGCGGGCGTTCTAGCATCTCTTCTTGTTTCTTGATATTGTCTATACGCCAAGAGTTCATAGATGTCATAGATAGATGTTTTTTTTTGTTACAAGATTTTGTTATTGTCATACTTTTTCAATTCAACATCTAATAGTTACTACCGTCCACATTTACATTACTCAATATGCTTATATTTCTCTCGGATTCCACCACCCTCTTCATCACCCATGCACTACATAAGCCAGCCTTACAAGTATCTCATTGATGTCCTCCATAGATAGATGTTTCTTGGTCACACTTGTCATGGGCTCCTTTTAACTTGCTCCACACCCTTGTTGATTGATTACGCCCTTGCTACTTTGTCCACTAACTAGTACCAACCTAGAGCATTTGAGACATGATGCCCACTTGAACACAAAGGACTTGTCTAGTTGATTATTGTTCAATTGTTTTTGAAAAAAGAGTATTAAACTCTTCAAAGTTCTTCCCAATAAATTGCACAAACTAGTTAGTGCAATGCATTTCGCCTTTTCTCTTCCCATGATCTTGGGCTTGGCTTCTAATAAAAGTCACAAGTTGGCTATATCACATTAGCTCACGTCGCCAACATACTATAGATATCGAAGTCCATAACGATACACTCCTCACAATGTTCGGGATTTGGGGTTTGCCTCCAATTCCTACTCTTTTTTTTTTGAAGTTATCGGTTTTTGAAATTTGTTGGCTTCTAGATCTTGCATCTCAAATTGTTTTCCAGCAAAATTCTAGATATTTAAATTTAAAAAAATTATTTACTCCATAAACCTATGTAACCCAAATTTTATAGGATCTGCCTACTTTACTACACACATATTGCCTCCATATGAAAACTACAAACATATGAATTTTAATCTCTTGCACCATTGTAGTGGGATTTCCTAAGCTGGAATGTCGTTGACGACCCTTCCACTTCCCGTCACGCGTTACTTTAGTTTTTTCCCATGATATAGGTACATTCTACTTTGTAGACTAGCTTTATATTCTATCTCCTCTTCCTGTTTACGCTACGCCTTAGTTAATGCTAATCCCTTCTAACACGATCCCGCCTGTAACACTACTCTACCTTAACATCAACAATCACAAAGTAGTGAGGGAGGTACGCTTGCTTTTACGAAGATGCTACAACTTGTGAAAGTATAAAAACATAAAGATGGTAACTAAACTCCATGTCGAGTACTTTTTCTCTGACAAACTGATACTTTACCTCATTGTGCTTGCTTCGAGAATGATACATGGGATTAACAAACAAAGTAGTTGTACTCTGATTATCACAAAAGATAGAAGTACCTTTAAGCTGACTAAGATTAATGTCTGACAATAGATGCCTTAACCAAATAGCTTCCTTTGTAGTATGTGCAACAATAATGCATTCGACCTTTTTTCGAAGATAATGCTGTTGAATTCTACTTCTTGTTGTTCCAAGAGACATGAGTCTTGTTGAACACAAAAACAAAATTTGATGTCGACTTTCTGCTGTCAACATCTCCATCCCAATCTGCATCTATAAAACCTTGAAAAAGATTAATTTGGGTACTTGAATTATCATTCAAATTTCCACCATAACATATGCAATAATTTTGTGTCGATTATATAAATCGAAGAACTCTAAGTAGAGCTTTCCAATGAATGAAATCTAGATTCGACAAATATTGGCTGAGTGTACTAACTGAATAAGCAATATCGGGTCTAGTACAAATCATGGCGTATATGAGAGAGCCAATAATTAAATGATATAATGTTTTATTTGCTCAACTTTTTTGAAAGACTGGTGTAGAAATTTTAATTCTACTTTCAACCATTCGATCCAATTGCCACTGTTCATGTTACCAGCTATCTCTTTCAGGTATGCTCGATAGAGTCCTAGAGCTGGTTATTTACAGTCGACAAACCATCGACTTGAGAATGTCCGAGTGACATTCGAACCTAATGAAAAAACCAACGTCTCAAATTATCGAGACTTCACACCTGCTCTATTGAAAGAACATAATACAAAGGACTATAGAATCCTAGCGGCAAATATCCAATAGGCTCATATTGTAGTCACTGATGCTTCTAAATGTTGAGATTTAATTTCACTTCAATCATTTGATCTAGTGTCTACTATATTAGTGTCTTCCAAGTATCTACGATAGAGTCCCATACCTAGTTATTTACTCGAAAACCTGCTACAAAGAAGATTGTAGATTTATACACAAGTACGAAGACAAGGTTCACGACACTATTGCAAGGTCTACTAAATAAGCAAAGTCACTCAATAGTTTGACTATCAATCAATAGTTCGTGTATATTTTGCCTTCTATTGAGTTTTGATTTACAAAATATCAATTCTACATATTAAAAATGTTTGCTTTTTTAGTAGAAATCAATCTAGCATGCTCTAGAATTGGTAACTCCACCAAATCCTTGCTAAATCTGGCTGAACCTGCACCAAAGCTTTGATACCATGTGAAGAAAAATCAGATCATTAAGATCCAATCAAACTCTAAAATCTGTGGTTACTAAATATAGCACATCTAGCACCATTTACAATGTAGAAATCTAGCTCTACCAATGCATAGAGCCATTAGATATGAATGATAAATTACTGTTGTTGTTCGTACAAAACCAGTAAGCTATTGTATTTCACATGTGTGAATCCAACAAACATATAGCAATTGCATTCTACACACAAAAAATCAAGATATCGACACTATAGCACCAATGAGTATGGGACCCCAAAGAGATCTCATGTATAAACATGAATGAGGGTGGAGAGAGAATGTATCTCTTCCCACGCTTGTACACTATTTATAATAGGTCCTTGACGTATTTGGATTCCTTCTCCAAGCTTATCAACAATAGGAAAGTTCTAGATCTCAAACCCTACTCACAATGTAGACTAGATTCAATGAACGAACTATTCAAACTTGAATCTTCCAAACTCGACCTTCTACATTTTCCACACTTTCTAAAAGTGGCAATTAGAATAAACTTAGACTAAAAATAACTTCATAAAGTTTATCTCTAAGTATGAAATGCATATTGGCCTAAATTGACAATTAACCAAATCAAACTAGTTGACAATTTCTCACAAGCAACACTATCTGGTTAATCACCTCTCACGAATCCGCAATATTCTTGAGAGTTGAGGGGTAGATGACGAACTCCCTGATGCCATCTTGTTCCAAGTCGATGTCATCCCTAAGTGGGCAAATGACATTGTTGGATATCTTATGTCAGGACGTCCTCCCCCAATTTAACAAGATAGAATAACGCAAGTGATCATCAAATCTCCTCTCTACACGTTGATAGTTGGACAACTATATCGCATGTGCAATGATAGAATCATACGCCAGTGCGTCCTCACGCACGAAGTGCCCCAAGTAGTAAGCATCGCCCACGAAGGAATAGGCGGAGGGCATTTCGCTGCCGAAACTGCCAACCGAAAAGTGCTGCAACATGGCCTATGGTGGCCCAGTATGTTCAAAGATATTCATTACTAGGTCAAAAGGTGTGACGTGTGCCCAAGAAAAGGATAGAATAATGTTATGACCTATCTTGGCCGAGATGCCATTTGAGAAATGGGGAATAGACTGTGTCAGCCCTATTCATCCAGAAAGCATTCAAGGACTCATTTTTATTTCCTTGTTTTTCATCGTTCTTTTCGTTTTCTCTTTCTTATTTTCCTCCATATATTTGTACATACATCTTCTCTGTTTCCCCCCTCATCTATCGCTAATTTGTTGCCAAAAATTTTTCTCACTTTTCTACCAATTCTCCTTTTTCTATGTTTTTCCACAACCCCCTTCACTTTCATTCTTTGTGGCCTCACGATTCCACATTGCCACGCACGCCAACGTCAATGACATATAGGTCCCAAGGGATTGTCACCGAATTCGAGTGGGGGCATGTTAGAAGATTTCTGTGAAGATTCTTATAACAACGAGCCAACCAAACTACAATGAAGAGCATCAACAAATCACTGATAAAGGAGTTCTAGAATCTAAACATACTGGGAATGCCAATACCAAAGGAGTCGACAAGTAGCGGACCGGCCAACGAGCAAAAGCAAAGCCCGAGCTACGGGAATAAAATCATGGCCGAGTCGACAAAAGAACTAAATCTACTTGAATTGTAATGTCAGACACGCGTAGAAGGTGCATTGTACTCGTAAGCCTATGGTGCGAGAATTAGAGGTAGATTTGCTCTCAAATGGGCCCAAAGTAGAAAGGGACCCAAGTAGTTAAAATGGAATTTGGTTTTATAAAACTTTGCAAAGTCAAGTTCTTATGGCACATGGTTTTGGGTGAACCAAAAACCCTAACCCTAGGAATTTCTATATAAGGGCATGTGACTCACCATTTTGTAGCCACTTTTTTTATTTGAAAAGAATAGAGTTGAGAGAGAGAGAGAGAGAGAGAGAGAGAGAGAGAGAGAGAGAGAGAGAGAGAGAGAGAGAGAGAGAGAGAGAGAGAGAGAGAGAGAGAGAGGGAGGGAGGGAGAGAGAGGGAGAGAGAGAGAGAGAGAGAGAGAGAGAGAGAGAGAGAGAGAGAGAGAGAGAGAGAGAGAGAGAGAGAGAGAGAGAGAGAGAGAGAGAGAGAGAGAGAGTATCTCCTCCTTCCTATCTCTTGCTTGCAAAAGCCCTCCTTTTTTACTTGTGTGTGATTCTTGTGGATGATGAATGCTTGTATTGTTTTTGTTAATCATGCTGTCACAATCACAAATCATCCTTAGCACTTGCATTCATTACATTAGTTTCTAAACTAATCCATAAATCCGCACTCAAGCAAAATAACTATTAGAATCCCATGTTGGATTGATCATTAAGATCTATAGGTAGGATTTTCCTTCATTGTTCACCTCCCTTGAGAAGATCAACCTCTTGAGGAGAAGATCTAGAGCCAAGGATGCCTAGATAAATCCAAAAGAAACCAAGATCCAAGAAAGGATAAAAAACCAAACCAAGAAAACCCAGAAAGAAGAAGATAGGATGAAGAATCACACCCCAAGATCTAAGTCGTTCCACTTTTAGATCTCACACTAAGATTGACACCCTTAGTAGGCTTAGATCACCATTCCCATTTCGTTGTTTACCCTCTCTCCAATTGATCGAAACCCATTACTACACACGATTACTCATCCGGTTGGAGATCCAAAAACTCCTTCTTTGCCCTCTAGATCCATCCGATTAGGGAGGCACAGAAAGGTACCAATATGTACTTTGGCCAAGGAGGCATGGAAATCTTTGAAGGCCATTCACGAGTCAAAAAATACATCTAGAATGCTTATGTTGAGAAATCGAGTCTTTCAAAGCATGAGAGAAATTGGTGAGAGTGCCCAAGATTATGTTCTTCGGGTGAAGTAACTAACTATGGAGCTTGGATCTATTGAATTCGAATATAAGTACTCCAATAATGTTCAATTTTTTGTCATCTAAGAAGTCATTCCATCCATTGAAAAGCTCCATAGTGTTCTCAAAACCAAAGAGAGTAGGATCCAACATGCCAAAGCTAGGATGGGGTCTTTATCCTTGCACAAGGTTTATGAGGAGGCAATCTTCTCCAACAAAGGGAAGGGAAAAGGCAAAAAGTCCAACAAGAAACAAGGAGGTGATCCATCAAAGGATGAAAAAGGTTGAGCAAGTTTTAAGGCAAAGGGTAAGAAGGACAAATCCAAGAAAAAATACTTCTTTTGTGGTAAGAAAGGACATTATGCATCCGAATGTTTCAAGAGGAACTAGCACAAGAGGAGAGCAAAAAAAGCAATCTTGCAAATGAGGAGGATGAGGATGATTTTGAATAATCTTTGATGGCATCAACCACATCATCAACAAGTAAAGGCAACTCAAGTGACATTTGGTGGGTTGATAGTGGGACATCTTCCCACATGGCATTCCAAAGGAGATTTTTCTTAACTCTACTCTCTTATCGTGGTAATTGTCCAATCGGAAGCATAGTACCTATAATGACCAAAGAAGATATTCAAATTTAAAGCATGATTGGCATGCCCTCCAATGTTTTCCTCATAGGTCAACAATAGGTCAAAAATCAACCATAAGAGATGGAGAGAGAGAGAGAGAGAGAGAGAGAGAGAGAGAGAGAGAGAGAGAGAGAGAGAGAGAGAGAGAGAGAGAGAGAGAGAGAGAGAGAAGAAGAAGAAGAAGAAGAAGAAGAAGTTTTATTAACATCTTTTCCATGCCAAAAGGCGTATAAGACGAACAAGTACATCAAAATTGATGGCACCAAGACGGAGCAATGCCGTCAAAACAGCATAACTAAAACCAAAACTAACTAAAAAGAGAAAAAATATCTTTTCATTGCTCTAACTCTCAACCTAACTCTGAACAATCTCTAACAAGGGTCAATGAAAGGCTCTCACGCAGGAGGTGGCGCTGAGTGATCAGTTCTGGATGGAGTGACAAAAAAATGTCGTCCATCACGGAATATAACCTTTTTCCCTTTTGAAATTGCTTCCTCGATGAGTTGCTTATGTTCTTTCCACTGTAGGGCGGTCAGGTCTTCATGGACAAAAATGTTGCTACCTTTAAGATGTCACCACGACGCCTACGAACTTCGTCTCGATAATCAGTGTATTTGAAACGAATGAAAATTACCGAAGTATCAAACTTACTACGCCATGCTGCTTCCACAACATCTTCCTGTTCCTCGTAAGAGAGTGAAGCTAACAGTTTCTTGGCTGCAAGAAAGGGGTCGGTTTCAAGATAAAAACCTCAAATGCAAACGTTTTGGGTTTTATATTCCCTCTTGCATTGTTCTTGCATTGCCTGTGAAACCACCATCGTATTCTTTCCTTCCGAGTTCTTGAGCAAGTCTGCCCAAGTTTTGGTCAAAGTTTGGATTTTGTCTTCCAAGGCTTTGACATGACTAGGATCAATTTGACTTGAGTGTGAAGAATTTTCGTCTAAGATGTGACTTGGAAGTCACATCCCTCACATCATATAGTGAGGTCAGGATGTCCATGATACTTCTTTTGAAGTTTGAGCTTCAGATACGTGGCTAATCCGAGTGTTTGATATATTGAGTATGATAAGCGCGAAAGCTTTACCATCCATCGATTTACGTTTCTAGTCGGTTGTGTCGTCTTCAAGCTTAAGTTAGATACCTGTGACAACATCCCACAACTCATTGCCAATTAGCAAGGTCTTCATCTTAAATTTTCATAAATAGTAATTGGATTCATTAAGCTTGTCTGCTATGAGACCGCTTTTATTTTGAAAATCCATATGGAAGTTAGTCTGTCGATAAATTGATGACTTACGAATGAAATATCGTGTGACGCTACAATTGGAAATCAATTATTTGATACTGAAATTTGACACCAATTGTGGAGCCTCATGATCCCACATTATCCAAAGTCATTGTTTTATATTGTAAAAAATTTCAAATTTTGTACATGTAAATATGCTATTGTGCCTAAATACATGTAAAAGCTTATTTGCATCTTGTAAATTCATTTTAGGATAGAACTTGCGACGTTCTATAGAGACACACTAGCGGATCCCATCCGACATCTTAACGATTGGTGAACAACACTCATGCCAGTGTTCGTTGTGAAAATTGGCAAAAACAAACTTGATCAAACATTGTAAATATCATAATGACTTGTATCTATTATGATTACACATGTGTGGAGCCTGTTCCCACGTGTGAAATAAATGCACTTTTCATGTAGTACAATCATATAGCCTGTACATGTAGTTTAAATCAAGTTCTATTGGCTAAAAAGGCCAAAATCATGTTGTTTAGTCATATGCCACATGGCATCAATCTAGAGATTGCATGAAGCCACATCATGAGATTAGGTGCCAAATCCCATGTGTAGAGGTCTTTTCACACGTGTGGAATAAGCTGAGGAAGTCGAATTTGCACTTCTAGAAGAGTTTTTCCTATTTCTCTACATAGAAGAAAAATGGACCAAAAGTGTTCAAAATAGAAGGTTTTGTCCAAGTGTCAATTTTGCATGACGAATCATCATATGACAAAGAACCCTCACACATGTGAGATCAGAGGGATGATCAGTACCACGAGCTCCCACTTTTTGTATTTATAGAGCCACATTTGGCCATAATCATTAAGCAACACCAATCTTGGTTTTGGAGGCAATTCTTGTCAATTTCATCATTTGTCTTGATTTTTCTTAATAGTTTTGAGTTCCTATCATATTGTACTTTGATTTCAGGCTGGAGTCCGTACTCCAACTTTCAAAACAAAGAGTCATTGGAATTTGTTGAGTCCAATAGGTGTGTTTGGATCTGATTTCTTTTGTGATTTGATTCAAAGATTGTATGCTTTTGTCTTAGTGAGCAAAGCAAAGTTTCCAAGTGACTAGTCATTAGTGCGCAGATTGATTCTTAGGTTTGTGAGCTAGATCTTTTGTAGATCTTTCTAGATTATTGAATGTGTTCAAATCTAGTCACTTGAGAGTCACAAATTACATTTGTAGAATCATATCACAAGTCTTGTTTCACATGGCATCAGGGCATCCTATTGAAGGCAAGTAAGGATCTTAACTGCAACCTTTGTGGCAAGGGAGGATATTTTTTCTCAAGATGCTACAAAAAGAAGACCAATCCATCCAAGGATTACGAAAGCAAGGGGGCTGAGGTGAAGGATGGGGCTTCAAGTTCACAATTCCAAGGAAAGGCGTTTCCTTTGTCAATAGGTAAATGAGACTTGGAGTCTCACAAGGACTTGCAAGATTTGTCTTCAAGAGTCCATCACAACACATGTCAAACCTTTTTAAATTTCTTATTTGGAGGTTCATTGTTTGGTTCAAGATGCGAAGATAGATGTCACTTTCATGAAAGCAACTTGGATTTATTTCATGTCCTTGGAAAGTATTTTGCTTGGAACTTTAGATAAGTTCAAACTTATTGTTATGGTCCAAGAGAATCAATCAAGAATAAGGAGGAGTAATCACAAAATGAAAATAGTTTCATTTATGCTCTCATGTCAACTTATGAAGAACTATTTTGCTTTGTAAAGATTTTTGTATCTCAAAGGTGGATTAAGGCAATACTAGCTGTGTGTGATGCCTTAAAAGATAGCAAAGTATGTTTTTTTTGTAAGCTTACTGTTGGCTGATTCTGACGAATCCCCAAGATACTCGGATAGAGCAATTCAAGAGCACCTCTCACCTTAGACCGAGGAGGTCTCTAAGAAGACGAGACTAATGAAGACTGAGAGCCGAATCTGAGAGCCGAGGAATACTAGTTGGTAATGACAAGTAAGAACTGTGTAAGCCTCGTGGTGAATCCCAGAAGATGGAATGACCATGTAGGAACTAGTATTTCTAGGCAAATGTAATAAATGCAAGTATACCCCTCTTAAAGAAAGTAGAGTGAGCCACCTTTTGATGGTGACCACTAGTGGAGAGCATTATTCCACTTGTAATTTGTGAAATGTGGAAATTCCACTAGGATGCCACCTAAGAAGCTCTCTTGCTTATTTAAGAGACTCCCTCTTTGTGTAGAGGAGATTTTTGTGAATTGTATCTACTCCATGCTGAAATGAGAAGAGCTTCCATGAGTTAGATGCATCCATTGAGCTCCTTGATCATGATGGTTTTCTTGAGTGATGCCCCTATGATCACGCCCTTCCATTCATATTGTGTGTGGTTGTGGATTTAGAGTGGATTAGATTTCTTGTTTTCCTAGTTGTGTGTCATACTACACCAACAGGGTTAATATAGATTTTATAGTAAATAATGTCGTTCTCACAGAGGACAACGTTAGAAAGTTATGTTTTGGTACGTTCATAGAGTATGTGAATTGGGCAGAAAGATGCACTAGAAATAAAGTGAAGCAGATCAGAATAGATCGAGGTGGAGAATACATCTCAAACTGATTCACTGATTTCTGCAATGGCTGTGGAATCATTCACAGAAGAACCGCATTTTACACACCACAGCACAACGGTGTTGCCAAAAGAAAGAACAAGACTCCAATGGAAGCTGCTAGATGCATGATGGCCTATTCGAAGGCTCCAAGAGTGTTGTGGGCTGAAACAGTAGCTACAGCTGCTTACATTCAGAACGGGATAGGAAAATCTAGTTTTCCTCACACAACACCACACGAGTTATGGTGGGGTAAAAAATCCCATCTGACTCATATTCGAATCTTTGGTTGTGCAGCATATGCACATGTTCCTGACAAGCTTCGAAAGAAGCTTGATGAGAAATCAAAACAAGGATATCTTGTAGGATATGACAATCATTCGTCATACTACAGAGTCTATATGCCAGAGACAAACACAGTGAAGATAGTCAGAGATGTCAAATATGATGAGAGCAGAGACAATGGCCAACGATGATCTAGTCAGTTATGAAGTCCTTGGAAGATAGTACTATGATCTAGCAACTGTGACAGAGGGAGCAGAGGACGAACACTCAAACGAAGATATTCG
The DNA here is from genome assembly GCA_029204225.1 of Diphasiastrum complanatum. Taxonomy (NCBI): domain Eukaryota; kingdom Viridiplantae; phylum Streptophyta; class Lycopodiopsida; order Lycopodiales; family Lycopodiaceae; genus Diphasiastrum; species Diphasiastrum complanatum. The sequence continues at coordinate 11,225,933 of CM055109.1, forward strand.
AGTTGCACCTCATTTGAGTGACGAATCAGACGAAGAAAGATTCACAAGCCAACCTACTGCTACAACACTTGTAAATCGAAATGATTCCAGAGCTAGCAGATTAGGTAAAGGCAAGAGCATTGTAGTACCAGAAGGATCTCCTAGAAGATTGACAAGAGAACGAAGAGCATCAGCAAGATTTGTGCCAGGCAGTGCAGCTTCTACGTCAAAAGAGTTTTGTGGATTCAGTGGAGAACCATAGACATTCGAGGAAGCAATTGAATGTCCAGAGAAGGACAAATGGAGAATGAGGAGATATAGTATGGACATTGCAACCATTATTAGATAAGCAAAAAACTGTAAAATGCAAGTGGGTATACAAGCTGAAATATGGACCGGATGGAGATATCTCAAAGTATAAAACCAGACTTGTAGTGAAGGGGTTTTCTCAGAGATACAGTATTGACTATGCTAAGACCTTCTCTCCTGTCGTGAAACATTCGTCCTTACATCTACCACGTGGGAACAGGCCCCACACATGTCTAATGATGATAGGTACAAGTAATTATGGTATTTACAAGATTTGATTTATGGTACATCTATTTACAACACTTAAGATTGATCATTGCAGATGCATAGGTGTGAAGATCAGCCAATGAGTTTGATGAGGATCCGAGATCACCATATCCATGATATGCCTCCTTGATGTTGACTCTTTTGATGAACTTGAGAGCTTTGCACTTTCCTAGCACCTCCAAATTGATTCCTTCCAATTTTCATGTAGATGCTTGACCTTGAGACTTGCTCCTTCTTGATGTGCATGCTCCTCCTTGATGGAAATCTAAGACCTCCATGTCTCATAATGATCACAACAAATATGATCATACAATTTGTACTTTTTGTGGTCATCAAGATTACTAGTACAATTTATGACACGTGATTTCGAGTGTTATTCTGGTTGTCGACAGACATTAAAAAGTAACCAGTATTACTTATGGTTGCGATGGGTAATGTTAATAAATTCAAAACAACAATCTGGCCTCTATCGAATTGAAGGAAGCGTGTTCTACAGATGAGATGTTATCAGAGTAGTACAACAGTACTACACTTTGGCTGATTAAGGTGTCAACAAATAATCGAGAATTGTTCGATGTATTCACGACTGTGCAGACAATTAATTAATCACGTTCGCGAACTTATTCGTTTCTAGACAGAAGTCGTCAAGAACTAAAGCCCAACTTAATGGTTAAAAAACATGAAGAGTTTTAGAACACCTTAGAAACTTATGTCAATGCCAATCAGGAAAACAGATCAAAGACTCAATTATTCAGACAGGGACTATCATCTCATATGTATACATACAGCTTTATTCAATGATCGTGCTAGACTGTACCAAAGATAGTCGTTATTCGAGTGCCGAAAAGAAAGTATTCGCGACAGACGAATAAGATGGTTTTAAGACAGTTCTTTAGAGCATGCTTTACGAAAACACAGCAAACGACTGTAATGCACTGATTAGAGAGTAATTCATGAAATGCGTTAGAGATTGTTAGCAGACTCAAGATCACTCACACTCAGTAGTGCGGAGAACAGAGATAAGAGAGAATAACTCACGGAACTCTATTCACTTCTTCAATCTCTTACATAAGCATAAAATCTTCTCTCTCGATGATCGAGACTGAAGTGTGAGATCTATATATGTTCTACGGGACGAACAAACACACCTCTAAAACAACAGGTGCGTTGCTCCCGCGAAAGGATCTAGTTAACAATTAGACTGAAAATATGTTCAACTATACCATAGGAGGTATACTTAACTATGAGTTAAAGTTATTCTAGTTTAACATGTCTTTTCGTATCTAGTCATTTTGTATGCACGACCTAGTAAAGGTTATCCAAGACAATGTCTTTTCCTTTTAAAGGTCTTGCCCTTAATTACAAGGCAAGTACTTAGGAGATATATTGTTAAAATTGAAAAACAATCCATATTGATTTCTTGGCTTGCTACAAATGTTGTACCATGCAAGTATGTAGCTCATTAATGCAAAATGCCAAGTTTGGCCTACATAGAACTCGAGCTACATGGTTATGTATTATCTAGTTTGATAAATGCAACTTGCATATAGTTTGTAGACATAGAAATAGCATAATTATGCTTGTAGAAACTCGTGGCAACTCACATGTATTAATTCTAAGTGATCCATAGTGACATGTAAGGCATGCACAAAGTTTAATGGACACATGCATGATGATTTGGACATTTCTAGTTAGAACTAGTACACTTGTAAAAAGTTGGTAGAATTTCATGCATGACAAGTGACAAATGTCACATAGACTCTAGATGTCACTTTAGATGTCATTTTGGAATGGATAGATATGGTTCTACCTCGAGCTACCTCAATCTCCATAAATATGTGTAGCTCTCCACACAATTAATGATGAAGAACCAAAGTTTTGTAGCTATCTCATGTCTTTTGGATCTGAACAAATATTGCTTGTTATCTCTCTAGCTCTCTCTCTCTCTAACTCGTGTTGAGGCTAATGCTCAGACATTGAAATCTTGTATTTTTTATTCATTCTTTGATCATTGCTATTATATTCTGCTGATTAGCATGCTAGATTGTGGATTAGCCATTTCTTTTGAACTAGATTTTGTTAATCAATCTAGAATCAGGCTATAGTGCCAATCACAAAGCTTAATTAAGATCAGTCACTCTTGTGGACATTCCCCACACGTTTGAATTCTGGAAATTTTGTCATGGTATCAGATCCACATTAAGCTTTGCATGCTAACAACTCTGATTGTACAAGAAACTGAGAGCTAAATCGAGCAAAAAGCAGTTTTGCACTTTTTCTAACCCTTCTCTGAAGTGTATTTGGATCGAATCGAACTTGAAATGAATTTTTAGATCTGAATTGAGGAAGTATGGAATTCTGGAATTCCTCACATGTGAAAATCATAGTATTTCAGTCCCTTTGTTCTCCTTACTTATAGATCCAAAGATAGCAGTGTTATAGCTTGATGGAAAGCATTTGATCTGTACTTTCCATAGAAATTGAAACCAAATCAATCTGATGTGTCTAGCAAGAGTTATAAGCTCTTAAAGAGGATAGGGATAGGTCCAAAATCCGAGTGACAGCATTTTGATTTGATTCAATTATACTTTGTTCCGAATCCATTGTTTTGAGCATCCAACACAAGAAACTGTAGATCAAGACTAAGTTTGAATTATTTGAACACCCTTCTGAGTGTCAATAGTGTTTTCTTTTGAAGCATTTCACATGTGCCAAAAGTAGGATTCAAACCAGCCAAAGTGTTTCAAAACACTTTTTGTGTCTGATCTAGATAACTTGTCTTGTGGAATATTTGACATTCATCTCATATATAGTTGCAAGTGTTTCACATAGGAAGGTAGTTCAAACTTGAAAATACCTTAGTGAAAGAGAGCAGCAACTCTAAGTCTGATAGGAACAAGCTCAAACATATCTCAATCCAATAACTAAGAAGTCTTCATAATAATGGCATCTCAGGGAGGATATCTTCTAGAAGCCAGTGAAAGACTAAACACTTCTAATTACTCAATTTGGAAGTTAAGAATGGAGTCTATTTTGATTCTTCAGAATTGATGAGGGAAAAGTTTGCTTGCTCTTCAAAAGTTTATATGGATTAAAACAAGCCCCAAGGTCATGGTATTCTCGACTTAACACCTTTCTTGAGTCACTAGGATTTAATCTTAGTAACTATGATCCTTCCTTATATGTCAAGCTTTTTGATAAAGGTATTGTCATCCTTCTTATTTATGTTGATGATATCATTCTGACAGGAAGTTGTATCAAGTTAGTTGAGGAAACCAAGATTGCTCTTGGAAAAGAGTTCAAGATGCAAGATCTTGGAAAAACTCACTATATTCTAGGACTAGAGATTGACTTTCTTAGAGATAAAGCTAGAGTCTTCAATCTCACCCTCATCGACAAGGTTACCTGCTTGTTTTGGTTTCCCCTTGCCTTGTTCCGCCAGGAATTTGCGACATTCACTCTTCCAATGGCCCTTTTTACCACAATGGAAGCACTTGCCTTTCAATTTGGTCTTACTATAAGATCTCTCATCCTCCTGAGACTTGGCAAATTGCTACTTAGACTTCTTCTTGCTCTTGCCCTTGCCTTGTTTTTGGGGTGTCGCAAGTGCTTGATCGTCAGTATTTTGACTAGCTTTTACCATTTCTCGCCATTGTTCTTCCTACATCAAGATTCTTGTGAGCTCGTGAAAGGTTGGCAATCTTTTACTTGATGCTATTCCGCTCACAAACATCTGATAGGGTTCTGCAATGCCACACAATGCATTGTGCACCAGCTCCACATCACGATTGCCCTCACCAATAGAATGTAGTTCATCCCTCATTGTCTTGATTTTGGTCATGTACGTCTGAATGTGCTCTCCTTGTTCCATGCGGGCACTATTCAACTTTGACTTCAGAAACATGATTCTTGATGGATTTGACATCTCGAACTGCTCCTTTAGCACATCCCATGCCTGTCTGGGTGTAACAGCATCACAAATATGGGTAATGATGTGATGCTTCACTGACAAGTTAATGAAGGTCAAAGCTTTCCTCATCTTTTTGTCAAACACTTTGATATCCGCTTCATTTGGCGGCCTTCTCTCATCACCTGTGACAACTTCCCACATGTCTTTCTCCATCAATATGTTTTTCATTTTGAATTTCCACACCGCATAGTTGGAAATCCCATCCAATTTGCTACTTTCACTCAAAATGGACTCTCCCATGTTTGCCATCACAAAACTGCTTGAAACTTCTGTCGTAGGCTAAAAACAGTATGTCGAGGCCAACAATGATGTCATAAGTTGAAAATAATCACCTGCACTTTTTTCCTTACCAGGCCACTCACCGTTTTTCCACCAATTTGAAAGCCAAATTGGCGTCGCCTTCCGAAATGCGCTCAGTCGTCAACTCCCAACTTCGTGCCCAGTGAAATAGTGAAATCACTTCTGGCGCACTCCAAACACTTTCTCCGCTGCAATAACTTTGTTTTGTTGTATCGTACTTGCAAGTACAGTCCTAGTGCCCTTCGTTTGGAGGTTACAGCCTTTCATTTGGGTCAAAACGGGCAAAGGACCCAAAAATAGGAATTTTCTTTGTTTTTGAGCTATTTCTTTACCTTGAAGAAACTTCACTCTTCACTTGTGAAGGGACCCAACTCAACTTTCACTTTGAAATTTTTTAATAAAGTTGAAGGCTAAAATGCACTTCACTCCTTCAGGGCCCACTTCAGTTAAATCCAACGATGGATTTCAATCTTGTGGTCCAGATTGTAATTAATCATGTCCGTCGATCATTGTGGAGAAAGATCTGATGGACTTTGTTGCATTGGCGCATTGTACTGCACTCCTGAAGCTGCTATCCTCTTGCAAACACTACGAGGTCATCATGGTTCCTTGCGTGTGATCTGTCGACGACCTCTCCTACTCTTTCATCCAAGGTTTTTGGATATGACTGCCATGTTCAGATTTATCACGTTCTCTTTCCAGCTCGCGACTGCACACGACCACTTTAGACCTGATTCGCACTGCTAGGGCGCCCTCCTCTGAATCTTTACAGCTTGCAAAACAGATTAGTATAGAGAGAAATCTCTGATTTTTTGCTCCCAAACCCCAGACCAGGGTTTTTCACACAAATCTGTTCTTGGCTTCTAATTCACAGTGTTTTGACAGGCCTATCCTCTTGCTCTGAGGTCACCCTACTGCTAGAACTCTGATGCTTCAATCCGTTTGTCAAACGGTGTCCGATTGAATGCACACTAACTGCAAACACCAAATAGCCTACTTTGGAATTTCAAAATTTCGTTTGTTGAGGTTCTGATTCAGCCGACCACCCTTGTCTCTGAATCCTCACACAGTCTCAAGCTCACCAAGCTTCCGTGTGCTAAACTCTCTACACCAGTGTTTCTCCTTCCGTCTTCAACCCGCCGTAAACCCCGAACTCTTAGAAAACAGTTTTCCCGAAGCTCCCTTCAACGAAGATGTTGTCCTGTGTACACTCCTTGTACGACTCTGATACCAACTTAGAATTTTCTTTGCACAGGAACACAGATTATGCTACACAGTAACACAGACAGAAAACCCTCTCACCAGCAAGCTCACAAAGAGTACTGTATTTCTCAAAACGAAATTACACTATACATATAGTTGTTCACTTAGGCAACCCATGCATGACCCAAGTTGCCGTTGGCGGGACGCGTGTCTCGTCGACTTGCCTCGTGGCGAGGCCAATTGATCCTTATCAATTGATAGGACCCACAGTACAGTAGCACAGTGATTCTACTTTAATTCTAACTGGGTCTTGTTGCACGTTTCACTTCTATCTCTAAAATTAAATATGATTATTTTAAAGGGACTTCTGTCGATGATGCAGATATCTATGTCTCACAATTCGAGTCAATTGCTAATGCGAATAACGAGGGAACTAACATAGACAAACTATAAATTTTCCCTGGTCTGCTAAGAAAATAGACACGCATCTGGTATAGCCAAGTTGAACCAGGCTGTGTAGGAACCTGGTACTTGCTGAAAGATGCGTTTCTGAACCAGTTCAGAGAGATCGGTTACAAATCTAGAATTCTTGGACGTCTGAACAATGTTCAGAAGAAGAGTAAAGAATCCCTTTGCAAATATACACGAAAGGTTAAAAATCTCATAGGAAAACTAACCGGTGTATATCCCGTGAATATGCAGATGGAATGGTTTTTTGCTGGTTTACCACCAAAGATTGATCGATATTGCAGACAAGGGGACATGACCTCCTTAATAGCAGTAATAGCTAGTGCCAAAAATTTTGAGACCTTGAAACTAGCATGAAAGCGATGATCGACTAAGAAATCTCGAAAGTCGAAGACTGATTCTAGTGACAACGATGATGATTTTGATTCTGATTCAAGTACCAGTTCTTCAAACTCAGAATATGAAAGCAGCGATTCATTAGAATCAAAAGCTGACAAAGGAGAGAAAATGAATAAATGATGAACTAAACAAAAGGACAACACGAAAGTTGTCGAGGATAAGTCGTCAACTTCTAAAGTTGAAAAGCTTTGGAAGAGTAATATGGCTGACCTTAATAAAAAGTTTAATGACTTGAAAGTGCAGATCTCTGAAGTTGCAGATAAAAGACCAAAAGCGTCTTCTTCCAACTCAGGAATGTCGTGTACAAAATGTGGAACTATTGGACACACTAAGGAAGACTGCACTACTGTGAATGTCAATTACATTGAAGATCCTATCCAGGAGGTACTTTTTATTTTTCAAAATGATGCAACTACTAACTATGTATAGGGTACTGCAACATCAGCCCAGCAGGACAGACCCAAGTTCGCACCAAGAAGACATAATCCTCCTGAATTTGTTGGACCAACGAAGTCTCAAACCGCGATTAAACCAGTTTCGGAAAACTGCTACAACTGTGGAGAGCCGGGACATTTTTCTCCTGACTGTCCTCAACTGTAAAAGCCGATTGGTTATGTACCATTATGCTCGCATTGTAGAGAGCCTGGCCACAAGTATCCTGACTGCCCTCAGCCGCAGAAGCCACGACCCAAATATCAGTATGTAGCAACACCAGTTGCTGTAGACACAAAAGCGAAAGCTACGAGTGATGCTGTTGTGCAGAGAATTGACGTTATTGAAGGAAAATTGGCAAAGACGGAAGATCAGTCCTGGCCAAGTGACGTGGAGAAATTATTCAAAGTCACAATGAGAAGCAAAATCTCCTCAAAATCTGATAAAAAATCTTTGATAAAGCATAGAAAATCCTCGAAGAAGAAATCCTCTAGCAAAACAACGAACAAATCTACGACTAAAGAAGATCTCAAAGATGACCCTGACCATGACCGCAATGCTAAGAAGTTATTTGCAAAAGATATCTTGGCAGAAGCAAAGGAAATCATCAACGCTGAACTTCAGACAGCTGCTGTAGAAAAGGTGGTCACTTTCAAGGAAGAGGACGAAGAAATCGCGAAGACGAAATTTTCTAGTGCTGTTATTGATAAACCAACCTCGAAATCGAAGACGAAAGAATATGACATCTTGACTGATATCGGATCTCTTCGTCTAAACATTACTTTTGAATAGTTGTTGGCAGATAACAATTATTATAGAAATCAACTGAAAGGCCTTCCTGTGCCCAAAAAGAAGAAAAGAGTTTCTCTGCCATATGCTGGTGTTTTGTCTATTGATTTAGGTGATCTCGATGCACCTGAGATTGATATCACCATTGCGGGATGCCTGATCGGAAAAGTGTCAATTGACTCTGATTCCAGTGTGAATATAATAACAGAAGACACAACTCATGCTCTGGGGCTAACTGACATTCAACCGACACAGCGAAACGTCAAGTTAGCTGATTCGACATGACAAAAACCTATTGGAGAACTGAATGATGTCATTGTCTACATTCAAGCCAAGCCATTCACAATGAATTTCATTGTTATCAAACCACTCGGTTTGTCATCCTATTCTGTGTTGATTGGACAACCTGGGCTTTATCAAACGCAAGTGTACATTGGAAATCTAGAGAGCTGAGATTTCAGACTGGTGAGACCAATAATCGAGGTAAGCCAGCAAAACAAATCATAACCTGGAGTCGTGACAAATATGAAGGTGAAACTCCTTTGTCCGACACCAACTTTACATCAGAAAAATCTTCGTATGCCTTGAATATTTTTTCCAATGAATCTGATATTGAAGTGCAATACTTTGAGTGTTATGAGAATGATGATGAGAAAGAATTTTTCGATGCCTGCAACGCTGAAGCAGATGTTTCGTATGAAGAAATTAACGTTGCAGACACGAACTCAAAAGAGTCTAACAATTCGAGTGACGAATCTGAACATGAATTTGGTAACAAGAACCAGACTGACGACAGAAAAACATCTGTGGAGTCAACCATGCGCAAAATTCATGGCCATACCAAGGCTAGTATGACAGAAGGTATCATTTTACCAGATTCTATTGAACTAATTGAACTTGCACCTGGCAGATTTGTGCATGTTTCAAAGTCACTTGGAGAATCGGAGTTAGTGGAATTCACTGAACTATTGAAGGAGTATCAAGACGTTTTTGCCTGGTCGCTCGACGATTTGAAGGGTATACCTGTAGAATTCGGAGAGCACTGAATTGATCTTAAGAAAGATGTTGTACCTATTCGACAGAGACAATATCATCTCAATCCTAAGTACTCTCTCATGGTGAAGGACGAACTTAACAAGCACCTTAAGGCATGTATAATCTATCTCGTCTTAAGTAGTGAATGAGTTTCACCCATTGTTGTCGTCCCAAAGAAGAAGACTGGCAAAATACGAATATGCCAAGATTTTTGCAAACTCAAGCAAATGGGTTGATAGAAAGAGCTAATGGAATTTTATGTAAGATCCTGACTAAAATTACTATTGCACATACAACGGATTGGGATCAGAAACTACCATCAGTTCTCTGGGCTTATAGCAACACAGAGAAAATCACGACGAGATAGACACCATATTTTCTTACATATGGTATGCATCCTATTTTGCCAATTGAATTTGAGGTGAAAACCTTTCATATTCAAGCTCAACGAATAGATGCAGAATGTATAACCGAAAGGTTGACTTATATTGAAGAACTAGCTGAAGCTCGAGAGACTTCACAAAAACTAACGGAAGAAATCCAGAAACAAAGAAAGAAGAAATATGACAGTCATATAAAAAAATACGATCTTAAAACTGATGATTATGCACTGATATATGACAGTCGCCATCAAAAGTTCCTTAGAAAACTCCATATGCGATGGCTTGGACCGTATAAAGTCATAGAGGTGTTTGACAATGGTTCTGTGCAACTTCAATCACTTGAAGGTGAACTATTACCTACACGTATTAACGGGTCCAGATTGAAGAAATACTACCTTTGACCAGAATTTTTTTTATTTTTTTTATTCTTATGATTTTCTAGTATTTTTTTGAAATTAATCGCGAATTTTCTTTTATCTTGTCTAAATTTTTTCGCGACTTTTATTTTATTTTTTTTCTAGAAATTTTCATGAAATTTTTGAGAATTTTTCTTGACTTCTCTCAATCTTTCAATATCATTTTCAAAGTATTTTCGAGAACTTTTCGAGATTTTTTTGCGACACTAAATTTGTTAATCAAATTTTTGTGAATCATTTTCAAGAATTTTTTGAGAATCTTTTCTAGCATTATCTCCAGTGTTTCGAGAAATTTTCTAGTGTGTTTTTAAAATTTTCGAGAAATTTTCGTGAGTTTCTGTATCATTTTTTAAGATCCTTCGAGAAAGTTTCGCGAAACTTTCTAGAATCTTTCTAGCATATTTTTGAGAATCTTTCGAGAATCTCTCGACATAATTTTTGTATCCCTCCATTAAAGATGATGGCCACGTGATCATCATTATTCACACGTGTGTACACTCACACATATTGTTTCTCCTTAATTTATTTTTTCTTTTCACAAACGGTCTTCCGTCATTAAAGATCGATCTGGCAAATTATAGTTTCAAACACTGAGCCATGCACATCCTCCATAAATGGAAGCAACAGATGTCAAGTCACCATGCCACATCATCATCCCTTCCACACCGCTACTGTTTATCAAAGTTATTTTCCATTTTTCTTCTTTACACTTTCTACCTGCGAGTTTATGCTTTCCTATGCTCATTCTCTTTGCGATCAAAGCACTCTTTTGCGCACTATTGCGATCTACGGAGCTATCGATAAACATTCGACCAATGGCTTCCGGATCAGGTTCTAGCTCTCATATCATCTGAAAAGCACGCGCATGAATCTGCCTGGCATCCATCCAGTCTTTTTTGGATCGATGCAGGTTGGGTGATTTAAAAGTGGACCCCTCCATCATACTCTCTGAAGTCAGTACTGAGTTTGTGAACTCTATCCATTCAATTTCGGAGGAGGAATTCAAAGTTCACATATGAGACAAATTCTTCACCATCTTTGAAGATTTGTTTTGCACAGCCCTCGGACTACCATTGGATGGGAAGCTGGTTGCGACAAATAAAGATTCGGTGGATGAAGCTGCCCACTTCCTAAGCAACTGCTTCGTACCCACGAAGGAGTACAAAATCTCTATGATCCGAGATGCGACATTCAAACTATTTTGTAAATACGCAAACCAAGCCATATTTTTGATGGATGCGGATGCAACAATTTCAGTTCAAAATTTTGGTTACATATTGGATGCGCTTCCGGGTAATCCAGTATGCTTCAGCATTATCACATACAAAGCTTTTTTTGCGATGGATCAAACATCAAAAATTTTCTGGAGTCGGAGCCCATGTTTCTCGTCTGTGCGATCAATTCTACATATTAAAAATGTTTGCTTTTTTAATAGAAATAAATCTAGCATGTTCTAGAATTGTTAACTCCTCCAAATCCTTGCTAAATCTGGCTGAACCTGCACCAAAGCTCTGATACCATGTGAAGAAAAATCAAATCATTAAGATCCATTCAAACTCTAAAATCTGTGGTTACTAAAGATAGCACATCTAGCACCATTTACAATGTAGAAATCTAGCTCTACCAATGCATAGAGCCATTAGATATGAATGATAAAGTACTGTTGTTGTTCTTACAAAACCAGTAAGCTATTGTATTTCACATGTGTGAATCCAACAAACATATAACAATTGCATTCTACACACAAAAAATCAAGATATCGACACTATAGCACCAATGAGTATGGGACCCCAAAGAGATCTCATGTATAAACATGAATGAGAGTGGAGAGAGAATGTATCTCTTCCCACGCTTGTACACTATTTATAATAGGTCCTTGACCTATTTGGATTCCTTCTCCAAGCTTATCAACAATAGGAAAGTTCTAGATCTCAAACCCTACTCACAATGTAGACTAGATTCAACGAACAAACTATTCAAATTTGAATCTTCCAAACTCGACCTTTTACATTTTCCACACTTTCTAAAAGTGGCAATTAAAATAAACTTAGACTAAAAATAACTTCATAAAGTTTATCTCTAAGTATGAATTGCATATTGCCTAAATTGACAACTAACCAAATCAAACTAGTTGACAATTTCTCACAAGCAACACTATCTGGTTAATCACCTCTCACGAATCCGAAATATTCCTGAGAGTCGAAGGGTAGATGACGAACTCCCTGATGCCATCCTGTTCCAAGTCGATGTCAACCCTAGGTGGGCTACTGACATTGTTGGATATCTTATGTCAGGATGTCCTCCCCCAGTTTAACAAGATAGAACGATGCAAGTTATCATCAAATATCCTCTCTACACGTTGATAGCTGGACAACTATATCGCATGTGCAATGATAGAATCATACGCTGGTGCGTCCTCACACAAGAAGTGCCCCAAGTAGTAAGCATCGCCCACGAAGGAATAGGCGGAGGGCATTTCACTGCCGAAACTACCAACCGAAAAGTGCTGCAACATGGTCTATGGTGGCCCGGTATGTTCAAAGATATTCATTACCAGGTGAAAAGGTGTGACGTGTGCCCAAGAAAAGGATAGAATAATGTTATGACCTATCTTGGCCTAGATGCCATTTGAGAAATGGGGAATAGACTATGTCGGCCCTATTCGTCCAGAAAGCATTCAAGGACTCATTTTTATTTCCTTGTTTTTCATCATTCTTTTCGTTTTCTCTTTCTTATTTTCCTCCATATATTTGTACATACATCTTCTCCGTTTCCCCCTCATCTATTGCTAATTTGTTGCCAAATTTTTTTCTTTTTTGCCAATTCTCCTTTTTCTTTTTCCACAACCCCCTTCACTTTCATTCTTTGTGGCCTCATGGTTCCACATCGCCACGCACGCCAACGTCAATGGGTGCCAAGGGACTGTCACCAAATTCGAGTGGGGGCATGTTAGAAGATTCTTGTGAAGATTCTTATAGCAATGAGCCAACCAAACTACAATGAAGAGCGTCGACAAATCACTGATAAAGGAGTTCCAGAATCTAAACATATCGGGAATGCCAATACCAAAGGAGTTGACAAGTAGTGGACCGGCCAACGAGCAAAAGCAAAGCCCGAGCTACGGGAATAAAAGCATGGCCGAGTTGACAAAAGAACTAAATCTACTTGAATTGTAATGTCAGACATGCGTAGAAGGCGCATTGTAGTCGTAAGCCTATGGTGCGAGAATTAGAGGTAGATTTGCTCTCAAATGGGCCCAAACTAGAAAGGGACCCAAGCAGTTACAATGGAATTTGGTTTTATAAAACTTTGCAAAGTCAAGTTCTTATGGCACATGGTTTTGGGTGAACCAAAAACCCTAACCCTAGGAATTTCTATATAAGGGCATGTGACACCATTTTGTAGCCACTTTTTTCATTTGAAAAGAATAGAGTTGAGAGAGAGAGAGAGAGAGAGAGAGAGAGAGAGAGAGAGAGAGAGAGAGAGAGAGAGAGAGAGAGAGAGAGAGAGAGAGAGAGAGAGAGAGAGAGAGAGAGAGAGAGAGAGAGAGATACTATCTCCTCCTTCCTATCTCTTGCTTGCAAAAGCCCTCCTTTTTTACTTGTGTGTGATTCTTGTGGATGATGAATGCTTGTATAGTTTTTGTTAATCATGCTATCACAATCACAAATCATCCTTAGCACTTGCATTCATTACATTAGTTTCCAAACTAATCCATAAATCCACACTCAAGCAAAATAACTGTTAGAATCCCATGTTGGATTGATCATTAAGATCTATAGGTAGTATTTTCCTTCATTGTTCACCTCTCTTGAGAAGATCAACCTCTTGAAGAGAAGATCTAGAGCCAAGGATGCCTAGATAAATCCAAAAGAAACCAAGATCCAAGAAAGGATAAAAAACCACACCAAGAAAACCCAGAAAGAAGAAGATAGGATGAAGAATCACACCCCAAGATCTAAGTCGTTCCACTTTTAGATCTCACACTAAGATTGAAATCCTTAGTAGGCTTAGATCCCCATTCCCATTTCGTTGTTTACCCTCTCTCCAGTGGATCGAAACCCATTACTACACACGATTACTCATCCGATTGGAGATCCAAAAACCCCTTCTTTGGCCTCTAGATCCATCCGATTAGGGAGGCACAGAAAGGGACCAACATGTACTTTGGCCAAGGAGGCATGGAAATCTTTGAAGGCCATTCACGAGTCAAAAAATACATCTAGAATGCTTATGTTGAGAAATCGAGTCTTTCAAAGCATGAGAGAAAGTGGTGAGAGTGCCCAAGATTATGTTCTTAGGGTGAAGTAACTAACTATGGAGCTTGGATCTATTGGTAATAAGATCCAAGATAAAGAGCTTGTACAAATCATTCTACATGAATTCGAATATTAGTACTCCAATATTGTTCAATTTCTTGTCATCTAAGAAGTCATTCCATCCATTGGAAAGCTCCATAGTGTTCTCAAAACCAAAGAGAGTAGGATCCAACATGCCAAAGCTAGGATGGGTTCTTTATCCTTGCACAAGGTTGATGAGGAGGTAATCTTCTCCAACAAAGGGAAGGGAAAAGGCAAAAAGTCTAGCAAGAAACAAGGAGGTGATCCATCAAAGGATGAAAAAGGTCGAGCAATTTTTGAGGCAAAGGGTAAGAAGGACAAATCCAAGAAAAAATACTTATTTTGTGGTAGAAAAGGACATTATGCATCCGAATGTTTCAAGTGGAACTAGCACAAGAGGAGAGCAAAAACAACAATCTTGCAAATGAGGAGGATGAGGATGATTTTGAATAATCTTTGATGGCATCAACCACATCATCAACAAGTAAAGGCAACTCAAGTGACATTTGGTGGGTTCATAGTGGGACATCTTCCCACATGGCATTCCAAAGGAAAATTTTCTCAACTCTATCATTATCGTGGTACTTGTCCAATCGGAAGCATAGTACCTATAATGACCAAAGAAGACAATCAAACTCAAAGCATGATTGGCATGCCCTCCAATGTTGAGTCATAGGTCAGCAATAGGTCAAAAATCAACCATAAGAGATGGAGAGAGAGAGAGAGAGAGAGAGAGAGAGAGAGAGAGAGAGAGAGAGAGAGAGAGAGAGAGAGAGAGAGAGAGAGAGAGAGAGAGAGAGAGAGAGAGAGAGAGAGAGAGAGAGAGAGAGAGAGAGAGAGAGAGAGAGAGAGATGGCATTTCTCATAGAAAAGAGGGTAGGACATGAAGTGGGCTTGCTCTCTTTTATAGCTTTTTGAGGTCCTCAAAAGAGTTGTGAATTGGTACACTACCCACCATTAGGTCTCATTCCTGATAGAAGAAGAAATCATGGCCATTTATAAGTAGCTTGTAGAACAAGCTACTGTGGATACCGAAAAGGCCCTTCTTGTTGAATTTTTTTTTTACCAAGTTATGAAGAATATGTAGGAGATAGTTCTTATATTGCGACTACATTTGCCTATTGATCTGGTTGCTTATTGGCATTCTTGGCTTTTAGAATCCTACAATTCTGGATCTCGTGATTAGTGCATTCGCAATACTTACAAAACATCTTCATCTTTGATTGTGGATTTGATGATTTCTCTTAACTTTGCATCGGTTTCTGATTCAATGTAGATTGCTTAGAGCTTTTCTTCTTCTGTCGCTTAATACCTTTGTAGACATATACAGCATGAGATGATGAAGCTGAAGAGGTGTCTTGACTTCTTCGATTGTCTTCCTACAGCAACATAGTGATAACTCTAGTGAGAGTTAAATTTGAGTGTGTCAATATGACCATCACCCAGTTTTCATATGTAGAAGGTAGGCTTGATAACAATGTCATGATTGCATCTTGATGATAGATGGATGATCCGACAACTGCCATTTGCTACAAGAGATTCTTAAACTGGTTAACATGATTCTAAAGTGAATCACAATTCGACATCTTGAGTGTGAAGAATTTTCGTCTAAAATGTGACTTGGAAGTCACATCCCTCACATCATATAGTGAGGTCAGGATGTCCATGATACTTCTTTCAAAGTTTGAGATTCAGATACGTGGCCAATCTGAGTGTTTGATATATTGAGTATGATAAGCGCGAAAGCTTTACCATCCATCGATTTACGTTTCTAGTCGGTTGTGTCGTCTTCAAGCTTAAGTTAGATACCTGTGACAACATCCCACAACTCATTGCCAATTAGCAAGGTCTTCATCTTAAATTTCCATAAATAGTAATTGGATTCATTAAGCTTGTCTGCTATGAGACCGCTTCTATTTTGAAAATCCATATGGAAGTTAGTCTGTCGATAAATCGATGACTTACGAATGAAATACTGTGTGACGCTACAATTGGAAATCAATTATTTGATACTCAAATTTGACACCACTTGTGGAGCCTCATGATCCCACATTATCCAAAGTTATTGTTTTATATTGTAAAAAATTTCAAATTTTGTACATGTAAATATGCTATAGTGCCTAAATCCATGTAAAGGCCTATTTGCATCTTGTAAATTCATTTTAGGATAGAACTTGCGACGTTCTATAGAGACACACTAGTGGATCCCAACCGACATCTTAACGATTGGTGAACGACGCTCATGCCAGTGTTCGTTGTGAAAATTGGCAAAAGCAAACTTGATCAAACATTGTAAATATCATAATGACTTGTACCTATTATGATTACACATGTGTGGATCCTGTTCCCACGTGTGAAAAAAATGCACTTTTCATGTAGTACAATCATATAGCTTGTACATATAGTTTAAATCAAGTTCTATTGGCTAAAAAGGCCAAAATCATGTTTTTTAGTCATATGCCACATGGCATCAATCTAGAGATTGCATGAAGACAGGCAGGACAATACTACAATGATTATCTGCCCCTTCTGCCTAATCTGGGTCTTAAAACAAGAAAGGTAATCTCAAGAAGTGCCCACAGTCTCTGCTGACAGGTAGAATACCAAGCCGTTCAAGCTGTAAAACAAGTAGCAAAAGAAGTAACAAAACACAAAACTAGTTAACAAAATCTAAGACAAAAAACCTATAAACATTTGGCACCGTTGCTGCTTGAACTCCACACCTCATAAACCCATACCTGCTGCAACAGTGTTCTTGAACAAATCCATAATAGTTGTCATTTGTAGTCTACTTTGCAAACAAACTACCCTAACTGCAAAATGCCCTACAAGAGACAACAACCGTAGGCAAAACGACTTGCTTGCAAATCCATCTGAAAACAAACTTGCTTGCACTTGAACCTACAAACCAACCAGCAAGCCACAACAACTACAAATGCAAATGCATTGCTGGCCAATCCATTTGTGATCGGACTTGCTTTAGTATCAAACTGCAAAACCAGAGCCCACACCCATCTCCTACATTCCACCTAGACAGACCTACATGCTCCCTCCCTATAGAACCATAGTGCTTCAGCCGCTCCTTCACACTCCGCTCCCTTAAAATCTCAACCGACGCTTTTTTTCAAATCTCAACCGACGTTTTTTTTTTCAGATCTCGACCGACGGGTTCGCGTCAGATCTCGACCGATGAGTTTCGATCAGATCTTGACCAACGGATTTTGATCATATCTCAACCGATGGATTTTGATCAGATCTCGATCGACGGGTTCGCATCAGATCTCAACCGATAGGTTTTGATCAGATCTCGACCGACGGTTTTTTATCAGATCTCAACTGACGAGTTTCGATCAGATCTCGACCAACGGGTTTCGATCAGATCTTGACCGACGGGTTCGAGTCAGATCTCAACCGACGAGTTTGTGTCAGATACTTGCTGCAGCAATGTTCTTGAACAAATCCATAATAGTTGTCATCTGCAGTCTACCTTGCAAACAAACTACCCTAACTACAAAATGCCCTACAAGAGACAACAACTATAGGCAAAACTACTTGCTTGCAAATCCATCTGAAAACCAGCTTTTTTGCACCTGAACCTACAAACCAACCAGCAAGCCACAACAACTGCAAACGCAAATGCACTGCTAGCCAATCCATTTGTGATCAGACTTGCTTTAGTATCAAACTGCAAAACTAGAACCCACACCCATCTCCTACATTCCACCTAGACAGACCTACACGCTCCCTCCCTACAGAACCACAGTGCTTCAGCCGTCCCTTCACGCTCCGTTCCCTTCAAATCACAACTGACGTTTTTTTTTTTAGATCTCGACCCACAGGTTCGAGTCAAATCTCGACTGATGGGTTTCGATCAGATCTTGACCGACGGATTTTGATCATATCTCAACTGACGAGTTTTGATCATATCTCGATCGATGGGTTCGCGTCAGATCTCGACCGACAGATTTTGATCAGATCTCGACCGACGAGTTTATTTCAGATCTCGACCGACGGGTTTCGATCAGATCTTGACCGACGAGTTCACATCAGATCTCGACCGACGAGTTCGCATCAGATCTCGACCGATGGGTTTTGATCAGATCTCGATCGACAGGTTTCGATCAGATCTCGATCGATGGGTTTGCATCAGATCTCGACCGACGAGTTCACGTCAGATATCGACCGACGAGTTCACGTCAGATCTTGACCGACGAGTTTCGATTAGATCTCGACCGATGAGTTTTCGATCAGATCTTGACTGACGGTTCTGGGTCCAATCTCGACCGACGGGGTTCCTCACCATCTCAACCAAATAACTCCATGCCAGACCACAGAACTTTCAAACGACACCTCTGATTGGCATTTCGATTGAACCACCATCTCCCCAAAGCCTTAGAGGTGGAAGTGGTATGGTGATTGAAATGGTGGTGATGGTTGTAGATGTAGTGGTGGTAATGGTGGAAATGGCGATTGGGAAAATTGGAGAAGAAAATGGGGAAGGGTGATAGTGATGGATGAGTGAATATGGGAGGAAATAGAGGGAAGGGTGTCAGTGATGGTTGGGGATGTGGTGATGGTGAGAGTCATGATTGGAGAGGAATTGGAGATTGAAGTGGACGACGAAATTGTGGAAGCAACTGTAGGTCAGACTGGACTGGGGGATAGGGTGCTGCGATGGGCAAAGTGTGAGTTGTGCTTGTGTGAGCAAATATGAGCGGCGGAGATGGGGATGTTGTGAAGACATGGGACTACTAGCGAGCTTCGAGCTATGCAATTGTGTCTACTAGGCATGGTTGGAATGCGGCAGTGGCTTGACTGGATTGGCTATGGGTTTGGATACCAATGACTTTGCGGTGCTCGATGATCATGGCAGTGATAAGACCACCACATGTGATCATGTTTAGGTGCTTGAAGACAACTGGTAGCTCTTTAATTAAAATTGTAGCCCAATCGCAAGTGTTCGGGCCATCCATCATGGTCATCATGACCACCATGAGCTTAAAAATGTGTAGGGGTGGTGGGAGCTCACGATGAGGGTGCCAAAAAGAAACTCAATGGCCTCTTGGAGGTTGGGACTTCTAATATGTGAGATCAAGTATCCATCGTTGCGTTTTGCCTTTACATCTGTGCGATCTTGAAGGAAATATATAGAAACATAGTACTTGGAAAAGGCATGAGTTTGCGGCAAGAAGGACATGTGTGAAATGTTGAGAGCCATGGCCACTAGCTCGGGTTCAAGAGGATATCATAATCCGTCCCCTCATAGGTGATGGTGAGTGGTCTGTGGTGAACCAGGGTATCGTGGGTGATTGGGATCTCCATCAAGGCGAGGCCGACGGTAGTTAGGAATGACATGCAGCCGGCTGTGTGAAGGTTTCGAAGCTCTTGCTCTATATACAAAGGCAAGACGATGTATTGGAAATGGAATTAAGTCAAAAAATTGGGGATATGTTTTTTCCTTGGGGGAGGTAGAGGTGGTGGTGTCCTAGGATGCTGATGGTGACGTAGTACCATCAATGGATATCCTGTGGAAGATGAAGTGGGGCTAGATGAAAGGCGTGGTGAGGTGGGGTCCACGACCTTCATGTGAAGCACAATATTTGGCTTGAAGGGGTGAGGGCATCCGAAATATGTTGTTTTGGTGCCATTGGGATGGATCGGGAGGTAATGGAAGTGAATTTGACAAAAATAGAGTCATATGGCTAATGGTGAGTAATAAGTATGACGAGGAGCAATGAGGACGAGAAATATGGTGAGTATATATGATGAAGGGAATGGTGAGAAATGGCTATGGGCGAAGTGGCGAGTGATTGGAATGGATGGTTGGAAAGAAATGGGGGATGGTGAGTAATGTGGTGAGTAATAAGGTAACTAATTATGTGGTCATCGTGGAAGATGGTCTTTGGAGCGTGCTGGAGAGGAACGCCAATGCCAGAGAAGTCGTGGACCGGCCAATGAGCTGAAACAAAGCTTAGCACATCACCACCATATTTTACGACAATGGGAATAAAAGCATAGTTGACTTGGCATAAAGACTTAGATCTACCAAGAATGTAATGTCAAACACCCGTAGAAGGTGCACTCTATACTATGGCGTGAGAAGTAGAGGTAAATCAATGCTCTAGTGGGCCTAAAAGTGAAAAAGGACCCAAGTAGTTGAAAATGCAATTTAGTTTCAATTTTTTATAAAGTCAAGTTCTTATGGCACATGGTTTTGGGTGAACCAAAAACCCTAACCCTAGGATAAAGAGGCATGCGACACCATTTTGTAATCATTTTTCATTAAGATGAATAGAGATTGAGATATATATATATATATAAGACCTCCTCCTTCCATTCTTGCTTTGTGTGAAGCCCTCTTATTTTACTTGTGTGTGATTGTTTGTGGATGATGAATGCTTGTTTGTCTTTGTTAATGATGCCATCACAATCAAGAATGATCATCAGCACTTGCTTTCATCCATAGTTCAAAAACTAATCCACAAAATCTATACTCAAGCAAAATAGGTGTTAGAAGTCCCCTTTGAAGAGATCATTAGGATCCATTAGGTAGTTTCCCTTCCCATTGTTCACCTCCCTTGAGAAGATCAACCTCTTGTGGAGAAGATCTAGAGCCAAAGATGCCTAGATAAGCCAAAAAACCAAGTTCTAAGAAAAGTATCAAACAAAACAAAAACCCCAAAAAGAGAAGAAGAAAAGCAAGAAACTCACCTCTCAATCTAAACCATTCCACCTTTAGATCCAACACTAGGCTTGACACCCTTAGTTGGCTTAGATTTCCATTTCTACTGCGTAGTTAACCCCCTCCCCTTTGGATTGAAGCCTGTTACTACAATCGATACTCACCTGGTTGGAGATTCAAACTCGATCTCGGCCCTCTTGGTCACACTGATTAGGGAGGCACGGAAAGGGTCCAACACTTTTTTGGCGCTGTTGTTGGGGAGATGGTGCTAAACTCTCCTAGAGATGGGTTTGATCCACATCTGATCCATCATCTAATCACCCTCATACAAAAAATATTTACAAATATATCCGAGGAAAAAGAAAAAGAAAAGACAAAAAATAGCCTCACCTCTCATTCTGGTGTATGCATCTCAAATCTGGTAGGAGATTATCGACCCTAGACCTCTTTGATCTTGAGGAGTTTGTTAACATACCCATAAAGATACATCACGAACACGTTGATGTAGATCCACCGTCGATGGACAATACAAGGCCCTTCATGTTGGAAACTAAGCCCATAGTTGCCTCATTGGAATCACAACTTAGACAAACAATTTATTTGAAAGATGTCTACAACGGACTTGCGGCTGATCTCTAGCAAAGGGTAACCAATTCCATCATAATTCTAAGTTCAGATGTTAAGTTTAATAACTTGAAGTCATTGAAGACTTGGAGATCTTCAAGGACTTCCACAAACTTGCATTTAGGACAAGTTTGTAGATTTACATCATTTTTTAACAGATTGTACAAACACACTAAGTGTCGCAGTTTGCATTCTTTGCACTTTTCAAAAATTGCGACACTTACCTTTGACTTCTTCCGTTCAATTATTTTTTGAAGTCAACTTGTTCACTCAATCGTTTAACTTTTTCAACACCTTCGACTTCTTTAGCATTTTTCCGAAAAATGTGAAGAGAGAGACAATTCCAGAAGGTCCTCTATTTTTAAGGGTTAAACTGCTAAAGACACCTTTGCCAACTTTTTAAGGGCACCTTCAACTTTATAAGGCACCTTAAACTTGTTTAAAGACACCTTCAGCCTTTTTGCAAAAACCCAAAAGGAGAGAAAAATGTCGAAGGTTGTCTGTTTTGAACGGGGAACGTTCCCAGCCACTTCCCAAAATTTGCGAAGTGAAAGAAAACCACTTCACGTGAAATGCGAAGTGAGAGATTTTGTGACATCCTCGTCCGTGCCAACGATCCTAATTTGTTGACCATATATACTATGTATAGTTGTCACAAAAGCCATATACTTCCAAGTACAACGACTTTTCTAATTAGGTGACAAGCATTCAATGTAGTTAATGAAACCTATAAATAGATCATCCAGGCACAGATTATTGGCTGCTCCGTCCATGAGACGTATTATTTGAGCCTCCCAGTTACACCGTCAATTTTTGGTTGTAATTGCTATTTGTATTTGCTTCAGTGTAATATAGTAGCAACAACTTTTCTATCTCTATATAACGTAGGTGAATGCTTGTTGTGATTGAATGCACTCTATCGCTGTTTGATCGCGCTTGTTTACTCACTCTGATCAGAACACGGACGTCTATGACTCCTCAGTTTCTGATCAGATGATGGCTGTCTTTGACGTCCGAGGAACTCACGATATCATACTGCTCTTCCATTTATTTCATAACCATACTTCACATTGAATCTGATTTTCAATAATACCCCACACAAACCATTTCTAATCTCTTTGGTGAACTGTACTTTCTTTTTTGAGAGTATGAATTAATTTTTAAGATCCTGTTGGGCAATTAGAACACTTAAAGTTGTGATTACATTTAGCATAAGTTGTCTATTAAACTATTTTTGCATCTAACAGCTGATTAGAACGGGAGAGTTGTTCCGCAATTTTCCTGCTCTCTTCTCTGTTTGCGTTCTTCCATCTCCCTTGCCCCATCAGATTGGTATCAGAGCCTAGTTCAAATAAATTGAGAGATTAAGTTTTTTCCATTTATATTATTGTTATCATGTCTCATCTTGGTAGCTCTTCGTCATCATCCAACGAGGCTAGAATCATTGACAAGTTCAATGGTTCTAACTACTACATCTGGAAGTTAAAATTTCGGATGATGTTGATAGATAGAGATCCTTGGGATGTAGTAGAAGGTGATGACCTGAAACCAGAAGATGGTGATCAAGCAAAGGCATGGAAGATAAAAGATCAGAAGGCCTTAGCACGTATCACACTCAATCTGGCCGACTCCCAAATATCCCACGTTACCACATGCATAATGTCTAAGGATGCATTAGATTTGCTATCAAATATCTATGAGACTCATGATGTAGCCACTAGATTACATCTTAGAAGGAAGTTCTTTACTCTTAGCATGTCTGATTCTACTGCCATCACTTCTCACATCAACAGCTTCAAGTCTTTGTTGGATGAGTTATCAGCTGTAGACTGTTCTATTCAAGATGATGATGTCGTCATGACCTTGCTTTCTTCTCTTCCACAGTTGTATGAACACTTTGTAGTGATGATCTCCACACAACTCGACCTCACTCTTCAAAAGGTGATCGGTCATCTTCTTCAAGAAGAAATGTGGAGAAAGACTAGCAGCCTGTCCATCAAAGACAAATCCATGGCTCTATACACCAAGAAGAAAGACTATTCCAAGGGCAAGAATCAAGTGTAGCAGCAACAGTAGAAACCTCACACTCAAGGTGAGCATGGTGGATCACGCAAGAAGCTTTTCTACAGATATTGCAAGAGAGCCAATCACGACATCAAGGAGTGTCATATCTAGATTTACAACGAGACAAAGAAGCAACAACAACAACAGCCAGACTCCTCTAATGCGATGGAATTCAAGGAGCAAGATACACATTTGTTAATGGCTTACAACAGCAGAAATGAAGACTGTGATAGTTGGGACCTAGACAACGACACTACCCAACACATGACCTCTTGCAAGAAATGGTTTACCGAGTATGCAGCTTATAGCAGAGATCAATTCATCTACCTCGGAGATTCAAGCACCATACGTATGGAAGGAAAAGAAACAGTGAAGATCACCTTTAACAATGATCTATCTATTTGTGTTCCTAACGTCCTTCATGCTCCTCAGTTATCAAAGAACCTGTTATCAGTCTCTAAGATAAATGATGAGGGCTACACTGTTACTTTCTCATCTGAACAGTGTACAATAATCGAGGAAGATACTACTCTAACTACATGCACTAGATCGGAAATCTTTATGTACTCTCTAATTCAGTTACATTAGCTAGTATCTCTAATGACAATGTAAATGACGGTGTTGTTCTCTGGCATAGTCGATTTGGACACGTGAATACAAGATCACTTTCTTATGTGCGTTGTAATAATTTAGTTGATGGACTAAAATTCCCTTCTTCAATAGATAGGAAATCTTTCTTTTGTGAATCATGCATCTATGGGAAGTACTCTAGAATCAAGTTTCCAAAATCACATTCCATCAAAACAAAGAATGTATTGGGTTGTGTATATAGCGATCTTTTTGGTCCAATGCCAACTCCGTCTAGCTATCTAATTGCTTTGTCTGGCTGTCTGCTCTTCACTTCCGCTACCACCGCACATTAAAGGCTTTAAAATTATCATATTCTTGTGTTCGCCTACTAAGTCACCAGTAGTGCACGCACCAAGAGAATTGAAGGTCCTGATCCTTTGATTCTCCGACAAGTACAACATCTTATCTAATCAGGTGACAATCATTTAATGTAGTTAATACATGGATGCAATCTATAAATAGATCATCCTAGTACAGATTACATGAGATGCTCCGTCCATGAGACATATGATTTTGAGCCTCCCAGTTACGTCGTCATTCTGGATTGTAACTGCCATTGTTGTGCTTCAGTGTAATATAGCAGCAATACACTTTTCTATCTGTGTATAACCTAGATGAATGCTTATTGTGATTTGAATGCACTTCATTGATGTTTGATCGTGCTTGTTTACTCACTCAAATCAGAACACAGACATCTACGACTCCTCAGTTTCTGATCAAACGATGGCCGTCTTTGACGCCGGAGGATCTCGTGATATCATACTACTCTTTCCATCTATTTGAGAACTAAACTTCACATTGAATCCATTTTTCAGTAATACCACACACAAACCATCTCTAATCTCTTCAGTGGACTGTACTCTCATTTTTTAGTATGAACTAATTTTTAAGTTCTTGTTGGGCAATTAAAACACTTAAAGCTGTGATTATATTTTGCATTAGATTGTTTTTGCATTTAGTAGCTGATTGTAATGGGAGAACTATTCCGCAATATGCATGCTCTCGTTCACGTTCTTCTATCTTCCTTGCCCCGTCAAACTCCATTGCCAAGTTTATGAAAACGTCTTAGTTCATTTTGGGTGCCCATTAGAACTCGTGAGTGATCTCAGAATGCATTTCCTAAATGAGACTATCACTCACCTGTTATCCTCTTATCTGGTTGTCCATAGAAAGAGTACTCCCTATTACCCACTTTGTAACAACGGCAGACAGAGTCATCAAACAAGATCCTCTGTGGGGTTATCACGAAGATGGTTGAAGCTTCACGATTTGATTTGGAACACAAGCTTCATGCTGCTTTATGGGCTTTTAAAACCACAAACTCCATTTCAGATGTGTATAGACGGGAAGCCGTAATGCCTGTTGAGTTTGTTGTTCCAAGTCTGAGAGTTACCATTGCCGAATCACCATTATCGATTACTCGCCTGATTACTTGTCGTTATTGATTACTCGTGCCTGTCATTACTCGCCTTCTGAGACATTACTTGCCTTGTATTTGTTTGCTTGTTATTACTCGCCTGTCCATTACTCGCAGACTCTCGCTTGTTTCATAACTCGTTTGTTTCATTACTCGCCTATTACTCGCCTCATCTACAATATATAACTCACCCTCATAGATAATAGATCGTTGTACCAATTTCTACCAATGGCACCAAAATGTCATCTTTCGAGTGCTACTGTCCCACCTGGTCAACGAGTCCAAACCACTCAAACCACTGCCACACCTGCTGGACCCAGCCATTCTCCAGCCCATCTACATCCTCGCACACCTCAAACTCACCATCAGCATCCCAAAAGACCGGATCAACCTCGTCGACCTCGTCCTCTTCCCCTAGTCGAGAGGAGGAAGAAACATGTCACTGATCTACTAGCCAACCTGCTGCTCGTGCCGCACACGCACCTTTGCAGCACACCATTCTGCCATTACTTATGGAGCAGGAGATCATTGCTCTACACACCGATGACTCTGATGGTTCTGACTGCGGCAGGCTTCCATAATATGCAGGTGCTCCTTTTTCAAGACATTTCTCTAGTCCGACAGGCGTTCTCCACCTTTGACAAAGATACTTTTACTATCACTTACAAGGGCCAGGACCATGCGATCCCCCTTGACCCGCAACTAACTTCCATCGTGCTCACGCTTCCACACTCGCTAACCTACCAGCCACTCGTGCTCTCGCCAAATATGACATTTCTTCATTTCTCTATCCAGACCAAGATGACGTTAAGACCAAAACCAACGATAAATACCTAATCTCAAGGCTCAGGAATCCAAACCTCCGTGAAGCGATAGATTTTCTATTTGCCACCATCATCGTCAGTTCCCACTGCCCTCTTCGTGTGTCCAAGCAAGTCATCGTCATTGTTACCATGATGGGAGGACCGGACATGGTCTATGATTGGGCCTCATTTCTTGTAAAAGAGTTACAGGCTGCTTTCAAGCACCCCTCACGGATCATCTGTGGTGGTCTTATCACAATCATCGCCTACACCTATCTAGTGCATCTAGGTGTGAAAACGCCACCGCCCTCCTCACCATCTACCAGCCTCTCCTCGCAGGACCCTCTCGCGCAACTGTTGGCCGGCCACCAAACTTCTCCTCCTCTCCTACGCAATCCCTAAGCCACGTGCTAGTCCAACCCCCATCCGCTCTTCCCCCATTGTTCAAATAGCATCCCTTGTGCATAGCCATGTATGCCCTATAGTTTCACTCCTATCTCCACTACCATCTCAAGCTCCATCGCATCCACCATCGCATCTGCCTCAAGTCTCATTGCATCTGCCATCTCCACTCTGACCATCATCATCTCATCATTCTCCTATTCGCTCCACTCTCATTTATACCATCACTGTTCCACTCACCTCCGTTGTCACCCCCATAGTTACACTTGTTTCCACCACCATTGTTCTTTGCCAATCACCACCATCTCTGTCACTACACCCCTTCAGCCACCCCTTGTAACCTTGCCACCATCAGCTGAAGAACCCTCAAGGACCATTTCAAGGCCATTCTAGAGTTTTCCACCGCTCTAGATGGTAATTTACCTCTTATTTTTAGTATTTGATTAGACTAGTTTTTAATTATTTTTCTCTGCCATTCCCGACTTCTCCTCTCTCTAATTTTGATGCCAGTCATATTTATCAGATTGCATCGGAGGTCAATAAAAATAGTTTTATTTTTGCCATCGTTACTGGCTTTATCCAAGTTAAGGATTTTGGCTATTTTTGCGATGTTTTTGGGAGTCCTCCGCTTCGTTTTGTAGCTGGCCTTTGTGCCATCATTACTTTTTCACAAGATCGACGCTTCCAATTGGAGCTAGATGAGATGCATCAACCCCACCTCTTCATTCCACCCCCGTTCATCCCTTCATCTTCACAACACCAGTAGGCACGATATGCACCAGAATATCATCCCACAAGATCAGAGAAGCCTTCTGATGCCCTCATAGAACACATTGAGCACTGTCAAAACCACCGCTGTCGCACTCTCTAATGCTCTCTGCCTCGCTTATTACCAACTCCAAGCCTTGTATTATGACTGCCAACAGTATCATCCCGCCATTCTTATTGTCTGCTATAATGAGGCCTTGGCTCATTATAACGCCATTGTCCAAGGTCCATCTATCTGGCATTCTTGCCAGATTTCTGACTTTTCATTCATCGAATCAGCCTCCACCTTTGACTTTTACCAACTTTAGCTAAACTTTACTCACTTTGACCTCAAAACTGGCGGAGATCGCACCTATCCGAATTAGAGATTGCATCTCCTCCTCGCGTCTCTTCTCCACTTCTTGCCACTTCACCTCCTAAATCTGATCTTCCAACCACCTCCACAATTCCTCTTTGCCTAGTGGATAACCTCCCTAATTCTGTGGCGGTGCACAAACATTGGTATTACAAAATTTTTATGATACCTAACTCGGCCCTCTTTGAAAAGCAATATCTAGACATCACTACTAGAGGCGGCTACACATTACCAAAAAAGCTCAAGGAGCTACTCCAGAAGAAGCCGACCAATCTCCTTTCGCTCCTACATCCTCAATCAGAATGGAGAAAAGTGGCACTGTTACGCAACCCAGAGCTGATCAAAGGATATCTCATGGCTCCTGCGGTTCTATGGGCAGATCCAGCGTACCATCCAATGCCCAGACGATGATCTTGGACAACTTTACAGACTCCCAGCATCAAGGCATACAACTGGCCAATCATAAAGTCGGTAAAGGGTTGGAGCACAACCATTGATTTCCAACGAGCGCTCAACCACTTTCTTACCGACGTGACTAATTCTCCAAATCCCATTGTACTGGAAGCCTATTACAATGTGCAGACATTACTCGCAGCTGCCAAGGTTTAAACCAGATGGAATGTGTTTTGGAGAGTACTGTTTCAACCCAAATAAAGCCTTCAAAACGACAGCCATCGTGGACCAGATTCCCTTGTACAAGACCTACCATTGCTTGGCTTCAATGTCATTTGTCAATATAGCGAGACTGGAAACCTGGTACTTAATGGGCTTCCTTGGAAATATACACCCAACGTTTGGCCCAATTCGCTCGCAATCCATCCATCGCAACCAATTGTGGTCCAGATTCATCCGTATAGTTACAAACACCCATCGGAAGAACCGTGAAGCCAAAGATGGAAAGGGCCAACAACTGGAAAGGGCAAATAGCTAGAAAAACCTCTCTGAAGTACATCTCATACCTAGTATCTCTGTTTTTTTTTTAACTTTTTTTGTTTAAAAAAGTTCAGAAAAAGCATACAAGGACTCAACTTGATTTTTATTGTTTTTTACCATTATCTCATTTTTCTCCATTTTTTTTTATTTATTCTCCCTCCCTCTTTTCTCTCTTTCTTTTGCAACGATTTCACATCCACGCACGCCAATGCCAACAACATACGCAGGTGCCAAGGGACTGTCACCAAAATTGCAGTGGGAGCATATTAAAATATTCTGGTGAATATTTTTCTAACGGATGATTCTGATAAAGATTCTTCTAACAGTGTTATCATGTTGCCGAACTATGCCAAGGAACGTTGACGAACAACCAAAAGGAGTTCTAGAATCCATATTCACCGGGAAAGCCAATATCAGAAGGTCAACGAGATTGCAGAGCCGACGAGTAAAAACAAAGCCCAGTGTCTCCCCAACAGATTTTACAACAACGGGAATAAAATCATGGCTGAATCGGCATACGAATTAGATCTATCAATAATATAATGTCAGACATCCTAAAATGGTGCACTGTACTCGTAAGCCAAAGGTGCGAGAAGTAGAGATAGATCTAACACATGGCCGATCTAAGTATCTAAAATATTGAGGATGATCGGCGCAAATGCTTTGCCATCCTTCAGCTTACATCTAGAGATCGCTACGTCGCCAGCTTCGAGTTTTCCCTCTGCACTTGTAACAACGTCATACAACTCCTTAGCCATTAGCACGGTTCTCATCTCAATTTTCCACAGATGGTAATTAGCTCCATCAAGCTTGTCCATGATAGGACTGGCTTTCCCTTGGGAATCCATGTGGAAGATTAGTCTAGGTGATAGGAGTATCTATCAGTGACTTAAGTATGAAAATCTAGTGCTAAATTACAGAACAAGAAGATAATTACTCTATCGGCTAGTAGAGTCTTGTTATTGTGGAAGCTTATCAGGCTATAGAAATAGCTCTGAAATAAAACAGCTTAAAAAATCAAATAGATTCTGATATCTTAGGCTCTAATACCATGTCGAAGAATCAAAGGATCAGGACCTTCAATTCTCTCGGTGCGTGCACTACTGGTGACTTAGTAGGCGAACACAAGAATATGATAATTTTAAAGCCTTTAATGCGCGGTGGTAGCAAAAGTGAAGAGCAGATAGCCAGACAAAATAATTAGATCTCTAATTTTTTTTTTCTCTTTTTTTTTTCCGCTTCTTGATCTTTGATCATCCCCTTTGGAGGCTTGACTTTGTTGGGATTGCCACAAAAAGAAGGTGATTATTAAGAAGGGCAACCCAAGTACAAGAGGGACTATGGGTGATTAAGGCTTGTCTAGTTGTGATCTTCTCTCTCTCTCTCTCTCTCTCTCTCTCTCTCTCTCTCTCTCTCTCTCTCTCTCTCTCTCTCTCTCTCTCTCTCTCTCTCTCTCTCTCTCTCTCTCTCTCTCTCTCTCTCTCTCTCTCTCTCTCTCTCTCTCTCTCTCTCTCTCTCTCTCTCTCTCTCTCTCTCTCTCTCTCTCTCTCTCTCTCTCTCTCTCTCTTATGGCTGATTTTTGACCTATTGCTCAACTTTGGAGGGCATGCCATGCCTTGAATTCGATTGACTTCTTTGGTCATTATAGGTACTATGCTTCCAATTGGACAAGTACCACAATAAGAGAGTAGAGTTGAGAAAATTTTCCTTTGGAATGCCATCTGGGAAGATGTCCCACTATCAACCCACCAAATGTCACTTGAGTTGCCTTTGATTGTGGATGACATGGTTGATGCCATCAAAGATTATTCAAAATTATCTTCATCCTCCTCATTTGCAAGATTGCTTTGATTGCTCTCCTCTTGTGCTAGTTCCTCTTGAAACATTCGGATGCATAATGTCCTTTCTTACCAAAAAAGTCATATTTTTTCTTGGATTTGTCCTTCTTAACCTTTGCGTCGAAACTTGCTTGACCTTTTTCATCCTTTGATGGATCACCTCCTTGTTTCTGTTGAACGTTTTTCCTTTTCCCTTCCCTTTGTTGAAGAAGATTTCCTCCTCATCAACCTTGTGCAAAGATAAAGACTCCATCCTAGATTTGGCATGTTGGATCCTACTCTCTTCGATTTTGAGAACCTATGGAGCTTCTCAATGGATGGAATGACTTCTTAGATGACAAAAATTTGAACAAGATTGGAGTACATAATAGTCGAGTTCATTTAGAATGATTTGTACAAGCTCTTTATCTTGGATCTTATCACCAATAGATCCAAGCTCCATAATTAGTGACTTCACCCTAAGAACATAATCTTGGGAAATCTCACCACTTTCTCTCATGCTTTGAAAGACTTGATTTATCAACATTAAATTCTATCGCCTCTCGGAGGTTGGGATTTCTGATCTGCGAGATTAGATATCCGTCATTGGTCTTTGTTTTGATGTCATCTCGGTCAGGGTGAAAAAATGCAAACATGTCATATTTGGCGAGGGTGCATCTTAGTAGAGGTTGGTGGTGTGGGGAAGGTTGAGCGCCAAGGAAACCAGCGCTGGATCAAGGGGGACGTCATAATCATGTCCCTTGTGGGTGACTAAGAAGTGGTTGGTATCGAAGGTAGTGAAGGCCCTCTCGACCACAAAATTGTCTTGTGTGAGAGGCACTTGCATGTTTGCTAGGCATGCAGCAGTCAAAACTACAAGGCAACCATTTGTGTGAAGGGCGACGATCTCTTGTGTGATAAGCATCGGCAAGATCATGTATTGGGACGGGGCACATATGGAAGGGGCTGGGCAGATGGATCAAGGAGATGTTTCTCCCTCCTCTCTGCTAGGGGAAGTGGACATGGTTGGAGATCAAGATCTAATCTGTTGGGAAGTAGACAGCGAGGTTGTTGTTCGGGAGGAATATATTGGGCTAGATGAGGGACTCTGATGGGTAGGCTGGGATGCACTCCTTGTGACCCTTACTACACATTGGTCAGGGGGAGCGGAGGCGTCCGAAAGTCAACATTTCGATGCCATGTGGGAAAATCAGGCCGTGATTTTGGATTGCAAGGTCTGAAATAGGATTAGGAAGTTGTAGGTGAGTAAAAGGGTCAGATGGCAAGTAAGAGGCTGTGGGCGAGTGATAGTCCACCTAAATTGTATAGATAAGATGGCCATCTAATGCATAACGGCTACAACATGTTGCCCCTTGATTGTAGCATTCAACCTGTACAATTTTGTATTGGGCTCTCTTACTCCATCCACAATAATTTTTAACTTTTGGTTCACATCCTTCACAAAGCAACGATCATGGGTGAATTCTACTCTCAACTTTTGATCAGTAATGACTCCAACAGAAAGTAGATTTTTCTTCAAACCTAGTACGTAAAGTACTTCCCTGATCATCCTACTTTTTCCATCAGGTAGTTGGATTGAAATAGTGCCTATCCCCTTGATCTTGCACACCTCACCATTTGCTTGTGAAACGAACATTCCATTATCCAACACTTTCAAGCTACTGAACCAATTCTTGTTACTAGTCATGTGTCTTGTGGCTCCCGAGTCAATATACCACGCTTGATTATCTTGATTAGATGACAATGCAGATATGAAGATGCTAGAGTCTTCAATCTCACCCTCATCGACAAGGTTATCTGCTTGTTTTGGTTTCCCCTTGCCTTGTTCTGCCAGGAATTTGTGACATTCACTCTTCCAATGGCCCTTTTTACCACAATGGAAGCACTTGCCTTTCTTCTTGGTCTTATTGGAAGATCCCTCATCCTCCTGAGACTTGACAAATTGCTGCTTAGACTTCTTCTTGCCCTTGCCCTTGCCCTTGCCTTGTTTTTGGCGTGTTGCAAGTGCCTAATCGTCAATATTTTGACATCTAGCTTTCACCATTTCTCGTCATTGCTCTTCCTGCATCAAGATTCTTGTGAGCTCTTCAAAGGTTGGCAATCTTTCTCTTGATGCTATTCCACTCACAAACATCTGATAGGGTTCTACAATGCCACACAATGCATTGTGCACCAGTTCCACATCACGTATGCGCTCACCAACAGAATGCAGTTCATCCCTCATTGTCTTGATTCTGGTCATGTACATTTGAATGTGCTCTCCTTGCTCCATTCGGGCACTATTCAGCTTTGACTTTAGAAACATGATTCTTGACGGATTTGACGTCTCGAACTACTCCTTTAGCACATCCCATGCCTGTCTGGGTGTAACAACATCACAAATGTGGGTAATGATATGATCCTTCACTGACAAGTTAATGAAGGTCAAAGCTTTCCTCATCTTTTTTGTCGAACTCTTTGATATCCGCTTCATTTGGCGGCCTTCTCTCATCACCTCTGATGACTTCCCACACGTCTTTCTCCATCAGTATGTTTTTCATTTTGAATTTCCACACTGCAAAGTTGGAAATCCCGTCCAATTTGCTACTTTCACTTAAAATGGACTCTCCCATGTTTGCCATCGCAAAACTGCTTGAAACTTCTGTCGTAGGCTAACAGTGATGTCAGAAGTTAAAAATAATGACTTGCACTTTTTTCCTTACCAAGCCACTCACCGTTTTTCCACCAATTTGAAAGCCAAATCGGTGTCGCCTTCCTCTCCGCTGCAATCACTCTGTTTTGTTGTATCGTACTTGCAGGTACAGTCCGGGTGCCCTTCGTTTGGAGGTTATAGCCTTTCGTTTGGGTCAAAATGGGCAAAGGGCCCAAAAATAGGGATTTTCTTTGTTTTTGAGCTATTTCTTCACCTTGAAGAAACTTCACTCTTCACTTGTGAAGGGACCCAACTCGCACTTCAGTATGAAAATTTTTAATGAAGTTGAAGGCCAAAATGCACTTCACTCCTTCAGGGCCCTCTTCAACAACCCTTCAGACTCCACCCAATGGTTGATTTTCATCCAACTATGGATATCTCTCCTGGGTAGCACAATCTGAGCCATTGATCTTGAAACTTCTCTATCCAACGGATCTGAACACTCTTGTGCACTAATGGAGACTCTTAGAAGCACTTCCACTTCGAAACACAATGGTTTTACCTTGCTTCGTTGCGCGAACATACCCGCGACCTCCCTGTCTACAGCCACGCCTCCCCAAGCTGCCTGTTGCTAAATTAAACGCAATTCTAGATCAATTTCAGCACAATCTGAGGCCTGGAGCAGGGTCGCCCTACTAATTCCTAATCTGTAGAGTATTCAAACATGAAATTCCATGGAGAAACGATGATTTTAGCTCAACTCGAAAAAGTGGCTTTTTTTCACCTTTTTTCGCAAATCTGCTAGGTTAACTGTCTGGAGACAAATCTCTTACATAAACCTCAGAATCTCTCCATGGCTGGTTGAAAATACAATTAGCTTCCTTCCTGTCCTTATGACATCCAAAACGGTGCACTAACAGCGAAGAAATTACCAGTTATGTGTAGAAAACCCTAACCCCAAACCCGGTTTCAATTTTCAACTGGCTTCGAAATTGTCAATTTTTCACCAAGTTTTACCATGTCTGATGCTATGCACATGCTACTAATCCCTCTACTGAACTTGTCAAGCTTCTATAAACTAGAAACTGTGCACCAGTGCTTCTCTTTCCGTCTTCAACCTGCCGTAAACCCCGAACTTTCGGAAGACAATTCTCCTGAAGTTCTCTTCGATGGCGATGTTGTATGTGTACACTCCCTGTATGGCTCTGATACCAACTTAGAATTTGCTTTGCACAAGAACACAGATCATGCTACACAGTAACACAGATAGAAAACACTCTCCACTGCAAGCTCACAAAGCAACTGTATTTCTCAAAATGAAATTACACTGTACATATAGTTGTTCACTCAGGCAACCCATGCATGACCCAGGTTGCCGTTGGCGGGACGTGTGTTCCGTCGACTTGCCTCGTGGCGAGGCCAACTGATCCTTATTCACTGATAGGACCCATAGTACAGTAGCACAGTGATTCTACTTTAATTCTAACTCTTTTCACAAGTGTGCTAGTTCTAACTAACAAAGTACAAATCATCATGCATGTGTCCATTACACTTTGTGCATGCCTTTCATGTCACTATGGATCACTTACAATTAATGCATGTGAATTGCCACGAGTTTCTACAAGCATGACTTTGCTAATTCTATGTCTACAAACTATATGCGGGGTTGTATTCTTCAATCTAGATATTACATAACCATGTAGCTCGAGTGCTGCCAAACTTGGCATTTTGCATTTATGAGCTACATACTTGCATGGTACAACATTTGTAGCAAGCCAAGAAATCAATATGGATTGTTTTTTCAATTTTAACAACCATCACATCGGTTAGATCCCTTATCAGATCCAGCATCTGATCACCTACACATCGAAAGTGCTTACAAGAAATATACTTGAGAAAAAAGAATTAGAAAAAGAACAAAAATACTAAAAATAGTCCTAATTCCCGTTCCGTTGTATGCATCTGAGATATAGAAGGAGATTATCCACCTTGGATCTCCTTGAACTCAAAGAGTTTGTCAACGTGAAGAGCCAAGCATTAAGAGAAACTGAGCACCAAAGACTAATCATCACCACTCTCCCTTCTTCATGTTTCTTATTCACAAAGAAATCAACCAAGAGCTGACATTTTTTACCTTTAGTTTGCTAAAAATATAGGTGCTCATGTAGACTACAAAATTTCAATTTCTTTTTCTCCTTTTCAACAAAACCCTAACCCTGGGGATTTACTACCTTCAATCTAGTAAATTGGGATTTACTATGCAATTTTGTGCCTTCAATAACCAGAAATAAGGCTAGTTAAGTTGTGCCTTGTCCAAAAAAGCAACATGTGGCTCATCAATGTTGTGTGCCCACGTGACCTTCAACCAAAATAAAGGTGTAACTAAGTGTTTTACAAAAGGAGCCTTTAGCACTTTGTCACAAAGTGGTAAGCTATCGTGATGATGTGGTAAAAGATGAGGTTTCAGATCTTTGTGAGTTTGAGCACGAAAGTCCTTTCTTTCTACAATAATTCTAAATGCAATTATTTTCCAACAATTAAATGCTTCTTTAACATTGAGTGTACACATGTAAGAAAAAGCTTATCATGATCTAAACTAAAGCCAAAAGTGGAATAAATGATATTGAGTTTGCCAAAGCTAGATAGCGATGAACTAAAGTTATGTAATCGTAAAGGATAGTTGCTCCATTTGTTGCCCGTATTTCAAGCTGCTTAAAAAGCATAATGCGCGACCCACCATTTTCGAGGTCGATTATATTTTGCAGATGAAAATTCTACTTCATAATGGTCCTGTGAAAAAAGCTCAATTTAAAAACATCGATTATGTTTTCCAAATGCAGATTCTTCTGCATAATAATCATGTGAAAAAGCAGCCACTATGAGCGGAGCAGATGACATTCTGCCTAGTAAAAAATCATAGTTTTGACCCTCCAGGCCTCGCTCGTGTCTCTTTATCGGGCAAAATGTCATCTACCTGGTGTCATCCCATAATACATAAAGTTATACTGAGGCGCTATGATGATTTCGTGATCCCATATTCATGTAGCCCAATATTGCAACAAATCGCGATCGGCTACAAAATTGTTCCAAAATGTCAGCGATCCGCAACCCGGATCGCATATTTATTTTTTAGTGAAATGTACTTCCAAACTTAAGTGCCTCAATAGATTTTATGGCTCAATGTACTTCCAATCTTAAGTGATTCAATAGATTTTGTGGCTCTTTGGCAATCTAAGTTATCTAACTGATATTCAAGCTATTTTCATATTGGACAATAGAAGGCAAATTGGCATTGAATTTGGTGATCCTTGGCTCATCATCTTTCGGAATACGTAAAGAGTTCTCCTCCAACTCCTATGAGCTTGGGAATTCTAGGTTCATGTGCACACATCCACATGAGAGCTTTTCCTTGCTCTAGTTCGAGGCCCAATCCTATGAATAGCATCAAAGTACTTCCATTCTTAAGTGATTCATAACATCCATCTCTTGTTGTTGTTTCATTTGCTAAGGTTTTGCTAGGTTTTGGTACTGGCACATGACAGAGCTGCCATATGATCTACTAACTAATAGATACCAAATCACAAGGTTAAACGATTCCTTATATGCTGAATTTTTAGTTTTTGTGAAAGACTTAATTTTTAGATGAGGATTGTGGACAACACGAGTTGAGAGAACATGACAAATTGGTTCGAAATCTTCTCAAGTCCTTGAAACATTTTTTGGCAGATTCTCAGCGTGACAGATAACAGAATTCTTCAATCTAAGAAAGGATTTACCTTGTAGATTAGAACCAATTATCTAAAATTGGTTTGTTTGGACTTTTACCTAGAGACCTGCATTAATCTACTCTGGTAACCCATATTGGCACCCAGAAAAAACAAATATCCCGTTGGATCCGGGAAACCCTAGTGAGAAATCCCAGCTCACGTTCCGCAACGTGGGCTTGCCATACAAATTCTTTCAAACAATTGATAAACATGTATAGGACTTATGTTGAGTTGATTGCTCGTTTTTTGTATCCCTCACAATGATCTGTTGGCTTATATGCCACACCCTATGTCTTTGCAATTCAACATTCATAAATGGTGTTGTAGTTATGAATGGTTCCGAGATCAAACAACAATCTAGGAATGAACTGCTGTATATCCCAGCAAACTAGGTAGAAGATGGACTCTTCTCCATATTTCCATCTTTAATTCAACTTTCTTTGCAGCTTCTTTCCATAAACTGATCTCAGTGAATGAAGGCAATCTTCTGAATGATTCAATCATAAACCTTCTTGTTTCCTATAGCCAAATCTTCACGTAGGCCTGCTCAAGCATAAGGCCTTTAAAGGAATGAAGCATGATTTCTGACACGAAAAATGGATTTCTTTTACTATTTTTGATTCCATGGCTGTGTAAGTGTGTTAGGTTCTCATACACTGGAGTTTCAATACAGAAAGAAGTCTGTCTGGTGTTTTGAGCAATCCTGGAAGATTTGTGTGTTCCCAAAAAGGTTTCAATACAGCAGTCTGTCTGATGTCTTGAGCAATCCTGGCAGAATTGTGTGTTCCAAAATGTAACCGTGAATCAGGGTTGAGGTTCGGTTGTTAGCGCATCTCTACATTTTGTGTGCTATAATTTTCAATCCGAGCCTTGGCATTAAATCCAGTGGTTTAAAAAGAACCCAGATTATGTGGAGTAAAACAACAAACAACGAAAAATTGAATCAACATCAGCAAGCAAGGAAGCACTCTGAAACACTAAGGTACGAATGGAGTAGACACCTTCAAGAACTCTGCTCGGAGATAGCAGTGACTCTCCTTC
This sequence comes from Diphasiastrum complanatum, assembly GCA_029204225.1. Lineage (NCBI taxonomy): Eukaryota > Viridiplantae > Streptophyta > Lycopodiopsida > Lycopodiales > Lycopodiaceae > Diphasiastrum > Diphasiastrum complanatum. Next base: position 11,264,179 of record CM055109.1, read on the forward strand.
TCAGCCTCTGTGATGGGAGCAGCTGCCTGTTGTTTTTGGGTTGCTGATTGATTCATTTTTTGTTTCGAATTGGGATTCATTGATGGGTGTGGGATCGGAGCAACTGCTGGTTGTTTTCAGGTTGCTGATTGATGCATTTTTGGTTTGTAATTGGGATGGACTGATTTGATTCATGGATTTGTTGTTGCTCCTTGGGATTGACTGGGGAGGGGGCCGCGCGAACGCGAGCCCCCGCTATCACAAATTATGACGTGCACTCTCCCCGTGGGGAGATGCTAGCGCATGCCCATGCCGGCGTGCAATGGCGCAGGCAGCTCTAGGCCATCGGCCTTCTTGATCACCGATTGACCCCGCCCAGGTAAGTATGTTTAACCATCGCCCACTCCTCTTATTTCTACCTCTTCCTTCCATCGCCTCCCCGCCTTTGCTTATGGGACAAATAACGATACCACAAACTCTTTCCATTCCTTTTTTCCTTCCTATTTCTCTAGACTCCACCCAGCTCCCCATCACCCACCCAGACCCAGAGACAAAAAAGCGGGCGTTCTAGCATCTCTTCTTGTTTCTTGATATTGTCTATACGCCAAGAGTTCATAGATGTCATAGATAGATGTTTTTTTTTGTTACAAGATTTTGTTATTGTCATACTTTTTCAATTCAACATCTAATAGTTACTACCATCCACATTTACATTACTCAATATGCTTATATTTCTCTCGGATTCCACCACCCTCTTCATCACCCATGCACTACATAAGCCAGCCTTACAAGTATCTCGTTGATGTCCTCCATAGATAGATGTTTCTTGGTCACACTTGTCATGGGCTCCTTTTAACTTGCTCCACACCCTTGTTGATTGATTACGCCCTTGCTACTTTGTCCACTAACTAGTACCAACCTAGAGCATTTGAGACATGATGCACCATCCCACTTGAACACAAAGGACTTGTCTAGTTGAATTATTGTTCAATTGTTTTTGAAAAAAGAGTATTAAACTCTTCAAAGTTCTTCCCAATAAATTGCACAAACTAGTTAGTGCAATGCATTTCGCCTTTTCTCTTCCCATGATCTTGGGCTTGGCTTCTAATAAAAGTCACAAGTTGGCTATATCACATTAGCTCATGTCGCCAACATACTATAGATATCGAAGTCCATAACGATACACTCCTCACAATGTTTGGGATTTGTGGTTTGCCTCCAATTTCCTACTCTCTCTTTTTTTTAAGTTATCGGTTTTTGAAATTTGTTGGCTTCTAGATCTTGCATCTCAAATTTTTTTCCAGCAAAATTCTAGATATTTAAATTTAAAAAAATTATTTACTCCATAAACCTATGTAACCCAAATTTTATAGGATCTGCCTACTTTACTACACACACATTGCCTCCATATGAAAAGTACAAACATATGAATTTTAATCTCTTGCACCATTGTAGTGGGATTTCCTAAGCTGGAATGTCGTTTACGACCCTTCCACTTCCCGTCACGCATTACTTTAGTTTTTTCCCATGATATAGGTACATTCTACTTTGTAGACTAGCTTTATATTCTATTTTCTCTTCCTGTTTACGCTACGCCTTCATTAATGCTAATCCCTTCTAACACGATCCCGCCTGTAACACTACTCTACCTTAACATCAACAATCACATTTTCTCTGACAAACTGATACTTTACCTCATGGTGCTTGCTTCGAGAATGATACATGGGATTAACAAATAAACTAGTTGTACTCTGATTATCACAAAAGATAGAAGTACCTTTAAGCTGACTAAGATTAATGTCTGACAATAGATGCCTTAACCAAATAGCTTCCTTTGTAGTATGTGAAGCAATAATGCATTCGACCTCTGTCGAAGATAATGCAGTTGAATTCTACTTCTTGTTGTTCCAAGAGACATGAGTCTTGTTGAACACAAAAACAAAATTTGATGTCGACTTTCTACTGTCAACATCTCCATCCCAATCTGCATCTATAAAACCTTGAAAAAGATTAATTTGGGTATTTGAATTATCATTCGAATTTCCACCATAACATATGCAATAATTTTGTGTCAATTATATCAATCGAAGAACTCTAAGTAGAGCTTTCAAATGAATGAAATCTAGATTCGACAAATATTGGCTGAGTGTACTAACTGAATAAGCAATATCAGGTCTAGTACAAATCATGGCGTATATGAGAGAGCCAATAATTAAATGATATATTGTTTTATTTGCTCGACTTTTTTGAAAGACTGATGTAGAAATTTTAATTCTACTTTCAACCATTCAATCCATTTGCCACTGTTCATGTTACCAGCTATCTATTTCAGGTATCCTCGATAGAGTCCTAGAGCTGCTTATTTACTCGAGAACCTGCTGTAGAAGAAGAACCTACAACACTCGAGAGTCCTTCGACATCGACATCGACAATCCTTCAACAGCCACTAGTCGACAAACCATCGACTTGACAATGTCCGAGTGACATTCAAACCTAACGAAAAAAACAACGTCTCAAATTATCAAGACTTCACACCTGCTTTATGGAAAGAACATAATACAAAGGACTATAGAATCCTAGCGGCAAATATCCAACAGGCTCATATTGCAGTCATTGATGCTTCTAAATGTTGAATTCTAATTTCACTTCAATGATTTGACCTAGTGTCTACTATATTAGCTACCAGCTATTTCTTTCAAGTATCTACGATAGAGTCCCATACCTAGTTATTTACTCAAAAACTTGCTACAAAGAAGATTGTAGATTTATACACAAGTACGAAGACAAGGTTCGCGACACTATTGCAAGGTCTACTAAATAAGCAAAGTCACTCGATAGTTTGACTATCAATCAATAGTTCGTGTCTCACAACTCGAACACTTTGAACTATCGAACATTCTCCGGAAGACGTCCGAACCTAACGACAAACTTACGTCTCGAACTATCATTACTGCTACCGGGTCTTCATACCCACTTTACTCACGATTAGTCCAAGGTTGACGTGTCATAGAGTAACTACGTTTTGTACATAAATAGAGTTAGATACACATTCTAAACAGCTAGATAGAGATCTTATTAGAATTTAATTATCAAATAGATGTATCGATCTATCTAATCTGGAGCTTTGACCCAGAGACATTTATGCTACTTTTTCCTAGCATTATCGCTCAACTCTGATTTGTTCTTCTAGGCATGTATACTGATAAGTAGATTTTTTTTACAACAATCTCATGTACATTCGCGGATCTTAATTATGCTCAGAGTTCTTCAAATCATCGTATAATGTGTGAATGGTATTTGTTGTTTCTACTTTTCTATTTGTGAATCGAATGCTCTTTAATCTCCTTATGTGTCATATCAAATGAGTCGAAGAGCAGAATCACGGTTGTCCTTGACATCTTCGAATTCTGTATCTGTGGTTTTCTTTGACACCTACTGACTCATCGATTAATTAATTGGATCTATTGTGACAGAAGATCTAACATCGTGCTCTTTATTCACTAAGACTTCCGCTAGCTGACAACTCACAGTTCACAGTTGTGTCCTATTGACACTATCAGCTCATCGACCCATCTCGCACCTCATTTCTCAACAGTTGTATCAGAGCTTGTGTTGATTGTCATAAACTTTCTATTTATCCTACTTTTCAAACACATGGAGCAATTGTCTATAGAAATTCGACTCGTCGAGCAATTCAATAAAGAGCCGCAAGTTGTTTTCAAGCACCCGAACATGATCACCTATGGTGGTCTTATCACGGTCATGGTCATCGAGCACCTCAAAGCCATTGGTGTCCAGACCCATAGCAAACCCAGTCAAGCCACTGCCACATTCCAACCACACCTAGAAGACACAATTGCATAGCTCAAAGCTCGCTAGTACTCCCATGTCTTTACAACATCCCCAACTCTGCCACCCCTCTTTGCTCACAGGAGCCTATCTCACATGAGCCCATCGCTGATTCGCCCAATTGCCATTTCCACCATTACCACCACTACACCTACAACCATCACCACCATTTCAATCACCACACCACTTCCACCTCCCCTCTCCACCTTGGCCCACATTTCTCCCCGAGGTCCTCCTCGTGGCCATCGATCATGCTAGACCCCTACATACATTGATGTGCGCGACCTGTCCATCACCTACCTCTCTTCTATATTGGCTTGAAGCTTCCAGCTATGGTCTTATTTGGGTTTTTGAGATACAAATTTAAAAATGATCTAGCTTCCTACTCAGTGTATGGTATCTTCCTCTCCAGCACGCTCCAAAGACCATCTTCCACGATGACCACATAATTAGTCACCTTATTACTCACCACATTACTCACCATCCCCCATTTCTCGCCAACCACCCATTCCAATCACTCGCCACTTTGCCCATAGCCATTTATCGCCATTCCCTTCATCATATTTACTCATCATATTTCTCGTCCTCATTGCTCCTCGTCATACTTAATACTCACCATTAGCCATATGACCCTATTTTTGTCAAATTCACTTCCATTGCCTCCCGATCCATCCCAATGGCACCGAAACAGCATCTTTCGGATGCCCTCGCCCCTTCAAGCCAAATATTGCGCTTCACGCGATGGTCGTGGACCCCACCTCACCACGCCCTTCATCTAGCCCCACTTCATCCTCCACAGGATATCCATTGATGGTACTACGTCACCATCAGCATCCCAGCACACCACCACCTCTACCTCCCCCGAGGGAAAAACATATCCCCAATTTTTTCGACTTAGTTCCATTTCCAATACATCGTCTTGCCTTTGTATATAGAGCAAGAGCTTCGAAACCTTCACACAGCCAGCTGCATGTCATTCCTAATTACTGTTGGCCTCGCCTCGATGGAGATCCCAATCACCCACGATGTATCCTGGTTCAACAAGCCTTCTCCACCTTCACCACAGACCACTCACCATCACCTATGAGGGGACAGATTATGATATCCCCTTGAACCCGAGCTAGTGGCCATGGCCCTCAACATTTCACATGTGTCCTTATTGCCGCAAACTCATGCCTTTTTCAAGTACTACGTTTCTATGTATTTCCTTCATGATCACACAGATGTAAAGGAAAAATCCAACGACGGATACTTGATCTCACATATTAGAAGTCCCAACCTCCAAGAGGCCATTGAGTTTCTTTTTGGCACCCTCATCGTGAGCTCCCACCACCCCCTACACATTTTTAAGCTCATGGTGGTCATGATGACCATGATGGATGGCCCGAACATCTGCGATTGGGCTACAGTTTTAATTAAAGAGCTACCAATTGTCTTCAAGCACCTAAACATGATCACATGTGGTGGTCTTATCACTGCCATGATCATCGAGCACCTCAAAGTCATTGGTATCCAAACCCATAGCCAATCCAGTCAAGCCACCGCCGCATTCCAACCATGCCTAGTAGACACAATTGCATAGCTCGAAGCTCGTTAGTAGTCCCATGTCTTCACAACATCCCCATCTCCGCCACTCATATTTGCTCACACAAGCACAACTCACACTTTGCCCATCGCAGCACCCTATCCCACAGTCTAGTCTGACCTACAGTTGCATTCACAATTTCGTCGTCCACTTCAATCTCCAATTCCTCTCCAATCATGACTCTCACCATCACCACATCCCCAACCATCACTGACAGCCTTCCCTCTATTTCCTCCCATATTCACTCATCTATCACTATCACCCTTTCCCCATTTTCTTCCCCGATTCGCCCAATTGCCATTTCCACCATTACCACCACTACATCTACAACCATCACCACCATTTCAATCACCATACCACTTCCACCTCTAAGGCTTTGGGGAGATGGTGGTTCAATCAAAATGCCAATCAGATGTGTCGTTTGAAAGTTCTGTGGTCTGGCATGGAGTTGGTCGGTTGAGATGGTGAGGAACCCCGTCGTTCGAGATTGGACCCAGAACCGTCGGTCGAAATATGATCAAAAACTCGTCGGTCGAGATCTGATCGAAACTCGTCGGTCAAGATCTGACGTGAACCCCTCGGTCGAGATCTGACGCGAACTCGTCGGTTGAGATCTGACACGAACCCGTCGGTTGAGATCTGACTCGAACCCATCGGTCGAGATCTGATCGAATCCCGTCGGTCGAGATCTGATCGAAACCCGTCAGTCGAGATCTGATCGAAACCCATCGGTCGAGATCTGATCAAAACCTGTCAGTTGTGATCTGATGCGAACCCGTCGATCGAGATCTGATCAAAATCCATCGATTGAGATATGATCAAAATCCGTTGGTCAAGATCTGATCGAAACTCATCGGTCGAGATCTGACGCGAACCCGTCGGTCGAGATCTGAAAAAAAAAACGTCGGTTGAGATTTGAAAAAAAGCGTCGGTTGAGATTTTAAGGGAGCGGAGTGTGAAGGAGTGGCTGAAGCACTATGGTTCTATAGGGAGGGAGCATGTAGGTCTGTCTAGGTGGAATGTAGGAGATGGGTGTGGGCTCTGGTTTTGCAGTTTGATACTAAAGCAAGTCCGATCACAAATGGATTGGCCAGCAATGCATTTGCGTTTGTAGTTGTTGTGGCTTGTTGGTTGGTTTGTAGGTTCAAGTGCAAGCAAGTTTGTTTTCAGATGGATTTGCAAGCAAGTCGTTTTGCCTACGGTTGTTGTCTCTTGTAGGGCATTTTGCAGTTAGGGTAGTTTGTTTGCAAGGTAGACTACAAATGACAACTATTATGGATTTGTTCAAGAACACTGTTGCAGCAGGTATGGGTTTATGAGGTGTGGAGTTCAAGCAGCAACGGTGCCAAATGTTTACAGGTTTTTTGTCTTAGATTTTGTTAACTAGTTTTGTGTTTTGTTACTTCTTTTGCTGCTTTTTTTACAGCTTGAACGGCTTGGTATTCTACCTGTCAGCAGAGACTGTGGGCACTTCTTGAGATTACCTTTCTTGTTTTAAGACCCAGATTAGGCAGAAGGGGCAGATAATCATTGTAGTATTGTCCTGCCTGTCAGAGGACATCCAGATGGGTCTCTCTTGAATTGAATGCACATGCATAATCAACCAAAATGCCAATGCGTTCAACAAATGATCTACGTTAATGCTCAGTTGAACAACAATGGATTCCTACTTGTACTTTGCTGCAAAATGAACTAAAATCAGATCCTACACTACTTTACTTGCATAAATTGACAAAACAAGAAACAAGAACTAATCTACAGCATGTTAGAAGTCCAAGAATCAAGAAACCAACCAATCTTTTGATTTTTGGACATCCCAAGACCATCAAGAACTAGAATTTAGAGAATATGCAAGATCTATGCCACATTTCTAGCCTATTTAGTTTACTTGAATGCTGATTCCTACATTAATTCACAACAAGAACTAAAAACTAATCCACAACTAGGAAAACAAGAGATATGATCAAAATCCGTTGAGATATGATCAAAATCCGTTGGTCAAGATCTGATCGAAACTCGTTGGTCGAGATCTGACGCGAACCCATCGGTCGAGATCTGAAAAAAAGAATGTCGGTTAAGATTTGAAAAAAAGCGACGGTTGAGATTTGAAGGGAGCGGAGTGTGAAGGGGTGGCTGAAGCACTGTGGTTCTATAGGGAGGGAGCGTGTAGGTCTGTCTAGGTGGAATGTAGGAGATGGGTGTGGGCTCTAGTTTTGCAGTTTGATACTAAAGCAAGTCTGATCACAAATGGATTGGCCAGCAATGCATTTGCATTTTCAGTTGTTGTACCTTGTTGGTTGGTTTGTAGGTTCAGGTGCAAAAAAGCTGGTTTTCAGATGGATTTGCAAGCAAGTAGTTTTGCCTATAGTTGTTGTCTCTTGTAGGGCATTTTGTAGTTAGGGTAGTTTGTTTGCAAGGTAGACTGCAAATGACAACTATTATGGATTTGTTCAAGAACACTGTTGCAGCAGGTATGGGTTTATGAGGTGTGGAGTTCAAGCAGCAACGGTGCCAAATGTTTACAGGTTTTCTGTCTTAGATTTTGTTAACTAGTTTTGTGTTTTGTTACTTCTTTTGCTGCTTGTTTTACAGCTTTAACGGCTTGGTATTCTGCCTGTCAGCAGAGACTCTGGGCACTTCTTGAGATTACCTTTCTTGTTTTAAGGCCCAGATTAGGTAGAAGGGGCATATAATCATTGTAGTATTGTCCTGCCTGTCAGAGGACATCCAGATGGGTCTCTCTTGAACTGAATGCACATGCATAATTAGCCAAAATGCAAGCCAATGCATTCAACAAATGATCTACGTTACTGCTCACTTGAACAATGATGGATTCCTACTTCTATTTTGCTACAAAATGAACTAAAATCAGATCCTACACTACTTTACTTGCATAAATTGACAAAACAAGAAACAAGAACTAATCTACAGCATGTTAGAAGTCCAAGAATCAAGAAACCAACCAGTCTTTTGATTCTTGGACATTCCAAGAACATCAAGAACTAGAATTTAGAGAATATGCAAGATTTATGTCACATTTCTAGCCTATTTAGTTTACTTGAATGCTGATTCCTACATTAATTCACAACAAGAACTGAAAACTAATCCACAACTAGGAAAACAAGAAATCTTGACATGAGAGCATAAATGAAACTATTTTCATTTTGTGATTGCTCCTCCTTATTCTTGATTGATTTCTCTTGGATCATAACAATAAGTTTGAACTTATCTAAAGTTTCAAGCAAAATACTTTCCAAGGGCATGAAATAAATTCAAGTTGCTTTTATGAAAGTGACATCTATCTTTGCATCTTGACCAAACAATGCACCTCCAAATAAGAAATTTAAAAAGGTTTGACATGTGTTGTGATGGACTCTTGAAGACAAATCTTGCAAGTCCTTGTGAGACTCCAAGTCTCATTCACCTTTCCACAAAGGAAATACCTTTCCTTGGATTTGTCCTTCTTGTATTTGCATTTCGAACTAGAAGCTCCATCTCGGCCCCCTTGCTTTGGTAATCCTTGGATGGATTGGTCTTCTTTTTGTAGCATCTTGAGAAAAATATCCTCCCTTGCCACAAAGGTTGCACTTAAGATCCTTACTTGCCTTCAATAGGATGCCACCTATTGATGCCATGTGAAACAAGACTTGTGATATGATTCTACAAATGTAATTTGTGACTCACAAGTGACTAGATTTGAACATATTCAATAATCTAGAGGGATCTACAAAAGATCTAGCTCACAAACCTAAGAATCAATCTTCACACTAATGACTAGTCACTTGGAAACTTTGCTTTGCTCACTGAGACAAAAGCATAAAATCTTTGAATCAAATCACAAAAGAAATAAGATCCAAACACTCCTATTGGACTCAACAAATTCCAATGACTCTTTCTTTTGAAAGTTGGAGTATGGACTCCAGCCTGAAATCAAAGTACAATACGATAGGAACTCAAAACTATTAAGAAAAATCAAGACAAATGATGAAATTGACAAGAATTGCCTCCAAAACCAAGATTGGTGTTGCTTAATGATTATGGCCAAATGTGGCTCTATAAATACAAAAAGTGGGACCTCGTGGTACTGATCATGCCTCTGATCTCACATGTGTGAGAGTTCTTTGTCATATGATGATTCATCATGCAAAATTGACACTTGGACAAAACCTTCTATTTTGGGCACTTTTGGTCCATTTTTCTTCTATGTAGAGAACTAGGAAAAACTCTTCTAGAAGTGCAAATTCGACTTCCTCAGCTTATTCCAAACGTGTGAGAAGACCTCTACACATGGGATTTGGCACCTAATTTCATGATGTTGCGTCAAGCTATATGATTGTACTACATGAAAAGTGCATTTATTTTACATGTGGGAACAGGCTCCACACATGTGTAATCATAATAGATACAAGTCATTATGATATTTACAATGTTTGATCAAGTTTGCTTTTGCCAATTTTCACAACGAACACTAGCATGAGCGTCGTTCACCAATCATTAAGATGTCGGTTGGGATCCACTAGTGTGTCTCTATAGAACGTCGCAAGTTCTATCCTAAAATGAATTTACAAGATGCAAATAGGCCTTTGCATGGATTTAGGCATTATAGCATATTTACATGTACAAAATTTGAAATTTTTTATAATATAAAACAATAACTTTGGATAATGTGGGATCATGAGCCTCCACAAGTGGTGTCAAATTTGAGTATCAAATAATTGATTTCCAATTGTAGTGTCACACGGTATTTCATTTGTAAGTCATCGATTTATCGACAGACTAACTTCCATATGGATTTTTAAAATAAAAGCGGTCTCATAGCAGACAAGCTTAATGAATCCAATTACTATTCATGGAAATTTAAGATGAAGACCTTGCTAATCGGCAATGAGTTGTGGGATGTTGTCACAGGTATCTAACTTAAGCTTGAAGACGACACAATCGACTAGAAACGTAAATCGATGGATGGTAAAGCTTTTGCACTTATCATACTCAATATATCAAACACTTAGATTGGCCACGTATCTGAAGCTCAAACTTCGAAAGAAGTATCATGGACATCCTGACCTCACTATATGATGTGAGGTATGTGACTTCCAAGTCACATCTTAGACAAAAATTCTTCACACTCAAGATGTTGAATGGTGATTCACTTTAGAATCATGTTAACCAGTTTAAGAATCTCTTGTAGAGTTGTCGGATCATCCATCTATCATCAAGATGCAATCATGACATTGTTATCGAGCCTACCTTCTACATATGAAAACTGAGTGATGATCATATCGACACACTCAAATTTAACTCTCACTAGATTTATCACTATGTTGCTGTAGGAAGACAATCGAAGAAGTCAAGACACCTCTTCAGCTTCATCATCTCATGCTGTATATGTCCACAAAGGTATTAAGCGACAGAAGAAGAAAAGCTCTAAGCAATCTACATTGAATCAGAAACCAACGCAAAGTCAAGAGGAATTATCAAATCCACAGTCAAAGATGAAGATGTTTTGTAAGTATTGCAAATGCACTAATCATGACATCCAGAATTGCAGGATTCTAAAAGCCAACAACGCCAATAAGCAACCAGATCAATAGGCAAATGTAGTCGCAATATAAGAACCATCTCCTACATATTCTTCATAACTTGGTAAAAAACAAATTCAACAAGAAGGGCCTTTTCAGTATCCACGGTAGCTTGCTCTACAAGCTACTTATAAATGGCCATGATTTCTTCTTCTATCAGGAATGAGACCTAATGGTGGGTAGTGTACCAATTCACAACTCTTTTGAGGACCTCAAAAAGCTATAAAAGAGAGCAAGCCCACTTCATGTCCTACCCTCTTTTCTATGAGAAATGTCATCTCTCTCTCTCTCTCTCTCTCTCTCTCTCTCTCTCTCTCTCTCTCTCTCTCTCTCTCTCTCTCTCTCTCTCTCTCTCTCTCTCTCTCTCTCTCTCTCTCTCTCTCTCTCTCTCTCTCTCTCTCTCTCTCTCTCTCTCTCTCTCTCTCTCTCTCTCTCTCTCTCTCTCTCTCTCTCTCTCTCTCTCTCTCTCTCTCTCTCTCTCTCTCTCTCTCTCTCTCTCTCTCTCTCTCTCTCTCTCTCTCTCTCTCTCTCGTGCAAGGATAAAGACCTCATCCTAGCTTTGGCATGTTGGATCCTACTCTCTTTGGTTTTGAGAACACTATGGAGCTTTTCAATGGATGGAATGACTTCTTAGATGACAAAAAAATGAACAATATTGGAGTACTAATATTTGAATTCATGTAGAATGATTTGTACAAGCTCTTTATCTTGGATCTTATCACCAATAGATCCAAGCTCCATAGTTAGTTACTTCACCCTAATAACATAATCTTCGGCACTCTCACCACTTTCTCTCATGCTTTGAGAGACTCGATTTCTCAACATAAGCATTCTAGATGCATTTCTTGACTCGTGAATGGCCTTCAAAGATTTCCATGCCTCCTTGGCCAAAGTACATGTTGGTCCCTTTCTGTGCCTCCCTAATCGGATGGATCTAGAGGGCAAAGAAGGGGTTTTTGGATCTCCAACCGGATGAGTAATCGTGTGTAGTAATGGGTTTCGATCCACTGGAGAGAGGGTAAACAACGAAATGGGAATGGGGATCTAAGTCTACTAAGGGTCTTCAGACTTAGTGTGAGATCTAAAAGTGGAACGACTTAGATCTTGGGGTGTGATTCTTCATCCTATCTTCTTCTTTCTGGGTTTTCTTGGTTTGGTTTTTTATCCTTTCTTGGATCTTGGTTTCTTTTGGATTTATCTAGGCATCCTTGGCTCTAGATCTTCTCCTCAAGAGGTTGTTCTTCTCAAGGGAGGTGAACAATGAAGGAAAATCCTACCTATAGATCTTAATGATCAATCCAACATGGGATTCTAGCAGTTATTTTGCTTGAGTGTGGATTTATGGATTAGTTTAGAAACTAATGTAATGAATGCAAGTGCTAAGGATGATTTGTGATTGTGATAGCATGATTAACAAAAACAATACAAGCATTCATCATCCACAAGAATCACACACAAGTAAAAAAGGAGGGCTTTTGAAAGCAAGAGATAGGAAGAGGAGATACTATCTCTCTCTCTCTCTCTCTCTCTCTCTCTCTCTCTCTCTCTCTCTCTCTCTCTCTCTCTCTCTCTCTCTCTCTCTCTCTCTCTCTCTCTCTCTCTCTCTCTCTCTCTCTCTCTCTCTCTCTCTCTCTCTCTCTCTCAACTCTATTCTTTTCAAATGAAAAAAAGTGGCTACAAAATGGTGTCACATGTCCTTATATAGAAATTCCTAGGGTTAGGGTTTTTGGTTCACCCAAAACCATGTGCCATAAGAACTTGACTTTGCAAAGTCTTATAAAACCGAATTCCATTTTAACTAATTTGGTCCGTTTCTAGTTTGGGCCCATTTGAGAGCAAATCTACCTCTAATTCTCGCACCATAGGCTTACGAGTACAATGCACCTTCTACGCGTGTCTGACATTACAATTCAAGTATATTTAGTTCTTTTGTCGACTCGGCCATGATTTTATTCCCGTAGCTTGGGCTTTGCTTTTGCTCGTTGGCCGGTCCGCTACTTGTCGACTCCTTTGGTATTGGCATTCCCGGTATGTTTAGGTTCTGGAACTCCTTTATCAGTGATTTGTCGATGCTCGTCATTGTAGTTTGGTTGGCTCATTGTTATAAGAATCTTCTAACATGCCCCCACTCGAATTTGGTGATAGTCCCTTGGCACCCATTAATGTTGGCGTGCGTGGCGATGTGGAACCGTGAGGCCACAAAGAATGAAAGTGAAGGGGGTTGTGGAAAAAGAAAAAGGAGAATTGGCAGAAAAGTGAGAAAAAATTTTGGCAACAATTAGCAATAGATGAGGTGGAAACGGAGAAGATGTATGTACAAATATATGGAGGAAAACAAGAAAGAGAAAACGAAAAGAACGATGAAAAACAAGGAAATAAAAATGACTCCTTGAATGCTTTCTAGACGAATAGGGCCGACATAGTCTATTCCCCATTTCTCAAATGGCATCTCGGCCAAGATAGGTCATAACATTATTCTATCCTTTTCTTGGGCACACGTCACACCTTTTCACTTGGTAGTGAATATCTTGGAACATACTGGGCCACCATAGGCCATGTTGCGGCACTTTTCGGTTGGTAGTTTCGGCAGCGAAATGCCCTCCGCCTATTCCTTTGTGGGCGATGCTTACTACTTGGGGCACTTTGTGCGTGAGGATGCACCGGCGTATGACTCTATCATTGCACATGCAATATAGTTGTCCAGCTACAAACATGTAGAGAGGAGATTTGATGATCACTTGCATCGTTCTATCTTGTTAAACTAGGGGAGGACGTCCGGACATAAGATATCCATCAATGTCATTTGCCCACTTAGGGATGACATCGACTTGGAACAGGATGGCATCAGGGAGTTCGTCATCTACCCCTCGACTCTCAGGAATATTTCAGATTTGTGAGAGGTGATTAACCAGATAGTGTTGCTTGTGAGAAATTCTCAGCGAGTTTGATTTGGTTAATTGTCAATTTAGGCCAATATGCATTTCATACTTAGAGATAAACTTTATGAAGCTATTTTTAGTCTAAGTTTATTTTAATTGCCACTTTTAGAAAGTGTGGAAAATGTAGAAGGTCGAGTTTGGAAGATTCAAATTTGAATAGTTCGTTCATTAAATCTAGTCTACATTGTGAGTAGGGTTTGAGATCTAGAACTTTCCTATTGTTGATAAGCTTGGAGAAGGAATCCAAATAGGTCAAGGACCTATTATAAATAGTGTACAAGCGTGGGAAGAGATACATTCTCTCTCCACTCTCATTCATGTTTATACATGAGATCTCTTTGGAGTCCCATACTCATTGGTGCTATAGTGTTGATATCTTGATTTTTTGTGTGTCGAATGCAATTGTTATATGTTTGTTGGATTCACACATGTGAAATACAATAGCTTACTGGTTTTGTAAGAACAACAACAGTACTTTATCATTCATATCTAATGGCTCTATGCATTGGTAGAGCTAGATTTCTACATTGTAAATGGTGCTAGATGTGCTATCTTTAGTAACCACAGATTTTAGAGTTTGAATGGATCTTAATGATTTGATTTTTCTTCACATGGTATCAGAGCTTTGGTGCAGGTTCAGCCAGACTTAGCAAGGATTTGGAGGAGTTACCAATTCTAGAGCATGCTAGATTGATTTCTATTAAAAAAGCAAACATTTTTAATATGTAGAATTGATTTTTTGTAAATCAAAACTCAATAGAAGGCAAAATATTTGAAGTAGGCCGATTCACTGGGAATTTAATTGCTATGAATAGGTCTTATTGCATTCTTCAAGATAGTATATCAACTTTTCAGCATTTGCATATAGAATTTGCAAGATTCAATTTTTTGTAGTTTTGTCAAAACCCTGAATTTGTTTGGATCTCTTATGTTTGAGGTTGTTGGACCTTTTAAGAGTGTGTTTTAAGTTTAGGAAGTGAATAATCTCCTGATATTGTAGGTTGATCATTTGCTGATCAAGTCTCTTCCATTCTATTGCTTGAATTTGCTAGGTTTGGTGCAAAAAAGAGATTTGAGAGGTTCCATATCTTTGTGATTTCTTCTTGAGTTCATTTGTTGACATTCAAGAGAGTGCTTTGTGCATTGGAATAGGTTGAAAGAAAGAATCAAATCATTGCAACATGGCTACATCAAGTGGATTCATGTTGGAAGGCAATGATAGGCTTACCTCTACAAATTATTCTACTTGGAAGGTGAGAATGGAGTCTCTCCGTGAGATGAATGATTTGATGGATATTTTTGTAGGTGTGGAGGAAAGACCCATGGCACATCTGATCCATCATCTAATCACCCTCATACAAAAAATATTTACAAATATATCCGAGGAAAAAGAAAAAGAAAAGACAAAAAATAGCCTCACCTCTCATTCTGGTGTATGCATCTCAAATCTAGTAGGAGATTATCGACCCTAGACCTCTTTGATCTTGAGGAGTTTGTTAACGTACCCATAAAGATACATCACGAACACGTTGACGTAGATCCACCGTCGATGGACAATACAAGGCCCTTCATGTTGGAAACTAAGCCCATAGTTTCCTCATTGGAATCACAACTTAGACAACCAATTTATTTGAAAGACGTCTACAACGGACTTGCGGCTGATCTCTAGCAAAGGGTAACCAATCCCATCATAATTTTAAGTTCAGATGTTAAGTTTAATAACTTGAAGTCATTGAAGACTTGAAGATCTTCAAGGACTTCCACAAACTTGCATTTAGGACAAGTTTGTAGATTTACATCATTTTTTAACAGATTGCAGAAACACACTAAGTGTCGAAGTTCACATTTTTTGCATTTTTCGAAAATTGCGACACTTACCTTTGACTTCTTCCGTTCAATTATTGTTTGAAGAAGTCAACTTGTTCATTCAACCATTTAACTTTTTCAACACCTTCGACTTCTTTAGCATTTTTCCGAAAAATGTGAAGAGAGAGACAATTCTAGAAGGTCCTCTATTTTTAAGGGTTAAACTGCTAAAGACACCTTTGTTAACTTTTTAAGGTCACCTTCAACTTTCTAAGGCACCTTAAACTTGTTTAAAGACACCTTCGGCCTTTTTGCAAAAACCCAAAAGGAGAGAAAAATGTCGAAGGTTGTCTGTTTTGAACGGGGAACGTTCCCAGCCACTTCCCAAAATTTGCGAAGTGAGAGAAAACCACTTCACGTGAAATGCGAAGTGAGAGATTTTGTGACATCCTCGTCCGCGCCAACGATCCTGATTTGTTGACCGTATATACTATGTATAGTTGTCACAAAAGCCATATACTTCCAAGTACGACGACTTTTCTAATTAGGTGACAAGCATTCAATGTAGTTAATGAAATCTATAAATAGATCATCCAAGCACATATTATTGGTTGCTCCGTCCGAGACGTATTATTTGAGCCTCCCAGTTACGCCGTCAATTTTTGGTTGTAATTGCTATTTGTATTTGCTTCAGTGTAATATAGTAGCAACAGCTTTTCTATCTCTATATAACGTAGATGAATGCTTGTTGTGATTGAATGCACTCTATCGTTATTTGATCACGCTTGTTTACTCACTCTGATCAGATTACGAATGTCTACGGCTCCTCAGTTTTTGATCCGACGATGGCTGTCTTTGACGTCCGAGGAACTTGTGATGTCATACTGCTCTTCCATTTATTTCATAACCATACTTCACATTGAATCTGATTTTCAGTAATACCACACGCAAACCATTTCTAATCTCTTCGGTGAACTGTACTTTTGTTTTTGAGAGTATGAATTAATTTTTAAGATCATGTTGGGCAATTAGAACACTTAAAGTTGTGATTACATTTAGCATAAGTTGTCTATTAAACTGTTTTTGCATCTAACAGCTGATTAGAACGGGAGAGTTGTTCCACAATTTTTCTGCTCTCTTCTCCGTTTGCGTTTTTCCATCTCCCTTGTCCCATCAGATTGGTATCAGAGCCTAGCTCAAATACATCGAGAGATTAAGTTTTTTCCATTTATATTATTGTTAGCATGTCTCATCTTGGTAGCTCTTCGTCATCATCCAACAAGGCTAGAATCATTGACGAGTTCAATGGTTCTAACTATTACATCTGAAAGTTAAAATTTCGGATGATGTTGATAGATAGAGATCCTTGGGATGTAGTAGAAGGTGCTGACCTGAAACCAAAAGATGGTGATCAAGCAAAGGCATGGAAGATCAAAGATCATAAGGCCTTAGCATGTATCACACTCAATCTGGCCAACTCCCAAATATCCCACGTTACTACGTGCAAAATCTCTAAGGATGCATTAGATTTGTTATCAAATCTCTATGAGACTCATGATGTAGCCACTAGATTACATCTTAGAAGGAAGTTCTTTACTCTTAGCATGCCTGATTCTACTGCCATCACTTCTCACATCAACAGCTTCAAGTCTTTGTTGGATGAGTTATCTGCCGTAGACTGTTCTATTCAAGATGATGATGTCGTCATGACCTTGCTTTCTTCTCTTCCACAGTCGTATGAACACGTTGTAGTGATGATCTCCACACCACTCGGCCTCACTCTTCAAAAGGTGATCGGTCATCTTCTTCAAGAAGAAATGTGGAGAAAGACTAGCAGCCTGTCCATCAAAGACAAATCCATGGCTTTATACACCAAGAAGAAAGACTATTCCAAGGGCAAGAATCAAGTGTAGCAGCAACAGTAGAAGCCTCACACTCAAGGTGAGCATGGTGGATCGCGCAAGAAGCTTTTCTACAGATATTGCAAGAGAGCCAATCACGACGTCAAGGAGTGTCATATCTAGATTTACAACGAGGCAAAGAAGCAACAACAGCAGCAGCCAGACTCCTCTAATGCGACGGAATGTAAGGAGCAAGATACACATTTGTTAATGGCTTACAACAGCAGCAGCAAAGACTGTGATAGTTGGGACCTAGACAGCGGCGCTACCCAACACATGACCTCTTGCAAGGAATGGTTTACCAAGTATGCAGCTTATAGCAGAGATCAATTTATCTACCTCGGAGATTCAAGCACCATACGGATGGAAGGCAAAGGAACAGTGAAGATCAACTTCAACAACGATCTATCTATTTGTGTTCCTAATGTCCTTCATGCTCCTCAGTTATCAAAGAAGTTGTTATCAGTCTCTAAGATAAATGATGAGGGCTACACTGTTACTTTCTCATCTGAGCAGTGTACAATACTCGAGGAAGATACTACTCTGACTACGTGCAATAGAATCGGAAATCTTTATGTACTCTCCAATTCAGTTGCATTAGCTAGTATATCTAATAAAAATGTAAATGACAGTGTTGTTCTCTGGCATAGTTGATTTGGACACGTGAATACAAGATCACTTTCTTATGTGCATTGTAATAATTTAGTTGATGGACTAAATTTCCCTTCTTCAATAGATAGGAAATCTTTCTTTTGTGAATCATGCATCTATGGGAAGTACTGTAGAAGCAAATTTCCAAAATCACATTCCATCAAAACAAAGAATGTATTGGATCTTGTACATAGCAATCTTTTTGGTCCAATGCCAACTCCGTCTAGCTATCTAATTGCTTTGTCTGGCGATCTGCTCTTCACTTCTGCTACCACCGCGCATTAAAGGCTTTACAATTATCATATTCTTGTGTTCGCCTAGTAAGACACCAATAGTGCATGCACCGAGAGAATTGAAGGTGCTGATCCTCTGATTCTTCAACAAGTACAACATCTTATCTAATCATGTGAAATCATTGAATGTAGTTAATACATGGATGCAATCTATAAATAGATCATCCCAGTACAGATTACATGAGATGCTCCATCCATGACACATATGATTTTGAGCCTCCCAGTTACGTTGTCATTCTGGATTGTAACTGCCATTGTTGTGCTTCAGTGTAATATAGCAGCAATACGCTTTTCTATTTGTGTATAACGTAGATGAATGCTTATTGTGATTTGAATGCACTTCATTGATGTTTGATCGCGCTTGTTTACTCACTCAAATCAGAACACGGACATCTACGACTCCTCAGTTTCTGATCAGACGATGGCCGTCTTTGACGCCGGAGGAACTCGCGATATCAAACTACTCTTTCCATCTATTTGAGAACTAAACTTCACATTGAATCCATTTTTCAGTAATACCACACACAAACCATCTCTAATCTCTTCGGTGGACTGTACTCTCATTTTTTAGTATGAACTAATTTTTAAGATCTTGTTGGGCAATTAAAACACTTAAAGCTGTGATTATATTTTGCATAAGCTTTCTATTAGATTGTTTTTGCATTTAGTAGCTGATTGTAATGGGAGAGCTATTTCGCAATATGCATGCTCTTGTTCATGTTCTTCTATCTTCCTTGCCCCGTCAAACTCCACTGCCAAGTTTATGAAAACGTCTTAGTTCATTTTGGGTGCCCATTAGAACTTGTGAGTGATCGTATTTCCTAAACGAGACTATCACTCACCTGTTATCCTCTTATTTGGTTGTCCATAGAAAGAGTACTCCCTATTACCCACGTTGTAACAACGGACAGACAGAGTCATCAAACAAGATCCTCTGTGGGATTATCATGAAGCTTCACGATCTGATTTGGATCACAAGCTTTATGCTGCCTTATGGGCTTTTAAAACCACAAACTCCATTTCAGATGGTGTATGGACGGGAAGCCGTAATGCCTGTTGAGTTTGTTGTTCCAAGCCTGAGAGTCACCATCGCCGAATGGCCTAGTACAGAGGAATCAACTAGGAGAAGATTCAAAAATCCGCTTCCTCGCGCTTCATGCCCTAGCTATGGAAAAACAGTGACGGAAGGCTTGGCATGATCGCAATATCAAAACCAAAGATCTTGTCAAGGGAGAATTGGCTTTGCTATATATTGCCAAAGCACACAAAGGCAAATCTCAAATTCTAGGGTGAAGGACCATTTAGAGTAGTATAAATTTGACCTAATGGCGCAGTGATACTCGCCGACCTACAAGGCAATTTGCTAGACACGCCCATTAATGGCAATAGGTTGCGTCGCTACTATTCCGCTGATGTTGAACTCAGAGATGTGCCAAAGCCACCATCCACATCATCTTCTTTAGCTCAAGATGAACCGTCGACACCCCATTAGATAGCCTAGGTAGGAGTAGCATGTAGAATTAGATGCTCGTCAGTTAGATAGGTGGTAGAAATTTTAGTTAAATTTTGGTAGTAGCTTAGACCTGGATCCATAGGAGCTAGAAATTAGACCCTTAGTGTTCTGCCTGGGTTGGAATAGTTAGATAAATCGGATAGCTAGATCAGAAAGTTAGATTAGATCAATACTACTTAGCCAGTTAGATTGGTCGTTTACTAGGTGATTTTAAAATAGAAAGACCGAGTACGCAGACTAGCTCGCTTAGATAGTCTTTTTTCAGTTAATCCTGTTAGAATGTCCTACGAAGATAGTGTTTCCATTAAATGAACCCATTCCGATAGCTAGAGTAAATCTAGGAAATCCAATTAGACCTAGGGAACCCCACCTGTTAGCATAGGTTTTAGATTAGTTAGTTTTAAAGTAACAAATCGAGATCTATAGATTAAGGTAGTTATTGACTGAGACCCTTAAATAGATCTAGAAATGTAAGTTAGATCAGGTTTGATTCTCTTAGTTAGTTAGCTAGTTAGCCTAGGTAACATTTAGATTAGGTCGAAACAGATAGTTAGCCTAGAAGATCTTAGGATGAATCGACCCCTAGGGTAGATGTAAACTAAGGTAGATAGTTAGATGGCCCAGGAATGCTGGGTTAGCCAGTAGAGTAGGTTAGCTTGGATTAGCCTAGGGTAGAAGGTTTAGGTGATTTAGATAAGTTAGATCAGATCTAATTGTAGGTCAACCCGATTAAATTAGGAAGTTGCCTCAGCCCCTTTTTTCAGAATAGGTAGCAACTAGCTAGGTAGGTTAGCAAGTATCCACGAAACCCTGTATACCATAAATCCCGCCTTGTATAAATTGTCGTGTCTTGTACAGAACCAATGTGAGAACCCAACCCTACTCACCCTCTCCCTTCTTGTTGTATTACTCACCATTATCGATTACTCGCCTGATTACTCGTCGTTATTGATTACTCGTGCCTATCATTACTCGCCTTCTGAGACATTACTCGCCTTGTATTTATTCTCTTGTTATTACTCACCTGTCCATTACTCGCAGACTCTCACTTGTTTCATAACTCGTTTGTTTCATTACTCGCCTATTACTCGCCTCATCTACAATATATAACTCGTCCTCATAGATAATACATCGTTGTACCAATTTCTACCAATGGCACCAAAACGTCATCTTTCGAGTGCTATTGTCCCACCTGGTCAACGAGTCCAAACCACTCAAACCACTGCCACACCTGCTGGACCCAGCCATTCTCCAGCCCGTCTATGTCCTCGCACACCTCAAACTCACCATCAACGCCAACGATCCTAATTTGTTGACCGTATATACTATGTATAGTTGTCACAAAAGCCATATACTTCCAAGTACAACGACTTTTCTAATTAGATGACAAGCATTCAATGTAGTTAATGAAATCTATAAATAGATCATCCAAGCACAGATTATTGGCTGCTCCGTCCATGAGACGTATTATTTGAGCCTCCCAGTTACGTCGTCAATTTTTGGTTGTAATTGCTATTTGTATTTGCTTCAGTGTAATATAGTAGCGACAGCTTTTCTATCTCTATATAACGTAGGTGAATGCTTGTTGTGATTGAATGCACTCTATCGTTGTTTGATCGCGCTTGTTTACTCACTCTGATCAGAACACGGACGTCTATGACTCCTTAGTTTCTGATCAGATGATGGCTGTCTTTGACGTCTGAGGAACTCACGATATCATATTGCTCTTCCATTTATTTCATAACCATACTTCACATTGAATCTGATTTTCAGTAATACCCCACACAAACCATTTCTAATCTCTTTGGTGAACTGTACTTTCTTTTTTGAGAGTATGAATTAATTTTTAAGATCTTGTTGGGCAATTAGAACACTTAAAGTTGTGATTACATTTAGCATAAGTTGTCTATTAAACTGTTTTTGCATCTAACAGCTTATTAGAACGGGAGAGTTGTTCCGCAATTTTCCTGCTCTCTTCTCTGTTTGCGTTCTTCCATCTCCCTTGCCCCATCAGATTGGTATCAGAGCCTAGTTCAAATAAATTGAGAGATTAAGTTTTTTCCATTTATATTATTGTTATCATGTCTCATCTTGGTAGCTCTTCGTCATCATCCAACGAGGCTAGAATCATTGACGAGTTCAATGGTTCTAACTATTACATCTGGAAGTTAAAATTTCGGATGATGTTGATAGATAGAGATCCTTGGGATGTAGTAGAAGGTGCTGACCTGAAACCAGAAGATGGTGATCAAGCAAAGGCATGGAAGATAAAAGATCAGAAGGCCTTAGCATGTATCACACTCAATCTGGCCGACTCCCAAATATCCCACGTTACCACATGCAAAATGTCTAAGGATGCATTAGATTTGTTATCAAATATCTATGAGACTCATGATGTAGCCACTAGATTACATCTTAGAAGGAAGTTCTTTACTCTTAGCATGTCTGATTCTACTGCCATCACTTCTCACATCAACAGCTTCAAGTCTTTGTTGGATGAGTTATCAGCTGTAGAATGTTCTATTCAAGATGATGATGTCGTCATGACCTTGCTTTCTTCTCTTCCACAGTCATATGAACACTTTGTAGTGATGATCTCCACACAACTCGACCTCACTCTTCAAAAGGTGATCGGTCATCTTCTTCAAGAAGAAATGTGGAGAAAGACTAGCAGCCTGTCCATCAAAGACAAATCCATGGCTCTATACACCAAGAAGAAAGACTATTCCAAGGGCAAGAATCAAGTGTAGCAGCAACAGTAGAAGCCTCACACTCAAGGTGAGCATGGTGGATCACGCAAGAAGCTTTTCTACAGATATTGCAAGAGAGCCAATCAGACATCAAGGAGTGTCATATCTAGATTTACAACAAGACAAAGAAGCAACAACAACAGCAGCCAGACTCCTCTAATGCGATGGAATTCAAGGAGCAAGATACACATTTGTTAATGGCTTACAACAGCAGAAATGAAGACTGTGATAGTTGGGACCTAGACAACGGCGCTACCCAACACATGACCTCTTGCAAGAAATGGTTTACCGAGTATGCAGCTTATAGCAGAGATCAATTCATCTACCTCGGAGATTCAAGCACCATACGTATGGAAGGCAAAGAAATAGTGAAGATCACCTTTAACAACGATCTATCTATTTGTGTTCCTAATGTCCTTCATGCTCCTCAGTTATCAAAGAACCTGTTATCAGTCTCTAAGATAAATGATGAGGGCTACACTGTTACTTTCTCATCTGAACAGTGTACAATACTCGAGGAAGATACTACTCTGACTACATGCACTAGATCGAAAATCTTTATGTACTCTCTAATTCAGTTACATTAGCTAGTATCTCTAATGACAATGTAAATGACGGTGTTGTTTTCTAGCATAGTCGATTTGGACACATGAATACAAGATCACTTTCTTATGTGCGTTGTAATAATTTAGTTGATGGACTAAAATTCCCTTCTTCAATAGATAGGAAATCTTTCTTTTGTGAATCATGCATCTATGGGAAGTACTCTAGAAGCAAGTTTCCAAAATCACATTCCATCAAAACAAAGAATGTATTGGGTCGTGTATATAGCGATCTTTTTGGTCCAATGCCAACTTCGTCTAGCTATCTAATTGCTTTGTCTGGCTGTTCGCTCTTCACTTCCGCTACCACCGCACATTAAAGGCTTTAAAATTGTCATATTCTTGTGTTCGCCTACTAAGTCACCAGTAGTGCACGCACCAAGAAAATTGAAGGTCCTGATCCTTTGATTCTTTGACAAGTACAACATCTTATCTAATCAGGTGACAATCATTTAATGTAGTTAATACATGGATGCAATCTATAAATAGATCATCCCAGTACAGATTACATGAGATGCTCCATCCATGAGACATATGATTTTGAGCCTCCCAGTTACGTCGTCATTCTGGATTGTAACTGCCATTGTTGTGCTTCAGTGTAATATAGCAGCAATACGCTTTTCTATTTGTGTATAACGTAGATGAATGCTTATTGTGATTTGAATGCACTTCATTGATGTTTGATCGCGCTTGTTTACTCACTCAAATCAGAACACGGACATCTACGACTCCTCAGTTTCTGATCAGACGATGGCCGTCTTTGACGCCGGAGGAACTCGCGATATCATACTACTCTTTCCATCTATTTGAGAACTAAACTTCACATTGAATCCATTTTTCAGTAATACCACACACAGACCATCTCTAATCTCTTCAGTGGACTGTACTCTCATTTTTTAGTATGAACTAATTTTTAAGATCTTGTTGGGCAATTAAAACACTTAAAGCTGTGATTATATTTTGCATAAGCTTTCTATTAGATTGTTTTTGCATTTAGTAGCTGATTGTAATGGGAGAACTGTTCCGCAATATGCATGCTCTCGTTCACGTTCTTCTATCTTCCTTGCCCCGTCAAACTCCACTGCCAAGTTTATGAAAACGTCTTAGTTCATTTTGGGTGCCCATTAGAACTCGTGAGTGATCTCAGAATGCATTTCCTAAACGAGACTATCACTCACCTGTTATCCTCTTATCTGGTTGTCCATAGAAAGAGTACTCCCTATTACCCACGTTGTAACAACGGACAGACAGAGTCATCAAACAAGATCCTCTGTGGGGTTATCACGAAGATGGTTGAAGGTTCACGATCTGATTTGGAACACAAGCTTCATGCTGCTTTATGGGCTTTTAAAACCACAAACTCCATTTCAGATGGTGTATAAACGGGAAGCCGTAATGCCTGTTGAGTTTGTTGTTCCAAGTCTGAGAGTCACCATCGCCGAATGGCCTAGTACAGAGGAATCAACTAGGAGAAGATTCAAAAATCCGCTTCCTAGCGCTTCACACCCTAGCTATGGAAAAACAGTGACGGAAGGCTTGGCATGATCGCAATATCAAAACCAAAGATCTTGTCAAGGGAGAATTGGCTTTGCTATATAATGCCAAAGCACACAAAGGCAAGCTCAAATTCTAGGGTGAAGGACCATATAGAGTAGTATAAATTTGACCTAATAGCATAGTGATACTCGCCGACCTACAAGGCAATTTGCTAGACATGCCCATTGATGGCAGTAGGTTGTGTTGCTACTATTCCGCTGATGTTGCCAGGGCCACCATCCACGTCATCTTCTTCAGCTCAATATGAACCGTCAACACCCCATTAGATAGCCTAGGTAGGAGTAGCATGTAGAATTAGATGCTCGTCAGTTAGATAGGTGGTAGAAATTTTAGTTAAATTTTGGTAGTAGCTTAGACCTGGATCCATAGGAGCTAGAAGTTAGACCCTTAGTGTTCTGCTTCGGGTTGGAATAGTTAGATAAATTGGATAGCTAGATCAGAAAGTTAGATTAGATCAATACTACTTAGCCAGTTAGATCAATCGTTTACTAGGTGATTTTAATTTAGAAAGACCGAGTAGACAGACTAGCTTGCTTAGATAGTCTTTGTTCAATTAATCCTGTTAGAATGTCCTACAAAGATAGTGTTTCCATTAAATGAACCCATTCCGATAGCTAGAGTAAATCTAGGAAATCCAATTAGACCTAGGAAACCCCACCTGTTAGCATAGATTTTAGATTAGTTAGTTTTAAAGTAACAAATCGAGATCTGTAGATTAAGGTAGTTATCGACTGAGACCCTTAAATAGATCTAGAAATGTAAGTTAGATCAGGTTTGATTCTCTTAGTTAGTTAGCTGGTTAGCCTAGGTAACATTTAGATTAGGTCGAAACAGATAGATAGCCTAGAAGATCTTAGGATGGATCGACCCCTAGGGTAGATGTAAACTAAGGTAGATAGTTAGATGGCCCATGAATGCTAGGTTAGCCAGTAGAGTAGGTTAGCTTGGATTAGCCTAGGGTAGAAGGTTTAGGTGATTTAGATAAGTTAGATCAGATTTAATTGTAGGTCAACCCGATTAAATTAGGAAGTTGCCTCAGCCCCTTTTTTCAGAATAGGTAGCAACTAGCTAGGTAGGTTAGCAAGTATCCACGAAACCCTGTATACCATAAATCTCACCTTGTATAAATTGTCGTGCCTTGTACAGAACCAATGTGAGAACCCAACCCTACTCACCCTCTCCCTTCTTGTCGTATTACTCACCATTATCGATTACTCGCCTGATTACTCGCCGTTATTGATTACTCATGCCTGTCATTACTCGCCTTCTGAGACATTACTCGCCTTGTATTTGTTTGCTTGTTATTACTCGCCTGTCCATTACTCGCAGACTCTCGCTTGTTTCATAACTCGTTTGTTTCATTACTCGCCTATTACTCGCCTCATCTACAATATATAACTCACCCTCATAGATAATAGATCGTTGTACCAATTTCTACCAATGGCACCAAAACGTCATCTTTCGAGTGCTATTGTCCCACCTGGTCAACGAGTCCAAACCACTCAAACCACTGCCACACCTGTTGGACCCAGCAACTCTCCAGCCCGTCTACGTCCTCGCACACCTCAAACTCACCATCAGCGTCCCAAAAGACCGGATCAACCTCGTCGACCTCTCCGACCTTGTCCTCGTCCCCTAGCCGAGAGGAGGGAGAAACATCTCACCGATTTGCTAGCCAACCTGCTGCTCGTGCCGCACACGCACCTTTGCAGCACACCATTCTGCCATTACTTATGAAGCGGGAGATCATTGCTTTGCACACCGACGACTCTGATGGTTCTGACTGTGGCAAGCTTCCATAATATGCAGGTGCCCCTTTTTCAAGACCTTTCCCTAGTCCGACAGGCGTTCTCCACCTTTGACAAAGATACTTTTATTAACACCTACAAGGGCCAGGACCATGCGATCCCCCTTGACCTGCAACTAACTTCCATCGTGCTCACGCTTCCACACTCGCTAACCTGCCAGCCACTCGTGCTCTCGCCAAATACGACATTTCTTCATTTCTCCATCCAGACCAAGATGACGTTAAGACCAAAACCAACGATAAATACCTAATCTCAAGGCTCAGGAATCCAAACATCCGTGAAGCGATAGATTTTCTATTTGCCACCATCATCATCAGTTCCCACTACCCTCTTCGTGTGTCCAAGCAAGTCATCGTCATGATTACCATGATGGGAGGACCGGACATGGTCTATGATTGGGCCTCATTTCTTGTAAAAGAATTACAAGCTGCTTTCAAGCACCCCTCACAGATCATCTGTGGTGGTCTTATCACAATCATCACCTACACCTATCTAGAGCATCTAGGTGTGAAAATGCCACCGCCCTCCTCACCGTCTGCCAGGCTCTCCTCGCAGGACCCTCTCGCGCAATTGTTGGCCGGCCACCAAACTTCTCCTAGTCTCCTACACAATCCCCTAAGCCACGTGCTAGTCCAACCCCCATCCGCTCTCTCCTGTTCGCTCCACTCTCATTTATACCATCATTGTTCCACTCACCTCCGTTGTCACCCCCATAGTTACACTTGTTTCCACCACCATTGTTCTTCGCCAATCACCACCATCTCTATCACTACACCCCTTCAGCCACCCCTTGTAATGTTGCCACCATCAGCTGAAGAACCCTCAAGGAGCAGTTCAAGGCCATTCTAGAGTTTTCCATCGCTTTAGACGGTAATTTACCTCTTATTTTTAGTATTTGATTAGACTAGTTTTTAATTATTTTTCTCTGCCATTCTCGACTTCTCCTCTCTCTTATTTTGATGTCATTCATATTTATCAGATTGCATCAGAGGTCAATAAAAATAGTTTTGTTTTTGCCATCCTTACTGGCTTTATCCAAGTTAAGAATTTTGGCTATTTTTGCGATGTTTTTGGGAGTCCTCCGCTTCGTTTTGTAGCCGGCCTTTGTGCCATCATTACTTTTTCACAAGATCGATGCTTCCAATTGGAGCTAGATGAGATGCATCAACTCCACGTCTTCATTCCACCCCCATTCATCCCTTCATCTTCACAACACCAGTAGGCACGATATGCGCTAGAATATCATCCCACAGGATCAAGTAAGCCTTCCGATGCCCTCATAGAACACATTGAGCACTGTCAAAACCACCGCTGCCGCACTCTCTAACACTCTCTGCCTCGCTTATAACCAACTCCAAGCCTTGTATTATGACTGCTAGCAGTATCATCCCGCCATTCTTATTGTCTGCTATAATGAGGCCTTGGCTCATTATAACGCCATTGTCCAAGGTCCATCTATCCGGCATTCTTGCCATATTTCTGACTTTTCATTCATCGAATCAGCTTCCACCTTTGACTTTTACCAACTTTAGCTAAACTTTACTCACTTTGACCTCAAAACTGGCGGAGATCACACCTGTTCGAATTAGAGATTGCATCTCCTCCTCACATCTTGCACCTCTTCTCCCCCTCGCGTCTCTTCTCCACTTCTTGCTACTTCACCTCCTAAATCTGATCTTGCAACCACCTCCACAGTTCCAGTTTGCCTAGTGGATAACCTCCTTGATTCTGTGGCGGTGCACAAACATTGGTATTACAAAATTTGTATGATACTTAAGTCGGCCCTCTTTGAAAAGCAATATCTAGACGTCACTACTAGAGGTGGCTACACATTACCAAGAAAGCTCGAGGAGCTACTCCAGAAGAAGCTGACCGATCTCCTTTCGCTCCTACATCCTCAATCAGAATGGAGAAAAGCGGCATTGTTACGAAACCCAGAGCTGATCAAAGAATATCTCACGGCTCCTGCGGTTCTACGGGCAGATCCAGTGTACCATCCAATGCCCAAACGATGATCTTGGACAACTTTACAGACTCCCAGCATCAAGGCATACAACTGGCCAATCATAAAGTCGATAAAGGGTTGGAGCACAACCATCGATTTCCAACGAGCGCTCAACCACATTCTTACCGACGCGACTAATTCTCCAGATCCCATTGTACTGGAATCCTATTACAACGTGCAGACATTACTCGCAGCTGCCAAGGTCGAAACCAGATGGGATGTGTTTTGGAGAGTACTGTTTCAACCCAAATAAAGCCTTCAAAACAACGGCCATCGTGGACCAGATTCCCTTGTACATGACCTACCATTGCTTGGCTTCAATGTCATTTGTCAATATAGTGAGGTTGGAAACGTGGTACACAATGGGCTTTCTTGGTGATATACACCCAACGTTCGGCCCAATTCGATCGGAATCCATCCATCGCAGCCAATTGTGGTCCAAATTTGTCCGTACAGTTACAGACACCCATCGGAAGAACCGTGAAGACAAAGATGCGAAGGGCCAACAACTGGAAAGGGCAAATAGCTAGGAAAACCTCTCTGAAGTACATCTCAAACCTGGTATTTTTTTTTTTTTTTTAACTTTTTTCTTTTAAAAAGTCCAGAAAAAGCATACAAGGACTCAACTTTATTTTTATTGTTTTTTACCATTGTCTCATTTTTCTCCATTTTTTTTTTTATTTATTCTCCCTCCCTTTTTTCTCTCTTTCTTTTGCAACGATTTCACATCCATGCACGCCAATGCCAACGACATACGTAGGTGCCAAGGGACTGTCACCAAAATTGCAGTGGGAGCATATTAGAAGATTTTGGTGAAGATTTTTCTAACGGATGATTCTGATAAAGATTCTCCTAACAGTGTTATCATGTTGCCGAACTACGCCAAGGAACGTTGATGAACAATCAAAAGGAGTTCCAGAATCCATATTCACCGGAAAGCCAACATCAGAAGGTCAACGAGATTGTAGACCGGGCCGACGAGCAAAAACAAAGCCCAGTGTCTCCTCAACAGATTTTACGACAACGGGAATAAAATCATGGCTGAATCGACATACGAATTAGATCTATTAGTAATATAATATCAGACACCCTAAAATGGTGCACTATACTCGTAAGCCAAAGGTGCGAGAAGTAGAGATAGATCTAACACATGGCCGATCTAAGTATCTAAAATATTGAGGATGATCAGCGCAAATGCTTTGCCATCCTTCAGCTTCCATCTGGAGATCGCTACGTCATCAGCTTTGGGTTTTCCCTCTACACCTGTAACAACGTCATACAACTCCTTAGCCATTAGCACGGTTCTCATCTCAAATCTCCACAGATAGTAATTAGCTCCATCAACCTTGTCCATGATAGGACTGGCTTTCCCTTGGGAATCCATGTGGAAGATTAGTCTAGGTGATAGGAGTAACTATCAATGACTTAAGTATGAAAATCTGGTGCTAAATTACAGAACAAGAAGATAATTACTCTATCGGCTAGTAGAGTCTTATTACTGTGGAAGCTTATCAGGCTATGGAAATAGCTCTGAAATAAAACAGCTTAAAGAATCAGATAGATTCTGATATCTTAGGCTCTGATACCATGTCGGAGAATCAAAGGATCAGGACCTTCAATTCTCTCGGTGCGTGCACTACTGGTGACTTAGTAGGCGAACACAAGAATATAATAATTTTAAAGCCTTTAATGCGCAATGGTAGCGGAAGTGAAAAGCAGACAGCCAGACAAAACAATTAGATAGCCACACAGTTTGTATACAAGCATTACAGTATTGACACAAATTTGAACGCAGAACCAAACAAAGTTGTAACCAGAATAAGTATAATGAAATATACAGGTCAATAATGTAGGTGAGCACAAAACAATAGTGGACGTCAGCGCGTGCTTCACAAGCTAATCACAATCTGTAAAGGTTATGAATCTATTACTGACAATCAATCTGAAAAAAAGAATCAATGCGCGAAGGCATCTACAATGTCTGTCTTTGAATTATAGATCATGCTCCATTCTATCTTCTGTTCTACATGTAAGTTGAATACTGAGATGGCAATATATACATTTTACAGGTGTGCAGATGAAGAAGGTACAAAAGTGGTTGTGCTGTCTATGGGATATCGTGGGTGGCTGCTGTTGTAGTCAAATCTACTTGCACAGTGCATGGAACAAGCGTGAGGAGGCCGCGACGTCGGGGCTTCGCTAAAATTCACGCTGATAAAATGCAAAAAACCCGACACTCTGTCCAATGCCTTAGAAAAATCACTTGTAAGGCACCTTCACCTTTTCTATAAGGGCACCGTCGGCATTTGTAGGGCACATTCGGCATTTGTAGAGCAGTGTCGCATTTTTTGCTTGTCATAAAATGCGTGTAAAAATGCAGTGTCGCATTTTTTGCATTTTTTATCTGTTATAAAATGCGTGTAAAAATGCAGTGTCGCATTTTTCGCATTTTTTGCCTGTTCAAATTTACTTGTATTTATGTAGACTGCACAACTGTCGCTTTTTCAGAAGTGTCACGAAACACAGTTGCTCAGGATGGCCCTAAGGTGAAAAAGCGACAGTGTCGGGTTTTTTGCCTGTGAAAAATCTCGAGTAAAAATGCAGACTGTGGCAACAAATAGTTCAAATATGCAGACTGTGCGACAACACGAGTAAAAATACAACAACATGAATGGAGGCAGATTAACATAGGATTCAGGAGAGTAGAGGAGATAAATCCAAAAGTACTTGAAAGTATATGGCTTTTGTGACAACTTTACATAGTGTATACTGTCAACCCGTAGGAAATGTTGACAGGAACGAGGGCGTCGCAAATTCTCTGACTTCACATTTTACGTGAAGTGGTTTTCTCTCACTTTGCAAATTTCGAGAAGTGGCTGAGAACGTTTCTCGTTCAAAATAGATGAACTTTGGCATTTTCTCTCTCTTTGGGGTTTTGCGAAAAAGTCGAAGGAGCCCTTAAAAAGGTGAAGGTGCCCTCAAAAAGACGAAGCTGTCTTTAAAACAGTTTAACTCATGAAAATAGATGACTTTTTCTCTCTTTTTTATTTTTCTGCTTCTTGATCTTGGATCATCCCCTTTGGAGGCTTGACTTTGTTGGGATTGCCACAAAAAGAAGGTGATTATTAAGAAGGGCAACCCAAGTACAAGAGGGACTATGGGTGATTAAGGCTTGTCTAGTTCCGATCTTCTCTCTCTCTCTCTCTCTCTCTCTCTCTCTCTCTCTCTCTCTCTCTCTCTCTCTCTCTCTCTCTCTCTCTCTCTCTCTCTCTCTCTCTCTCTCTCTCTCTCTCTCTCTCTCTCTCTCTCTCTCTCTCTCTCTCTCTCTCTCTCTCTCTCTCTCTCTCTCTCTCTCTCTCTCTCTCTCTCTCTCTCTCTCATGGCTGATTTTTGACCTATTGCTCAACTTTGGAGGGCATGCCATGCCTTGAATTCGATTGACTTCTTTGGTCATTATAGGTACTATGCTTCCAATTGGACAAGTACCACGATAAGAGAGTAGAGTTGAGAAAATTTTCCTTTGGAATGCCATGTGGGAAGATGTCCCACTATCAACCCACCAAATGTCACTTGAGTTGCCTTTAATTGTTGATGACATGGTTGATGCCATCAAAGATTATTCAAAATCATCTTCATCCTCCTCATTTGCAAGATTGCTTTGATTGCTCTCCTCTTGTGCTAGTTCCTCTTGAAACATTCGGATGCATAATGTCCTTTCTTACCACAAAAGTCATATTTTTTCTTGGAATTGTCCTTCTTAACCTTTGCATCGAAACTTGCTTGACCTTTTTCATCCTTTGATGGATCACCTCCTTGTTTCTTGTTGAACGTTTTGCCTTTTCCCTTCCCGTTGTTGAAGAAGATTTCCTCCTCATCAACCTTGTGCAAAGATAAAGACTCCATCCTAGCTTTGGCATGTTGGATCCTACTCTCTTCGATTTTGAGAACACTATGGAGCTTTTCAATGGATGGAATGACTTCTTCGATGACAAAAATTTGAACAAGATTGGAGTACATAGTATTCAAATTCATTTAGAATGATTTGTACAAGCTCTTTATCTTGGATCTTATCACCAATAGATCCAATCTTGATAGTTAGTGACTTCACCCTAAGAACATAATCTTGGGCACTCTCACCACTTTCTCTCATGCTTTGAAAGACTTGATTTATCAACATTAAATTCTATCGCCTCTCGGAGGTTGGGATTTCTGATCTGCGCGATCAGATATCCGTCATTGGTCTTTGTTTTGATGTCGTCTCGGTCAAGGTGGAAAAATGCAAAGATGTCATATTTGGCGAGGGTGCATCTTAGTGGTAGGTTGGTGGTGTGGGGAAGGTTGAGCGACAAGGAAACCAGCGCTGGATCAAGGGGGAGGTCATAATCATGTCCCTTGTGGGTGACTGAGAAGTGGTTGGTATCGAAGGTAGTGAAGGCCCTCTGGACCACAAAATTGTCTTGTGTGAGGGGCACTTGCATGCTGGTTAGGCATGCAGCAGTCAAAACTACAAGGCAACCATCTGTGCGAAGGGCGACGATCTCTTGCATGATAAGCATCGGCAAGATCATGTATTGGGACGGGGCACATACGGAAGGAGGTCGGCAGATGGATCAAGGAGATGTTTCTCCCTCCTCTCTGCTAGGGGAAGTGGACATGGTTGGAGATCAAGATCTAATCTGTTGGGAAGTAGGTGGCGAGGTCGTCGTTCGGGAGGAGTATGTTGGGCTGGATGAGGGACTCTGATGGGTAGGCTGGGATGCACTCCTTGTGACCCTTACTACACATTGGTCAGGGGGAGCGGAGGCGTTCGAAAGTCAACATTTCGATGCCATGTGGGAAAATCAGGCCGTGATTTTGGATTGGAAGGTCTAAAATAGGATTAGGAAGCTGTAGGTGAGTAAAAGGGTCAGATGGCGAGTAATAGGCTATGGGCGAGTAATTGGATCTGATGGTGAGTATAGGCGAGTAATAGGATTTGGTGCAGAATGGTGAGCACTAAAAAGACTCAAGACTTGTTATTCTCTAGATTTTCACTCCTTTACAACCAAATTTGTGTCTTTTTATCACAAATTGTAAGATATTAAAATATCTTGATCCATCATGAACAATCTCTCCAAGGTAGACAATCTACTTCTCAAGAAAATGGTAGAAAATGGCACCTAGATATTCACAAAGATCTCACTTGAAGCAAACTTAAAATAGGACTCCTCCCTATTCTATAAACTTAGTGAGTTCTCAACATGACCCTCTCACACTCACAAAGAAAGCTTGAATAGAATCAATTTGAGTCTCACACAACTTCCTTGCAAATTCTACACTCAATATAAGGAAAGTTGACCACTACAAGCAAAACAATATTACTCCATCTCTCCAAGTATTGATCTCTGATAAGACCTAAAAAAACACTTTTCAGACACCTAAAACTTAGTTCAAAACATTATATTTGATGATCCAATCTCAAACCTACCAATAGATTTGAAATCTCTATTGATTGTTCTACACAATGTGGAAAAAATATCATCAACATCTCGTAACATGCTAATTTCATCAGTATCTCATGACATGCTAATTTCGGTTTATCTCAAAGAAATGATCTCCTCTTTGGTCTTGAACAGTTTTACACGTGAGAAAGATGCTTGAGACACAAAATCAATGATTAATTTTAAGAAACCAATGCCATCAAGTGTTAAAAGCTCACCTCTCCAAAACTAACTCAAAATACTCAAAACTTGTTATTTTTGGACTTAAATCATGATCAAACACTCATCCTCTTGTACTTGGATCTGATACCATGTTGAATTTATGACATAAAGAACCTAAAATGGATTCAATTAATCCACAAGAGCAATTGGATCCATTTCCATCAAGGATTCTATCATCAAATGCAAGCTACAATTGATGCTACTTTGAAAACAAGCAAGAACAACCTAATATCCAAGTGATCTATGATCAAATGGGCTTTAAAAATGTGAAATTAAGCCTCCTATATGGAAAGAGACCTGAGCTCAAAGTACTATCATTAATTGAAGCATTTGATCACAGAAATTGCATGTAAATAGAGAGAGAGACACAAGCTTGATGCAAATTTCACTCATCCTCTTGATTATTCACATCCAAATGAGCTCCAATTTGGAGTATGTACAAAAGGGAGGTAGCTCAAGATGAGATGAACTATTTCACATGTTTGGGACAATAACTACACTTGTAATTTTTCCACTCATAAAGTCTCACCCTCATCCAAGGCCAACCAATGAAATTCACCTCTTGAAAAAAGCTAGAAATTGGTAAATTTGCCTTTTGGCTACAAAAGTTGACTATTTACCTACATGGCTCTTGATATTATGTATAGTACACTTTAAACCTATGCTTCACATGTGGGGATAGGCTCCACACAGGTGGAATGAAATTATGTACATGAAATTTGGCCTAATCAAGTTAGTTTTTGCATTATTTCTCACAAGTTATAAGGACGTTTATCGCAAACCAAAGAAGTTTTGAATAAAGTTTTAGTTAATGGAAATTTTGGCATCTTAATTCATTGAAATAGAAAAATTTCTTAAATAATTGCTCCATTATTTTCCTATATTGATTTTTAATTAAAATTAATTAGAAATAAATGTAGGTAATTGGAGAAGTCCAGATAAAGTCTCACAAAAATCAACTTGCAAGCGTCTGCAGAGAACCAAACCCAGAGGAAGATCAAGGTGCTACGCACAAATGGAGGGGGAGAGTACATCTCCACAGAATTCAAGGAGTTCAGCCCGTAGAGCGCCTTGTGGATTTTGCATACAAGGTGATGTTGGTTGTCATTGAGTTCGTATCCCTCTGGCTGCATCATGTAGATTTCCTCTTCGATGGTTCCATTAAGGAAAGCGGTCTGGACATCCATCTGGTGGACTTCAAGTTTTGTCGCGGCTGCAAAGGAGAGGAGTAGGCGGATCGACGCATGTTTGACGATTGGGCTGAAGGTTTCTGAATAATCTAGGTTTGGAATCTGAGAAAAGCCTTTGGCGACTAGCCTGGCCTTGTAACGATTTAGCCTTCCTTCAACGTCGTACTTTGCCTTGAATATCCATTTGCATGAAATTGGTTTTCGATCCTTTGAATTTGATACAGAGGGCTGTTTGGATCGGTTCAATCTTAAGGGTTGAACTTCAATCCTCTGATCTGGTTCGACTTGTCGAGGTTCAGAATCATTGTCGGAGTCGGTGTCGAGCTTGTAATCAGTCTCAAGTTCAAAGTTGCTGACTTTGGGATACTTTGAACTTGACAACTTCTGCCCAAAAATTCTTTGAAAGAGAGGCATGGGCCAGCATGCTCTTGGAACTTTCAATGAGTGTCTGATTCTTTCTCTCAGCTACACCATTGGACTGAGATGAATAGCTGGTTTTGTATTACTGATGTATTCCATTGGCCTAGAAATCCATGAATTCGGTGGAGATGAATTCTCTCCCTCCATCAGTACGTAGAGCTTTGATCTTTCTTTGGGTCTGATTTTTAGTAGATACCTTGAACTGTTTGAAGAATTTGAATGCTTCGGATTTGTTCTTCAAGAAATAGGTGACAGTCCTATGAGAGAAATCATCAATAAAAGTTAGAAAATAAACAGCTCCCCCTGTCAAAATAGTCTGCATTGGGCCACAAATGTCACTATGTACAAGATCAAGCAAACCTTTGAAAGTATGAACTGAATCAGAAATAAAAGGACTTCTAGCATGGTTATTGATAATACAGCTTTCACACGGAGAAGTTGGTTTGCTACAGAAGGAATATCTTGCACTAGATTTTTAGTCGACATTTGCTGAATTCTTTTGAATTTAAGATGGCCTAATCTGAAATGCCAAAGGATATCAGTCGATTCAGAAGTAGATGTATGAAGAGCTTGTCTATTTGTCGAAAAGCAGTGACTAAGCTTATAAAGATAGCCACATCGTCTACCGAAAGCTAAAACTTTCCAAGACTTGGCATGTTGCCCCTTGATTGTAGCATTCAACCTGTACAATTTTGTATTGGGCTCTCTTACTCCATCCACAATAACTTTGAACTTTTGGTTCACATCCTTCCCAAAGCAACGATCATGGACGAATTCTACTTTCAACTTTTGATCAGTAATGACTCCAACAAAAAGTAGATTTTTCTTCAAACCTGGTACGTAAAGTACCTCCCTGATCATCCTACTTTTGCCATCAGGTAGTTGGATTGAAACGGTTCCTATCCCCTTGATCTTGCACACCTCGCCATTTGCTTGTGAAACGGACTTTCCATTATCCAACACTTTCATGCTACTGAACCAATTCTTGTTACCTGTCATGTGTCTTGTGGCTCCCGAGTCAATATACCATGCTTGATTATCTTGAGTAGATGACAATGCAGATATGAAGATGCTAGAGTCTTCAATCTCACCCTCATCAACAAGGTTACCTGCTTGTTTTGGTTTCCCCTTGCCTTGTTATGCCAGGAATTTGCGACATTCACTCTTCCAATGGCCCTTTTTACCACAATGGAAGCACTTGCCTTTCTTCTTGGTCTTACTGGAAGATCTCTCATCCTCCTGAGACTTGACAAATTGCTGCTTAGACTTCTTCTTGCTCTTGCCCTTGCCCTTGCCCTTGCCTTGTTTTTGACGTGTCACAACTGCCTAATTGTCAGTATTTTGACGTCTAGCTTTCACCATTTCTCGTCGTTGCTCTTCCTGCATCAAGATTCATGTGAGCTCGTCAAAGGTTGGCAATCTTTCTCTTGATGTTATTCCGCTCACAAATATCTGATAGGATTCTACAATGCCACACAATGCATTGTGCACCAGTTTCACATCACGTATGCGCTCACCAATAGAATGCAGTTCATCCGTCATTGTCTTGATTCTAGTCATGTACGTCTGAATGTGCTCTCCTTGCTCCATTCGGGCACTATTCAGCTTTGACTTCAGAAACATGATTCTTGACGGATTTGATGTCTCGAACTACTCCTTTAGCACATCCCATGCATGTCTGGGTGTAACAGCATCACAAATGTGGGTAATGATATGATCCTTCACTAACAAGTTAATGAAGGTCAAAGCTTTCCTCATCTTTTTGTCAAACTCTTTGATATCCGCTTCATTTGGCGGCCTTCTCTCATCACCTGTGACAACTTCCCACACGTTTTTCTCCATCAGTATGTTTTTCATTTTGAATTTCCACACTACATAGTTGGAAATCCCGTCCAATTTGCTACTTTCACTCAAAATGGACTCTCCCATGTTTGCCACCGCAAAACTGCTTGAAACTTCTGTCGTAGGCTAAAAATAGTATGCCGAGGCCAACAGTGATGTCAGAAGTTGAAAATAATGACCTGCACTTTTTCCCTTACCAAGCCACTAACCACTTTTCCACCAATTTGAAAGCCAAATCGGTGTCGCCTTCCCCTCCACTGCAATCACTCTGTTTTGTTGTATAGTACTTGAAGGTACAGTCCGGGTGCCCTTCATTTGGAGGTTATAGCCTTTCGTTTGGGTCAAAATAGGCAGAGGGCCCAAAAATAGAGATTTTCTTTGTTTTTGAGCTATTTCTTCATCTTGAAGAAACTTCACTCTTCACTTGTGAAGGGACCCAACTCCCATTTCAGTATGATAATTTTTATGAAGTTGAAGGCCAAAATGCACTTCACTCCTTCAGGGCCCTCTTCAACAACCCTTCAGACTCCATCCAATGGTTGATTTTCATCCAACTGTGGATATCTCTCCTGGGTAGCACAATCAAGCCGTTGATCTTGAAACTTCTCTATCCAACGGATCTGAGCACTCTTGTGCACTAATGGAGACTCTTAGAAGCGCTTTCCACTTCGAAACACAATGGTTTTACCTTGCTTCGTTGCGCAAACATACCCGCGATCTCCGTGTCTACGGCCGCGCCTCCCCAAGCTGCCTGTTGCTCAATCAAACGCGATTTTAGATCAATTTCAGCACAATCTGAGGCCTGGACCAGGGTCGCCCTCACGGTTTAGAGTATTCAAACATGAAATTTCGTGGAGAAACGGTGATTTTAGTTCAACTCGACAAAGTGGCTTTTTTTCACCTTTTTTCGCAAATCTGCTAGGTTAACTGTCTGGAGACAAATCTCTTACATAAACCTCAGAATCTCTCCATGGCTGGTTGAAAATACAATTAGCTTCTTTCCTATCCTTACGGCATCCAAAATGGTGCACTAACAGCGAAGAAATTACCAGTTATGTGTAGAAAACCCTAACCCCAAACTCGGTTTCAATTTTCAACTGGCTTCGAAATTGTCAATTTTTCACCAAGTTTTACCATGTCTGATGCTATGCACATGCTACTAATCCCTCTACTGAACTTGGCAAGCTTCTATAAACTAAAAACCGTGTACCAGTGCTTCTCTTTCCGTCTTCAACCTGTCGTAAACCCCGAACTCTCGGAAGACAATTCTCCTTAGGCTCTCTTCAATGGCGATGTTGTATGTGTACACTCCCTGTACGGCTCTGATACCAACTTAGAATTTGCTTTGCACAAGAACACAGATCATGCTACCCAGTAACACAGACAGAAAACACTCTCCACTGCAAGCTCACATAGCAACTGTATTTCTCAAAATGAAATTACACTATACATATAGTTGTTCACTCAGGCAACCCATGCATGACCCAGGTTGTCGTTGGCGGGACGTGTGTCCCGTCGACTTGCCTCGTGGCGAGGCCAAGTGATCCTTATTCACTGATAGGACCCATAGTACAGTAGCACAGTGATTCTACTTTAATTCTAACTCTTTTTACAAGTGTGCTAGTTCTAACTAACAAAGTACAATTCATCATGCATGTGTCCATTACACTTTGTGCATGCCTTGCATGTCACTATGGATCACTTACAATTAATGCATGTGAATTGCCTCGAGTTTCTACAAGCATGACTTTGCTAATTCTATGTCTACAAGCTATATGTGGGTTGTATTCTTCAATCTAGATATTACATAACCATGTAGCTCGAGTTCTATGTAGGCCAAACTTGCCATTTTGCATTTATGAGCTACATACTTGCATGGTACAACATTTGTAGCAAGCCAAAGAATCAATATGGATTTTTTTTTCAATTTTAACAACCATCACATCGGTTAGATCTCTTATCAGATCCAGCATCTGATCACATACACATCGAAAGTGCTTACAAGAAATATACTTGAGAAAAAAGAATTAGAAAAAGAACAAAAATACTAAAAATAGTCCTAATTCCCGTTCCATTGTATGCATCTGAGATATAGAAGGAGATTATCCACCTTGAATCTCCTTGAACTCAAAGAGTTTGTCAATGTGAAGAGCCAAGCATTAAGAGAAACTGAGCACCAAAGACTAATCATCACCACTCTCCCTTCTTCATGTTTCTTATTCACAAAGAAATCAACCAAGATTTAGTTTGCTAAAAATATAGGTGCTCATGTAGACTACAAAATTTCAATTTCTTTTTCTCCTTTTCAACAAAACCCTAACCCTAGGGATTTACTACCTTCAATCTAGTAAATTGGGATTTACTATGCAATTTTGTGCCCTCAATAACCAGAAATAAGGCTAGTTAAGTTGTGCCTTGTCCAAAAAAGCAACATGTGGCTCATCAATGTTGTGTGCCCACGTGACCTTCAACCAAAATGAAGGTGTAACTAAGTGTTTTACAAAAGGAGTCTTTAGCACTTTGTCACAAAGTGGTAAGCTATCGTGATGATGTGGTAAAAGATGAGGTTTCAGAATTCACATCTAGTCCACTATCAAACAATTGCCCAACACGAACAAGATTTTTTGTTAACTTGGGAACAAAAAGTACATTAGATAGAGAAAGAACTTTTGATGAAGAAAGTTTTAAGAGAATGGTCCCTATGCCTTCAGAGTTTATACTCTTGTCTTGATTCTTCAGAAATGAGCACACTTTGGAGTGCTTCCAAACTTGGTAGCTCCTCCTTAATGACATAACTCTGAACAAGGTTGTCATATTCCTCCTTTAACCCATTAAGTATGACTTGAACAAGTTCATTTTGGTTGATGGAGTCTCCTATGCATGACAATTCTCTATGGAGGTCTTTAACTCTCATTACATAAGCTGAAGCACATTCATCACTTCTCTGTACACTTTGGAAAATTTGGTTTCTTAGTGTTAGAAGTCTAGAAGTATTTTTTGCCTCATAGATAGACTTGAGAGTATCCCAAGCATCTTTGGCATTAGTACAAGCACCAATTTCTCTTAAGATGTCATTTGAGACATTCATCTTAATATAATGCAGAGTTATCCTGGCTCTCTTTTTGTACTTTGGAATTTCTTGAGGAATTTGTGGTTCTTCTTCAATGCCAAGTACAATATCCATCACATCTTCTAGTCTTAAGACAGATTCCATTCTAACCTTCCAAATTGAGTAATTGGAGGTTGATAATCTTTCACTTGCTTCTAATAGAAAGACACCCATTGAAGTCATAAAGAATGATGGAAATAAAAAAAGATGGATGAAAGAATTGCTTATCTTCTCACTATAGGAACCAATCAAGGGTACAGAACCAAATCCTATGTAAGACTTAGCAAAAAACTGTGAGATAGATCTTAGTAGCTTGACAATCTCTCTAAAACAAGATTTGAATCATCAAAAAAG
Organism: Diphasiastrum complanatum; assembly: GCA_029204225.1. NCBI lineage: Eukaryota > Viridiplantae > Streptophyta > Lycopodiopsida > Lycopodiales > Lycopodiaceae > Diphasiastrum > Diphasiastrum complanatum. Next base: position 11,305,613 of record CM055109.1, read on the forward strand.
ATGAAGTATGGCAAAAGTTATGGCTCTCTGAATTTCACACGTGTGAAATATTCCAAAAATGTCAAATTGACTCAAATACAATCTATTTATATGAAACAATTTGCCTAGAACCTACAAGTTTTGTCTAAATCACATATAGATGAGATTGTGTAGCTTTTGGATGATTTTTGTGATCATTCAAGCAATAAATGACATGTACACATGATTTGTCACAGGTCTAGGCGCACTACCTACGACTCTTCAAAAGCTTATAACTTCTGATTGGCTTATCCAATTGTCATGATTTAAATTGCATCAGATTCTACACATTTCTAGCTTTCTAGTGGGCTAATTTGCTTGAAATTTGGATTTGAGGTGAGAGAGAACCGCCAATCTGAAAATGGGCGGATTTCACACATGCCAGCACTTGAAATTTTGTACAGTACCTGATCTGGCCCATTCAATGTGGTTTGTAGCTCAGAATCACAAGAAACCTGCAAACTAGCTAGAAGGTAGAATCTAGACAATTCCTAGCTTGAAATCTGATCAGATCTGCAAACTTTTTGATTAGATTTGCTTGTAAAACTTAGGTAGGCTCTGATACCATGCTGAATTCACACGTGTGGGACACCCTACACATGTATTTTTGATCTCCTAAGCGCAATAACACCATAAAGATCAGACCAGCATTGGTTGTCAATAAGAAAGCTGATCATACAAGCAATATTATTGTGTTACAAGCAAGATCTGTCAACAAAACATAAGACAAAGCATCATAAATATCTCTACTCGGCTAGAGAGAGAAATAGCAACTACAAAACTCGTGGAGAGAGAGAGGGCACAAAGAGCTTGTCTCCAAATTTGCATTACACACAAATTTCATCATCTTCTCAATGAGAGAACATCACATATATATAGATCCATGGACTCTTCTCCTACTTTGAGTTGAATTGGAGTTGTGGATCCACCTCTCAAGCTATCTAGACTTATCCAAGCCACCTCACTATGTCTAATTGTGCCACATAGTCTTTTCATGCATTAAATGTGGCATGTAAAGTACAAATGGCAATTCCTATGGTAGCTCGAGTTTATACTTCTACCTACCTTGAATATTTTATTCTAAGATGGGTCTTTACTAAGCCAAAAGAGCTCAATTCATCTTTGGCATTTTTAGGACCCATACAACATTAGATAGATTTTTCAATATTTTGACAATCACAAGGTTAAACGATTCCTTATATGCTGAATTTTTAGTTTTTGTGAAAGACTTAATTTTTAGATGAGGATTGTGGACAACACGAGTTGAGAAAACATGACAAATTGGTTCGAAATCTTCTCAAGTCCTTGAAACATTTTTTGGCAGATTCTCAGCGTGACAGATAACAGAATTCTTCAATCTAAGAAAGGATTTACCTTGTAGATTAGAACCAATTATCTAAAATTGGTTTGTTTGGACTTTTACCGAGAGACTTGCATTAATCTACTCTGGTAACCCATATTGGCACCCAAAAAAAACAAATATCCCGTTGGATCCGGGAAACCCTAATGAGAAATCCGAGCTCACGTTCCGCAACGTGGGCTTGCCATACAAATTCTTTCAAACAATTGATAAACATGTATAGGACTTATGTTGAGTTGATTGCTCGTTTTTTGTATCCCTCACAATGATCTGTTGGCTTATATGCCACACCCTATGTCTTTGCAATTCAACATTCATAAATGGTGTTGTAGTTATGAATGGTTCCGAGATCAAACAACAATCTAGGAATGAACTGCTGTATATCCCAGCAAACTAGGTAGAAGATGGACTCTTCTCCATATTTCCATCTTTAATTCAACTTTCTTTGCAGCTTCTTTCCATAAACTGATCTCAGTGAATGAAGGCAATCTTCTGAATGATTCAATCATAAACCTTCTTGTTTCCTATAGCCAAATCTTCACGTAGGCCTGCTCAAGCATAAGGCCTTTAAAGGAATGAAGCATGATTTCTGACACGAAAAATGGATTTCTTTTACTATTTTTGATTCCATGGCTGTGTAAGTGTGTTAGGTTCTCATACACTGGAGTTTCAATACAGAAAGAAGTCTGTCTGGTGTTTTGAGCAATCCTGGAAGATTTGTGTGTTCCCAAAAAGGTTTCAATACAGCAGTCTGTCTGATGTCTTGAGCAATCCTGGCAGAATTGTGTGTTCCAAAATGTAACCGTGAATCAGGGTTGAGGTTCGGTTGTTAGCGCATCTCTACATTTTGTGTGCTATAATTTTCAATCCGAGCCTTGGCATTAAATCCAGTGGTTTAAAAAGAACCCAGATTATGTGGAGTAAAACAACAAACAACGAAAAATTGAATCAACATCAGCAAGCAAGGAAGCACTCTGAAACACTAAGGTACGAATGGAGTAGACACCTTCAAGAACTCTGCTCGGAGATAGCAGTGACTCTCCTTCTCAGCCTCTGTGATGGGAGCAGCTGCCTGTTGTTTTTGGGTTGCTGATTGATTCATTTTTTGTTTCGAATTGGGATTCATTGATGGGTGTGGGATCGGAGCAACTGCTGGTTGTTTTCAGGTTGCTGATTGATGCATTTTTGGTTTGTAATTGGGATGGACTGATTTGATTCATGGATTTGTTGTTGCTCCTTGGGATTGACTGGGGAGGGGGCCGCGCGAACGCGAGCCCCCGCTATCACAAATTATGACGTGCACTCTCCCCGTGGGGAGATGCTAGCGCATGCCCATGCCGGCGTGCAATGGCGCAGGCAGCTCTAGGCCATCGGCCTTCTTGATCACCGATTGACCCCGCCCAGGTAAGTATGTTTAACCATCGCCCACTCCTCTTATTTCTACCTCTTCCTTCCATCGCCTCCCCGCCTTTGCTTATGGGACAAATAACGATACCACAAACTCTTTCCATTCCTTTTTTCCTTCCTATTTCTCTAGACTCCACCCAGCTCCCCATCACCCACCCAGACCCAGAGACAAAAAAGCGGGCGTTCTAGCATCTCTTCTTGTTTCTTGATATTGTCTATACGCCAAGAGTTCATAGATGTCATAGATAGATGTTTTTTTTTGTTACAAGATTTTGTTATTGTCATACTTTTTCAATTCAACATCTAATAGTTACTACCATCCACATTTACATTACTCAATATGCTTATATTTCTCTCGGATTCCACCACCCTCTTCATCACCCATGCACTACATAAGCCAGCCTTACAAGTATCTCGTTGATGTCCTCCATAGATAGATGTTTCTTGGTCACACTTGTCATGGGCTCCTTTTAACTTGCTCCACACCCTTGTTGATTGATTACGCCCTTGCTACTTTGTCCACTAACTAGTACCAACCTAGAGCATTTGAGACATGATGCACCATCCCACTTGAACACAAAGGACTTGTCTAGTTGAATTATTGTTCAATTGTTTTTGAAAAAAGAGTATTAAACTCTTCAAAGTTCTTCCCAATAAATTGCACAAACTAGTTAGTGCAATGCATTTCGCCTTTTCTCTTCCCATGATCTTGGGCTTGGCTTCTAATAAAAGTCACAAGTTGGCTATATCACATTAGCTCATGTCGCCAACATACTATAGATATCGAAGTCCATAACGATACACTCCTCACAATGTTTGGGATTTGTGGTTTGCCTCCAATTTCCTACTCTCTCTTTTTTTTAAGTTATCGGTTTTTGAAATTTGTTGGCTTCTAGATCTTGCATCTCAAATTTTTTTCCAGCAAAATTCTAGATATTTAAATTTAAAAAAATTATTTACTCCATAAACCTATGTAACCCAAATTTTATAGGATCTGCCTACTTTACTACACACACATTGCCTCCATATGAAAAGTACAAACATATGAATTTTAATCTCTTGCACCATTGTAGTGGGATTTCCTAAGCTGGAATGTCGTTTACGACCCTTCCACTTCCCGTCACGCATTACTTTAGTTTTTTCCCATGATATAGGTACATTCTACTTTGTAGACTAGCTTTATATTCTATTTTCTCTTCCTGTTTACGCTACGCCTTCATTAATGCTAATCCCTTCTAACACGATCCCGCCTGTAACACTACTCTACCTTAACATCAACAATCACATTTTCTCTGACAAACTGATACTTTACCTCATGGTGCTTGCTTCGAGAATGATACATGGGATTAACAAATAAACTAGTTGTACTCTGATTATCACAAAAGATAGAAGTACCTTTAAGCTGACTAAGATTAATGTCTGACAATAGATGCCTTAACCAAATAGCTTCCTTTGTAGTATGTGAAGCAATAATGCATTCGACCTCTGTCGAAGATAATGCAGTTGAATTCTACTTCTTGTTGTTCCAAGAGACATGAGTCTTGTTGAACACAAAAACAAAATTTGATGTCGACTTTCTACTGTCAACATCTCCATCCCAATCTGCATCTATAAAACCTTGAAAAAGATTAATTTGGGTATTTGAATTATCATTCGAATTTCCACCATAACATATGCAATAATTTTGTGTCAATTATATCAATCGAAGAACTCTAAGTAGAGCTTTCAAATGAATGAAATCTAGATTCGACAAATATTGGCTGAGTGTACTAACTGAATAAGCAATATCAGGTCTAGTACAAATCATGGCGTATATGAGAGAGCCAATAATTAAATGATATATTGTTTTATTTGCTCGACTTTTTTGAAAGACTGATGTAGAAATTTTAATTCTACTTTCAACCATTCAATCCATTTGCCACTGTTCATGTTACCAGCTATCTATTTCAGGTATCCTCGATAGAGTCCTAGAGCTGCTTATTTACTCGAGAACCTGCTGTAGAAGAAGAACCTACAACACTCGAGAGTCCTTCGACATCGACATCGACAATCCTTCAACAGCCACTAGTCGACAAACCATCGACTTGACAATGTCCGAGTGACATTCAAACCTAACGAAAAAAACAACGTCTCAAATTATCAAGACTTCACACCTGCTTTATGGAAAGAACATAATACAAAGGACTATAGAATCCTAGCGGCAAATATCCAACAGGCTCATATTGCAGTCATTGATGCTTCTAAATGTTGAATTCTAATTTCACTTCAATGATTTGACCTAGTGTCTACTATATTAGCTACCAGCTATTTCTTTCAAGTATCTACGATAGAGTCCCATACCTAGTTATTTACTCAAAAACTTGCTACAAAGAAGATTGTAGATTTATACACAAGTACGAAGACAAGGTTCGCGACACTATTGCAAGGTCTACTAAATAAGCAAAGTCACTCGATAGTTTGACTATCAATCAATAGTTCGTGTCTCACAACTCGAACACTTTGAACTATCGAACATTCTCCGGAAGACGTCCGAACCTAACGACAAACTTACGTCTCGAACTATCATTACTGCTACCGGGTCTTCATACCCACTTTACTCACGATTAGTCCAAGGTTGACGTGTCATAGAGTAACTACGTTTTGTACATAAATAGAGTTAGATACACATTCTAAACAGCTAGATAGAGATCTTATTAGAATTTAATTATCAAATAGATGTATCGATCTATCTAATCTGGAGCTTTGACCCAGAGACATTTATGCTACTTTTTCCTAGCATTATCGCTCAACTCTGATTTGTTCTTCTAGGCATGTATACTGATAAGTAGATTTTTTTTACAACAATCTCATGTACATTCGCGGATCTTAATTATGCTCAGAGTTCTTCAAATCATCGTATAATGTGTGAATGGTATTTGTTGTTTCTACTTTTCTATTTGTGAATCGAATGCTCTTTAATCTCCTTATGTGTCATATCAAATGAGTCGAAGAGCAGAATCACGGTTGTCCTTGACATCTTCGAATTCTGTATCTGTGGTTTTCTTTGACACCTACTGACTCATCGATTAATTAATTGGATCTATTGTGACAGAAGATCTAACATCGTGCTCTTTATTCACTAAGACTTCCGCTAGCTGACAACTCACAGTTCACAGTTGTGTCCTATTGACACTATCAGCTCATCGACCCATCTCGCACCTCATTTCTCAACAGTTGTATCAGAGCTTGTGTTGATTGTCATAAACTTTCTATTTATCCTACTTTTCAAACACATGGAGCAATTGTCTATAGAAATTTGACTCGTCGAGCAATTCAATAAAGAGCTGCAAGTTGTTTTCAAGAACCCGAACATGATCACCTATGGTGGTCTTATCACGGTCATGGTCATCGAGCACCTCAAAGCCATTGGTGTCCAGACCCATAGCAAACCCAGTCAAGCCACTGCCACATTCCAACCACACCTAGAAGACACAATTGCATAGCTCAAAGCTCGCTAGTACTCCCATGTCTTTACAACATCCCCAACTCTGCCACCCCTCTTTGCTCACAGGAGCCTATCTCACATGAGCCCATCGCTGATTCGCCCAATTGCCATTTCCACCATTACCACCACTACACCTACAACCATCACCACCATTTCAATCACCACACCACTTCCACCTCCCCTCTCCACCTTGGCCCACATTTCTCCCCGAGGTCCTCCTTGTGGCCATCGATCATGCTAGACCCCTACATACATTGATGTGCGCGACCTGTCCATCACCTACCTCTCTTCTATATTGGCTTGAAGCTTCCAGCTATGGTCTTATTTGGGTTTTTGAGATACAAATTTAAAAATGATCTATCTACCTACTCAGTGTATGGTATCTTCCTCTCCACCATGCTCCAAAGACCATCTTCCACGATGACCACATAATTAGTCACCTTATTACTCACCACATTACTCACCATCCCCCATTTCTCGCCAACCACCCATTCCAATCACTCGCCACTTCGCCCATAGCCATTTATCGCCATTCCCTTCATCATATTTACTCATCATATTTCTCGTCCTCATTGCTCCTCGTCATACTTAATACTCACCATTAGCCATATGACCCTATTTTTGTCAAATTCACTTCCATTGCCTCCCGATCCATCCCAATGGCACCGAAACAGCATCTTTCGGATGCCCTCGCCCCTTCAAGCCAAATATTGCGCTTCACGCGATGGTCGTGGACCCCACCTCACCACGCCCTTCATCTAGCTCCACTTCATCCTCCACAGGATATCCACTGATGGTACTACGTCACCATCAGCATCCCACCACACCACCACCTCTCCTCCCCCGAGGGAAAAACATATCCCCAATTTTTTCGACTTAGTTCCATTTCCAATACATCGTCTTGCCTTTGTATATAGAGCAAGAGCTTCGAAACCTTCACACAGCCAGCTGCATGTCATTCCTAATTACTGTTGGCCTCGCCTCGATGGAGATCCCAATCACCCACGATGTATCCTGGTTCAACAAGCCTTCTCCACCTTCACCACAGACCACTCACCATCACCTATGAGGGGACAGATTATGATATCCCCTTGAACCCGAGCTAGTGGCCATGGCCCTCAACATTTCACATGTGTCCTTCTTGCCGCAAACTCATGCCTTTTTCAAGTACTACGTTTCTATATATTTCCTTCATGATCACACAGATGTAAAGGAAAAATCCAACGACGGATACTTGATCTCACATATTAGAAGTCCCAACCTCCAAGAGGCCATTGAGTTTCTTTTTGGCACCCTCATCGTGAGCTCCCACCACCCCCTACACATTTTTAAGCTCATGGTGGTCATGATGACCATGATGGATGGCCCGAACATCTGCGATTGGGCTACAGTTTTAATTAAAGAGCTACCAATTGTCTTCAAGCACCTAAACATGATCACATGTGGTGGTCTTATCACTGCCATGATCATCGAGCACCTCAAAGTCATTGGTATCCAAACCCATAGCCAATCCAGTCAAGCCACCGCCGCATTCCAACCATGCCTAGTAGACACAATTGCATAGCTCGAAGCTCGTTAGTAGTCCCATGTCTTCACAACATCCCCATCTCCGCCACTCACATTTGCTCACACAAGCACAACTCCAACTTTGCCCATCGCAGCACCCTATCCCACAGTCTAGTCTGACCTACAGTTGCATTCACAATTTCGTCGTCCACTTCAATCTCCAATTCCTCTCCAATCATGACTCTCACCATCACCACATCCCCAACCATCACTGACAGCCTTCCCTCTATTTCCTCCCATATTCACTCATCTATCACTATCACCCTTTCCCCATTTTCTTCCCCGATTCGCCCAATTGCAAACCCAGTCAAGCCACTGCCACATTCCAACCACACCTAGAAGACACAATTGCATAGCTCAAAGCTCGCTAGTACTCCCATGTCTTTACAACATCCCCATCTCTGCCACCCCTCTTTGCTCACAGGAGCCTATCTCACATGAGCCCATCGCTGATTCGCCCAATTGCCATTTCCACCATTACCACCACTACACCTACAACCATCACCACCATTTCAATCACCACACCACTTCCACCTCCCCTCTCCACCTTGGCCCACGTTTCTCCCCGAGGTCCTCCTCGTGGCCATCGATCATGCTAGACCCCTATATACATTGATGTGCGCGACCTGTCCATCACCTACCTCTCTTCTATATTGGCTTGAAGCTTCCAGCTATGGTCTTATTTGGGTTTTTGAGATACAAATTTAAAAATGATCTAGCTACCTACTCGGTGTATGGTCACCCACGGCCTTGAACTTTTCTTTACTAGGGCGCCCATCTGCAGCACGTTACAGCTCAAAATTTTGTCACTTATAGAGAGATCCAAGGTCTTTGCTCTAAAAATACTAGACTTCAAGAATTGAATAAGAATGTATCTCTTCCCATGCTTGTAGACTATTTATAATAGGTCCTTGACCTATTTGGATGTCCTTCTCCAAGCTTATCAACAACAGGTAGGTTCTAGATCTCAAACCCTACTCACGATATTGTAGACTAGATTCAATGAACCAACTATTCAAATTTGAATCTTCCAAACCCGACATTCTACAGTTCTCACACTTTCTAAAAGTGGTAATTAAAATGAACTTAGACTAAGAATAACTTAATAAAGTTTTTTCTCTAAGTATGAAATGCATATTGGCCTAAATTGACAATTAATCAAATCAAACTAGTTGACAATTTCTCACACTCCCTCTTCAACTACTTTTAGCATGGATTTGACCATATAAATTTGATCCAGATTTAGAATGATCTCCATTCTAAGTATAGACCTCCTTTATAAGGTTTTAAAGTAGCTTCCATAATTGATATAGAGAATAGTGTCCACTTTGGATGCTTCACTATTTCTTACATCAATTTTACATGTCAAGATGTGACTAGAACATGAAGAGAATGTAAATGAGATGATTTCACCATGCTTCCAACCATTCAATCCATTTGCCACTGTTCATGTTACCAGCTATCTCTTTCAGGTATCCTCGATAGAGTCCTAGAGCTGGTTATTTACTCGAGAACCTGCTGTAGAAGAAGAACCTACAACACTCGACAATCCTTCAACAGCCACTAGTCGACAATCCATCGACTTGACAATGTCCGAGTGACATTCGAACCTAATGAAAAAAACGACGTCTCAAATTATCGAGGCTTCACACCTGCTTTACTGAAAGAACATAATACAAAGGACTATAGAATTCTAGCGGCAAATATCCAACAGGCTCATATTGTAGTCATTGATGCTTCTAAATGTTGAATTCTAATTTCACTTCAATGATTTGACCTAGTGTCTACTATATTAGCTACCAGCTATTTCTTTCAAGTATCTACGATAGAGTCCCATACCTAGTTATTTACTCGAAAACCTGCTACAAAGAAAATTGTAGATTTATACACAGGTACGAAGACAAGGTTCCCGACACTATTGCAAGGTCTACTAAATAAGCAAAGTCACTCGATAGTTTGACTATCAATCAATAGTTCGTGTCTCACAACTCGAACACTTTGAACTATCGAACATTCTTCGGAAGACGTCCGAACCTAACGACAAACTAACGTCTCGAACTATCATTACCGCTATCGGGTCTTCATACCCACTTTACTCACGATTAGTCCAAGGTTGACGTGTCATAGAGTAACTACATTTTGTACATAAATAGAGTTAGATGCACATTCTAAACAGCTAGATAGAGATCTTATTAGAATTTAATTATCAAATAGATGTATCGATCTATCTAATCTGGAGCTTTGACCCAAAGACATTCATGCTACTTTTGCCTAGCATTATCGCTCAACTCTGATTTGTTCTTCTAGGCATGTATACTGATAAGTAGATTTTTTTTACAACAATCTCATGTACATTCGCCGATCTTAATTATGCTCAGAGTTCTTCAAATCATTGTATAATGTGTGAATGGTATTTGTTGTTTCTACTTTTCTGTTTGTGAATCGACTGTCCTTTAATCTCCTTATGTGTCATATCGAATGAGTCGAAGAGCAGAATCACGGTTGTCCTTGACATCTTCGAATTCTGTATCTATGGTTTTCTTTGACATCTACTGACTCATCAATTAGTCAATTGGATCTATTGTGACAGAAGAACTAACATCGTGCTCTTTATTCACTAAGACTTCCGCTAGTTGACAACTCACAGTTCACAGTTGTGTCCTATTGACATTGTCAGCTCATCGGCCCATCTCGCACCTCATTTCTCAACAGTTGTATCAGAGCTTGTGTTGATTGTCATAAACTTTCTATTTATTCTTCTTTTCAAACACATGGAGCGATTTTCTTTAGAAATTCGACTCGTCGAGCCATTCAATAAAGAGCTGCAAGTTGTTTTCAAGCACCCGAACATGATCACCTATGGTGGTCTTATCACGATCATGGTCATCGAGCACCTCAAAGCCATTGGTGTCCAGACCCATAGCAAACCTAGTCAAGCCACCGCCACATTCCAACCACACCTAGAAGACACAATTGCATAGCTCAAAGCTCGCTAGTACTCCCATGTCTTCACAACATCCCCATCTCTGCCACCCCTATTTGCTCACACGAGCCCAGCTCACATGAGCCCATCGCAGCCACCCTATCCTCCACTCTGAGTCCAGTCTGACCGACAGTTGCTTGCACAATTCCGTCGTCCACTTCAGTCTCTAATTTCTCTCCAATCATGAATCTCGCCATCACCACATCCCCAACCATCACTGACACCCTTCCCTCTATTTCCTCCCACATTCATTCATCCATCACTATCACCCTTCCCCCATTTTCTTCTTTGATTCGCCCAATTGCCATTTCCACCATTACCACCACTACACCTACAACCATCACCACCATTTCAATCACCACACCACTTCCACCTCCCCTCCCCACCTTGGCCCACGTTTCTCCCCGAGGTCCTCCTCGTGGCCATCAATCATGCTAGACCCCTACATACATTGATGTGCACGACCTGTCCATCACCTATATCTCTTCTATATTGGCTTGAAGCTTCCAGCTATGGTCTTATTGGGGTTTTTGAGATACAAATTCAGAAATGATCTAGCTACCTACTCAGTGTATGGTCACCCACGGCCTTGAACTTTTCTGTACTAGGGCGCCCATCTGCAGCACGTTATAGCTCAAAATTTTGTCACTTATAGAGAGATCCAAGGTCTTTGCTCTAAAAATCCTAGACTTCAAGAATTGCATAAGAATGTATCTATTCCCATGCTTGTAGGCTATTTATAACAGGTCCTTGGCCTACTTGGATGTCCTTCTCCAAGCTTATCAACAATAGGAAAGTTCTAGATCTCAAACCCTACTCACAATATTGTAGACTAGATTCAATGAACCAACTATTCAAGTTTAAATCTTTCGTAACTTGACCTTCTACATTTCTCACTTTCTAAAAGTGGTAATTAAAATGAACTTAGACTAATAAAAACTTAATAAAGTTTATCTCTAAGTATGAAATGCATATTGGCCTAAATTGACAATTAACCAAATCAAACTAGTTGACAATTTCTCACACTCCCTCATCAACTAGTTTTAGCATGGATTTGACCATACTAATTTGATCCAACTATAGAATGATTTCCATCCTAAGTATAGACCTCCTTTATAAGGTTTTGAAGTAGCTTCCATAATTGATATAGACAATAGTGTCCACTTTGGATGCTTCACTATTTCTTACATCAATTTTACATGTCAAGATGTGACTAGAGCATGAAGAACCAAATAGAATGTAAATGAGATGATTTCACCATGCTTCCAACTCTAAACTCTCTGGAAAATAACAATTACAAACAATAGATGTGAGTTATGACAACTTGCTTGCTTGTCTCCTCCATCTTTTTCCTTTCTTGATATGTGTCCACCAAGAAAATCAATGAATGAGTCTCCATCTCCATCTTGCCACAAGATATCATCAACACTTAATGAATTGACCATGAATGAGTGATATAATAAACATCCAATAGCTTCATTTCCATCAGCATAACCATCCAAGAATTCTAGTACAACTCCAACTACAAGATGATGCAAAACAATGTAGTTAGTTTCATCATATCTTGACAATTTGCACACACTCACTTGAGATAGCTTAAACATAAGATAGAACAAGTAAAGTAAACTTGAACAGAACTTCCTTGTTTTTCCTTTAATCTTAATTGAGTCTTCAAACACCTGCACAAATAGATCCATAACATCTTTGCCAATTGACTCTCCTTTGATGCTCTTGACTAGCTCCAAATTGCCAACTTCTCTTTTGTCTTATTGAAGCCCTTTGAGATCAATCTCTTGATCTTCCTCTTGACCATCAAATTCATGTGCTAAGACCTATTTTCAAGATCCATTATCTGTATAAAAACCAAACACAAGAAAATTCATCAAAACATGTGAGAAAAGCAAAATGAGTCACTTCCACTTGCTTACCCTTTTCATCATATGTGAGCCTTGAAGGTGTTTTCCTTTGCCTTGATGTCCTCCTTGGCTTTTGACTTGATGAAGGCCCTTCATCAACATCATCCAAAGTACCATCATCCATGTCATCAACATCAAGATTGTTAGATCCAACCACAACATCACTACTTGAAGAAACCTTTGGAATATTTCCTTGTAAGCTTTGCTTACCTCACTATATCCAACAAAAATGCATTTATTTGAAAATGAATCCTCCTTTGTCCTATCATCAAGAGTTAGGTTGATATAGCAAGTACATTCAAAAGTTTTAAAGAACTTGACACTCGACCTTCTACCACACAATCTGAAAAGGGGTTTTCTCATCCAATATAGCACTCGACCACCTATTGCATAGAAAGTTACCACACAATAAGGCTTGATCCCAAAATGATTTTGGAAGATTAGCTCCTAACCTTGTGGCTTTTGCACCTTCACACAAGGTTCGGCCAGTCCATTTTGTTGTGGTGCCCTTGGACTTGTGTACTCTCTCTTGATCCCATGCTCATCACAGAAAGCTTTAAACTTGGTAGAAATATACTCACCCCATTTTCACTCCTCAAAACTTGATTTTGGTAGAGAATTGGGCCTCCCTTGCAATCTTGAACTTGACAAAGATATCATACATTTCATCTTTGCTCTTTAGTAGATATACCCAACAAAATCTACTAAAATCATCAATAAAGGTTACATACATCTTAGCACCACTATTTCTACTTGTAGTAACTCCATGAATATCCGAATGCACAAATTGAAAAGGCATAGTAGATCTAGATGTAGATCTCTTATAAGGTAACCTATGTGACTTTGACAAAGCATATTGCTCACAAACATCATTGATGCTAGTTAAGGAACTTGGAAGACCAACCACAACTTGCTTTCTTGCCATTACCTCTAATGACTTGAAGTTGAGATGCCCCATCCTCTTGTGCCAAACCTCTTGCATTGATATTTGCTCTTTTGCAACACATCCAACTTGGTTAGCAATAACACAAGCATCAAGTTTGAATAACTTACCTTGCCTTTTGCCTCTTGCAATCACAATATCCTTTTTCTTAATCAAGCATGTATCACCATCAAACTCAACCTTAAGATCCTTTCTTAGCATTTGGCTAACACTAAGTAAGTTCTTAGTAATGGAAGGTATGAACAAAACATCCTTCAAATGAACATCCCTATTTGTGGGGAGAGAAATAAGAATTGTGCCAATCCCTTCGATTGCACACTCACCATCATTGGTCGTGTAGATCGCCCTCTTGTCATTTCCATATGCCAACAAAGATGTGAAATACTCTTTGTGAAAAGTCATGTGTGAGCTTGCTCCACTATCAATCCACCAAGGATCAATATCTCCAACATTAGCAACCAAACATGAAGACATCACAAAAGCATCATCATTTGAGTTTTGATCACCAACATCATCCTCATCTAGAGTTAGATTTCCTTGCTTATCACCTTGATCTCTCTTCTTTTTGAAGCAATCACTAGCAAAATGCCCTTTGATACCACAATAGAAGCATTTTAACTTTGATGTATCTTTTTTTTTTTTGCCAAAAGAGGAAGTCTCACCTTGATCTTGCCCTTTAGACCATTGCCTTTGCCTTTTCCCTTGAACTTGCCTTTGATGAACATAGCCTCCTCTCCATCAACTTGAGATGTGGCAGATGCACCTCCTCTTGATTGAAGGCTATACTCTTCATTCACCAAGATCTCTTGCAAATCCACAATACTTGGCAAAGTCGTTTGAATAGCAAAACTTTGAACAATATTAGCATGATCATCCAACAAGCCATTAAGTACAACTTGAACAAGTTCTAACTCCTTAATGCTCTCATCAATACATGCTAATTTATCGTTGAATGCTTTAACCCTCAAAAAAAAAGCATGAGCACTTTCATCCTTCTTTTGCAAACATTGAAAGATTTTCCTTCTAAGATTAAGTACTCTTGATGTAGACTTGGATTCAAAAAGCTTCTTCAAAGCTTCCCAAGCCTCATTTGATGTACACTTACCAACTTCCTTGAGAAGTTCATTGGTAACAATCATCTTTATCACATGTAGAACTTTCTTTGCCCTCTTGCCAAATCTCCCTTGATCTTGTCGTGCCATGGGTCTTTCCTCCACACCTACAAAAATATCCATCAAATCATTCATCTCAAGGAGAGATTCCATTCTCACAAAACTTCTATGACTTTGTAAGGTCCCATTCATCTGGTATGTAATTTTTCAGAAAAACAACATGTGTCTGTTGTCATACAGAAGCATGTAGTCTCCACGTTTAGTTCTTATTTTTTTAATAGATTGATCAAAGATTTCTTTTCTTTTATTCTGAACTCGTTCCGTCTCAATTAATGAAAGACAATGATCCTCCTCCAGTTGCGTCAAAGCTATCATTCGCTCTCGGAGGCTATCGTGCTCATCCATTCGCTCTTCATTGCTAATGCAAAATGTCACAACTTTGAATTCTATTGGTAATATGGGATGCATTCCATACACAAGATAGTAAGGAGTCTGCCTAGTTGTGATCTTCTAGGCAGTTCTATATGTCCATAAGATAGACGGTAACTTCTGATTCCAATTAGAAGAATGTGTTTCCGTTACTTTATTCAGAATTTTGCACAAAATTCCATTTGCCCGTTCCGTAAGTCCATTCTTTAGGATTATATGGAGTGATTTGACGATGTGTAATGGAAAAATATGACATTCTAGCCTCGATGTTCATAATAAAGAAGTGGGTTCCCCTGTCACTAACGAGTTCTAAGGGACATCCATAATGTGTGATAATGTTTTGTAATAAAAACTTTGCTACAGTCTTAGCATCGTTTTTAACTATGGCTTCGGCCTCTACAATCTTTGTAGCATAGTCCGTAGCAACAAGAATGTAATGTCGACGAGTTTTATAAGTGATCGGTTTGATAGGCCCTACAAAATCTATCCTCCACTTCTCAAAAGGTGCTAAGGGAATAATCGTAAGTGGCCAATTTGTCGCAAAGCTGGGTTTCCCCATCCTTTGACATGCATCACATTTCTGAATGAATAATTTAACATCTCTATAGACGGTAGGCCACCAATACTTAGCGTTAAGGATCTTTCTTGCAGTATTTTTAAGATCATAGTGGCCCCCCGAATCTTCTTCATGAAGCGCACGTACTATAGTGAAGATTTCGGTGGATTCTAAACATCGACGAAGATTATCGTCAGCTCCTAATTTATACAATATTTTATTTATAATCGTATAAGGTCCTAATTTTGAAAGGAAAACAGTTTTTTGATGTTTATTAAAATGATCAGGATAAATCTGGTCTTGTAAAAAGTTAATAATGTCCATATAAATTGATGTTTACGATTGGATACGCATTACATGTTCATCCAAAAATTCATCAGAAATAGGATCAAACTGATTTTTCGTTTGGAGGCGGGATATATAATCAGCATTTTGATGATCCTTGTCTCTCCTTAATTCTACTTTATAATTAAACTCATCTAATAATAATACCCATCTAGCTACCCTACTTGAAAGATCAGGTTTATTCACTAAATGTTTCAATGCATAGTGATCTACATGAAAAACAAAAGGGTATCCTAAAAGATAATGTCTAAATTTCTTTACTGAATAAACCATTCCTAATGCTTCACACTCTGTAGCAAAATAGTTCTTTTTTGATGCTGCAAGTTGTCTACCCGCATAATAAATTGGGTAATCTATGTTTTGGTCATCTTTCTGACTAAGCACTACACCTATTGCAAATGATGATGTATCTACATATACATGGAATTTTTTGGTCCAATTTGGAGGTTTAACTCCAGTTGCTTCTACTAATGACTATTTTAACTTATCGAAAGCTTGCAAATGTTCTTGTGACCAATGATACTCAGCAGATTTCTTTAATAAACTTGTTAAGAGAGTTACAACTATTGCATAGTCCTTAATTATCCTACGATATTATCCTACATGTCCTAGAAATCCTCTAAGCTCTCGTAAATTGGTTGGTTCCAATAACTCTAAAATCATTTTTACTTTTTCAATGTTGTCGTCCTTCAAAATCTTATGGCCTAACAGGATGTCTTCCCTCATCCCAAAGTAACACTTGGCTGGATGCAATTTAAGGGATGTCTCTTGACATCTTCTCAAGGTCTTTTCTAATATGTCTAGATGATTTTTAGTTGATGAATAGACACAAAAGGCATCCATAAAAATTTCTAAAAATTTACGTAAATAATTTTGAAAAATGTTTGTCATCATACATTGAAATGTAATGGGTTATTAGCGCACGCATCTACTGGGTCTCTGTTCACTGATTCATCGACTATGCGTGCTCGGATTTTACTTCTTCAATGTTAGATCTAGAGTCTCCTTGTCTCTTTTGATCTGCTAGCGCCTCTTCTTCGGCTATTCTGACCTTGTGTGCTGCTATTCTTCTGACAGAGAGTCTGCTAAGCAACAGATCTTGTCTGGTAACGGATCTGCTATGGCCTCTAGCGCCTGTTTTTGTTAGTATAATGGTAGTGTGTCTCACCTATCAAAGGCACACCTATGACCTGATGTCGATCCTTTACTGGCAATGGAAGCTCAACTTGGATATAGGATCTATCAGAACTCAATTAGCTACTTCTACAGTTCTTGCTTTATTATTAGAGACTGCAAATTATTATTAATCTAATCTACTGAAGAAACAGGGAATTCAACTAAATCTACTCCTACTGATATCACAAAATCAACAACACAACATCAAAATTGAAATCTCAGAACCTACAAAGTGCTTCCTACAATTGTCACTCAATAGTTGTAAGAAGAACTCCTCAGGGAGCCAGAAACCGGGAGACATCAGAACTCAGTGGAATGGTGGATCAATCTCCAAGTCCTGCACATCTACCTAATGTTAACACAAATGGGAATCCTACAAAGTGCTTCCTACAATTGTCACTCAACAGTTGTAGCAAGAACTCCTCAGGGAGCCGATAACTAAGAAGCATCTAAATTGAGTAGAATGATGGATCAGCCTCAAGCCCTGCACATCTACCTGATGCTAATCCCAAACCAATCCTTAAGAGAGAAATAGACAACAATAAACACATTCATACATCAGTACCCAAACTATATGCATGAAGATGGAGCATGGAAAGAAATGCACGTAATAGAATCTTCAATTAACAAAGCAATAGCATTTCAATATAGATTACATGCTATGAAACTCGTGGTGGAGGCCTCTATTTATACCCACGAGCTGTAGATCCCAATTACATATTATTTTGGAGTCCACCTCTTGTAAAAGAGTGAATCTCAATCTATAATAATTTGAGTTCCACCTCTTACTCGATAATCTCTTTATTAAAAAACATAACTCAAGTTGAGATAATCTAATTTGCTAGCTCCCACATGGCTATCCATCTTTTGGGACATACCATGGGGCTCACAACTATATATTTTGGCCTAGCACTATAGTTTTCATGCTCTTAGACTTGGCTCTCAACTTCATCTCTGCTAGAAGCCCTTATGAGTGGAGAGGCTCTGCATCGACACCTCAGGGCATGGCATCAGCTAACACGGGTGCATTACAAAGACCAAAGGGCATTCGCGTATACATGTACGTCCCCCAATCAGTGATAAAAGTGGTCTTGGATCTATCTTCCTCCTTAATTAAAACTTGATTATAACCTGAGAAACCATCTAAAAAATTATAACATTCATGACCAGCTACCTGGTCAAGAATGGTATCTGTATAAGGCAGAGGATGATAATCCTTTGTTGTAGCAGCATTTAGTTTTCTAAAATCTCGGCAGACTCTGTAGTGGGTTTCTTTCCTTGCCTAACCTGAATCCAAGATCTAGTCAATCTAGCATCAAAGAGACGGAGTTAGTTGTCACGCGTAGGTTCTTCCCATGAGAGCAATAGTTTAGTTCAGACTTCAACATGAATGGAGGATTCACATCTACCTCTACATCCATTAACCCTACTCATCCCTTAACACTTACAATCCCTTAACACTACACATCCACAGCAGAGATAGCTTACTCTTTCTCTCTCTCCCTTTCTCTCTCATAAAAAGTATAATAACATACAATCCCAATAACAATCATATCCAACAATTAGCAAAATCCAAATAAGCATGAGAGAAGGAGGGAAAGTGATAGAGAGCAAGGACATTCATCAATCCATTTCTGAAGAGAACCAATTTGCTTTATTGAAATGAGGAAATGAACATGAGGAGCAACTCAAGTTGGTCCCTTCTTATAGTAGAGAGGAGGACTCTGGCCTCTAAATCCTATTGGTCCAGTCTTGCCTCTCTTTTTATTCAAATTTAAAAAAGTGTGGGAACCATCAAAATTGGAGGGAAACCCAACTTTATTCACTAACTTGACATTTAGGCCTTGCGACATTAAAAGTTTCGCAAAAAGGCCTAAAGTCCTTTTATTAGCTTTTAACTAATCAATCAAATAACTGTGTGATCATCGAGTTGGACTTACACACGCAAGGTGCCAAATCCCTCTCACTTATTAACTAGGGTTAGGGTTGCCTTGAGATCCGCAAACCCTCCAACAGTATCCCCCACCAAAATTGGTGGCGGTCCCACGACACCTGCAATATGCAGTTATTGGGGACTTTTATGGGCTTCGCGCCGAATCTTGATTAAATGATGCTGCACCTTCTCCATAAAATCGAGACGCGCAGTATTAAAATCCAAAATGTGTGGCAGGAAACAACGGTGGGCTCCGGCAATCCACTTTGAGGCTGTCCATGACGTGAAGCATGATTCCCAGGAGCCTCCCATCATTGCCGCACGAAAATATTAACGTGCAACCGACAACTGATCTTTGATTTGCTCTGAGGCCATTGGCTTATTTGGATCGAATGCCAGAGGAGGCAATCGTCCCATCTGGTTGCCACTGATGTCAACAGAGTTAGATCTTTAGGAAACATTGTCGATTGTCGCACCGTTGGATCTGGAGAGTGGACATACCCTCGTTGATAGGCTTGTAAGGTGCAGTGGAGATCCACTAAGATGGTCCTAGCCGTAAGGCTGATGGATGATTGGCCAATTGGACGTATGGATGGTGATCTTGTCTATAGCCAATCCCAAATCTTTCTATTTATTTCTTCGCGGCATTGGCACGTAATAGGGATCTACCCGCAATTGGCGAGGGCTGGCGACGTAACCCCTAATTGATTTTGGAGTTTTCTAAAAAATCGTGATTCTCCATGTCGATTGCTCTCCCAATGCATGTATTTTGTCCAACTCTTTGTCGGCCTCGATCTCAGAGGTCCTAAACTTCAGAACCCATCCACCACGCGAGGACTCATGCTGATGTTGCTTTAAGAAGGTCTGGATTTGGTCCTCAACGCTGATGGGCCTTCAAAATAGAGGTGTTGTCCTTAATGAAGATGGACCCGCTTGTACTGTCGATATGGTTGGCGGTTGGTCTGCTATATCTGGAGCTCCCCCCTAGTCCATGCTCAAATCAACCCCTGTATCCATTGGTATGGCTTCTTAGCGCGGAGGGGAGAATTGGGCATGACTGGTACGGGGATTTGTGGTCCGGCTTCCAACACTCGAACAGCTACTTTTTCATAGGCGATAATGGTCTCTTTAGCCTTTGCCAACTCGGTTGAAGCTGCTCCTTTGAACCTGTCAAAGCCGTCTTGAATCCCTGAAGGGCCACTTTGTATGTCTCCACTTTTTTGAAAAAATACGCAATCTTCATCGGTGTGACCGGATGATCTGGTATTTGCGTTTGGAGATACGCATCATGCTCAAGGGTGGTCGCATCCAATTCACTTTGAAGCCATGTGCGATCTTCTTCAACCATCTGTAATTGCCCCTTCAGTAGTTGCACCTGTTGCTTGGCATCTTGCATGGCCATATCCACCTGATCATGTGCAGTTTTTAGGGCGTTTTGCAGGGAGCTGATGTATTCTTCCAAGACATCAGCCTGTTGCTGGGCCAACTTCTATTCGGCTTCAGCCTTGTCTTTGTGTTGTTTGGCAATCTTCAACTCTCGATCCAGCTGGACAAGTTTCTGGCTGATCAAAGTGTTTTCGGACCCCAGATCAGAGATTCTCTGTTCCATTTCCTTCTTTTTATCTAGCATCGACTGGATCACTTGCGCAAGGCTTGAAACCAAACCTAGAGCATCCCCAGAATTGACGGTTGTGGAGGCGGTAGCAGCAGCAGGACCTGATGGAGCTGTCCTTGGTTGGCGTGGAAGAGGTGCCACTACATCTTCTTCTTCAAAATGGTCTTCCTCTTCAAACCCTTCAGGCATTGTGGCTTCAAACTATTTTGGTGATTTTACAGCCTTGTCGACCCGAAGTGCGGTTGGACTATCTTCCGTATGAGGTTGCTGGCTGACATCTTCAACACCAACAGTAGATTCATGGATATGTCCGAATCCTCTTCTAGAGATTGGAGTTCAAAGCGCCCAGGGCTCTGGGGCATTTCAAAAATTTTGGTGGCCCCAAGGGGATCGGAATTATCGAACATATCCATGAAAAACTGTGTGTTTGGTGAGGTGGCTTCGGTGTGTGGGGGTGAGGCGGCCTAGGCAGCTGTGATGGGAATGGTAGGCCCAATAGTCACAGACTATTCTTGAATGGAAGAAGAGGCGAGGGAAGCATCAGAGGCTTTGGGAATAGGAAGTTCAGTGCGAACAACAATAGGGGGTGGAAGCGCAGCTGACGAGGTATGCCTAATGCGACGTCGTGAGACGGAAGGCGAGTTAGGAATAACAATCTCGTTGTGTGGACGACAACGACTATGAGAACTCAAGGCCTGGTGAGATGACTCGGCCGGTTCTTCTTCGTAGACCGAAAGCACAAAATCCATGTGGAAGCCATGGATTCTGTTTTCTAAGTGAGAAGCAACTAAAAGGAACAATAAAGTGTAGGCAGCGAACTGCTGCTTAGTATTGGCCTTAATAGCTTGTTTGAACTCACCAGAAATAGTCTTGAACCAATTATACGGTTCAAGAGGGGATTTGGCTAACTTGGTGTGGGACTCCACTATCCTATGGAGGATCTGTGATATGATGCGGTCTTTCCTGAGGTTGTCAACCATCAAGAAGTTGTTCAGTAACTGGGCAGCAGTGTGGATTGAAGGTTCAGTGATGGCTTCCAGAAGGTAGCCATCATTGGTCCAGTGTAGATCGTTGGTGAGGTCAATATATGGCTTGATGGTCTGTTTGGCGTGCTTATGCTTGGGTGAGGCTTGCGTGCCAAATGCTATACCTATAGCTGCAAGGGCGGCCTCAGTGATGCGCACCTTAGTGTGAAAAGAAATTGTAAATGTGATGAAGATTTGACAAAATTCAAATAAATGTGATGAAGATTTGACAAAACTCAAATTTCATACACTCTATGACAAGTAGTTTATTGACAAAAAGCAAAAATAGATGTAAAAGCTCAAGAAAAATGTTAATATATCAAAATTTGAACAAGCTTCTTTCCCTAAAATCTCTAATCTTACTATGGGTGAATATCAATTGTAGTAAAAACTAAGATCTAATTGGAAGATGGAAATCTTAAAATGGATAGGTCATCTAGGATGATTGCCAAGAAATGTTTTCAGACTCATATCTTCTAATGGATATCATCGAAAGCAATCAAGCTCTTTCTATTTGAAAAATAAAGCATCTTTAAGCTACATCTAATCTCTAAAAAAAATTTCTCTCTTGATAAGGATGATCTCTTGCAAAGGGCGATGATCTCTTGCATGATAAGCATCGGCAAAATCATGTATTGGGATGGGGCACATACAGAAGGGGGTCGACAGATGGATCAAGGAGATGTTTCTCCCTCCTCTCTGCTAGGGGAAGTGGACATGGTTGGAGATCAAGATCTAATCTGTTGGGAAGTAGGCGGCGAGGTCGTCGTTCGGGAGGAGTATGTTGGGCTGGATGAGGGACTTTGATGAGTAGGCTGGGATGCACTCCTTGTGACCCTTACTACACATTGGTCAGGGGGAGTGGAGGCGTCTGAAAGTCAACATTTCGATGCCATGTGGGAAAATCAGGCTGTAATTTTGGATTGGAAGGTCTGAAATAGGATTAGGAAGCTGAGTAAAAGGGTCAGATGGCGAGTAATAGGCTGTGGGCGAGTAATAGGATCTGATGGCGAGTATAGGCGAGTAATAGGATTTGGTGCAGAATGGTGAGCACTAAAAAGACTCAAGACTTGTTATTCTCTAGACTTTCACTCCTTTACAACCAAATTTGTGTCTTTTTATCACAAATTGTAAGATATTAAAATATCTTGATCCATCATGAACAATCTCTCCAAGGTAGACAATCTACTTCTCAAGAAAATGGTAGAAAATGGCACCTAGATATTCACAAAGATCTCACTTGAAGCAAACTCAAAATAGGACTCCTCCCTATTCTATAAACCTTAGTGAGTTCTCAAAATGACCCTCTCACACTCACAAAGAAAGCTTGAATAGAATCAATTTGAGTCTTACACAACTTCCTTGCAAATTCTACACTCAATATAAGGAAAGTTGACCACTACAAGCAAAACAATATTACTCCATCTCTCCAAGTATTTGTCTCTGATAAGACCTAAAAAAATTCTTTTTAGACACCTAAAACTCAGTTCAAAACATTATATTTGATGATCCAATCTCAAACCTACCAATAGATTTGAAGTCTCTATTGATTGTTCTACACAATGTGGAAAAAATATCATCAGCATCTCGTAACATGCTAATTTCATCAGTATCTCATGACATGCTAATTTCGGTTTATCTCAAAGAAATGATCTCCTCTTTGGTCTTGCACAGTTTTACACGTGAGAAAGATTCTTGAGACACAAAATCAATGATTAATTTTAAGAAACCAATGCCATCAAGTGTTAAAGGCTCATCTCTCCAAAACTAACTCAAAATACTCAAAACTTGTTATTTTTGGACTTAAATCATGATCAAACACTCATCCTCTTGTACTTGGATCTGATACAATGTTGAATTTATGACATAAAGAACCTATAATGGATTCAATTAATCCACAAGAGCAATTGGAGCCATTTCCATCAAGGATTCTATCATCAAATGCAAGCTACAATTGATGCTACCTTGAAAACAAGCAAGAACAACCTAATATCCAAGTGATTTATGATCAAATGGGCTTTAAAAATGTGAAATTAAGCCTCCTATATGGAAAGAGACCTGAGCTCAAAGTACTAGCATTAATTGAAGCATTTGATCACAAAAATTGCATGTAAATAGAGAGAGACACAAGCTTGATGCAAATTTCACTCATCCTCTTGATTATTCACATCCAAATGAGCTCCAATTTGGAGTATGTACAAAAGGGAAGCAGCTCAAGCTGAGATGAACTATTTCACATGTGTGGGACAATAACTACACTTGTAATTTTTCCACTCATAAAGTCTCACCCTCATCTAAGGCCAACCAATGAAATTCACCTCTTGAAAAAAGCTAGAAATTGGTAAATTTGCCTTTTGGCTACAAAAGTTGACTATTTACCTACATGGCTCTTGATATTATGTATAGTACACTTTAAACCTA
Source organism: Diphasiastrum complanatum (assembly GCA_029204225.1). Classification (NCBI taxonomy): domain Eukaryota; kingdom Viridiplantae; phylum Streptophyta; class Lycopodiopsida; order Lycopodiales; family Lycopodiaceae; genus Diphasiastrum; species Diphasiastrum complanatum. The sequence continues at coordinate 11,329,902 of CM055109.1, forward strand.
TGCTTCACATGTGGGGATAGGCTCCACATAGATGGAATGAAATTATGTACATGAAATTTGGCCTAATCAAGTTAGTTTTTGCATTATTTCTCACAAGTTATAAGGACGTTTATCGCAAACCAAAGAAGTTTTGAATAAAGTTTTAGTTAATGGAAATTTTGGCATCTTAATTCATTGAAATAGAAAAATTTCTTAAATAATTGCTCCATTATTTTCCTATATTGATTTTTAATTAAAATTAATTAGAAATAAATATAGGTAATTGGAGAAGTCCAGATAAAGTCTCACAAAAATCAACTTGCAGGCGTCTGCAGAGAACCAAACCCAGAGGAAGATCAAGGTGCTACGCACAGATGGAGGGGGAGAGTACATCTCCACAGAATTCAAGGAGTTCAACCCGTAGAGCGCCTTGTGGATTTTACATACAAGGTGATGTTGCTTGCCATTGAGTTTGTATCCCTCTGGCTGCATCATGTAGATTTCCTCTTCGATGGTTCCATTAAGGAAAGCGGTCTGGACATCCATCTGGTGGACTTCAAGGTTTGTCACGGCTGCAAAGAAGAGGAGTAGGCGGATTGACGCATGTTTGACGATTGGGCTGAAGGTTTCTGAATAATCTAGGTCTGGAATCTGAGAAAAGCCTTTGGCGACTAGCCTGGCCTTGTAACGATTTAGCCTTCCTTCAACGTCGTACTTTCCCTTGAATATCCATTTGCATGGACTTGGTTTTCGGTCCTTTGAATTCGATACAGAGGGCTGCATCATACTCAACAAGTCTAGGAAAGTTTTAGCTTTCGGTAGACGATGTGGCTATCTTTATAAGCTTAGTCACTGCTTTTCGACAAATAGACAAGCTCTTCATACATCTACTTCTGAATCGACTGATATGCTTTGGCATTTCAGATTAGGCCATCTTAAATTCAAAAGAATTCAGCAAATGTCGACTTAAAATCTAGTGCAAGATATTCCTTCTGTAGCAAACCAACTTCTCCGTGTGAAAGCTGTATTATCAGTAACCATGCTAGAAGTCCTTCTATTTCTGATTCAGTTCATACTTTCAAAGGTTTGCATGATCTTGTACATAGTGACATTTGTGGCCCAATGCAGACTATTTTGACAGGGGGAGCTGTTTATTTTCTAACTTTTATTGATGATTTCTCTTATAGGACTGTCACCTATTTCTTGAAGAACAAATCCGAAGCATTCAAATTCTTCAAACAGTTCAAGGTGTCTACTAAAAATCAGACCCAAAGAAAGATCAAAGCTCTACATACTGATGGAGGGAGAGAATTCATCTCCACCGAATTCATGGATTTCTGGGCCAATGGAATACATCAGTGATACAAAACCAGCTACTCATCTCAGTCCAATGGTGTAGCTGAGAGGAAGAATCAGACACTCATTGAAAGTTCCAAGAGCATGCTGGCCCATGCCTCTCTTTCAAAAAAAATTTGGGCAGAAGCTGTTACTAAAGCTGCCTATCTACAAAATCGAACCATCACTAAGGCCCTCAATGGAGAAACACCTCATGAGGTGTCAAGAGGATTGAAGCCATCACTCAAGCATATTTGAGTGTTTTTGGATGCATTGCTTACTCTCAGATCCACGAAGATCTAAAAAAGAAGCTGGACGACACCAACAGAAAGTCGATTTTCATCAACTATTCCCCATATCACAAGGCGTACAAGCCCTACAACCTAGACACTCAAAAATCGTTCACCAGTAGAGATGTCATTTTCGTGGAAGACAAATTCTTTAACCACAAGGGGAAAGCTCCATCGACTTCCAATCCCAAAGTCAGCAACTTTGAACTTGAGACTGATCACAAGCTCGACACCGACTCCGACAATGAGTCTGAACCTCGACAAGTCAAACCAGATCAAAGGATCGAATTTCCACCCAGAAGATTGAACCGATCCAAACAACCTCCATCTCGATTTATGGATGATCCAGCCTGCTACTTTGTGCATAAACCAACCACTGTTTTTGAGGCAATGTCGACACCTGATGCTGACCAATGGAAAGCTGCACTGGACACTGAATTCGATTCTCTTATCGAGAATCAAACATGTACTTTACTGACCTGCCAAAGGATCGAAACCCAATTCTATGCAAATGGATATTCAAATCGAAGTATGATGCTGAAGGTAGATTAAATCGATACAAAGCCAGGCTTGTCGCCAAAGGCTCTCCCATATTTCAGATCTAGATTATTTGTAGACCTTCAGTCCTATCATTAGGCATACTTCGATTCAACTTCTACTCTCCTATGTGGTTGCAGCCGATCTCAAAGTCCATCAAATGGATGTCCAAACTGCCTTCCTCAATGGGACTATTAAAGAGAAAATCTATATGTCACAACCAAAAGGATACGAACTGAAGGGTAAGGAGCACCTAGTGCGCAAAATTCACAAGGCTCTCTATAGTCTGAAACAATCACCAAGAGTCTAGTTTCAGAAGACCAATGCATTTCTAGAATTGTTTTATTTCAAACTCGGCAGACTCGAATGTTTACTTCAAGTCTGTTTCTCGTTCCTTCATTATCATCACTCTCTATGTCAATCATACATTACTATTTAGTAACAACTTGAATTTATTGAAGGATATGAAATGCATGCTGGCACAAGAGTACAGAATGATTGATATGGATATGTCTCGGAATTCAAATCTATCGAGATAGACCCAACAGACAGATCTTTATCAGTCAAAAATGATATCTCATCAACGTGCTGAAAAAATATGGAATGACCAATTGCAAATTGAGCTACTTCCCACTCGACCCAGGTCTGAAGCTGTCAAGGGAGCAATGTCCACAAACCGAGACAGAGAAGGAGAAAATGAAGCAATATCCATTTCACTCCATTATCGGTTCATTAATGTATGCTATGCTTTGCACTCAATCAGCTCTCTCAGCCAATTTCTATTGAATCCAGGGGCCAGTCCATTGGAAAGCTCTCATGAAAGTTATGAAGTATGTCCAAGCAAAAAAGCATCTTAGAATCAGCCATGGAGGCAGCAAATCTGCCAATATTCTTGAAGGATACATAGATGTAGATTGAGCAAGAGATATCGACACCAGAAGATCGACTTCTAGATTTGTATTTTTATACAATCAAGGCCCAATCTCATGGAACAGCCAAACGCAAATCTCAGTAGCATTATCATCAACCGAATCAGAGTACATAGCTGCCATGAATGCTACCAAGGAGGCAATTTGGCTAAGAAACTTGCTTGTAGATATTGACCTTGCTCAGGAACATCCAACTACAATTTATTGTGATAATTAAAGCACAATACCACTCTCTCTAAATCCGATATTTTACTCTCGGACCAAACACATCGAAATCAAGTATCACTACCTTAGAGAAAAAGTGCAAAGCAAGGAAGTGTCATTGGTTTACTACAGGACAAAGTTAATGGCAACAGCATTGTCCAGGAATCACCACATCAGATTTAAAGACATGCTAAATCTGAAGATCCAAGTTTTTCAGGATCCACATTAAGGGGGAGTGTTGGATTTCAATGCTCAAGACCAAATCCATTGAGTAATGAGCATCCTGAAAAATTCAGCCGAAGTCGTTCCATCGACTTCGAAGTCACCGAAGTCCGAAGTCCGACTTATCGACTTCGACTTCACCATGTATATTATCAATGTTAAAGTCCATCAAAGCTCCCGACACATCAAAGTGCCAAACACATTCGACAAATTGAAGTGCCCGAAGTATCGAAGTACCTGACACATCGAGGTACCCGACTTATCGACTTCAAGTACATCACTGATAGTCCACCTAACTTGTATAGATATTTACAGTTAGATAAGATGGCCATCTAATGCATAAAGGCTACAACATGTTGCCCCTTGATTGTAGCATTCAACCTGTACAATTTTGTATTGGGCTCTCACTTAGAATTTGCTTTGCACAGGAACACAGATCATGCTACACAGTAACACAGACGTAAAATCACTCTCCTCAGCAAGCTCACATAGCAACTATATTTTTCAAAATGAAATTACACTGTACATATAGTTGTTCACTCAGGCAACCCATGCATGACCCAGGTTGCCGTTGTCGGGACGTGTGTCCCGTCGACTTGCCTCGTGGCGAGGCCAACTGATCCTTATCCACTGATAGTACCCACAGTACAGTAACACAGTGATTCTAACTTTAATTCTAACTCTCACCCTTAAAGTAGAGTCACTTTTTATACAGTCATATACATAGCTTTAAAGTCAACAAACTTTAAATACAAAAAGTTTTGATCTAAACTTATCAAACTTTTCTCCAGTAAGTGGCTTAGTGAAAATATCAGCTAGTTGTTCTTCTGTGCTACAATGAACAACATGAATTTCATGACTTAGCAGCCTTTCACGTATGAAGTGATATTGAATCTCAATGTGTTTAGTTCTCACATGGAACACTGGATTTTTTGCTAGCTGAATGCCACTCTGACTGTCGCTATGAAAAGTTGTGGGATTTTTCTGCTTCATGCCAATCTCTTCCAAGATTTGTCTCAACCATATAGCTTCTTGTGCAGCACTACACATTGCCTTATACTCAGCTTCTGTGGTGGAAAGAGCAATTGTACTTTGCTTCTTACTAGACCAGGAAAAGCAATTACCACAAAACTGGAATATATATCCTGTGGATCTACGATCATCATAGTCACCTCCACAGTCCGCATCCACATAGCCACACAACTCAGGTAAACCATCATGCTTCCTATAAATCAAGCCATACTCTGATGTGCCTTTCACATAACGCAAAATGCGTTTAGCTGCTTTCCAATGCGTTTCCGTAGGTGCTGCCATAAACTGACTTACAATGCCAACAACATAGCATATATCTGGTCTAGTTGTGGTAAGGTAAATCAAGCTGCATCAAATGACTGTGATTCATCAAGCTTAGAAAGCTTTTTACCTGGTTCAATAGGAGTGTTCACTGGCTTGCAATCCTGCAACCTAAACCTGTGTAGTAACTCTTTGACATATTTCACTTGTGTTAAACCCACTTCATGTCCTTTTTGCCACACTTCTACTCCAAGGCAGTAATGCATCAGGCTGAGATCCGTCATCTCAAATTGTTCCATGAGGTCTTTCTTGATTATGTCTATCATCTCTTGATTATTTCCCGTAATAATCAAGTCATCAACATAAAGAGCAATCAAAGCAACCATACCATCAAAGCATAAGACATATAGATTTGGATCAGAATGTGTTCTCACCATCCCCTTTGAACGAAAGTAGGCATCAATCCTGCTATACCACGCATGAGGTGCTTGTTTAAGACCATAAAGCGATTCCTTCAAGCGACATACTTTATTTTCCTGTCCTTTCGTTACAAAGCCTTCAGGTTGATCCATGAAAACTTCTTCTTCTAACTCACCATTTAGAAAAGCAGATTTCACATCCATCTGATGCAAAGGCCAACCAAAATGTGAAGCTAAAGCAATAAGTAGACGTAGAGTATTCCACTTACACACCGGCGCAAAGGTCTCCTCATAGTCAATGCCTTTATTTTGTGCGTACCCTTTGATTACCAATCTTGCTTTGTGCTTTGCTATGCTTCCAACTGCATGGTACTTAGTTCTATATACCCATTTGCAACCAATGGGTTTCTTGCCAACTGGTGGTTCTACTAAGTCCCATGTGCTATGCTTAGCAATTGACTCCATCTCCTCTCCCGTGGCCTTGATCCAAATGTCATCATCATTCGCTTCACCATAAGTCGAAGGTTCTTTGCTTTGAATAATGCTAGATAACAGAGCATAATTTGCTTCATACCTTTCAGGTAGTATCTTCTCTCTTGTTGATCTTCGTAGTTCTCCCTGGTCAGATGATCCTGGAAAGTCATCCATATCACGGCTCTCCATCAATATCTCAAACCACTTAGGGAGCTTTCTGTCAGGTGATCGGCTTCCTGGTGAAAATGTATCCCACGATACATCCTTCTCCTTGCGTTTGTCACCTGCAATGAGCTCGTCAAAGGTTGGCAATCTTTCTCTTGATGCTATTCCGCTCACAAACATCTGATAGGGTTCTGCAATGCCGCATAATGCATTATGCACCAGCTCCACATCACATATGCGTTCTCCAATAGAATGCAGTTCATCTCTCATTGTCTTGATTCTGGTCATGTACGTCTGAATGTGCTCTCCTCGATCCATGCGGGCACTATTCAACTTTGACTTCAAAAACATGATTCTTGACGGATTTGACGTCTCGAACTGCTCCTTTAGCACATCCCATGCCTGTCTGGGTGTAACAGCATCACAAATGTGGGTAATGATGTGATCCTTCACTGACAAGTTAATGAAGGTCAAAGCTTTCCTCAACTTTTTGTCGAACATTTTGATGTCTGCTTCATTTGGCGGCCTTCTCTCATCACCTGTGATGACTTCCCACACATCTTTCTCCATCAGTATGTTTTTCATTTTGAGTTTCCACACTGCATAGTTGGAAATCTCGTCCAATTTGCTACTTTCACTCAAAATGGACTCTCCCATGTTTGCCATCGCAAAACTGCTTAAAACTTCTGCCTTAGGCTAAGAACAGTATGTCGAGGCCAACAATGATGTCAGAAGTTGAAAATAATGACCTACACTTTTTTTCTTACCAGGCCACTCGCTGCTTTTCAACCAATTTGAAAGCCAAATCGGCGTCGTCTTCCGAAATGCACTCAGTCGTCAATTCCCAACAACGTGCCCAGTGGAATGGTGAAACTACTTCTGGCGTACTCCGAACACTTTCTCCACTGCAACCGCTCTATTTTGTTGTACCGTACTTGCAGGTACAGTCCGGGTGCCCTTTGTTTGGAGGTTATAGCCTTTCGTTTGGGCCAAAACGGGCAAAGGACCCAAAAATAGGGACTTTTCTAGCTTTTGAACTGTTTCTTCACTTTGAAGAAACTTCACTCTTCACTTGTGAAGGGACCCAGCTCAATTTTCAGTATGAAAATTTTTAATGAAGTTGAAGGCCAAAATGCACTTCCATTCTTCAGGACCCTGTTTAAAGCTCATCCAATGGCTGAACCAAATCTTGTGGTTCAAATTTCTCTCCCATCACAGATTCTGGACCGTTGATTCACTTGACACCTCATGTAAAGGTTCAAAGTACATCTGGGCATCGAACCGAACTCCTGCATACGCTAAGAACTTAGGTACACTGAGTTCTTCATCGTGTTGGGCGCGCGAACTGCCTGCGGCTGCGCCTCCCTTCTCTCAAAAAGATCAGATCAACATCTCCTGTGGATCGTTTTGAGCATGATCTGAGGCCTGGAGTAGGGTCGCCCTACTGAATCCATGACTATAGAATGTTCAGTCAGGAAATTCCGTGGAGAAACGGTGATTTTAGCTCAACTTGACAAAGTGGCTGTTTTCACTTTTTTACCGCAAATCTGCTAGGTTAACTGTCTGGAGACAAATCTCTTACATAAACCTAAGAATCTCTCCATGGCTGATTGACATTGTGATTAGCTTCCTTCCTGTCCTTACGGCATCCAAAACGGTGCACAGACAACGAAGAAATCACCAGTTATGTATAAAAACCGTAACCCCAAGTCCGGTTTCAATTTTCAGCTGGCTTCGAAATTGTCAATTTTTCACCAAATTTTTCCCGGTCTGATGCTATGCACAGGCTAATAATCCCTCTGCTGAGCTTAGCAAGCCTCTATAAATTAGAAACCGTGCACCAGTGCTTCTCTTTCCGTCTTCAACCAGCCGTAAAACCCCGAACTCTCAGAAGACAGTTCTTCCGAAGCTCTCTTCAACGGCGACACTGTACTGTGTACACTCCCTGTACGCCTCTGATACCAACTTAGAATTTGCTTTGCACAGGAACACAGATCATGCTACACAGTAACACAGACAGAAAATCACTCTCCTCAGCAAGCTCACATAACAACTGTATTTTTCAAAATGAAATTACACTGTACATATAGTTGTTCACTCAGGCAACCCATGCATGACCCAGGTTGCCGTTGGCGGGACGCGTGTCCCATCGACTTGCCTCGTGGCGAGGCCAACTGATCCTTATCCACTGATAGGACCCACAGTACAGTAACACAATGATTCTAACTTTAATTCTAACTCTCTCTTACTCCATCCACAATAACTTTGAACTTTTGGTTCACATCCTTCACAAAGCAACGATCATGGGCGAATTCTACTTTCAACTTTTGATCAGTAATGACTCCAACAGAAAGTAGATTTTTCTTCAAACCTGGTACGTAAAGTATCTCCCTGATCATCCTACTTTTGCCATCAGGTAGTTGGATTGAAACGGTTCCTATCCCCTTGATCTTGCACACCTCGCCATTTGCTTGTGAAACGGACATTCCATTATCCAACACTTTCATGCTACTGAACCAATTCTTGTTACCTGTCATGTGTCTTGTGGCTCCCGAGTCAATATACCACGCTTGATTATCTTGATTAGATGACAATGCAGATACGAAGATGCTAGAGTCTTCAATCTCACCCTCATCAACAAGGTTACCTGCTTGTTTTGGTTTCCCCTTGCTTTGTTCTGCCAGGAATTTGCGACATTCACTCTTCCAATGGCCCTTTTTACCACATTGGAAGCACTTGCCTTTCTTCTTGGTCTTACTGGAAGATCCCTCATCCTCCTGAGACTTGACAAATTGCTGCTTAGACTTCTTCTTGCTCTTGCCCTTGCCCTTGCCTTGTTTTTGGCATGTCGCAAGTGCCTAATTGTCAGTATTTTGACGTCTAGCTTTCACCATTTCTCGCCGTTGCTCTTCATGCATCAAGATTCCTGTGAGCTCGTCAAAGGTTGGCAATCTTTCTCTTGATGTTATTCCGCTCACAAACATCTGATAGGGTTCTGCAATGCCACACAATGCATTGTGCACCAGTTTCACATCACGTATGCGCTCACCAATAGAATGCAGTTCATCCGTCATTGTCTTGATTCTGGTCATGTACGTCTGAATGTGCACTCCTTGTTCCATTCGAGCACTATTCAGCTTTGACTTCAGAAACATGATTCTTGACGGATTTGACGTCTCGACTACTCCTTTACCACATCCCATGCCTGTCTGGGTGTAACAGCATCACAAATGTGGGTAATGATATGATCCTTCACTGACAAGTTAATGAAGGTCAAAGCTTTCCTCATCTTTTTTGTCGAACTCTTTGATATCCGCTTCATTTGGCGGACTTCTCTCATCAACTGTGACGACTTCCCACACGTCTTTCTCCATCAGTATGTTTTTCATTTTGAATTTCCACACTGCATAGTTGGAAATCCCGTCCAATTTGCTACTTTCACTCAAAATGGATTGTCCCATGTTTTCCACCGCAAAACTGCTTGAAACTTCTGTCGTAGGCTAAAAACAGTATGCCGAGGCCAACAGTGATGTCAGAAGTTGAAAATAATGACCTGCACTTTTTCCCTTACCAAGCCACTCACCGCTTTTCCACCAATTTGAAAGCCAAATCGGTGTCGCCTTCCCCTCCACTGCAACCGCTCTGTTTTGTTGTACCGTACTTGCAGGTACAGTCCGGGTGCCCTTCGTTTGGAGGTTATAGCCTTTCGTTTGGGTCAAAACGGGCAAAGGGCCCAAAAATAGGTATTTTCTTTGTTTTTGAGCTATTTCTTCACCTTGAAGAAACTTCACTGTTCACTTGTGAAGGGACCCAACTCCCATTTCAGTATGAAATTTTTTATGAAGTTGAAGGCCAAAATGCACTTCACTCCTTCAGGGCCCTCTTCAACAACCCTTCAGACTCCATCCAATGGTTGATTTTCATCCAACTGTGGATATCTCTCTTGGGTAGCACAATCGAGCTGTTGATCTTGAAACTTCTCTATCCAATGGATCTGAGCACTCTTGTGCACTAATGGAGACTCTTAGAAGCGCTTTCCACTTCGAAACACAATGGTTTTACCTTGCTTCGTTGCGCGAACATACCCGCGACCTCCTTGTCTATGGCTGCACCTCCCCAAGCTGCCTGTTGCTCAATCAAACGCGATTTTAGAACAATTTCAGCATAATCTGAGGCCTGGAGCAGGGTCGCCCTACTGATTCCTAATCTATAGAGTATTCAAACATGAAATTCTGTGGAGAAACGATGATTTTAGCTCAACTTAACAAAGTGGCTTTTTTTCACCTTTTTTCGCAAATCTGCTAGGTTAACTGTCTGGAGACAAATCTCTTACATAAACCTCAGAATCTCTCCATGGTTGGTTGAAAATACAATTAGCTTCCTTCCTATCCTTACGGCATCCAAAACGGTGCACTTACAACGAAGACATTACCAGTTATGTGTAGAAAACCCTAACCCCAAACCCATTTTCAACTGGTTTCGAAATTGTCAATTTTTCACCAAGTTTTACCATGTCTGATGCTATGCACATGCTACTAATCCCTCTACTGAACTTGGCAAGCTTCTATAAACTAGAAACTGTGCACCAGTGCTTCTCTTTCCGTCTTCAACCTGTCGTAAACCCCAAACTCTCGGAAGACAATTCTCCTGAAGCTCTCTTCAATGGCGATGCTGTATGTGTACACTCCCTGTACGACTCTGATACCAACTTAGAATTTGCTTTGCACAGGAACACAGATCATGCTACACAGTAACACAGACAGAAAACACTCTCCACTGCAAGCTCACATAGCAACTGTATTTCTCAAAATGAAATTACACTATACATATAGTTGTTCACTCAGGCAACCCATGCATGACCCAGGTTGTCGTTGGCGGGACGTGTGTCCCGTCGACTTGCCTCGTGGCGAGGCCAACTGATCCTTATTCACTGATAGGACCCATAGTACAGTAGCACAGTGATTCTACTTTAATTCTAACTCTTTTCACAAGTGTGCTAGTTCTAACTAACAAAGTACAAATCATCATGCATGTGTCCATTACACTTTGTGCATGCCTTTCATGTCACTATGGATCACTTACGATTAATGCATGTGAATTGCCACGAGTTTCTACAAGCATGACTTTGCTAATTCTATGTCTACAAACTATATGCGGGGTTGTATTCTTCAATCTAGATATTACATAACCATGTAGCTCGAGTGCTGTGTAGGCCAAACTTGGCATTTTGCATTTATGAGCTACATACTTGCATGGTACAACATTTGTAGCAAGCCAAGGAATCAATATGGATTGTTTTTTCAATTTTAACAACCATCACATCGGTTAGATCCCTTATCAGATCCAGCATCTGATCACCTACACATCGAAAGTGCTTACAAGAAATATACTTGAGAAAAAAGAATTAGAAAAAGAACAAAAATATTAAAAATAGTCCTAATTCCTGTTCCGTTGTATGCATCTGAGATACAGAAGGAGATTATCCACCTTGGATCTCCTTGAACTCAAAGAGTTTGTCAACGTGAAGAGCCAAGCATTAAGAGAAACTGAGCACCAAAGACTAATCATCACCACTCTCCCTTCTTCATGTTTCTTATTCACAAAGAAATCAACCAAGAGCTGACATTTTTTACCTTTAGTTTGCTAAAAATATAGGTGCTCATGTAGACTACAAAATTTCAATTTCTTTTTTTCCTTTTCAACAAAACCCTAACCCTGGGGATTTACTTCCTTCAATCTAGTAAATTGGGATTTACTATGCAATTTTGTGCCCTCAATAACCAGAAATAAGGCTAGTTAAGTTGTGCCTTGTCCAAAAAAGCAACATGTGGCTCATCAATGTTGTGTGCCCACGTGACCTTCAACCAAAATGAAGGTGTAACTAAGTGTTTTACAAAAGGAGTCTTTAGCACTTTGTCACATAAGTGGTAAGCTATCGTGATGATGTGGTAAAAGATGAGGTTTCAGATCTTTTATATCCCTCACAATGATCTGTTGGCTTATATGCCACACCCTATGTCTTTGCAATTCAACATTCATAAATGGTGTTGTAGTTATGAATGGTTCCGAGATCAAACAACAATCTAGGAATGAACTGCTGTATATCCCAGCAAACTAGGTAGAAGATGGACTCTTCTCCATATTTCCATCTTTAATTCAACTTTCTTTGCAGCTTCTTTCCATAAACTGATCTCAGTGAATGAGAGAGTTCGGGGTTTTACGGCGGGTTGAAGACGGAAAGAGAAGCACTGGTGCACGGTTTCTAATTTATAGAGGCTTCCTTATCTCAACAGAGGGATTATTAGCCTGTGCATAGCATCAGACAGGGAAAAATTTGGTGAAAATTTGACAATTTCGAAGCCAGCTGAAAATTGAAACCGGACTTGGGGTTACGGTTTTTATACATAACTGGTGATTTCTTCGTTGTCTGTGCACCGTTTTGGATGCCGTAAGGATAGGAAGGAAGCTAATCACAATGTCAATCAGCCATGGAGAGATTCTTAGGTTTATGTAAGAGATTTGTCTCCAGACAGTTAGCCTAGCAGATTTGCGGTAAAAAAGTGAAAAAAGCCACTTTGTCAAGTTGAGCTAAAATCACCGTTTCTCCATGGAATTTCCTGACTGAACATTCTATAGTCATGGATTCAGTAGGGAGACCCTGCTCCAGGCCTCAGATCATGCTCAAAACGATCCACAGGAGAGCCTGATCTGATCTTTTTGAGAGAAGGGAGGCGCAGCGGCAGGCAGGGAAGTCGCGGGCAGTTCGCGCGCCCAACGCGATGGAGAACTCAGTGTACCTAAGTTCTTAGCGTATGCAGGAGTTCCATTCGATGCCCAGATGTACTTTGAACCTTTAGATGAGGTGTCAACTGAATCAACGGTCCAGAATTCGTGATGGGAGAGAAATTTGAACCACAAGATTTGGTTCAGCCATTGGATGAGCTTTAAACAGGGTCCTGAAGAATTGAAGTGCATTTTGGCCTTCAACTTCATTAAAAATTTTCATACTGAAAATTGAGTTGGGTCCCTTCACAAGTGAAGAGTGAAGTTTCTTCAAAGTAAAGAAACAGTTCAAAAGCTAGAAAAGTCCCTATTTTTGGGTCCTTTGCCCGTTTTGGCCCAAACGAAAGGCTATAACCTCCAAACAAAGGCCACCCGGACTGTACCTGCAAGGCTTTGTAACGAAAGGACAGGCAAATAAAGTATGTCGCTTGAAGGAATCGCTTTATGGTCTTAAACAAGCACCTCATGCGTGGTATAGCAGGATTGATGCCTACTTTCGTTCAAAGGGGATGGTGAGAACACATTCTGATCCAAATCTATATGTCTTATGCTTTGATGGTATGGTTGCTTTGATTGCTCTTTATGTTGATGACTTGATTATTACGAGAAATAATCAAGAGATGATAGACATAATCAAGAAAGACCTCATGGAACAATTTGAGATGACGGATCTCAGCCTAATGCATTACTGCCTTGGAGTAGAAGTGTGGCAAAAAGGACATGAAGTGGGTTTAACACAAGTGAAATATGTCAAAGAGTTACTACACAGGTTTAGGTTGCAGGATTGCAAGCCAGTGAACACTCCTATTGAACCAAGTAAAAAGCTTTCTAAGCTTGATGAATCACAGTCATTTGATGCAGCTTGATTTACCTTACCACAACTAGACCAGATATATGCTATGTTGTTGGCATTGTAAGTCAGTTTATGGCAGCACCTACGGAAACGCATTGGAAAGCAGCTAAACGCATTTTGCGTTATGTGAAAGGCACATCAGAGTATGGCTTGATTTATAGGAAGCATGATGGTTTACCTGAGTTGTGTGGCTATGTGGATGCGGACTGTGGAGGTGACTATGATGATCGTAGATCCACCACATGATATATATTCCAGTTTTGTGGTAATTGCTTTTCCTGGTCTAGTAAGAAGCAAAGTACAATTGTTTTTTCCACCACAAAAGCTGAGTATAAGACAATGTGTAGTGCTACACAAGAAGCTATAAGGTTGAGACAAATCCTGGAAGAGATTGGCATGAAGCAGAAAAATCTCACAACTTTTCATAGCGACAGTCAGAGTGGCATTCAGCTAGCAAAAAATCCAGTGTTCCATGCGAGAACTAAACACATTGAGATTCAATATCACTTCATACGTGAAAGGCTGCTAAGTCGTAAAATTCATGTTGTTCATTGTAGCACAGAAGAACAACTAGTTGATATTTTCACTAAGCCACTTACTGGAGAAAAGTTTGATAAGTTTAGATCAAAACTTTTTATATTTAAAGTTTGTTGACTTTAAAGCTATGTATATGACTGTATAAAAAGTGACTCTACTTCAAGGGTGAGAGTTAGAATTAAAGTTAGAATCATTGTGTTACTGTAATGTGGGTACTATCAGTGGATAAGGATCAGTTGGCCTCACCACGAGGCAAGTCGACGGGACACGCGTCCCACCAACGGCAACCTAGGTGATGCATGGGTTGCCTGAGTGAACAACTATATGTACAGTGTAATTTCATTTTGAAAAATATAGTTGCTATGTGAGCTTGCTGAGGAGAGTGATTTTACGTCTGTGTTACTGTGTAGCATGATCTGTGTTCCTGTGCAAAGCAAATTCTAAGTGAGAGCCCAATACAAAATTGTACAGGTTGAATGCTACAATCAAGGGGCAACATGTTGTAGCCTTTATGCATTAGATGGCCATCTTATCTAACTGTAAATATCTATACAAGTTAGGTGGACTATCGATGATGTACTTGAAGTCGATAAGTCGGGTACCTCGATGTGTCAGGTACTTCGATACTTCGGGCACTTCAATTTGTCGAATGTGTTTGGCACTTTGATGTGTCGGGAGCTTTGATGGACTTTAACATTGATTATATACATGGTGAAGTCGAAGTCGATAAGTCGGACTTCGGACTTCGGTGACTTCGAAGTCGATGGAACGACTTCGGCTGAATTTTTCAGGATGCTCATTACTCAATGGATTTGGTCTTGAGCATTGAAATCCAACACTCCCCCTTAATGTGGATCCTGATAAACTTGGATCTTTAGATTTAGCATGTCTTTAAATCTGATGTGGTGATCCCTGGACAATGCTGTTGCCATTAACTTTGTCCTATAGTAAACCAATGACACTTCCTTGCTTTGCACTTTTTCTCTAAGGTAGTGATACTTGATTTCGATGTGTTTGGTCCGAGAGTAAAATATCGTTAGAGAGAGTGCTATTGTGCTTTAATTATCACAATAAATTGTAGTTGGATGTTCCTGAGCAAGGTCAATATCTACAAGCAAGTTTTTTAGCCAAATTGCCTCCTTGGTAGCATTCATGGCAGCTATGTACTCTGATTCGGTTGATGATAATGCTACTGAGGTTTGCATTTGGCTGTTCCATGAGATTGGGCCTTGATTGTATAAAAATACAAATCTAGAAGTCGATCTTCTGGTGTCGATATCTCTTGCTCAATCTGCATCTATGTATCCTTCAAGAATATTGGCAGATTTGCTGCCTCCATGGCTGATGCTAAGATGCTTTTTTGCTTGGACATACTTCATAACTTTCATGAGAGCTTTCCAATGGACTAGCCCTGGATTCAATAGAAATTGGCTGAGAGAGCTGATTGAGTGCAAAGCATAGCATACATTAATGAACCAATAATGGAGTGAAATGGATGTTCATTCATTTTCTCCTTCTCCGTCTCGGTTTGTGGACATTGCTCCCTTGACAGCTTCAGACCTGGGTCGAGTGGGAAGTAGCTCAATTTGCAATTGGTCATTTCATATTTTTTCAGCACGTTGATGAGATATCATTTTTGACTGATAAAGATCTGTCTGTTGGGTCTATCTCGATAGATTTGAATTCCGAGACATATCCATATCAATCATTCTGCACTCTTGTGCCAGCATGCATTTCATATCCTTCAATAAATTCAAGTTGTTACTAAATAGTAATGTATGATTGACATAGAGAGTGATGATAATGAAGGAACGAGAAACAGACTTGAAGTAAACATTCGAGTCTGCCGAGTTTGAAATAAAACAATTCTAGAAATGCATTGGTCTTCTGAAACTAGACTCTTGGTGATTGTTTCAGACCATAGAGAGCCTTGTGAATTTTGCACACTAGGTGCTCCTTATCCTTCAGTTCGTATCCTTTTGGTTGTGACATATAGATTTTCTCTTTAATAGTCCCATTGAGGAAGGCAGTTTGGACATCCATTTGATGGACTTTGAGATCGGCTGCAACCACATAGGAGAGTAGAAGTTGAATCGAAGTATGCCTAATGATAGGACTGAAGGTCTACAAATAATCTAGATCTGAAATATGGGAGAGCCTTTGGCGACAAGCCTGGCTTTGTATCAATTTAATCTACCTTCAGCATCATACTTCGCTTTAAATATCCATTTGCATAGAATCGGGTTTCGATCCTTTGGCAGGTCAGTAAAGTACATGTTTGATTCTCGATAAGAGAATCGAATTCAGTGTCCAGTGCAGCTTTCCATTGGTCAGCATCAGATGTCGACATTGCCTCAAAAACAGTGGTTGGTTTATGCACAAAGTAGCAGGCTGGATCATCCACAAATCGAGATGGAGGTTGTTTGGATCGGTTCAATCTTCTGGGTTGAACTTCGATCCTCTGATCTGGTTCGACTTGTCGAGGTTCGGACTCATTGTCGGAGTCGGTGTTGAGCTTGTGATCAGTCTCAAGTTCGAAGTTGCTGACTTTGGGATTGGAAGTCGATGGAGCTTTCCCCTTGTGGTTGAAGAATTTGTCTTCCACGAAAATGACATCTCTAGTAGTGAACGATTTTTGAGTGTCTAGGTTGTAGAGCTTGTACACCTTGTGATATGGGGAATAGTTGATGAAAATCGACTTTCTGTTGGTGTCGTCCAGCTTCTTTTTTAGATCTTCGTGGATCTGAGAGTAAGCAATGCATCCAAAAACACTCGAATATACTTGAGTGATGGCTTCAATCCTCTTGACACCTCATGAGGTGTTTTTCCATTGAGGGCCTTAGTGATGGTTCGATTTTGTAGATAGGCAGCTTTAGTAACAGCTTCTGCCCAAAAATTCTTTGAAAGAGAGGCATGGGCCAGCATGCTCTTGGAACTTTCAATGAGTGTCTGATTCTTCCTCTCAGCTACACCATTGGACTGAGATGAGTAGCTAGTTTTGTATCACTGATGTATTCCATTGGCCCAGAAATCCATGAATTCGGTGGAGATGAATTCTCTCCCTCCATCAGTATGTAGAGCTTTGATCTTTCTTTGGGTCTGATTTTTAGTAGACACCTTGAACTGTTTGAAGAATTTGAATGCTTCGGATTTGTTCTTCAAGAAATAGGTGACAGTCCTATAAGAGAAATCATCAATAAAAGTTAGAAAATAAACAGCTCCCCCTGTCAAAATAGTCTGCATTGGGCCACAAATGTCACTATGTACAAGATCATGCAAACCTTTGAAAGTATGAACTGAATCAGAAATAGAAGGACTTCTAGCATGGTTACTGATAATACAGCTTTCACACGGAGAAGTTGGTTTGCTACAGAAGGAATATCTTGCACTAGATTTTAAGTCGACATTTGCTGAATTCTTTTGAATTTAAGATGGCCTAATCTGAAATGCCAAAGCATATCAGTCGATTCAGAAGTAGATGTATGAAGAGCTTGTCTATTTGTCGAAAAGCAGTGACTAAGCTTATAAAGATAGCCACATCGTCTACCGAAAGCTAAAACTTTCCTAGACTTGTTGAGTATGATGCAGCCCTCTGTATCGAATTCAAAGGACCGAAAACCAAGTCCATGCAAATGGATATTCAAGGGAAAGTACGACGTTGAAGGAAGGCTAAATCGTTACAAGGCCAGGCTAGTCGCCAAAGGCTTTTCTCAGATTCCAGACCTAGATTATTCAGAAACCTTCAGCCCAATCGTCAAACATGCATCAATCTGCCTACTCCTCTCCTTTGCAGTCGCGACAAACCTTGAAGTCCACCAGATGGATGTCCAGACCACTTTCCTTAATGGAACCATCGAAGAGGAAATCTACATGATGCAGCTAGAGGGATACGAACTCAATGGCAAGCAACATCACCTTGTATGTAAAATCCACAAGGCGCTCTACGGGTTGAACTCCTTGAATTCTGTGGAGATGTACTCTCCCCCTCCATCTGTGCGTAGCACCTTGATCTTCCTCTGGGTTTGGTTCTCTGCAGACGCCTGCAAGTTGATTTTTGTGAGACTTTATCTGGACTTCTCCAACTACCTATATTTATTTCTAATTAATTTTAATTAAAAATCAATATAGGAAAATAATGGAGCAATTATTTAAGAAATTTTTCTATTTCAATGAATTAAGATGCCAAAATTTTCGTTAACTAAAACTTTATTCAAAACTTCTTTGGTTTGCGATAAACGTCCTTATAACTTGTGAGAAATAATGCAAAAACTAACTTGATTAGGCCAAATTTCATGTACATAATTTCATTCCATCTGTGTGGAGCCTATCCCCACATGTGAAGCATAGGTTTAAAGTGTACTATACATAATATCAAGAGCCATGTAGGTAAATAGTCAACTTTTGTAGCCAAAAGGCAAATTTACCAATTTCTAGCTTTTTTCAAGAGGTGAATTTCATTGGTTGGCCTTGGATGAGGGTGAGACTTTATGAGTGGAAAAATTACAAGTGTAGTTATTGTCCCACACATGTGAAATAGTTCATCTCAGCTTGAGTTGCTCCCCTTTTGTACATACTCCAAATTGGAGCTCATTTGGATGTGAATAATCAAGAGGATGAGTGAAATTTGCATCAACCTTGAGTCTCTCTCTATTTACATGCAATTTTTGTGATCAAATGCTTCAATTAATGCTAGTACTTTGAGCTCAGGTCTCTTTCCATATAGGAGGCTTAATTTCACATTTTTAAAGCCCATTTGATCATAAATCACTTGGATATTAGGTTGTTCTTGCTTGTTTTCAAGGTAGCATCAATTGTAGCTTGCATTTGATGATAGAATCCTTGATGGAAATGGCTCCAATTGCTCTTGTGGATTAATTGAATCCATTTTAGGTTCTTTATGTCATAAATTCAACATGGTATCAGATCCAAGTACAAGAGGATGAGTGTTTGATCATGATTTAAGTCCAAAAATAACAAGTTTTGAGTATTTTGAGTTAGTTTTGGAGAGGTGAGCCTTTAACACTTGATGGCATTGGTTTCTTAAAATTAATCATTGATTTTGTGTCTCAAGCATCTTTCTCACGTGTAAAACTGTGCAAGACCAAAGAGTAGATCATTTCTTTGAGATAAACCGAAATTAGTATGTCATGAGATACTGATGAAATTAGCAATGAAATTAGCATGTTACGAGATGCTGATGATATTTTTTCCACATTGTGTAGAACAATCAATAGAGATTTCAAATCTATTGGTAGGTTTGAGATTGGATCATCAAATATAATGTTTTGAACTGAGTTTTAGGTGTCTAAAAAGTGTTTTTTTAGGTCTTATCAGAGATCAATACTTGGAGAGATGGAGTAATATTGTTTTGCTTGTAGTGGTCAACTTTTCTTATATTGAGTGTGGAATTTGCAAGGAAGTTGTGTGAGACTCAAATTGATTCTATTCAAGCTTTCTTTGTGAGTGTGAGAGGGTCATTTTGAGAACTCACTAAGGTTTATAGAATAGGGAGGAGTCCTATTTTGAGTTTGCTTCAAGTGAGATCTTTGTGAATATCTAGGTGCCATTTTCTACCATTTTCTTGAGAAGTAGATTGTCTACCTTGGAGAGATTGTTCATGATGGATCAAGATATTTTAATATCTTACAATTTGTGATAAAAAGACACAAATTTGGTTGTAAAGGAGTGAAAATCTAGAGAATAACAAGTCTTGAGTCTTTTTAGTGCTCACCATTCTGCACCAAATCCTATTACTCGCCATCACATCCTATTACTCGCCCAGAGCCTATTACTCGCCATCTGACCCTTTTACTCACCTACAGCTTCCTAATCCTATTTCAGACCTTCCAATCCAGAAATACAGCCTGATTTTCCCACATGGCATCGAAATGTTGACTTTCAGACGCCTTCGCTCCCTCTGACCAATGTGTAGTAAGGGTCACAAGGACTGCATCCCAGCCTACCCATCAGAGTCCCTCATCCAGCCCAACATACTCCTCTCGAATGACGACCTCGCCGCCTACTTCCCAACAGATTAGATCTTGATCTCCAACCATGTCCACTTCCCCTAGCAGAGAGGAGGGAGAAACATCTCCTTGATCCCTCTGCCGACCCCCTTCTGTATGTGCCCCATCCCAATACATGATTTTGCCGATGCTTATCATGCAAGAGATGATCGCCCTTTGCACAGATGGTTGCCTTGTAGTTTTGACTGCTGCGTGCCTAGCCAACATGCAAGTACCCCTCACACAAGACAATTTTGTGGTCCAGAGGGCCTTCACTACCTTCGATACCAACTACTTCTCAGTCACCCACAAGGGACATGATTATGACGTCCCCCTTGGCGCTCAACCTTCCCCACACCACCAACCTACCACTAAGATGCACCCTTGCCAAATATGACATCTTTGCATTTTTCCACCCTGACCGAGACGACATCCGAACAAAGACCAATGATGGATATCTGATTGCGCAGATCAGAAATCGCAACCTCCGAGAGGCGATAGAATTTAATGTTGATAAATCAAGTCTTTCAAAGCATGAGAGAAAGGGTGAGAGTGCCCAAGATTATGTTCTTAGGGTGAAGTCACTAACTATGGAGCTTGGATCTATTGGTGATAAGATCCAAGATAAAGAGCTTGTACAAATCATTCTAAATGAACTCGACTATTATGTACTCCAATCTTGTTCAATTTTTTGTCATCCAAGAAGTCATTCCATCCATTGAGAAGCTCCATAGTGTTCTCAAAATCGAAGAGAGTAGGATCCAACATGCCAAATCTAGGATGGAGTCTTTATCTTTGCACAAGGTTGATGAGGAGGAAATCTTCTTCAACAAAGGGAAGGGAAAAGGAAAAACGTTCAACAAGAAACAAGGAGGTGATCCCTCAAAGGATGAAAAAGGTCAAGCAAGTTTCGACGCAAAGGTTAAGAAGGACAAATCCAAGAAAAAATATGACTTTTGTGGTAAGAAAGGACATTATGCATCCGAATGTTTCAAGAGGAACTAGCACAAGAGGAGAGCAATCAAAGCAATCTTGCAAATGAGGAGGATGAAGATAATTTTGAATAATCTTTGCTGGCATCAACCACATCATCAACAATTAAAGGCAACTCAAGTGACATTTGGTGGGTTGATAGTGGGACATCTTCCCACATGGCATTCCAAAGGAAAATTTTCTCAACTCTACTCTCTTATCGTGGTACTTGTCCAATTGGAAGCATAGTACCTATAATGACCAAAGAAGTCAATCGAATTAAAGGCATGACATGCCCTCCAAAGTTGAGCAATAGGTCAAAAATCAGCCATAAGCTAGAGAGAGAGAGAGAGAGAAGATCACAACTAGACAAGCCTTAATTACCCATAGTCCCTCTTGTACTTGGGTTGCCCTTCTTAATAATCACCTTCTTTTTGTGGCAATCCCAACAAAGTCAAGCCTCCAAAGGGGATGATCCAAGATCAAGAAGCAGAAAAATAAAAAGGAGAAAAAAAAATTTAGAGATTAGATGTAGCTTAAAGATGCTTTATTTTTCAAATAGAAAGAGCTTGATTGCTTTCGATGATATCCATTAGAAGATATGAGTCTGAAAACATTTCTTGGCAATCATCCTAGATGACCTATCCATTTTAAGATTTCCATCTTCGAATTAGATCTTAGTTCTTACTACAATTGATATTCACCCATAGTAAGATTAGAGATTTTAGGGAAAGAAGCATGTTCAAATTTTGATATATTAACATTTTTCTTGAGCTTTTACATCTATTTTTGCTTTTTGTCAATAAACTACTTGTCATAGAGTGTATGAAATTTGAGTTTTGTCAAATCTTCATCACATTTATTTGAATTTTGTCAAATCTTCATCACATTTACAATTTCTTTTCACACTAAGGTGCGCGTCACTGAGGCCGCCCTTGCAGCTATAGGTATAGCATTTGGCACGCAGGCCTCACCCAAGCATAAGCATGCCAAACAGACCATCAAGACATATATTGACCTCACCAACGATCTGCACTAGACCAATGATGGCTACCTTCTGGAAGCCATCACTGAACCTTCAATCCACGCTGCTGCCTAGTTACTGAACAACTTCTTGATGGTTGGCAACCTCAGGAAAGACCGCATCATATCACAGATCCTCCATAGGATAGTGGAGTCCCACACCAAGTTAGCCAAATCCCCTCTTGAACTGTATAATTGGTTCAAGACTATTTCTGGTGAGTTCAAACAAGCTATTAAGGCCAATACTAAGCAGCAGTTCGCTGCCTGCTCTTTATTGTTCCTTTTAGTTGCTTCTCACTTAGAAAACAGAATCCATGGCTTCCACGTGGATTTTGGGTTTTCGGTCTACGAAGAAGCACCGGCCGAGTCATCTCACCAGGCCTCGAGTTCTCATAGTTGTTGTCGTCCACACAGCGAGATCGTTATTCCTGACTCGCCTTCCGTGTCACGACGTCACATTAGCATATCTCGTCAGCTGCGCTTCCACCCCCTGTTGTTGTTCGCACTGAAGTTCCCATTCCCAAAGCCTCTGATGTTTCACTCGCCTCTGCTTCCATTCAAGAACAGTCTGTGACTATTGGGCCTACCATTCCCATCACAACTGCCCAGGCCGCCTCACCCCCACACACCGAAGCCACCTCACCAAACACATAGTTTTTCATGGATATGTTCGATGATTCCGATCCCCTTGGGGCCACCAAAATTTTTGAAATGTCCCAGAGCCCTGGGCGCTTTGAACTCCAATCTCTAGAAGAAGATTCGGACATATCCATGAATCTACTTTTGGTGTTGAAGATGTCAGCCAGCAATCTCATACGGAAGATAGTCCAACCGCACTTCGGGTCGACAAGGCTGTAAAATCACCAAAATAGTTTGATGCCACAGTGCCTGAAGGGTTTGAAGAGGAAGACCATTTTGAAGAAGGAGATGTAGTGGCACCTCTTCCACGCCAACCGAAGACAGCTCCATCAGGTCCTGCTGCTGCTGCCGCCTCCACAACCGTCAATTCTGGGGATGCTCTAGGTTTGGTTTCAAGCCTTGCGCAAGTGATCCAGTCGATGCTGGATAAAAAGAAGGAAATGGAGCAGAGAATCTCTGATCTGGGGTCCTAAAACACTCTGATCAGCCAGGAACTTGTCCAGCTGGATCGAGAGTTGAAGATTGCCAAACAACACGAAGACAAGGCTGAAGCCGAAAAGAAGTTGGCCCAGCAACAGGCTGATGTCTTGGAAGAATACATCAGCTCCCTGCAAAGCACCCTGACAACTGCACAGGATCAGGTGGATAAGGCCGTGCAAGATGCCATGCAACAGGTGCAACTGTTGAAGGGGCAATTACAGATGGTTGAACAAGATCGCACATGGCTTCAAAGTGAATTGGATGCGACCACCCTTGAGCGTGATGCGTATCTCCAAACGCAAATACCAGATCATCCGGTCACACCGACGAAGATTGCGTATTTTCTCAAAAAAGTGGAGACATACAAAGTGGCCCTTCAGGGATTCAAGGCCGCTTTGACAGGTTCAAAGGAGTAGCTTCAACCGAGTTGGCAAAGGCTAAAGAGACCATTACCGCCTATGAAAAAGTAGCTGCTCGAGTGTTGGAAGCCGGACCACAAATCCCCGTACCGGTCATGCCCAATTCTCCCCTCCCCGCTAAGAAGCCGTACCAATGGATACAGGAGTTGATTTGAGCATGGACCAGGGGGGAGCTCCAGATATAGCAGACCAACCGCCAACCATATCGGCAGTACAAGCAGGTCCATCTTCATTAAGGACAACACCTCTATTTTGAAGGCCCATCAGCGTTGAGGACCAAATCCAGACCTTCTTAAAGCAACATCAGCATGAGTCCTCGCGTGGTGGATGGGTTCTGAAGTTTAGGACCTTTGAGATCGAGGCCGACAAAGAGTTGGACAAAATACATGCATTGGGAGAGCAATCGACATGGAGAATCACGATTTTTTAGAAAACTCCAAAATCAATTAGGGGTTACGTCGCCAGCCCTCGCCAATTGCGGGTAGATCCCTATTACGTGCCAATGCCGCGAAGAAATAAATAGAAAGATTTGGGATTGGCTATAGACAAGATCACCATCCATACGTCCAATTGGCCAATCATCCATCAGCCTTACGGCTAGACCATCTTAGTGGATCTCCACTGCACCTTACAAGCCTATCAACGAGGGTATGTCCACTCTCCAGATCCAACGGTGCGACAATCGACAATGTTTCCTAAAGATCTAACTCTGTTGACATCAGTGGCAACCAGATGGGACGATTGCCTCCTCTGGCATTCGATCCAAATAAGCCAATGGCCTCAGAGCAAATCAAAGATCAGTTGTCGGTTGCACGTTAATATTTTCGTGCGGCAATGATGGGAGGCTCCTGGGAATCATGCTTCACGTCATGGACAGCCTCAAAGTGGATTGCCGGAGCCCACCGTTGTTTCCTGCCACACATTTTGGATTTTAATACTGCGCGTCTCGATTTTATGGAGAAGGTGCAGCATCATTTAATCAAGATTCGGCGCGAAGCCCATAAAAGTCCCCAATAACTGCATATTGCAGGTGTCGTGGGACCGCCACCAATTTTGGTGGGGGATACTGTTGGAGGGTTTGCGGATCTCAAGGCAACCCTAACCCTAGTTAATAATTGAGAGGGATTTGGCACCTTGCATGTGTAAGTCCAACTCGATGATCACACAGTTATTTGATTGATTAGTTAAAAGCTAATAAAAGGACTTTAGGCCTTTTTGCGGAACTTTTAATGTCGCAAGGCCTAAATGTCAAGTTAGTGAATAAAGTTGGGGTTCCCTCCAATTTTGATGGTTCCCACACTTTTTTAAATTTGAATAAAAAGAGAGGCAAGACTGGACCAATAGGATTTAGAGGCCAGAGTCCTCCTCTCTACTATAAGAAGGGACCAACTTGAGTTGCTCCTCATGTTCATTTCCTCATTTCAATAAAGCAAATTGGTTCTCTTCAAAAATGGATTGATGAATGTCCTTGCTCTCTATCACTTTTCCTCCATCTCTCATGCTTATTTGGATTTTGCTAATTGTTGGATATGAGTGTTATTGGGATTGTATGTTATTATACTTTTTATGAGAGAGAAAGGGAGAGAGAGAAAGAGTAAGCTATCTCTGCTGTGGATGTGTAGTGTTAAGGGATTGTAAGTGTAAAGGGATGAGTAGGGTTAATGGATGTAGAGGTAGATGTGAATCCTCCATTCATGTTGAAATCTGAACCAAACTATTGCTCTCATGGGAAGAACCTACGCGTGACAACTAATTCCGTCTCTTTGATGCTAGATTGACTAGATCTTGGATTTAGGTTAGGCAAGGAAAGAAACCCACTACAGAGTCTGCCGAGATTTTAGAAAACTAAATGTTGCTACAACAAAGGATTATCATCCTCTGCCTTATACAGATACCATTCTTGACCAGGTAGCTGGTCATGAATGTTATAGTTTTTTAGATGGTTTCTCAGGTTATAATCAAGTTTTTATTAAGGAGGAAGATAGATCCAAGACCACTTTTACCACTGATTGGGGGACGTACATGTATACACGAATGCCCTTTGGTCTTTGTAATGCACCCGTGTTAGCTGATGCCATGCCTTGAGGTGTCGATGCAGAGCCTCTCCACTCATAAGGGCTTCTAGCAGAGATGAAGTTGAGAGCCAAGTCTGAGAGCATGAGAACTATAGTGCTAGGCCAAAATATATAGTTGTGAGCCCCATGGTATGTCCCAAAAGATGGATAGCCATGTGGGAGCTAGCAAATAAAGAGATTATCAAGTAAGAGGTGAAACTCAAATTATTATAGATTGGGATTCACTCTTTTACAAGAGGTGGACTCCAAAATAATATGTAATTGGGTTCTACAGCTCGTGGATATAGATAGAGGCCTCCACCACGAGTTTCATAGAATGTAATCTATATTGAAATGCTATTGCTTTGTTAATTGAAGAATCTATTACGTGCATTTCTTTCCATGCTCCATCTTCATGCATATAGTTTGGGTACTGATGTATGAATGTGTTTGTTGTTGTCTATTTCTCTCTTAAGGATTGGTTTGGGATTAGCATTAGGTAGATGTGCAGGGCTTGAGGCTGATCCATCATTCTACTCAGTTTAGATGCTTCTTAGTTATCGGCTCCCTGAGGAGTTCTTGCTAATCCTGTTGAGTGACAGTTGTAGGAAACACTTTGTAGGATTCCCATTTGTGTTAACATTAGGTAGATGTGCAGGACTTGGAGATTGATCCACCATTCCGCTGAGTTCTGATGTCTCTTGGTTTCTGGCTCCCTGAGGAGTTCTTCTTACAACTATTGAGTGACAATTGTAGGAAGCACTTTGTAGGTTCTGAGATTTCAATTTTGATGTTGTGTTGTTGATTTTGTGATATCAGTAGGAGTAGATTTAGTTTAATTCCCTGTTTCTTCAGTAGATTAGATTAATAATAATTTGCAGTCTGTAATAATAAAGCAAGAACTGTAGAAGTAGCTAATTGAGTTCTGATAGATCCTATATCCAAGTTGAGCTTCCATTGCCAGTAAAGGATCGAGATCAGGTCATAGGTGTGCCTTTGATAGGTGAGACACACTACCATTATACTAACAAAAACAGGCGCTAGAGGCCATAGCAGATCCGTTACCAGACAAGATCCATTGCTTAGCAGAGACTCTGTCAGAAGAATAGCAGCACACAAGGTCAGAATCGCTGAAGAAGAGGCGCTAGCAGATCAAAAGAGACAAGGAGATTCTAGATCTAACATTGAAGAAGTAAAATCCGAGCACGCATAGTCGATGAATCAGTGAACAAAGACCCAGTAGATGCGTGCGCTAACAACCCATTACATTTCAATGTATGATGACAAACATTTTTCAAAATTATTTACGTAAATTTTTAGAAATTTTTATGGATGCCTTTTGTGTCTATTCATCAACTAAAAATCATCTAGACATATTAGAAAAGACCTTGAGAAGATGTCAAGAGACATCCCTTAAATTGCATCTAGCCAAGTGTTACTTTGGGATGAGGGAAGACATCCTGTTAGGCCATAAAATTTTGAAGGACGGCAACATTGAAAAAGTAAAAATGATTTTAGAGTTATTGGAACCAACCAATTTACGAGAGCTTAGAGGATTTCTAGGACATGTAGGATAATATCGTAGGATAATTAAGGACTATGCAATAGTTGTAACTCTCTTAACAAGTTTATTAAAGAAATATACTGAGTATCATTGGTCACAAGAACATTTGCAAGCTTTCGATAAGTTAAAATAGTCATTAGTAGAAGCGACTGGAGTTAGACCTCAAAATTGGACCAAAAAATTCCATGTATATGTAGATACATCATCATTTGCAATAGGTGTAGTGCTTAGTCAGAAAGATGACCAAAACATAGATTACCCGATTTATTATGCGGGTAGACAACTTGCAGCATAAAAAAAGAACTATTTTGCTACAGAGTGTGAAGCATTAGGAATGGTTTATTCAGTAAAGAAATTTAGACATTATCTTTTAGGATACCCTTTTGTTTTTCATGTAGATCACTATGCATTGAAACATTTAGTGAATAAACCTGATCTTTCAAGTAGGGTAGCTAGATGGGTATTATTATTAGATGAGTTTAATTATAAAGTAGAATTAAGGAGAGGCAAGGATCATCAAAATGCTGATTATATATCCCGCCTCCAAACGAAAAATCAGTTTGATCCTATTTTTGATAAATTTTTGGATGAACATATAATGCGTATCCAATCGTAAACATCAATTTATATGGACATTATTAACTTTTTACAAGAGCAGATTTATCCTGATCATTTTAATAAACAAAAAAAAAATGTTTTCCTTTCAAAATCAGGACCTTATACGATTATAAATAAAATATTGTATAAATTAGGAGCCGACGATAATCTTCGTCGATGTTTAGAATCCACCGAAATCCTCACTATAGTACGTGCGCTTCATGAAGAATATTCGGGGGGCCACTATGCTCTTAAAAATACTGCAAGAAAGATCCTTAACGCTAAGTATTGGTGGCCTACCGTCTATAGAGATGTTAAATTATTCATTCAGAAATGTGATGCATGTCAAAGGATGGGGAAACCCAGCTTTGCGACAAATTGGCCACTTACGATTATTCCCTTAGCACCTTTTGAGAAGTGGAGGATAGATTTTGTAGGGCCTATCAAACCGATCACTTATAAAACTCGTCGACATTACATTCTTGTTGCTACGGACTATGCTACAAAGATTGTAGAGGCCGAAGCCATAGTTAAAACCGATGCTAAGACTGTAGCAAAGTTTTTATTCCAAAACATTATCACACATTATGGATGTCCCTTAGAACTCGTTAGTGACAGGGGAACCCACTTCCTTAATCAGACCATCGAGGCTATGTTGTCATATTTTTCCATTACACATCGTCAAATCAATCCATATAATCCTAAAGAATGGACTTACGGAGTTTTGTGCAAAATTTTGAATAAAGCAACGGAAACACATTCTTCTAATTGGAATTAGAAGTTACCATCTATCTTATGGGCATATGAAACTGCCTAGAAGATCACAACTAGGCAGACTCCTTACTATCTTGTGTATGGAATGCATCCCATATTACCAATAGAATTCAAAGTTGTGACATTTCGCATTAGCAATGAAGAGCGAATGGATGAGCACGATAGCCTCCGAGAGCGAATGATAGCTTTGACGCAACTGGAGGAGGATCATTGTCTTTCATTAATTGAGACGGAACGAGTTTAGAATAAAAGAAAAGAAATCTTTGATCAATCTATTAAAAAAATAAGAACTAAACGTGGAGACTACATGCTTCTGTATGACAACAGACACATGTTGTTTTTCTGAAAAATTACATACCAGATGGATGGGACCTTACAAAGTCATAGAAGTTTTGTGAGAATGGAATCTCTCCTTGAGATGAATGATTTGATGGATATTTTTGTAGGTGTGGAGGAAAGACCCATGGCACAACAAGATCAAGGGAGATTTGGCAAGAGGGCAAAGAAAGTTCTACATGTGATAAAGATGATTGTTACCAATGAACTTCTCGAGGAAGTTGGTAAGTGTACTTCATCAAATGAGGCTTGGGAAGCTTTGAAGAAGCTTTTTGAATCCAAGTCTACATCAAGAGTACTTAATCTTAGAAGGAAAATCTTTAATGTTTGCAAAAGAAGGATGAAAGTGCTCATGCTTTTTTTTTTTAGGGTTAAAGCATTCAATGATAAATTAGCATGTATTGATGAGAGCATTAAGGAGTTAGAACTTGTTCAAGTTGTACTTAATGGCTTGTTGGATGATCATGCTAATATTGTTCAAAGTTTTGCTATTCAAACGACTTTGCCAAGTATTGTGGATTTGCAAGAGATCTTGGTGAATGGAGAGTATAGGCTTCAATCAAGAGGAGGTGCATCTACCACATCTCAAGTTGATGGAGAGGAGGCTATGTTCATCAAAGGCAAGTTCAAGGGAAAAGGCAAAGGCAAGTGGTCTAAAGGGCAAGATCAAGGTGAGACTTCCTCTTTTGGCAAAAAAAAAAAAGATAGATCAAAGTTAAAATGCTTCTATTGTGGTATCAAAGGGCATTTTGCTAGTGATTGCTTCAAAAAGCAGAGAGATCAAGGTGATAAGCAAGGAAATCTAACTCTAGATGAGGATGATGTTGGTGATCAAAACTCAAATGATGATGCAACACTTGATGAATTGACCATGAATGAGTGATATAATAAACATCCAATAGCTTCATGTCCATCAGCATAACCATCCAAGAATTCTAGTACAACTCCAACTACAAGATGATGCAAAACAATGTAGTTAGTTTCACCATATCTTGACAATTTGCACACACTCACTTGAGATAGCTTAAACATAAGATAGAACAAGTAAAGTAAACTTGAACAGAACTTCCTTGTTGTTCCTTTAATCTTAATTGAGTCTTCAAAGACCTGCACAAATAGATCCATAACATCTTTGCCAATTGACTCTCCTTTGATGCTCTTGACTAGCTCCAAATTGCCAACTTCTCTTTTGTCTTGTTGAAGCCCTTTGAGATCAATCTCTTGATCTTCCACTTGACCATCAAATTCATGTGCTAAGACCTATTTTCAAGATCCATTATCTGTATGAAAAACAAACACAAGAAGATTCATCAAAAGATGTGAGAAAAGCAAAATGAGTCACTTCCACTTGCTTACCCTTTTCATCATATGTGAGCCTTGAATGTGTTTTCC
This sequence comes from Diphasiastrum complanatum, assembly GCA_029204225.1. Taxonomy (NCBI): domain Eukaryota; kingdom Viridiplantae; phylum Streptophyta; class Lycopodiopsida; order Lycopodiales; family Lycopodiaceae; genus Diphasiastrum; species Diphasiastrum complanatum. The sequence goes on from CM055109.1 coordinate 11,360,177, forward strand.
TTTGCCTTGATGTCCTCCTTGGCTTTTGACTTGATGAAGGCCCTTCATCAACATCATCCAGAGTACCATCATCCATGTCATCAACATCAAGATTGTTAGATCCAACCACAACATCACTACTTGAAGAAACCTTTGGAATATTTCCTTGTAAGCTTTGCTTACCTCACTATATCCAACAAAAATGCATTTATTTGAAGATGAATCCTCCTTTGTCCTATCATCAAGAGTTAGGTTGATATAACAAGTACATTCAAAAGTTTTAAAGAACTTGACACTCGACCTTCTACCACACAATACCTGAAAAGGGGTTTTCTCATCCAATATAGCACTCGACCACCTATTGCATAGAAAGTTACCACACAATAAGGCTTGATCCCAAAATGATTTTGGAAGATTAGCTCCTAACCTTGTGGCTTTTGCACCTTCACACAAGGTTCGGCCAGTCCATTTTGTTGTGGTGCCCTTGGACTTGTGTACTCTCTCTTGATCCCATGCTCATCACAGAAAGCTTTAAACTTGGTAGAAATATACTCCTCAAAACTTGATTTTGGTAGAGAATTGGGCCTCCCTTGCAATCTTGAACTTGACAAAGATATCATACATTTCATCTTTTGCTCTTTAGTAGATATACCCAACAAAATCTACTAAAATCATCAATAAAGGTTACATACATCTTAGCACCACTATTTCTACTTGTAGTAACTCCATGAATATCCGAATGCACAAATTGAAAAGGCATAGTAGATCTAGATGTAGATGTCTTATAAGGTAACCTACTTGTGGCAAGATGGAGATGGAGACTCATTCATTGATTTTCTTGGTGGACACATATCAAGAAAGGAAAAAGATGGAGGAGACAAGCAAGCAAGTTGTCATAACTCACATCTATTGTTTGTAATTGTTATTTTCCAGAGAGTTTAGAGTTGGAAGCATGGTGAAATCATCTCATTTACATTCTATTTGGTTCTTCATGCTCTAGTCACATCATGACATGTAAAATTGATGTAAGAAATAGTGAAGCATCCAAAGTGGACATTATTCTCTATATCAATTATGGAAGCTACTTTAAAACCTTATAAAGGAGGTCTATACTTAGGATGGAGATCATTCTATAGTTGGATCAAATTAGTATGGTCAAATCCATGCTAAAACTAGTTGATGAGGGAGTGTGAGAAATTGTCAACTAGTTTGATTTGGTTAATTGTCAATTTAGGCCAATATGCATTTCATACTTAGAGATAAACTTTATTAAGTTTTTTTAGTCTAAGTTCATTTTAATTACCACTTTTAGAAAGTGAGAAATGTAGAAGGTCAAGTTTGGAAGATTTAAACTTGAATAGTTGGTAAATTGAATCTAGTCTACAATATTGTGAGTAGGGTTTGAGATCTAGAACTTTCCTATTGTTGATAAGCTTGGAGAAGGAAATGTGGCGGTGGCTTGACTAGGTTTGCTATGGGTCTGGACACCAATGGCTTTGAGGTGCTCGATGACCATGATCGTGATAAGACCACCATAGGTGATCATGTTCGGGTGCTTGAAAACAACTTGCAGCTCTTTATTGAATGGCTCGACGAGTCGAATTTCTAAAGACAATCGCTCCATGTGTTTGAAAAGAAGAATAAATAGAAAGTTTATGACAATCAACACAAGCTCTGATACAACTGTTGAGAAATGAGGTGCGAGATGGGCCGATGAGCTGACAGTGTCAATAGGACACAACTGTGAACTGTGAGTTGTCAGCTAGCGAAAGTCTTAGTGAATAAAGAGCACGATGTTAGATCTTCTGTCACAATAGATCCAATGGATTAATTGATGAGTCAGTAGATGTCAAAGAAAACCATAGATACAGAATTCGAAGATGTTAAGGACAACCGTGATTCTGCTCTTCGACGCATTCGATATGACACATAAGGAGATTAAAGAGCATTCGATTCACAAACAGAAAAGTAGAAACAACAAATACCATTCAGACATTATACGATGATTTGAAGAACACTGAGCATAATTAAGATCGGCGAATGTACATGAGAGTGTTGTAAAAAAAATCTACTTATCAGTATACATGCCTAGAAGAACAAATCAGAGTTGAGCGATAATGCTAGGCAAAAGTAGCATGAATGTCTTTGGGTCAAAGCTCCAGATTAGATAGATCGATACATCTATTTGATAGTTAAATTCTAATAAGATCTCTATCTAGCTGTTTAGAATGTGTATCTAACTCTATTTATGTACAAAATGTAGTTACTCTATGACACGTCAACCTTGGACTAATCGTGAGTAAAGTGGGTATGAAGACCCGATAGCGCTAATGACAGTTCGAGACGTTAGTTTGTCGTTAGGTTCGGACGTCTTCCGGAGAATGTTCGATAGTTCAAAGTGTTCGAGTTGTGAGACACGAACTATTGATTGATAGTCAAACTATCGAGTGACTTTGCTTATTTAGTAGACCTTGCAATAGTGTCGCGAACCTTGTCTTTGTACCTGTGTATAAATCTACAATCTTCTTTGTAGCAGGTTTTCGAGTAAATAACTAGGTATGGGACTCTATCGTAGATACTTGAAAGAAATAGCTGGTAGCTAATATAGTAGACACTAGGTCAAATCATTGAAGTGAAATTAGAATTCAACATTTAGAAGCATCACTGACTGCAATATGAGCCTGTTGGATATTTGCCGCTAGAATTCTATAGTCCTTTGTATTATGTTCTTTCAGTAAAGCAGGTGTGAAGCCTCGATAATTTGAGACGTCGTTTTTTTCGTTAGGTTCGAATGTCACTCAGACATTGTCAAGTCGATGGTTTGTCGACTAGTGGCTGTTGAAGGATTGTCGATGTCGATGTCGAAGGACTCTCGAGTGTTGTAGGTTCTTCTTCTACAGCAGGTTCTCGAGTAAATAACCAGCTCTAGGACTCTATCGAGGATACCTGAAAGAGATAGCTGGTAACATGAACAGTGGCAAATGGATTGAATAGTTGGAAGCATGGTGAAATCATCTCATTTACATTCTATTTGGTTCTTCATGTTCTAGTCACATCTTGACATGTAAAATTGATGTAAGAAATAGTGAAGCATCCAAAGTGGACACTATTCTCTATATCAATTATGGAAGCTACTTTAAAACCTTATAAAGGAGGTCTATACTTAGGATGGAGATCATTCTAAATCTGGATCAAATTAATATGGTCAAATCCATGCTAAAAGTAGTTGAAGAGGGAGTGTGAGAAATTGTCAACTAGTTTGATTTGATTAATTGTCAATTTAGGCCAATATGCATTTCATACTTAGAGAAAAAACTTTATTAAGTTATTCTTAGTCCAAGTTCATTTTAATTACCACTTTTAGAAAGTGTGAGAAATGTAGAAGGTCGGGTTTGGAAGATTCAAATTTGAATAGTTGGTTCATTGAATCTAGTCTACAATATCGTGAGTAGGGTTTGAGATCTAGAACCTACCTATTGTTGATAAGCTTGGAGAAGGACATCCAAATAGGTCAAGGACCTATTATAAATAGTCTACAAGCATGGGAAGAGATACATTCTTATTCAATTCTTGAAGTCTAGTATTTTTAGAGCAAAGACCTTGGATCTCTCTATAAGTGACAAAATTTTGAGCTGTAACGTGCTGCAGATGGGCGCCCTAGTAAAGAAAAGTTCAAGGCCGTGGGTGACCATACACCGAGTAGGTAGCTAGATCATTTTTAAATTTGTATCTCAAAATCCCAAATAAGACCATAGCTGGAAGCTTCAAGCCAATATAGAAGAGAGGTAGGTGATGGACAGGTCGCGCACATCAATGTATGTAGGGGTCTAGCATGATCGATGGCCACGAGGAGGACCTCGGGGAGAAACGTGGGCCAAGGTGGAGAGGGGAGGTGGAAGTGGTGTGGTGATTGAAATGGTGGTGATGGTTGTAGGTGTAGTGGTGGTAATGGTGGAAATGGCAATTGGGCGAATCAGCGATGGGATCATGTGAGATAGGCTCCTGTGAGCAAAGAGGGATGGCAGAGTTGGGGATGTTGTAAAGACATGGGAGTACTAGCGAGCTTTGAGCTATGCAATTGTGTCTTCTAGGTGTGGTTGGAATGTGGCAGTGGCTTGATTGGGTTTGCTATGGGTCTGGACACCAATGGCTTTGAGGTGCTCGATGACCATGACCGTGATAAGACCACCATAGGTGATCATGTTCGGGTGCTTGAAATCAACTTGCAGCTCTTTATTGAATTGCTCGATGAGTCGAATTTCTATAGACAATTGCTCCATGTGTTTGAAAAGTAGGATATATAGAAAGTTTATGACAATCAACACAAGCTCTGATACAACTGTTGAGAAATGAGGTGCGAGATGGGCCGATGAGTTGATAGTGTCAATAGGACACAGCTGTGAACTGTGAGTTGTCATCTTGCGGAAGTCTTAGTGAATAAAGAGCACGATGTTAGATCTTCTGTCACAATAGATCCAATTGATTAATCGATGAGTCAGTAGGTGTCAAAGAAAACCATAGATACAGAATTCGAAGATGTCAAGGACAACCGTGATTCTGCTCTTCGACGCATTCGATATGACACATAAGGAGATTAAAGAGCATTCGATTCACAAATAGAAAAGTAGAAACAACAAATACCATTCACACATTATACGATGATTCGAAGAACTCTGAGCATAATTAAGATCGGCGAATGTACATGAGTTTTTTGTAAAAAAAATCTACTTATCAGTATACATGCCTAGAAGAACAAATCAGAGTTGAGCGATAATGCTAGGAAAAAGTAGCAGAAATGTCTTTGGGTCAAAGCTCCAGATTAGATAGATCGATACATCTATTTGATAATTAAATTCTAATAAGATTTCTATCTAGCTGTTTAGAATGTGTATCTAACTCTATTTATGTACAAAACGTAGTTACTCTATGAGACATCAACCTTGGACTAATCGTGAGTAAAGTGGGTATGAAGACCCGGTAGCAGTAATGATAGTTCGAGACGTTAGTTTGTTGTTAGGTTCGGACGTCTTCCGGAGAATGTTCGATAGTTCAAAGTGTTCGAGTTGTGAGACACGAACTATTGATTGATAGTCAAACTATTGAGTGACTTTGCTTATTTAGTAGACCTTGCAATAGTGTCATGAACCTTGTCTTCGTACTTGTGTATAAATCTACAATCTTCTTTGTAGCAGGTTTTCGAGTAAATAACTAGGTATGGGACTCTATCGTAGATACTTGAAAGAAATAGCTGGTAGCTAATATAGTAGACACTAGATCAAATGATTGAAGTGAAATTAGAATTCAACATTTAGAAGCATCACTGACTGCAATATGAGCCTGTTGGATATTTGCCGCTAGGATTCTATAGTCCTTTGTATTATGTTCTTTCAGTAAAGCAGGTGTGAAGCCTCGATAATTTGAGACGTCGTTTTTTTCGTTAGGTTCGAATGTCACTCGGACATTGTCAAGTCGATGGTTTGTCGACTAGTGGCTGTTGAAGGATTGTCGATGTCGATGTCGAAGGACTCTCGAGTGTTGTAGGTTCTTCTTCTACAGCAGGTTCTCGAGTAAATATCCAGCTCTAGGACTCTATCGAGGATACCTGAAAGAGATAGCTGGTAACATGATTGGCTCTCTCATATACGCCATGATTTGTACTAGACCTGATATTGCTTATTCAGTTAGTACACTCAGCCAATATTTGTCGAATCTAGATTTCATTTATTGGAAAGCTCTACTTAGAGTTCTTCGATTGATATAATCGACACAAAATTATTGCATATGTTATGGTGGAAATTCGAATGATAATTCAAATACCCAAATTAATCTTTTTCAAGGTTTTATAGATGCAGATTGGGATAGAGATGTTGACAGTAGAAAGTCGACATCAAATTTTGTTTTTGTGTTCAACAAGACTCATGTTTCTTGGAACAACAAGAAGTAGAATTCAACTGCATTATCTTCGACAGAGGTCGAACGCATTATTGTTGCACATACTACAAAGGAAGCTATTTGGTTAAGGCATCTATTGTCAGACATCAATCTTAGTCAGCTTAAAGGTACTTCTATCTTTTGTGATAATCAGAGTACAACTAGTTTATTTGTTAATCCCATGTATCATTCTCGAAGCAAGCACCATGAGGTAAAGTATCAGTTTGTCAGAGAAAAAGTACTCGACATGGAGTCTAGTTACCATCTTTACGTTTTTATACTTTCACAAGTTGTAACATCTTCGTAAAAGCAAGCGTACCTCCGTCACTACTTTGTGATTGTTGATGTTAAGGTAGAGTAGTGTTACAGGCGGGATCGTGTTAGAAGGGATTAGCATTAATTAAAGCGTAGCGTAAACAGGAAGAGGAGATAGAATATAAAGCTAGTCTACAAAGTAGAATGTACCTATATCATGGGAAAAAACTAAAGTAACGCGTGACGGGAAGTGGAAGGGTCGTCAACGACATTCCAGCTTAGGAAATCCCACTACAATGGTGCAAGAGATTAAAATTCATATGTTTGTAGTTTTCATATGGAGGCAATGTGTGTGTAGTAAAGTAGGCAGATCCTGTAAAATTTGGGTTACATAGGTTTATGGAGTAAATAATTTTTTTAAATTTAAATATCTAGAATTTTGCTGGAAAACAATTTGAGATGCAAGATCTAGAAGCCAACAAATTTCAAAAACCGATAACTTCAAAAAAAAAAGAGTAGGAAATTGGAGGCAAACCCCAAATCCCGAACATTGTGAGGAGTGTATCGTTATGGACTTCGATATCTATAGTATGTTGGCGACGTGAGCTAATGTGATATAGCCAACTTGTGACTTTTATTAGAAGCCAAGCCCAAGATCATGGGAAGAGAAAAGGCGAAATGCATTGCACTAACTAGTTTGTGCAATTTATTGGGAAGAACTTTGAAGAGTTTAATACTCTTTTTTCAAAAACAATTGAACAATAATCAACTAGACAAGTCCTTTGTGTTCAAGTGGGATGGTGCATCATGTCTCAAATGCTCTAGGTTGGTACTAGTTAGTGGACAAAGTAGCAAGGGCGTAATCAATCAACAAGGGTGTGGAGCAAGTTAAAAGGAGCCCATGACAAGTGTGACCAAGAAACATCTATCTATGGAGGACATCAATGAGATACTTGTAAGGCTGGCTTATGTAGTGCATGGGTGATGAAGAGGGTGGTGGAATCCGAGAGAAATATAAGCATATTGAGTAATGTAAATGTGGATGGTAGTAACTATTAGATGTTGAATTGAAAAAGTATGACAATAACAAAATCTTGTAACAAAAAAAAACATCTATCTATGACATCTATGAACTCTTGGCGTATAGACAATATCAAGAAACAAGAAGAGATGCTAGAACGCCCGCTTTTTTGTCTCTGGGTCTGGGTGGGTGATGGGGAGCTGGGTGGAGTCTAGAGAAATAGGAAGGAAAAAAGGAATGGAAAGAGTTTGTGGTATCGTTATTTGTCCCATAAGCAAAGGCGGGGAGGCGATGGAAGGAAGAGGTAGAAATAAGAGGAGTGGGCGATGGTTAAACATACTTACCTGGGCGGGGTCAATCGGTGATCAAGAAGGCCGATGGCCTAGAGCTGCCTGCGCCATTGCACGCCGGCATGGGCATGCGCTAGCATCTCCCCACGGGGAGAGTGCACGTCATAATTTGTGATAGCGGGGGCTCGCGTTCGCGCGGCCCCCTCCCCAGTCAATCCCAAGGAGCAACAACAAATCCATGAATCAAATCAGTCCATCCCAATTACAAACCAAAAATGCATCAATCAGCAACCTGAAAACAACCAGCAGTTGCTCCGATCCCACACCCATCAATGAATCCCAATTCGAAACAAAAAATGAATCAATCAGCAACCCAAAAACAACAGGCAGCTGCTCCCATCACAGAGGCTGAGAAGGAGAGTCACTGCTATCTCCGAGCAGAGTTCTTGAAGGTGTCTACTCCATTCGTACCTTAGTGTTTCAGAGTGCTTCCTTGCTTGCTGATGTTGATTCAATTTTTCGTTGTTTGTTGTTTTACTCCACATAATCTGGGTTCTTTTTAAACCACTGGATTTAATGCCAAGGCTCGGATTGAAAATTATAGCACACAAAATGTAGAGATGCGCTAACAACCGAACCTCAACCCTGATTCACGGTTACATTTTGGAACACACAATTCTGCCAGGATTGCTCAAGACATCAGACAGACTGCTGTATTGAAACCTTTTTGGGAACACACAAATCTTCCAGGATTGCTCAAAACACCAGACAGACTTCTTTCTGTATTGAAACTCCAGTGTATGAGAACCTAACACACTTACACAGCCATGGAATCAAAAATAGTAAAAGAAATCCATTTTTCGTGTCAGAAATCATGCTTCATTCCTTTAAAGGCCTTATGCTTGAGCAGGCCTACGTGAAGATTTGGCTATAGGAAACAAGAAGGTTTATGATTGAATCATTCAGAAGATTGCCTTCATTCACTGAGATCAGTTTATGGAAAGAAGCTGCAAAGAAAGTTGAATTAAAGATGGAAATATGGAGAAGAGTCCATCTTCTACCTAGTTTGCTGGGATATACAGCAGTTCATTCCTAGATTGTTGTTTGATCTCGGAACCATTCATAACTACAACACCATTTATGAATGTTGAATTGCAAAGACATAGGGTGTGGCATATAAGCCAACAGATCATTGTGAGGGATATAAAAGATCTGAAACCTCATCTTTTACCACATCATCACGATAGCTTACCACTTATGTGACAAAGTGCTAAAGACTCCTTTTGTAAAACACTTAGTTACACCTTCATTTTGGTTGAAGGTCACGTGGGCACACAACATTGATGAGCCACATGTTGCTTTTTTGGACAAGGCACAACTTAACTAGCCTTATTTCTGGTTATTGAGGGCACAAAATTGCATAGTAAATCCCAATTTACTAGATTGAAGGAAGTAAATCCCCAGGGTTAGGGTTTTGTTGAAAAGGAAAAAAAGAAATTGAAATTTTGTAGTCTACATGAGCACCTATATTTTTAGCAAACTAAAGGTAAAAAATGTCAGCTCTTGGTTGATTTCTTTGTGAATAAGAAACATGAAGAAGGGAGAGTGGTGATGATTAGTCTTTGGTGCTCAGTTTCTCTTAATGCTTGGCTCTTCACGTTGACAAACTCTTTGAGTTCAAGGAGATCCAAGGTGGATAATCTCCTTCTGTATCTCATATGCATACAACGGAACAGGAATTAGGACTATTTTTAATATTTTTGTTCTTTTTCTAATTCTTTTTTCTCAAGTATATTTCTTGTAAGCACTTTCGATGTGTAGGTGATCAGATGCTGGATCTAATAAGGGATCTAACCGATGTGATGGTTGTTAAAATTGAAAAAACAATCCATATTGATTCCTTGGCTTGCTACAAATGTTGTACCATGCAAGTATGTAGCTCATAAATGCAAAATGCCAAGTTTGGCCTACACAGAACTCGATCTACATGGTTATGTAATATCTAGATTGAAGAATACAACCCGCATATAGTTTGTAGACATAGAATTAGCAAAGTCATGCTTGTAGAAACTCGTGGCAATTCACATGCATTAATTGTAAGTGATCCATAGTGACATGAAAGGCATGCACAAAGTGTAATGGACACATGCATGATGATTTGTACTTTGTTAGTTAGAACTAGCACACTTGTGAAAAGAGTTAGAATTAAAGTAGAATCACTGTGCTACTGTACTATGGGTCCTATCAGTGAATAAGGATCAGTTGGCCTCGCCACGAGGCAAGTCGATGGGACACACGTCCCGCCAACGGCAACCTGGGTCATGCATGGGTTGCCTGAGTGAACAACTATATGTACAGTGTAATTTCATTTTGAGAAATACAGTTGCTATGTGAGCTTGCAGTGGAGAGTGTTTTCTGTCTGTGTTACTGTGTAGCATGATCTGTGTTCTTGTGCAAAGCAAATTCTAAGTTGGTATCAGAGCCGTACAGGGAGTGTACACATACAGCATCGCCATTGAAGAGAGCTTCAGGAGAATTGTCTTCCGAGAGTTCGGGGTTTACGACAGGTTGAAGACGGAAAGAGAAGCACTGGTGCACGGTTTCTAGTTTATAGAAGCTTGACAAGTTCAGTAGAGGGATTAGTAGCATGTGCATAGCATCAGACATGGTAAAACTTGGTGAAAAATTGACAATTTCGAAGCCAGTTGAAAATTGAAACCGGGTTTGGGGTTAGGGTTTTCTACACATAACTGGTAATTTCTTCGCTGTTAGTGCACCGTTTTGGATGTCATAAGGACAAGAAGGAAGCTAATTGTATTTTCAACCAGCCATGGAGAGATTCTGAGGTTTATGTAAGAGATTTGTCTCCAGACAGTTAACCTAGCATATTTGCGAAAAAAGGTGAAAAAAAGCCACTTTGTCGAGTTGAGCTAAAATCACCGTTTCTCCACGGAATTTCATGTTTGAATACTCTACAGATTAGGAATCAGTAGGACGACCCTGTCCAGGCCTCAGATCGTGCTGAAATTGATCTAAAATCACGTTTAATTTAGCAACAGGCAGCTTGGGGAGGCGTGGCTGTAGACAGGGAGGTCGCGGGTATGTTCGCGCAACGAAGCAAGGTAAAACCATTGTGTTTCGAAGTGGAAGCGCTTCTAAGAGTCTCCATTAGTGCACAAGAGTGTTCACATCCGTTGGATAGAGAAGTTTCAAGATCAAGGGCTCAGATTGTGCTACCCAGGAGAGATATCCACAGTTGGATGAAAATCAACCATTGGGTGGAGTCTGAAGGGTTGTTGAAGAGGGCCCTGAAGGAGTGAAGTGCATTTTGGCCTTCAACTTCATTAAAAATTTTCATATTGAAATGTGAGTTGGGTCCCTTCACAAGTGAAGAGTGAAGTTTCTTCAAGGTGAAGAAATAGCTCAAAAACAAAGAAAATCCCTATTTTTGGGCCCTTTGCCCGTTTTGACCCAAACGAAAGGCTATAACCTCCAAACGAAGGGCACCCGGACTGTACCTGCAAGTACGATACAACAAAACAGAGTGATTGCAGCGGTGAGGAAGGCGGCACTGATTTGGCTTTCAAATTGGTGGAAAAGCGGTGAGTGGCTTGGTAAGGGAAAAAGTGCAAGTCATTATTTTTAACTTCTGACATCACTGTTGGCCTCGACATACTGTTTTTAGCCTACGGCAGAAGTTTCAAGCAGTTTTGCGATGGCAAACATGGGAGAGTCCATTTTAAGTGAAAGTAGCAAATTGGACGGGATTTCCAACTATGCAGTGTGGAAATTCAAAATGAAAAACATACTGATGGAGAAAGACGTGTGGGAAGTCGTCACAGGTGATGAGAGAAGGCCGCCAAATGAAGCGGATATCAAAGAGTTCGACAAAAAAGATGAGGAAAGCTTTGACCTTCATTAACTTGTCAGTGAAGGATCATATCATTACCCACATTTGTGATGCTGTTACACCCAGACAGGCATGGGATGTGCTAAAGGAGTAGTTCGAGACGTCAAATCCGTCAAGAATCATGTTTCTGAAGTCAAAGCTGAATAGTGCCCGTATGGAACAAGGAGAGCACATTCAGATGTACATGACCAGAATCAAGACAATGAGGGATGAACTACATTCTGTTGGTGAGCGCATACGTGATGTGGAACTGGTGCACAATGCATTGTGTGGCATTGTAGAACCCTATCAGATGTTTGTGAGTGGAATAGCATCAAGAGAAAGATTGCCAACATTTGACGAGCTCACAGGAATCTTGATGCAGGAAGAGCAATGACGAGAAATGGTGAAAGCTAGATGTCAAAATATTGACGATTAGGCACTTGCGACACGCCAAAAACAAGCCAAGGGCAAGGGCAAGGGCAAGAAGAAGTCTAAGCAGCAATTTGTCAAGTCTCAGGAGGATGAGGGATCTTCCAATAAGACCAAGAAGAAAGGCAAGTGCTTCCATTGTGGTAAAAAGGGCCATTGGAAGAGTGAATGTCACAAATTCCTGGCAGAACAAGGCAAGGGGAAACCAAAACAAGCAGGTAACCTTGTCGATGAGGGTGAGATTGAAGACTCTAGCATCTTCATATCTGCATTGTCATCTAATCAAGATAATCAAGCGTGGTATATTGACTCGGGAGCCACAAGACACATGACAGGCAACAAGAATTGGTTCAGTAGCATGAAAGTGTTGGATAACGGAATGTCCGTGTCACAAGCAAATGGCGAGATGTGCAAGATCAAGGGATAGGCACTATTTCAATCCAACTACCTGATGGCAAAAGCAGGATGATCAGGGAAGTACTTTACGTACCAGGTTTGAAGAAAAATCTACTTTATGTTGGAGTCATTACTGATCAAAAGTTGAGAGTAGAATTCGCCCATGATCGTTGCTTTGTAAAGGATGTGAACCAAACAAAAGTTAAAAATTATTGTGGATGGAGTAAGAGAGATTTACCAATTTCTAGCTTTTTTCAAGAGGTAAATTTCATTGGTTGGCCTTGGATTAGGGTGAGACTTTATGAGTGGAAAAATTACAAGTGTAGTTATTGTCCCACACATGTGAAATAGTTCATCTCAGCTTGAGTTGCCTCCCTTTTGTACATACTCCAAATTGGAGCTCATTTGGATGTGAATAATCAAGAGGATGAGTGAAATTTGCATCAAGCTTGTGTCTCTCTCTATTTACATGCAATTTTTGTGATCAAATGCTTCAATTAATGCTAGTACTTTGAGCTCAAGTCTCTTTCCATATAGGAGGCTTAATTTCACATTTTTAAAGCCCATTTGATCATAAATCACTTGGATATTAGGTTGTTCTTGCTTGTTTTCAAGGTAGCATCAATTGTAGCTTGCATTTGATGATAGAATCCTTGATAGAAATGCATCCAATTGCTCTTGTGGATTGATTGAATCCATTTTAGGTTCTTTATGTCATAAATTCAACATGGTATCAGATCCAAGTACAAGAGGATGAGTGTTTGATCATGATTTAAGTCCAAAAATAACAAGTTTTGAGTATTTTGAGTTAGTTCTGGAGAGGTGAGCTTTTAACACTTGATGGCATTGGTTTCTTAAAATTATTCATTGATTTTGTGTCTCAAGCATATTTCTCACGTGTAAAACTGCGCAAGACCAAAGAGGAGATCATTTCTTTGAGATAAACCGAAATTAGCATGTCATGAGATACTGATGAAATTAGCATGTTATGAGATGTTGATGATATTTTTTCCACATTGTCTAGAACAATCAATAGAGATTTCAAATCTATTGGTAGGTTTGAGATTGGATCATCAAATATAATGTTTTGAACTGAGTTTTAGGTGTCTAAAAAGTGTTTTTTCAGGTCTTATCAGAGATCAATACTTGGAGAGATGGAGTAATATTGTTTTGCTTGTAGTGGTCAATTTTCCTTATATTGAGTGTAGAATTTGCAAGGAAGTTGTGTGAGACTCAAATTGATTCTATTCAAGCTTTCTTTGTGAGTGTGAGAGGGTGTGTTAAGAGAACTCACTAAGGTTTATAGAATAGGGAGGAGTCCTATTTTGAGTTTGCTTCAAGTGAGATCTTTGTGAATATCTAGGTGCCATTTTCTTGAGAAGTAGATTGTCTACCTTGGAGAGATTTTTCATGATGGATCAAGATATTTTAATATCTTACAATTTGTGATAAAAAGACACAAATTTGGTTGTAAAGGAGTGAAAATCTAGAGAATAACAAGAGTCTTGAGTCTTTTTAGTGCTCACCATTCTGCACCAAATCCTATTACTCGCCTATACTCGCCATCAGATCCTATTACTCGCCCACATCCTATTACTCGCCATCTGACACCCTTTTACTCACCTACAGCTTGCTAATCCTATTTCATACCTTCCAATCCAAAATCACGGCCTGATTTTCCCACATGGCATCGAAATGTTGACTTTCGGACGCCTCCGCTCCCCCTGACCAATGTGTAGTAAGGGTCACAAGGAGTGCATCCCAGCCTACCCATCAGAGTCCCTCATCTAGCCCAATATACTCCTCCCGAACGACGACCTCGTTGTCTACTTTCCAACAGATTAGATCTTGATCTCCAACCATGTCCACTTCCCCTAGCAGAGAGGAGGGAGAAACATCTCCTTGATCCATCTGCCCAGCCCCTTCCATATGTGCCCCATCCCAATACATGATCTTGCCGATGCTTATCATGCAAGAGATCGTCGCCTTTCGCACAGATGGTTGCCTTGTAGTTTTGACTGCTACATGCCTAGCCAACATGCAAGTGCCTCTCACACAAGACAATTTTGTGGTCGAGAGGGCCTTCACTACCTTCGATACCAACCACTTCTTAGTCACCCACAAGGGACATGAATGACGTCCCCCTTGATCCAGCGCTGGTTTCCTTGGCGCTCAACCTTCCCCACACCACCAACCTCCACTAAGATGCACCCTCGCCAAATATGACATGTTTGCATTTTTCCACCCTGACCGAGACGACATCAAAACAAAGACCAATGACGGATATCTGATCTCGCAGATCAGAAATCCCAACCTCCGAGAGGCGATAGAACTTAATGTTGATAAATCAAGTCTTTCAAAGCATGAGAGAAAGTGGTGAGATTTCCCAAGATTATGTTCTTAGGGTGAAGTCACTAACTATGGAGCTTGGATCTATTGGTGATAAGATCCAAGATAAAGAGCTTGTACAAATCATTCGAAATGAACTCGAATATTATGTACTCCAATCTTGTTCAAATTTTTGTCATCTAAGAAGTCATTCCATCCATTGAGAAGCTCCATAGTATTCTCAAAATCGAAGAGAGTAGGATCCAACATGCCAAATCTAGGATGGAGTCTTTATCTTTGCACAAGGTTGATGAGGAGGAAATCTTCTTCAACAAAGGGAAGGGAAAAGGAAAAACGTTCAACAAGAAACAAGGAGGTGATCCATCAAAGGATGAAAAAGGTCAAGCAAGTTTCGATGCAAAGGTTAAGAAGGACAAATCCAAGAAAAAATATGACTTTTGTGGTAAGAAAGGACATTATGCATCCGAATGTTTCAAGAGGAACTAGCACAAGAGGAGAGCAATCAAAGCAATCTTGCAAATGAGGAGGATGAAGATGATTTTGAATAATCTTTGATGGCATCAACCATGTCATCCACAATTAAAGGCAACTCAAGTGACATTTGGTGGGTTGATAGTGGGACATCTTCCCATATGGCATTCCAAAGGAAAATTTTCTCAACTCTACTCTCTTATCGTGGTACTTGTCCAATTGGAAGCATAGTACCTATAATGACCAAAGAAGTCAATCGAATTCAAGGCATGGCATGCCCTCCAAAGTTGAGCAATAGGTCAAAAATCAGCCATAAGCTAGAGAGAGAGAGAGAGAGAGAGAGAGAGAAGATCGCAACTAGACAAGCCTTAATCACCCATAGTCCCTCTTGTACTTGGGTTGCCCTTCTTAATAATCACCTTCTTTTTGTGGCAATCCCAACAAAGTCAAGCCTCCAAAGGGGATGATCCAAGATCAAGAAGTAGAAAATTAAAAAAGAGAAAAAGAAAATTAGACATCTAATTGTTTTGTTAGGCTGTCTGCTCTTCACTTTTGCTACCACCGTGCATTAAAGGCTTTAAAATTATCATATTCTTGTGTTCGCCTACTAAGTCACCAGTAGTGCACGCACCGAGATAATTGAAGGTCCCGATCCTTTGATTCTTCGACATGGTATTAGAGCCTAAGATATCAGAATCTATCTGATTTTTTAAGCTGTTTTATTTCAGAGCTATTTCTATAGCCTGATAAGCTTCCACAATAACAAGACTCTACTAGCCGATAGAGTAATTATCTTCTTGTTCTGTAATTTAGCACTAGATTTTCATACTTAAGTCACTGATAGATACTCCTATCACCTAGACTAATCTTCCACATGGATTCCCAAGGGAAAGCCAGTCCTATCATGGACAAGCTTGATGGAGCTAATTACCATCTGTGGAAAATTGAGATGAGAACCGTGCTAATGGCTAAGGAGTTGTATGACGTTGTTACAAGTGCTGAGGGAAAACTCGAAGCTGGCGACGTAGCGATCTCTAGATGGAAGCTGAAGGATGGCAAAGCATTTGCGCTGATCATCCTCAATATTTTAGATACTTAGATCGGCCATGTGTTACATCTATCTCTACTTCTCGCACCTTTGGCTTACGAGTACAGTGCACCATTTTAGGGCGTCTGACATTATATTATTGATAGATCTAATTCGTATGCCGATTCAGCCATGATTTTATTCCCGTTGTTGTAAAATCTGTTGGGGAGACACTGGGCTTTGTTTTTGCTCGTCGGCCCGGTCTGCAATCTCGTTGACTTTCCCGGTGAATATGGATTCTGGAACTCCTTTTGGTTGTTCATCAACGTTCCTTGGCATAGTTCGGCAACATGATAACACTGTTAGAAGAATCTTTATTTGAATCATCCGTTAGAAAAATCTTCACCAGAATCTTTTAATATGCTCCCACTGCAATTTTGGTGACAGTCCCTTGGCACCTGCGTATGTCGTTGGCATTGGCGTGCGTGGATGTGAAATCGTTGCAAAAGAAAGAGAGAAAAGAGGGAGGGAGAATAAATAAATAAAAAAATGGAGAAAAATGAGATAATGGTAAAAAAAATAAAAATCAAGTTTAGTCCTTGTATGCTTTTTCTGGACTTTTTTAAACAAAAAAAGTTTAAAAAAAAAACAGAGATACCAGGTGTACTTCAGAGAGGTTTTTCTAGCTATTTGCCCTTTCCAGTTGTTGGCCCTTTCCATCTTCGGCTTCACGGTTCTTCCAATGGGTGTCTGTAACTGTACGGACGAATCTGGACCAACATTGGTTGCGATGGATGGATTGCGAGCGAATTGGGCCAAACGTTGGGTGTATATTTCCAAGGAAGCCCATTAAGTACCAGGTTTCCAGCCTCACTATATTGACAAATGACATTGAAGCCAAGCAATGGTAGGTCTTGTACAAGGGAATCTGGTCCACGATGGCTGTCATTTTGAAGGCTTTATTTGGGTTGAAACAGTACTCTCCAAAACACATTCCATCTGGTTTCAACCTTGGCAGCTGCAAGTAATGTCTGCACGTTGTAATAGGCTTCCAGTACAATGGGATTTGGAGAATTAGTCACGTCGGTAAGAAAGTGGTTGAGCGCTCGTTGGAAATCAATGGTTGTGCTCCAACCCTTAATCGACTTTATGATTGGCAAGTTGTATGCCTTGATGCTGGGAGTCTGTAAAGTTGTCCAAGATCATCGTCTGGGCATTGGATGGTATGCTGGATCTGCCCATAGAACTGCAGGAGCCGTGAGATATCCTTTGATCAGATCTGGGTTGCGTAACAGTGCCACTTTTCTCCATTCTGATTGAGGATGTAGGAGCGAAAGGAGATTGGTCGGCTTCTTCTGGAGTAGCTCCTCGAGCTTTTTTGGTAATGTGTAGCCGCCTCTAGTAGTGACGTCTAGATATTGCTTTTCAAAGAGGGCCGAGTTAGGTATCATAAAAATTTTGTGATACCAATGTTTGTGCACCGCCACAGAATTAGGGAGGTTATCCAGTAGGCAAAGAGGAATTGTGGAGGTGGCTGGAAGATCGGATTTAGGAGGTGAAGTGGCAAGAAGTGGAGAAGAGAAGTGAGGGGGAGAAGAGGTGCAAGATGCGAGGAGGAGATGCAATCTCTAATTCGGATAGGTGTGATCTCCGCCAGTTTTGAGGTCAAAGTGAGTAAAGTTTAGCTAAAGTTGGTAAAAGTCAATGGTGGAGGCTGATTCGATGAATGAAAAGTCAGAAATCTGGCAAGAATGCCAGATAGATGGACCTTGAACAATGGCGTTATAATGAGCCAAGGCCTCATTATAGCAGACAATAAGAATGGCGGGATGATACTGTTGGTAGTCATAATACAAGGCTTGGAGTTGGTTATAAGCGAGACAGAGAGCATTAGGGAGTGCGGCAGCGGTGGTTTTGACAGTGCTCAATGTGTTCTATGAGGGCATCGGAAGGCTTCTCTGATCCTGTGGGATGATATTCTGGCGCATATCGTGCCTACTGGTGTTGTGAAGATGAAGGGATGAACGGGGGTGGAATGAAGAGGTGGGATTGATGCATCTCATCTAGCTCCAATTGGAAGCGTCGATTTTGTGAAAAAGTAATGATGGCACAAAGGCCAGCTACAAAACGAAGCGGAGGACTCCCAAAAACATCGCAAAAATAGCCAAAATCCTTAACTTGGATAAAGCCAGTAAGGATGGCAAAAACAAAACTATTTTTATTGACCTCCGATGCAATCTGATAAATATGAATGGCATCAAAATTAGAGAGAGGAGAAGTCAGGAATGGCAGAGAAAAATAATTAAAAACTAGTCTAATCAAATACTAAAAATAAGAGGTAAATTACCGTCTAGAGCGGTGGAAAACTCTAGAATGGCCTTGAACTGGTCCTTGAGGGTTCTTCAGCTGATGGTGGCAAGGTTACAAGGGGTGGCTGAAGGGGTGTAGTGACAGAGATGGTGGTGATTGGCGAAGAACAATGGTGGTGGAAACAAGTGTAACTATGGGGGTGACAACGGAGGTGAGTGGAACAGTGATGGTATAAATGAGAGTGGAGCGAATAGGAGAAGAAATGAGTGGAATAGAGACAAATAAGAAGGATGAGATGACGATGGTCAGAGTGGATATGGCAGATGCAATGAGACTTGAGGCAGATGCGATGGTGGATGCGATGGAGCTTGAGATGGTAGTGGAGATAGGAGTGAAACTATAGGGCATACATGGCTATGCACAAGGGATGCTATTTGAACAATGGGGGAAGAGTGGATGGGGGTTGGACTAGCACGTGGCTTGGGGATTGCGTAGGAGAGAAGGAGATGTTTGGTGGCCGGCCAACAGTTGCGCGAGAGGGTCCTGCGAGGAGAGGCTGGTAGATGGTGAGGAGGGCGGTGGCGTTTTCACACATAGATGCACTAGATAGGTGTAGGCGATGATTGTGATAAGACCACCACAGATGATCCGTGAGGGGTGCTTGAAAGCAGCCTGTAACTCTTTTACAAGAAATGAGGCCCAATCATAGACCATGTCCGGTCCTCCCATCATGGTAATCATGACGATGACTTGCTTGGACACACGAAGAGGGCAGTGGGAACTGACGATGATGGTGGCAAATAGAAAATCTATCGCTTCACGGAGGTTTGGATTCCTGAGCCTTGAGATTAGGTATTTATCATTGGTTTTGGTCTTAACGTCATCTTGGTCTGGATAGAGAAATGAAAAAATGTCGTATTTGGCGAGAGCACGAGTGGCTGGCAGGTTAGCGAGTGTGGAAGCGTGAGCACAATGGAAGTTAGTTGCGGGTCAAGGGGGATCGCATGGTCCTGGCCCTTGTAAGTGATAGTAAAAGTATCTTTGTCGAAGGTGGAGAACGCCTGTCGGACTAGGAAAAGGTCTTGAAAAAGGGGCACCTGCATATTATGGAAGCCTGCCGCAGTCAGAACCATCAGAGTCATCGGTGTGCAGAGCAATGATCTCCCGCTCCATAAGTAATGGCAGAATGGTGTGCTACAAAGGTGCGTGTGCGGCACGAGCAGTAGGTTGGCTAGCATATCAGTGAGATGTTTCTCCCTCCTCTCGGCTAGGGGACGAGGACGAGGTCGACGAGGTTGATCCGGTCTTTTGGGACGCTAATGGTGAGTTTGAGGTGTGCGAGGATGTAGATGGGCTGGAGAATGGCTGGGTCCAGCAGGTGTGGCAGTGGTTTGAGTGGTTTGGACTCGTTGACCAGGTGGGACAGTAGCACTCGAAAGATGACGTTTTGGTGCCATTGGTAGAAATTGGTACAACGATGTATTATCTATGAGGGTGAGTTATATATTGTAGATGAGGTGAGTAATAGGCGAGTAATGAAACAAACGAGTTATGAAACAAGCGAGAGTCTGCGAGTAATGGACAGGCGAGTAATAACAAGCGAACAAATACAAGACGAGTAATGTCTCAGAAGGCGAGTAATGACAGGCACGAGTAATCAATAACGGCGAGTAATCAGGCGAGTAATCGATAATGGTGAGTAATACGACAAGAAGGGAGAGGGTGAGTAGGGTTGGGTTCTCACATTGGTTGTGTACAAGGTACGACAATTTATACAAGGCGAGATTTATGGTATACAGGGTTTCGTGGATACTTGTAACCTACCTAGCTAGTTGCTACCTATTCTGAAAAAAGGGGCTGAGACAACTTCCTAATTTAATCGGGTTGACCTACAATTAAATCTGATCTAACTTATCTAAATCACCTAAATCTTCTACCCTAGGCTAATCCAAGCTAACCTACTCTACTGGCTAACCTAGCATTCCTGGGCCATCTAACTATCTACCTTAGTTTACATCTACCCTAGGGGTCGATCCATCCTAAGATCTTAACTATCTGTTTCGACCTAATCTAAATGTTACCTAGGCTAACCAGCTAACTAACTAAGAGAATCAAACCTGATCTAACTTACATTTCTAGATCTATTTAAGGGTCTCAGTCGATAACTACCTTAATCTACAGATCTTGATTTGTTACTTTAAAACTAACTAATCTAAAACCTATGCTAACAGGTGGGGTTTCCTAGGTCTAATTGGATTTCCTAGATTTACTCTAGCTATCGGAATGGGTTCATTTAATGGAAACACTATCTTCGTAGGACATTCTAACAGGATTAATTGAACAAAGACTATCTAAGCAAGCTAGTCTGTCTACTCGGTCTTTCTAAATTAAAATCACCTAGTAAACGACTGATCTAATTGGCTAAGTAGTATTGATCTAATCTAACTTTCTGATCTAGCTATCCAATTTATCTAACTATTCCAACCCGAAGCAGAACACTAAGGGTCTAACTTCTAGCTCCTATGGATCCAGGTCTAAGCTACTACCAAAATTTAACTAAAATTTCTACCACCTATCTAACTGACGAGCATCTAATTCTACATGCTACTCCTACCTAGGCTATCTAATGGGGTGTCGACGGTTCATCTTGAGCTGAAGAAGATGACGTGGATGTTGGCTCTGGCAACATCAGCAGAATAGTAGCAACACAACCTACTGCCATTAATGGGCATGTCTAGCAAATTGCCTTGTAGGTCGGCGAGTATCACTACGCCATTAGGTCAAATTTATACTACTCTATATGGTCCTTCACCCTAGAATTTGAGCTTGCCTTTGTGTGCTTTGGCAATATATAGCAAAGCCAATTCTCCCTTGACAAGATCTTTGGTTTTGATATTGTGATCATGCCAAGCCTTCCGTCACTGTTTTTCCATAGCTAGGGCGTGAAGCGTGAGGAAGCGGATTTTTGAATCTTCTCCTAGTTGATTCCTCTGTACTAGGCCATTCGGCGATGGTGACTCTCAGACTTGGAACAACAAACTCAACAGGCAATACGGCTTCCCGTCTATACACCATCTGAAATGGAGTTTGTAGTTTTAAAAGCCCATAAAGCAGCATGAAGCTTGTGTTCCAAATCAGATCGTGAAGCTTCAACCATCTTCGTGATAACCCCACAGAGGATCTTGTTTGATGACTCTGTCTCTCCGTTGTTACAACGTGGGTAATAGGGAGTACTCTTTCTATGGACAACTAGATAAGAGGATAACAGGTGAGTGATAGTCTCATTTAGGAAATGCATTCTGCGATCACTCACGAGTTCTAATGGGCACTCGAAATGAACTAAGACGTTTTCATAAACTTGGCAGTGGAGTTTGACGGGGCAAGGAAGATAGAAGAACGTGAACGAGAGCATGCATATTGCGGAACAGTTCTCCCATTACAATCAGCTACTAAATGCAAAAACAATCTAATAGAAAGCTAAAAAATATAATCACAGCTTTAAGTGTTTTAATTGCCCAACAAGATCTTAAAAATTAGTTCATACTAAAAAATGAGAGTACAGTCCACCGAAGAGATTAGAGATGGTTTGTGTGTGGTATTACTGAAAAATGGATTCAATGTGAAGTTTAGTTCTCAAATAGATGGAAAGAGTAGTATGATATCACGAGATCCTCCGGCGTCAAAGACGGCCATCGTCTGATCAGAAATTGAGGAGTCGTAGATGTCCGTGTTCTGATTTGAGTGAGTAAACAAGCACGATCAAACATCAATGAAGTGCATTCAAATCACAATAAGCATTCATCTAGGTTATACACAGATAGAAAAGCGTATTGCTGCTATATTACACTGAAGCACAACAATGGCAGTTACAATCCAGAATGACGACGTAACTGGGAGGCTCAAAATCATATGTCTCATGGATGGAGCATCTCATGTAATCTGTACTGGGATGATCTATTTATAGATTGCATCCATGTATTAACTACATTAAATGATTTTCACTTGATTAGATAAGATGTTGTACTTGTCGGAGAATCAAAGGAACAAGACCTTCAATTCTCTTGGTGCGTGCACTACTGGTGACTTAGTAGGCGAACACAAGAATATGATAATTTTAAAGCCTTTAATGTGCGGTGGTAGCGGAAGTGAAGAGCAGACAGCCAGACAAAGCAATTAGATAGCTAGACGGAGTTGACATTGGACCAAAAAGATCGCTATATACACGACCCAATACATTCTTTGTTTTGATGGAATGTGATTTTGGAAACTTGCTTCTAGAGTACTTCCCATAGATGCATGATTCACAAAAGAAAGATTTCTTATCTATTGAAGAAGGGAAATGTAGTCCATCAACTAAATTATTACAATGCACATAAGGAACTGATCTTGTATTCACGTGTCCAAATCGACTATGCCAGAGAACAACACCGTCATTTACATTGTCATTAGAGATACTAGCTAATGCAACTGAATTAGAGAGTACATAAAGATTTTCGATCTAGTGCACGTAGTCAGAGTAGTATCTTCCTCGAGTATTGTACACTGTTCAGATGAGAAAGTAACAGTGTAGCCCACATCATTTATCTTAGAGACTGATAACAGGTTCTTTGATAACTGAGGAGCATGAAGGATGTTAGGAACACAAATAGATAGATTGTTGTTAAAGGTGATCTTCACTGTTTCTTTGCCTTCCATACGTATGGTGCTTGAATCTCCGAGGTAGATGAATTGATCTTTGCTATAAGCTGCATACTCGGTAATCCATTTCTTGCAAGAGGTCATGTGTTGGGTAGCGCCGTTGTCTAGGTCCCAACTATCACAGTCTTCATTTCTGCTGTTGTAAGCCATTAACAAATGTATATCTTGCTCCTTGAATTCCGTCACATTAGAGGAGTCTGGCTGCTGCTGTTGTTGCTTCTTTGTCTCGTTGTAAATCTAGATATGACACTCCTTGATGTCGTGATTGGCTCTCTTGCAATATCTGTAGAAAAGCTTCTTGCGTGATCCACCATGCTCACCTTGAGTGTGAGGCTTCTACTGTTGCTGCTACACTTGATTCTTGCCCTTGGAATAGTCTTTCTTCTTGGTGTATAGAGCCATGGATTTGTCTTTGATGGACAGGCTGCTAGTCTTTCTCCACATTTATTCTTGAAGAAGATGACCGATCACCTTTTGAAGAGTGAGGTCGAGTTGTGTGGAGATCATCACTACAAAGTGTTCATACGACTGTGGAAGAGAAGAAAGCAAGGTCATGACGACATCATCATCTTGAATAGAACAGTCTACAGCTGATAACTCATCCAACAAAGACTTGAAGCTGTTGATGTGAGAAGTGATGGCAGTAGAATCAGACATGCTAAGAGTAAAGAACTTCCTTCTAAGATGTAATCTAGTGGCTACATCATGAGTCTCATAGATATTTGATAACAAATCTAATGCATCCTTAGACATTTTGCATGTGGTAACGTGGGATATTTGGGAGTCGGCCAGATTGAGTGTGATACATGCTAAGGCCTTCTGATCTTTTATCTTCCATGCCTTTGCTTGATCACCATCTTCTGGTTTCAGGTCAGCACCTTCTACTACATCCCAAGGATCTCTATCTATCAACATCAGTGTGAGATCTTGGGGTGTGATTCTTCATCCTATCTTCTTCTTTCTGGGTTTTCTTGGTGTGGTTTTTTATCCTTTCTTGGATCTTGGTTTCTTTTGGATTTATCTAGGCATCCTTGGCTCTAGATCTTCTCTTCAAGAGGTTGATCTTCTCAAGGGGGTGAAGAATGAAGGAAAATACTACCTATAGATCTTAATGATCAATCCAACAAGGGATTCTTACAGTTATTTTGCTTGAGTGTGGATTTACGGATTAGTTTAGAAACTAATGTAATGAATGCAAGTGCTAAGGATGATTTGTGATTGTGATAGCATGATTAACAAAAACTATACAAGCATTCATCATCCACAAGAATCACACACAAGTAAAAAAGGAGGGCTTTTGCAAGCAAGAGATAGAAAGGAGGAGATAGTCTCTCTCTCTCTCTCTCTCTCTCTCTCTCTCTCTCTCTCTCTCTCTCTCTCTCTCTCTCTCTCTCTCTCTCTCTCTCTCTCTCTCTCTCTCTCTCTCTCTCTCTCTCTCTCTCTCTCTCTCTCTCTCAACTCTATTCTTTTCAAATGAAAAAAGTGGCTACAAAATGGTGTCACATGCCCTTATATAGAAATTCCTAGGGTTAGGGTTTTTGTTTCACCCAAAACCATGTGCCATAAGAACTTGACTTTGCAAAGTTTTATAAAACCAAATTCCATTTTAACTGCTTGGGTCCCTTTCTAGTTTGGGCCCATTTGAGAGCAAATCTACCTCTAATTCTCGCACCATAGGCTTACGACTACAATGCGCCTTCTACGCATGTCTGACATTACAATTCAAGTAGATTTAGTTCTTTTGTCGACTCGGCCATGCTTTTATTCTCGTAGCTCGGGCTTTGCATCGTTCTATCTTGTTAAACTGGGGGAGGACGTCCTGACATAAGATATCCAACAATGTCAGTAGCCCACCTAGGGATGACATCCACTTGGAACAGGATGGCATCAGGGAGTTCGTCATCTACCCCTCGACTCTCAGGAATATTTCGGATTCGTGAGAGGTGATTAACCAGATAGTGTTTCTTGTGAGAAATTGTCAACTAGTTTGATTTGGTTAATTGTCAATTTAGGCCAATATGCATTTCATACTTAGAGATAAACTTTATGAAGTTATTTTTAGTCTAAGTTTATTTTAATTGCCACTTTTAGAAAGTGTGGAAAATGTAAAAGGTTGAGTTTGGAAGATTCAAATTTGAATAGTTCATTCATTGAATCTAGTCTACATTGTGAGTAGGGTTTGAGATCTAGAACTTTCCTATTGTTTATAGGCTTGGAGAAGGAATCCAAATAGGTCAAGGACCTATTATAAATAGTGTACAAGCGTGGGAAGAGATACATTCTCTCTCCACTCTCATTCATGTTTATACATGAAATCTCTTTGGGGTCCCATACTCATTGGTGCTATAGTGTCGATATCTTGATTTTTTGTGTGTAGAATGCAATTGTTATATGTTTGTTGGATTCACACATGTGAAATACAATAGCAAACTGGTTTTGTACGAACAACAACAGTACTTTATCATTCATATCTAATGGCTCTATGCATTAGTAGGGCTAGATTTCTACATTGTAAATGGTGCTAGATGTGCTATCTTTAGTAATCACGAATTTTAGAGTTTGATTGGATCTTAATGATCTGATTTTTCTTCACATGGTAGCAGAGCTTTGGTGCAGGTTCAGCCAGATTTAGCAAGGATTTGGAGGAGTTACCAATTTTAGAGCATGCTAGATTGATTTCTACTAAAAAAGCAAACATTCTTAATATGTAGAATTGATTTTTTGTAAATCAAAACTAAATAGAAGGCAAAATATTTGAAGTAGGCCGATTCACCGGGAATTTAATTGCTATGAATAGGTCTTATTGCATTCTTCAAGATAGTATATCAACTTTTTAGCATTTGCATATAGAATTTGCAAGATTCAATTTTTTGTAGTTTTGTCAAAACCTTGAATTTGTTTGGATCTCTTATGTTTGAGGTTGCTGGACCTTTTAAGAGTGTGTTTTAAGTTTAGGAAGTGAAAAATCTCCTGATATTGTAGGTTGATCATTTGTTGATCAAGTATCTTCCATTCTATTGTCTGGATTTGCTAGGTTTGGTGCAAAAAAGAGATTTGAGAGTGCTTTGTGCATTGGAATAGGTTGAAAGAAAGAATCAAATCATTGCAACATGGCTACATCAAGTGGATTCATGTTGGAAGGCAATGATAGGCTTACCTCTACAAATTACTCAGTGGTGACTGCTACTTCGACTGCTGGTGTAGCATCGAATGGAAGCAAAATAGGAACAGAAATAAGGCTAGAAAGATCAAGTGGCTTGGGAGCCAACATCCTTCCCGTCAGCAGTATTTTCTCTGGCTCAGTCAAAATTTGAAAATGAGCGCACAGACGAGAAACATGGGCTCTGACTCCAGAAATTTTTTTATGTTTGATCCATCGCAAAAAAGCTTTGTATGTGATAATGTTGAAGCATACTGGATTACCTGGAAGCGCATCCAACATGTAACCAAAATTTGGAACTGAAATTGTTGCATCCGCATCCATCAAAAATATGGCTTGGTTTGCGTATTTACAAAATAGTTTGAATGTCGCATCTCGGATCATAGAGATTTTGTACTCCTTCGTGGGTACGAAGCAGTTGCTTAGGAAGTGGACAACTTCATCCACCGAATCTTTATTTGTCGCAACCAGCTTCCCATCCAATGGTAGTCCGAGGGCTGTGCAAAACAAATCTTCAGAGATGGTGAAGAATTTGTTTCATATGTGAACTTTGAATTCCTCCTCCGAAATTGAATGGATAGAGTTCACAAACTCAGTACTGACTTCAGAGAGTATGATGGAGGGGTCCACTTTCAAATCACCCAACCTGCATCGATCCAAAAAGGACTGGATGGATGTCAGACAGATTCCTGCGCGT
The DNA here is from genome assembly GCA_029204225.1 of Diphasiastrum complanatum. Taxonomy (NCBI): domain Eukaryota; kingdom Viridiplantae; phylum Streptophyta; class Lycopodiopsida; order Lycopodiales; family Lycopodiaceae; genus Diphasiastrum; species Diphasiastrum complanatum. The sequence goes on from CM055109.1 coordinate 11,387,082, forward strand.
GCTTTTCAGATGATATGAGAGCTAGAACCTGATCCGGAAGCCATTGGTCGAATGTTTATCGATAGCTCCGTAGATCGCAATAGTGCGCAAAAGAGTGTTTTGATCGCAAAGAGAATGAGCATAGGAAAGCATAAACTCGCAGGTAGAAAGTGTAAAGAAGAAAAATGAAAAATAACTCTGATAAACAGTAGCGGTGTGGAAGGGATGGTGATGTGGCATGGTGACTTGACATCTGTTGCTTCCATTTATGGAGGATGTGCATGGCTCAGTGTTTGAAACTATAATTTGCCAGATCAATCTTTAATGACGGAAGACCGTTTGTGAAAAGAAAAAATAAATTAAGGAGAAACAATATGTGTGAGTGTACACACGAAATGATGATCACGTGGCCATCATCTTTAATGGAGGGATACAAAAAGTATGTCGAGAGATTCTCGAAAGATTCTCAAAAATATGCTAGAAAGATTCTAGAAAGTTTCGCGAAACTTTCTCGAAGGATCTTAAAAACTGATACAGAAACTCACGAAAATTTCTCGAAAATTTTAAAAACACACTAGAAAATTTCTCGAAAAACTGGAGATAATGCTAGAAAAGATTCTCAAAAAATTCTTGAAAACGATTTACGAAAATTTGATTAACAAATTTAGTGTCGCGAAAAATCTCGAAAAGTTCTCGAAAATACTTTGAAAATGATATTGAAAGATTGAGAGAAGTCAAGAAAAATTCTCGAAAATTTCATAAAAATTTCTAGAAAAAAAATAAAAGAAAAATCGCAAAAAAATTTAGACAAGATAAAGAAAATTCGCGATTGATTTCAGAAAAATACTAGAAAATAATAAGAATAAAAAAAATAAAAAATAAAAATTGGTCAGAGGTAGTATTTCTTCAATCTGGACCCGTTAATACGTGTAGGTAATAGTTCACCTTCAAGTGATTGAAGTTGCACAGAACCATTGTCAAACACCTCTATGACTTTATACTGTCCAAGCCATCGCATATGGAGTTTTCTAAGGAACTTTTGATGGCGACTGTCATATATCAGTGCATAATCATCAGTTTTAAGATCGTATTTTTTTATATGACTGTCATATTTCTTCTTTCTTTGTTTCTGGATTTCCTCCGTTAGTTTTTGTGAAGTCTCTCGAGCTTCAGCTAGTTCTTCAATATAAGTCAACCTTTCGGTTATACATTCTGCATCTATTCGTTGAGCTTGAATATGAAAGGTTTTCACCTCAAATTCAATTGGCAAAATAGGATGCATACCATATGTAAGAAAATATAGTGTCTATCTCGTCGTGATTTTCTCTGTGTTGCTATAAGCCCAGAGAACTGATGGTAGTTTCTGATCCCAATCCGTTGTATGTGCAATAGTAATTTTAGTCAGGATCTTACATAAAATTTCATTAGCTCTTTCTATCAACCCATTTGCTTGAATTTGCAAAAATCCTGGCATATTCGTATTTTGTCAGTCTTCTTCTTTGGGCCAACAACAATGGGTGAAACTCATTCACTACTTAAGACGGGATAGATTATACATGCCTTAAGGTGCTTGTTAAGTTCGTCCTTCACCATGAGAGAGTACTTAGGATTGAGATGATGCTGTCTCTGTCGAATAGGTACAACATCTTTCTTAAGATCAATTCGGTGCTCTCCGAATTCTGTAGGTATACCCTTCAAATCGTCGAGCGACCAGGCAAAAACGTCTTGATACTCCTTCAATAGTTCAGTGAATTCCACTAACTCCAATTCTCCAAGTGACTTTGAAACATGCACAAATCTGCCAGGTTCAAGTTCAATTAGTTCAATAGAATTTGGTAAAATGATACCTTCTGTCATACTGGCCTTGGTATGGCCATGAATTTTGCGCATGGTTGACTCCACAGATGTTTTCTTGTCGTCAGTCTGGTTCTTGTTACCAAATTCATGTTCAGATTTGTCACTCGAATTGTTAGACTCTTTCGAGTTTGTGTCTGCAACGTTAATTTCTTCATACGAAACATCTGCTTCAGCGTTGCAGGCATCAAAGAATTCTTTCTCATCATCATTCTCATAACACTCAAAGTATTGCACTTCAATATTAGATTCATTGGAAAAAATATTCAAGGCATACGAAGATTCTTCTGATGTAAAGTTGGTGTCGGACAAAGGAGTTTCACCTTCATATTTGTCACGACTCCAGGTTATGATTTGTTTTGCTGGCTTACCTCGGTTATTGGTCTCACCAGTCTGAAATCTCAGCTCTCTAGATTTCCAATGTACACTTGCGTTTGATTGATAAAGCCCAGGTTGTCCAATCAACACAGAATAGGATGACAAACCGAGTGGTTTGATAACAATGAACTTCATTGTGAATGGTTTGGCTTGAATGTAGACAATGACATCATTCAGTTCTCCAATAGGTTTTTGTCATGTCGAATCGATTTGGTTACTTGGCTTGTAAATGCATGTAGCTGAGTGAACGTAACCGTTTCATCCCATTGACAGGCTAGGAATACGCGTTGCAAATTGAGGAACATTTCTGTCTGGAAACCGTTCTAAACAAGAGGACTTACTTGTAAAGCATTGGCTTCTAGAAACGGGTGAAAACACCCGATTTTCAGAGCGGTAACCACCTGAGACGTAACAAAGAGAAGAAGAAGTAAAGAAAGAAGAAACGTGTTCACAGATTCGGTTGGAATCTGTGAACACCATTCTAAGGCCTCTAAAAACCTTCTTACTTAGAACTTAGAACTTTAGAAGTTCTAACTTGTTGGGGAGGCCCTTGCCCCTTGGTTTCTATTGGCTACTTCAAGAAGGTAGGATTGAAAACCTAACCCTTCAAAAGAAACACATTCTAATTTATGGTGCACAAAGAAGCACACCCCACTTACCACCAGTTGACTTTTTACCAATAAACAAACCTTAGCAACTTAGTTAGCTTAAACTTTGGCCTTTTTAACAATATTTTAATTACATGGCCCAAAGTCGAGTTTATTTAAAATACATTATTTATAAGTGCTCATTGGGCTATGGGCTTACACTAGCAGGATGCCACGACCGTCGCAACTTATTTTCTCCTTTCGGTCATTTTTATTTATATGCATGGAATACCCACAACAGGGCCTCTGACCTGAAGTAGTGTCGATCCCTCGATACTATGGTATTCAGTACTAGCCTCGGGCTTCACGGCAGCGCTTTATTAAGAAACCAGTAACGTCATCCATGTATACGACGCGCGCCAAGCGATGCTGATCTTTGGCTGGAAAAAAGACCTTATGGACACTCTCGATCCAAAATTGGCCTGTCCGGGTCTGAAAGTTTTGGGGCCATGGGTGGCCTAACATCGCTACTCTATAATACACTTGGGCCACTGGGAGTTGGTCTTCGCCAGTGTCGTGTTGGGATCAAAAAATGGTGGCGACAAAAAGTTGTCCCACTTGGTTGGAACTCGTAGCAAAAATTGGCCAGTTGAGCGTGCAGATAGTGATCTAGTCCAAAGGGGTCCCACATTCCACCCATTTGCACCATCATGGAATGGGGACAAAATGTGGATTTACCCATAGCTGTCGGTCACATAAGCCCTGATGGTCAACGTATCATTTTCGAATATGCATTGTCGACATGCAGGTTGCAGACCCAATGCCGGAATATAGACCATCTCGTTGCCCTTGATCTCTTTGGCAGAGAATGATATCTACCAGCCGCCACGTGAGGATTCATGTGGAAATTGGACTAGAAAATCATCAATTTCATCCTCCACGTTTTTTGTCTTGCGGAATGCGCAGCTGGCAAATATGGAACGAGAGCCTTGAGAGGTGGATGCCCGTTGTTCCTCCCCTGCTCTTCCTGGGCTCTGTCCTGCACGTTGGCTTGTGTTGAGGCCTTGGTTTTGAATAGCGGGCCATGCTGCATCTGATCTGTGATCGTGACTTGAACTTGCCTGGGTAGTGTCAAATGTGGGTGGCGTTCGAGCTACCACCGAGGCCGGTTGTGGATGTTGCGCTATGTGCTATTGACAGGCCTTGAGAGTGGCCTTTGCCTGCGCTAATTCCTGGATGGCGCTGCTGCGATAATTATCAAAACTGGCTTGGTAGCCATCCAGCGTTTGTTTGTACAATTCCACCTGCTGCATGTGAAAGATTTCAACTAGTTTAGTCAAGATTGGTCATAGTTTGATAAATTGCCAAATACACAATTGAGGCCAATTTTCATATTAGACTTGGAGTTTGACTTTTCAAAGTTATATTAGTCTAAAAGCATTTAAATAAGCACTTTTTAAAAGTGTGAGAAAGTGTAGTACATGAGTTTTAGTAGATTCCAATTTGAGTAGTAGAGACATTGAATCTAGTCCCAAAAATAGTAGGGTTTTTCATTATGGAGGGAAACAAAAGTTTGAAATTAGGTTCGTCATTGTCTTCTATAAGAATCTCTTGTGCCATCATGTCGTTAGGTGCGTTGGGATTAGCACACTGAGGTGAGGCGATGTACTTCGTGTGCATGAATGCATCATCACTCAACGATTTGACGGACTCGTCATTCAAATTAGATAAATTAAGGGGTGGAATGATGGGAGTGGCGGAAGTATGCAGAGTGGGCCAAATGGGTTGTTCGAATGAAGCAACGAGTGGAAGAGTGGAGAACTGGAGGCTGGTGTCAAGGATGGAAGGAGATGAGGGAGTTGAAAGGTGGAGGATATTTAACCAAGAGAGGGTGTCGGGTGATATTTGGGAATCTTGGGATGGAGGAATGGGAGCGATAGAAATAGAAGGGGTCGTAGCAGTGGGTAGAGGAACGAAAGCAGATGAAGTGGCGGCGGGACGGGGTGGTGCGGTACATTGACAAATGCTAGGAAGACTAGCGGAGGATGACGTGGTACCGAGCATGCGTTTGCTGGCGGGTGTGCTAGTTGGAAGTGTAGGGGATAAGGCTGGGAGGGAGCGGCGGTTGAAAGGACTTCATAACGGTGGAATCCTTGAACCTTTTGTTCGAGGAGGGTGACGGCAAGGGCGGAGTGACATTCAGAACTCTCGTAGGGCAGTCAAAACAGCTCATGAACTCTCGTAGAATTCTCTAGGGTCTTAGAGTACCGTGAACAAGGTCCCTACAAAAATTGGTATGGAATTGAGTAGTGGAAGGTGCACTTCTCCTAATACGCACTCTAATTATCCTCTATATAAGTAGAAAATTCGAGTCATTTGCATTTTACACAGCAAAGCTCTTGCCGATTTTCTAATCGAATTTTCGATTGTCTCTGATTGTGACCAAACTTCACACACGCCATCCTCAACACTTACAACCACTTGTTTCAGTCTTGTTTCCAGTTGTTCCACCTCCAATCCTCCAAAATTCAGTTTTTTCCCTCTTTTTGAGTCCTTTTTTTTTTTTTTTTTTTTTTTTGAGTCTTTTTCTCTGTTTTCATAACCCATTCTTACCCTACCTCTCCAATGGCATCTTTCACCAACCCCGATAACCAGCCATCCAGTCCTTATGATGAAATTGACACCACCCAGAGTATAATTGAAAGATATAGAATATTGCAATATCGAATCATTCAAAAATTCAGACTAATCAATGAGAGATTTAAGTTCAGATCAAAGCTAAGACAATGCTTTAAAATCCTATGTATATAAACTTGAGATTAAATTTCAAATCAAATCTGAAAAATGCAAACAAAGTAATAAGCGCAATAGAACAAAACAGTAGTGAGACAGAAATTGCACTCTGATTAATATCAACAACGAATACAATTGCTTGAAGTAATAACTTCAACTTGTTTGTTGAGCATGATAACGCTGGCAACAAAAAATCTTCTTGTGAGAAGATTGATTAGTTTGATCAATAATTAACTTACAACTAAGTTGATTCTATATCTACACAAAAATATCTACTTGACAAATATCTACATACTAAATATTTGTTTGTTAAATATATAGCATTAAATGCTATCTGCTATTTATTACAACCGCATTGGTAAAAAATGTGAATTTTGCCTGCTTTTCTGACCTTAGTGCAAATTTTGTGACTTTTGTTGACTTTGGGCTAGTCCTCTAGAAAAGCATTTTTTTGCAAGTGGGAAGTTTGTGAATTTTGCTGACTTTTACAACCTTCCAGACTTTGGACATGAGCCAATAGTCATTCATAAAGCACATGTTTGCAAGATGCGAACTTTCTCAAACTTTCCAACGAAAACACAAATTTTTAGAATTGTTATGACTTTGCGGGTATTTATGTAGACTGCACTTTGTCATAGAACTTAGAGTAAATATGTAGAAAATAATTATGTGACCATGACTACATTAGAAAATCAATTTAATAGATTGTCGAACTCCAACAAAGCATTATGTGGACCATCATTCCATGGTTCTCAAACCCATCATCCAAGGGTTGGCTCAGTTGGTTAGCTTGGCATCCAAAGTTTCTTTGGTCCTAGGTTCAAGCCCCCTTGGAAACCAAGATGCATGGTTCTCAAACTTACAAGGTGGATGGGCTCATCAAATTTTACATTGTGAGGTGGGGGTCCTCTTGGGGGAATCAAACAATTGTCAACTCTATGATTAAATTTTCTGCATTTGTATGATGAATATCGATGCTAGAAGAACACTTTCAAAGCATAACATACGACCTTTTTCACATGACCTACATGAATATCAACTCAAATGTGGATCAACTTCACAAAGCCCTTGCTCATATAACTGCATAAAAGAGTTAGATCCTGATCTTAATGTGGAAGCATCACCCTTACAACAATCACTAATTACCTTGATACATAAAGTAATAAATTTGATTAGCATAAAGTGATAAAGGATTGGCAACTGTAAGAACAAGGTTCGAACTCAATTTTTTTTTCTAGATGTGTAGACTTATTTACCATAGTCATTTTGACGGCAACTGAATGGCTATCTTAGTATTCTTATACAAGCATAATTTAATTACATGCTATGCATACAATGACTGTGCAGAATTGGTATGCCTTTCATGAGAGCCCACCCTATCATGATCTCTCATTGGAGGTAATCCAAGACAATTTAATAGAACGCTTCAAAATATTTGGACTAAATTGAGAATCTATTCCTAGGGGGCAAAGTCCTCTTTATGAAATTTACCTCCATGGAAAGTTGTAAAAGTCCAGAATAAGAAAAGTTTTGCACAACGATCTTTCCAAAGACCTTGATGCTAGTTCGAGTAATCCCAAGGCTACATCTCGCCCTAACGGGATCGCAGTATATTCTCACACGACCATCACACCATCAAAGGTCATTAACAAAGGTCACTAGCCAAGAGCATTTATCCCTACTTGGTAAACTTGGGGGGGGGGGGGGGGGGGGGGGGGGTGGGGGGGTGTTAGAAAGTTTAATTTTCCCTCTCTTCTCGTTGAAATAAAAATTAAGCAAAACCCAAAGAAAAGAAAGGGAAAATGAAAAGACTTTGTAGAGAGAGAGAGAGAGAGAGAGAGAGAGAGAGAGAGAGAGAGAGAGAGAGAGAGAGAGAGAGATTTTTCAACTATGCAGAGTTATATGTGCAGAAACAGAATTGTTAGATCTATTGCGGTGCAGCAGCAGGCAGCAATCAGAAAGCAAGCAGCAGGTGAGGTGAGGAAGGAGGAGAGCGTGGAAGATGTCTTGGTTTAGATCGGCGTTCAATAAGGCTGCCGAGGTTGGGGGCAAAAACATTGCCCCCAATCTGCGCACAGTTAGAAACTATGCTGGGACTGTGTATCAACAAGCGGGACATGCTGTGGCTGGGGGTGCTAAATTATTCCAACATCGTCTGGTACTTACTCTTGATCTGCATGCTTGTTGCCCTCTACTTTTCAGCCCCTAACGATCCTATGCACCTTTCTCCAGCTTACTGCTTTAGGCCATGGGAACGATTCATTGTCAATTTCTTATCTTCGTTAAAACTGAAGTGCATTTTGTTTATTATTGATGCGAATACACCTTGAGCGGATGAGTCTTTTATGCCTAAGAGCCTTACCACTTATTTGCTGTGAAATGCAAATTCTTTTGAGGACACGAATTTCTTATTTTCTTGACCACAAAAGGTGACAAAACAGGGTTTCGGAACAGTAGAAACATAAAATACCATTTGTGTGTGTGTGTGTGTGTGTGTGTGTGTGTCTGTTCAGGCCTGTTTTGGCAAGGTTTGTCATAGTGCACGGTAGATTTTCTATTGGCATTTGTATCTCTGCCGTAGATTAGAAATCACTGGTTTGTGCTAGTTACACCTGTATTGCTTGCATTCTGCCCAATAGCTATGCTATTTGGTTAGCTTTTAATCAAGCTAAAGTGATGAAATGTGAATTTTCATTATTTGTATGAAGAAGGGGGTAGTACATATTTCGCCTGATTGGCTTGGTTCTTTAGTGTCAGCTTTCATACGCATGAAAGCTAATTTGAACATATGTTTTTGCATGTGACTTGCACCCCCTCTTGTGGTTCGGTGAATTGATTAGGGATGTCATAGTGATTGGTTTGTGCTATGCATTTTGGAGTAGATTCTCTAAGATTTGGTTGGTATACTCCTTGCAATTGGATATTTAATGTCTCCCTTCTTATGATGGTCTCATTCTAGACATGATGTCGGATTTTTTTTCTTGACTTGTTTGTTGACATATGCCCATTAGGGATCTTCATCAAAGTTGTGCATTTATAGTAATATTTTCTATCTTAGCGGTATATTTTACCCATCAATGATTCTTTTTAGTTAGGCTTTTAGCAAACCAAAGTGATGAATTGTAAAGTGTTCTTGTCCTTCACCTCCAAAGAAGTGAGAGAGATGTTCAAGGCTGGTCAATTCCACAAACATACGAAAGCTAGGTAGTATTGGGGGCATACATTTGTGCATGTGACATGCACCTGCTCTTGGGCATCGACGAAGTAAGTGAGGGGTCTTGTAGCATTTGGCACGTTTCATGCATGATGAGATTGATGCTCTAAGACTTTGTGGGTGAACTCAATGAAGTTGAAGCTTACTTGTCTTGAGAGGTTAAAAAAATTCCTTTGGAATGCACTTAATCAAAGTTATAATATATTTGCAGACATGTGCATATGTTTGCACGTAACCTAGAAACAAAATTGAAGTTTGTTCTTGTTAGGGTTTATTATGTTGTTGTGTCTTGACCCAACACTTATTCGATTCCTTTCTAACACCCAAATTTCTTGATACTATCAGTTGAAATTTTCAATTTTTTCTAGGGCTCTGCATCCTATATTAATGTCGGTCCTCCATCTCCCTCTTGAATTGGTAGTAGTGTGAAGATCTCATGGCCCTTTTCTTCCTTAAATCCAGGAAATGTAGATTCGTCGAATTTCACATCTTGACTCAACACAACTTTCTTTGAGGTTGGGTTGGAGGTGATAAAGCAACAATAGTTGTATTTGAAGTATCAAAATGATCCTTGATAGCAATATGTAGAGCACGAGCTTGCTCTTGTAGGAAAAGAGTATGTATAAACACATTCAAAGATTCCCAAGTAGCTTCGTCAATAAGATGACCATTCGTACTAGAAATTGGACCAGTCTTTCATGATGCCATTGTTAGTGGGAGAGAACGGACATCGCTTAGGATTAGTAGGAAGGTGAGGATCATAAGGTTTGCCAAGATAAATGGAGAAATGGAGCAAACCGACATTGTTGGAATATCAATCCACACTCTAGAGAGAACTATCAAACAGGGCGGATAGCTCAGTGGTAGAGCATCCCATTCGGTATGAGGGAGGTCCTGGGTTCGAATCCTAGTCTGTCCATCCATATCATGATTTATGGATTTCTAACATGGTATCAGAGCCATTTTTCAGAATTGATTGCTTGCTGGAGGGCACCCAATAGGCAGCCACATTTCTCCTCTTTTGGTTCATAAAAATCAGAATTTTTCTGATTTTTGTGGAGAGAGAACTGTTCAGCTCCTCCTTGTTTTTTGTGCAGGAAATTGCAGGGAAAAGCTTGGAACCTCCACTCATTTGGGAGCCAACAGTAGGGCGCCCATGCTCAACTAGTTTTCATGTGATTGAAATCATATTACATGCTTCAAATTTCAGATTTTCTTCTTGGAGGAGGGCGCCCATCTACCGTGAAGACAAATGTGTTTTTGACACATTTTTAGTGGCTGAAATCTTTCTGTTTTTGAGCCTGGAAGAAGGTCCTACCATCTGCTCCATTAGCATATTGAGTGCACACCATTTTACCACAAAAGTTCTGGTTGTGGTTTTGGCTTCATTGGAAGCCTGCATATTAGGTAGTATTTTGTTATTTCAGCAGAATACAGCCACCTATGTCTTCTTGTCAATGAGCTATTGTATGTGGTGTATTGCAATCTATAGTGCTCATTAATTCAGCTTTGATCTTGCTGATTTTTTAGTAGATTTTGGCCTGGAATCTGTTTTTCCCATCTACTATTAGCTGAATTTTCAGAAATGGCTAAAGAATCTGATTCTATAGGTTCTTTGTTCAATGAAGATAGGTTGGATGGAACTAATTTCTCCTTGTTGGTGCTACATGATAAAAAACCTCCTTATTGCTAAAGGTTTGTTTGAAGTTGTAAGTGGTGATGAAGAGAGGCCACCTAGTTTGGCACCTACTACACCGTCCCGAGCTACTTCTTCAACACATGTGGAGGTGTCTCTCTATATGCATTCCTTGCAACTAATTTTGATAACCGCACTACTTTGGTGCAATTTTGGCAATTTCTCGACCTTAGACCAATGATGTGATTGAAATTCATAAACATCAAAACAAACACTATGGCATTGATTGGAGCAATTTTGCTACTCATTACTTACACACAATTCCATAGATCTCTACATCATAGAACCCACGGTTCTCAGAACCGTGGGTTCTAGGAACTGTGGGAGGAACCGTACCTTGAACCGTGGTACGGTTCCTCTATTTAATTAAATTATTAATTAATTAGTAAATAATCAACTAATTACCAAATTCACAGATTCACAGATGATACAAATTTCACATGATGTACAGATGATACAGATGATTTCACAGATGGTTTCACAGAATTCACAGATTTTAGTTGCCAATACCACTTGCGAAACTTTTTCCTTGCAGTTGGTGATGAAGACGATGAATAGGACTCAACAGCTTTACCCCTTTCCTTCCATTTCCTAGTCTCCTCGGATTCTTCCTCTTGATCACTCATATGATCATCTTGAGACTCCTCAATGTGTGGATGTGGATCATCAAGTATTGGCACAAACTCACTTGTACCCTCCTCCTCGTGTTCCTCTACAGGAGGCGTTTGATCCTCTTAAAAGATCACATCTCGACTTATGATCCTCTTCTTGCTAGTAAGATCGTAAAATCAATAAGCCTTGCTTTCCTCATTGTATCCCAAGAAAATACATTTTGCTGACTTTGCATTCAGCTTCTTCCTGTCATCCTTGGGCATATGGGCATATGTCGTACAGCCAAACTGTTGCGCCGGTGCCTCAAAGGGCGCTGGGACTTGAGCGGTTTCCCCAACACGTGCTTAAGTCTAACATTCATCCATCATGCACTTACGTAAAAGCAAACTTAAAAACGTAACAAGCTTAACCATTCAGACTTAAGAAAACTGGAATCCCAACCAACCCGAAAGCCAACTCAGAATCCGTCCCCAAAAGGTAACCAAAGGCAAAGACAAGCCACACATGAAACCCAAGGCATAGTGGTCGCCAAACTGACCAATTGGCATAGCGGCGAGCCACACGTCGGTGACGTGGAACGTTGGACATCGGCGACGCAAAAAGGTTGTAGTAAGGGTCCTTCCACTTGGACCAGTCCCGGAGGCGAAACCGAAATGGTAATCATCCCCAAGGATCAACTTTATTAAATTTGGAAGAGGTTACATTCATACATAGACTGACCGGTCTCGGGGCCACCAACACGTGCTGGGCATTGTGCCTGGCTCGTGCTGGTAGAGGGAGCTGAGACCTGGCGACTGGATTCCTGGCGCTGGTTGAGCTGCCCAAGTTTCTGTCTGCCGGACTCCCCCTATAGTTCTGGTGTGATTCGGCACACCCCCTCTGTCCTGGAATATAGTGCTTTTTGGTAAAGCACGCTTTTTAGGACTTAGTTTTTATTTTGCTGATTAAGCCTGGCAAGCCTGGCAGAATTAGTCTGGCTTCCGGACATGGGTCCCGGGAGCCGTCCCGGCGGCAGAATCAACTTGCTTCCTGACTAGGCCATGACTCGAGCTCCAGAGCTAGCTCATGACTTGTGACTACTTGACTGGCTCACCACAGGTCGGAGGCTCAGTCCTTGACGTTCTAACTTGCTATGGGACCTTAGGGAGTGTCACCCCTTAGAGTCTTACAGGGCACGTTGGGTGCACCCAAATCAGCTTAACAACATCCTCCCCTCGTTTGAGAAAGCTGATGTCCTCATCAGGGCCAAACTAGAACCTAAGACACATGGCACGGGCTTAATTCACCGGCCAAACTTTATTCACATATACAAGGGCACGGGCTTGATTCACCAGCCATGGCTCTCTTAAGCCTCAGATATGTCGTTTTTGTCGTACGTCTGGATGAGTCCCCTAGGACTCTAGGTTTTTCGTTTGGTCGTCCAGGTTGAGCTCCTTGAGCTCTGCATCGGCACTTGGATCCACCTCTAATGTAGACGTTGCAGGCAATGTTGGCTCCATTTGACCTCGCATCAGCTGGTTTGTCACCAATGGTTGTCCTTCATTAAAGAGATGAGCTTTCGTTGGTCACACAAGTTGAGCTCCTTGAGCTCTGCATCGGCACTTGGATTCACCTTTGATGTAGAAACTGCAGGCAATGTTGACTCCATTTGGTCCCGTGTCAGCTGGCTTGTCACTGCTGGCTGCCCTTCGTTAAAGAAGTGAATGAGATTAGAAGGGATGGTTGGCTCAGGTTCATTTGTGTCGTTCCTTTCTAGTTGGTCCCCTGGCACAGCTTTGACGACACAAGGTCTCCTGCCATTATATAATAACACAAGGTTAACCCCTTTTGCCAAGAAGGCCACCACGTGTTCGTTAAACCAGCTTAATCCCAAGATAGCATCGAAGGCATCCATCTTCAAGATTGTGAACGTTAGTCGATTCTTCCAGGTGCCCAGTGAGATTGGTAGGTTGGTTGCCAATCTACAAGTGGTCATTGTACCTTTCGCGGTCTCCACACAAATAGGGGTCACATTTTCTTCACATTGGATGCCCAATTGCCCTGCCAGCTTTTCTGACAAGTAGTTATGCGACGCTCCCAGGTCTACCATGAAGTGAATGATCCTGTCTTGCATACAGCCTTTCAGGTACAATAACTTTGATCCTCTCGCAGGAGTCGCCATGAGATGTTCACGATAAGCCGCAAGTGGAATTGTGTTTTATTAACAAGTAGCAAACTTGCTTCAATTAGTATTATAGTGTTTATTTTGTTATTTATGAATTCCGAATTGTGCAGTTCATCTTCATACAAGAATAACTAAAGGTTGACAAGGCACAAAATCAGGATTTGTAGCTCCAGTGAAGTTTTTTAAGTGGCATGTTCTAGCTCTCTTCGCCGTTTTTGAGGCAAAGTTAGCCATTGGTTTGGGTAAGAAGATATGATCATTACTGCCTAGACAACTCACATCCAACTTGTAAGCATAACGATCCAATTGCAAGGTGATGCTCTACCAATTGAGCTATATCTCTTGGTGAACTAATCTTTTCACCTACTAGAGTGCATATTATCTTCCATGAGTTGAGAGTTCATAACTCCAATGGCATTAGGAGTTGCAGCTTGTATTCCTAATCGAGGCCAGGTTTTTGACGTTAGCTTGCCCTTGTGAGGTTGTGACCCTTTGTCTCGACCATTGTATCATGTATGTCGCCCAGGGTGTAAGGGCCATGAGGACTTGATATCATCCTCATCTTTCTCTAGCTCATCATCGGCAAATAGTGTTCAAAACCTAGAGGATGTTGATAAAAAACCTCTCTTGGATTGATTCCACTTTTTTTTGGAATTCTTTTACCATGTATACCTACTCGACTTTTGCTCACTCTAGTTCCAAGGATGCATCCTCTCGTATTCATTTTACATTTGAGAAAAAGGCTTTAGTCTTCCTAGAAGTCTTCTCTCCACACAAGCATATATTTGCAATTCTCTCAAATTCCAGGCTTAAATGTTTGGTTTGTGCTTGGCAAGTAGGACTACATTATGTATACATTCAGAAGCAAAAGAAGGGCAGAACTTGCTAGTTGAATCTTACCTCCACCATACCTCCTTATTCACTGCTCCAATTCGATAACATCCCAAATAGGGTGGTAGGGAGTGTGCGTCTTTGCTTTCCTGCAATGTTATATGTAAAATTTATTTTCCTTGCCCTTTTGATGCCTTATCCGCTGACCCTAATCATGTAGTCTTTAGTGCGTTTTAGCTTAAACTCCAGTGGGATTTGCAATTTTCTCATTTTGTTCTAGAGCTTTCGAGTAGGGACAATGTCAAATGTTTTATGAAAATCGAAAAAGCAATGTAGGAGACAATTGACCTTGCTTAGAGCTTCTTCTATTGTTGCGCTTAAAGTGACTAGTTGCTCTATTAATGTATGTTTGGGTATAAAATCTGCTTGTGTGTGTGTGTGTGTGGGGGGGGGGGGGGGTGTGCTTTGCCTCATTTTCTTTAACCCATCAGCCAAGACCATTCTCCAACAATCTAACCATCAAGCTTCTAACCATTATAATCATGTAATTTCTTGCATGTTTTTTATGATCTTGTTTTTGAATATCGGGATTATGGTGTAATGTCGCCATTTTCTAGAAAACCTGTAGCACTAGCGCCTTAAAGGGAATTGGACTAGAGTGGATTGCTCGTCATTCTCACTTAGTTTGCTTGTCCAATCAACACATGCTTATCTCTTAGCTTTTCTTATTGTAACAACCAACCTCAAGCTATTGTCTTGCAAAGTAACACATCAAATAAATATTGATGTAATCCTTGATTGTCCAACCATGGAGGCATGCAAGTTCTACACTTAATCAACAACACATGCAAGGTCAATAAAAGCTCATGCATAGCCATGCGTACTCATGCATCGACCTCGAGCAACATCATGTCAAAAGAATGGCAGAGACACAACCATGCATTTATCTTGCCAACGAACAAGTAGACTGTGATATGTTGATCATGCAACAAATATCAAAATGAAGAAAAGCCATCAATGATGCTACAATCTTACACCACACTCTACTTCATAGTACATTTTTGAGAGTGATATCAAAACCATGTGAGGGAAATCCATCATAGTACACTCGGATGTGGTGACCAGTGCAAGAATCATTGTACCTAGAGCTCACTCTCTACCACAATCCTTTTTTGGAGTGAGCTTTTGCCTTAAAGTCTCAACCTACGTCTCACATCTAAAGCAAGCATAGAGAATCACAAGTACTTATATTTGTGAAATTATCAACACACATAGGACGAGATACAAGGAAAGGACGTGTAGGTTGTAGTAGAGTTGCAATTGCCCACCTTCGGCAATCAGATGCACAATACAATTGGCACCTAAATGATGGCTACATTCCATTGGAAGAGGGCATCTTTGGATTGAACCACCAATAACGGACATGCAAGCTTGCATGCAACACAAAAGCTTCGAGCTGGGAAAGCCTACGAAAATTGCAAACCAAACACCTAGCACTAGAGAAAACCCGTAAGGAAAAAGAAGAGGAGAAATTGTAACTTTTATCAACATGCACAAAAGTACGTGGACCTTTGTCCTAGCCATCAGCGGATCCAGATTTGGACATTGGATGTCTCGTTGTAAAATCTAGGAAGATGGTAGTGGCATCTTCTCCTCTTAGCGCACACCTTCTCACCTTCAACTTTGAAAATCACAAAGTGTAGTGTGCCTCCCTTCTTTCCGTGTCCACCTACATATATATGTGGAGAAGACTCGGGAATGGATTATGGGGTAGAATGCTCCAAAAACGTCACAAAGAGGTGATTCCTACTTTCCTAGCTCCAAAAGTGTGCCCAATTTCGCCTAAACAATGTGCTTATTCCTTAACAAGACTAAGATTCCCTAAAATAGCCCTAAAATAGCTCTTTCGGTAATAACCCCTTATGTGAGCATCATTTCTGACACGTAAAACTGTTTGATCTTTTATTTTCCTCTTTCCAACAAGCTATAGTACATTAGATTTTCATTAATAGTTATGGCTACTTCAATCCATAGATTTTGATACCATTGATACCAAATGAAGTATAGATGATCGCAAATGAAGGAGAAATCTGAAATACATCGCTTGTAATTTTAAGCCAAGGCATTACAAACATTAGCAAGAGTTTTGCTACCTAGAGCCGTAATTATACCAAATCCACAAGCTCAGAAATGAATGTCTCTAGGCCCTATTTTTACCCAATAGGAATCCTTAAATAGGAGCTTTTAGACACTTGGCCTAAGCTTACCCAAACTTAGGGTTTTCGCCCTTTCAATAGGACCCCCACCATACTACCAAGCAGTAGTAGTTGGGCCCTTTGCCAATCCTAAGTACCCCTGTAATCCACTATGGATCCAGTAGTCCATAACTGTAGCATGTATTTTATGTAATTGTTGAGCCCAAATTATTCTTGTTCTCTCAAAAGTAGTTCCAGATTAACTGAATCAATTCATTCGCTTTTCATCATTTAAAACCTTTCTCTACCAATCAAGTGTACAATGACCATAAAGCAGCAGTTGTCAACCTTCCTTGACCACTGTAAGTCAAACTTATTGACATGTCATTGAATGTTTACCAGCTTTGAAGTCTTCGGCATCTTTATGTTCAAAGGTGTCCCATATTGCTCATACTGGCTATATACCTTAGATTGCTGATTCTGCCTGCATATCTTCCAGGCATCTACCTACTGAAACTAAGAGAACTACACCTTAAAACACAGGAAGGTACTAATATAGTATTTTAAATAAAGAAACAAGGGATAGGCAGTTGGAAAACTATGTTTTAAGTTAGCTATAGACTAGAAACAGAAAAGCAAGAGAGAGGTTTGGCTTTATACATAAGCTTGGGTTTTTGCCAGTATGCTAGTATCTTGTTGATGAGGCTTTCTTTGTTGGGAGAGTGCCAGATATGGGTTTGAGCGGATCGGTCTGAGAACGAGCTATGATGAGCTAATATAAACCAGTCATCCTTTTGATGTAGTGCTGAGCTGAACTTCAAAACATATCCCCTAATTTCAAAGCCATATTACAAACGAGTAAAGTATATGTCTGTTTTTTTGTTTTGAAACTTACGTGCACATTGTCAGTTACTAAACAATAGACAGCTGTTAGTGGCTGGAAGATTTTCTTTGATTAAGAGAATTATAGTCATTGCCAACATTTTATTCAAAGACTAGCAAGGTCTTCAGCCCAATTATTGCTGTCTGACTTTGGTATCTACAGCCTACAGCTTACATGTGTTTGTCAATTTAATGCTTTGCATTGTAGTTTATGTAATGTTTCCCTTAGAAAGTCTCAAAAGTATCCATTTTGTACCGTATTGAATTTGTCATCATGGTGTGAAATGATACTTTGAAGAAACAATGACAACTTTTAAATTCAGGTGCATATCCTTGGATCAGAAATTCCTTTTATAATTTTAAATATGGACCTTGGAACCTTGTCCAACATATTTTCCTGGTAGTATTCGTAGTTTCCCTCTCCTTAGATGTTACTTTTCTTCTGGCTTTCATCTTCACTCAAGCATAAACCCACTTTGGTTGGATTTGCTAGTTGAAAAACTTATGAAGTCATCCATGTGCTTCAATAGGAAAAATAACTTCTTCAATTGGTTTCAGACTTCAGTCAGAAGATTATGTTCTTATTTGTTTTCATACTTGTCCATCTCATGAAAGATGTGGAATGACGAGGGAAAGACAGGCTTGTACACAATAGCCATAACAGTAGTTGATTTTTATTGGATGTTCACTACCTGCCCTGGGGTGCTCTGAGGTTACGGATTTGTTAATACGTTTTTCTAGGAGCAGATTCATGTTAATACTTTAACCTCTACATTTTGTCAGTTGTTTCATGTAGGTATGCATGCATTTGAAAGCTTTTAAAAAACGCATATTGAGAACAACTTTGACATGTTTTGTTTTGCTGCAGTCAGGAAAAAAATTAACTAGCTTGAAGACTGCAATCAAAAGGCTTGATGAAGTCTCTTTGAATGTGAGAGGAGCTGAAAGAGTATTGGCACTAGAGAGATGGCTGGGCGCTCTGAAAGACATTGATGATTCTTTCAGAAAGTCCTTGAGTAAAACTATTGTGGATGATGGAGTCGAAGGTCTTCCTTTTCCTGATAAACTTGATGATCGGGAGAAAGATACATCTCCAAAGAAAGCGCCTGCGGTATGTAGATTGTTGCATTTCAAAAGCAAACAAGAATTAAGATTTCATTAAATAATCATGCTGTAACAAAGAACTCAATAAAAAATTTGCATGGATTTTCTCTTTTTAGGTAATGTTTTGTTGCACAAAATATCATATGATCACTACAGCATATTGTTTGGAAGAAAATAACGTGACTTGCATCTCAAAGTTTTTTGAGCATATGAGTATCGAGTGTGCATATACAAGATTTCATGCACAATAGAACAATCAAAACTGTCAAATATGATTTTTCGCCTACAAAGATTGTAGTACAAATAATGACATGCTGCTTTGCAAGCCCTTATATAGAGGAGCCACTAACACTTACCCCAACTAATAAGTGGAGTCTTTTTGCAGTGTTCATAACCTTCTGGAGTCTCCACACCCCCTGCTTAAGTTTGAAGCATGCTGCCTCACAGAAAGTAATGCCCTTCTAGAAGTTGCATGTGCTACAAAAAGATAACCTCATCAAATTAATATGATCTAATGATAAATTGTTCTCAATCTTAGAAAAGACACTAAATTTGCCCAAATGGTGAAATAGTCAGCTGATAAGAGGAATAGGATAAATATTCTTCATTGTGTAGGCCCATGAATTCCCAATAAAGGCATCAAAATGAATAGGACTGAGATTTACCATAACAACCATTCTCTATGCTTAGATAGTGGCCGATCCGACGGAAAGAGAATGCCAAATGAAGAAACAACATAACATAGTAAGGCACAGGTATTCGTCCTGAAAAATGTACACAAGAAAGAAAAACAATTTGGTTAAAGTGATAGCAAGCCCTAAAATTTAGAAAATCAATCCTATGTTCCAGATATTAGACTGACAACTGGTAGATAGTAGGATTATGAAGCACCCTACTGTGCGGAAGAGAATGATGAAATAGTCGTCCAAAAGAATGTACACGAAAAGTATGAAAAGGATGTAACTCAAAAAGATCTTGGTCTACAAACTAGCATAATGACTATTATAGTCATGTATGCTTCATTGATAAAATATCCATAGATTGAGTCTATAAGTTAGATATTTGTGCCTTTGCCTCAACTGAAGACGCATGCGTGTCCTTTGTAGATGGTGAAATAGGTCTGAATGAATAGACTGATTGAATCTATGAGCAAGCAAGTGATCTAGACATGTCAATCTTCCTTTCATTTCTTGTCTTCAGGACATCAGATTACCAAATTTATATTATGTAGCAATATCCCAAAGTACACAAAATGTCCGAAAAAGATGAAGTCGTGGAAAGGTGAAACTAGAAAACTTAGTAGCTCAGCTTCCGATGATCTTAAGGATAATCTGGATTCTGTATAGTGCACTAGAAGAGTGCCTGTTGAAAGAATAATGATTTCAAAATGTCCAGAAAAACTACCAATGACTTCAGAAACTTAAGGCTTTAATTTTTGGCACTCTACCCTCTGTTAGATAGAAATCAGATATTGATGATTTTTCTTGAACAAGTTGGAGAGAGAATCTAGAAATGGATTAAAAAACAAGATAGGCACTGAAGAAAGCTAGAGGTAATAAATGAATCTGAGGGTTGTGACCAAAAGTCACCTGTTTTATGCAAAACAACTTTTGTGCCTACCCTGTGCCTTGTGAAAATTTCATAATTGTCAAAAGTGGACTCCAACACCTCTATGTCAGAACAGTACTCTGAGACAAATTTAAAAGCAAATTATATAATAGTACACATAAAGAGAGGAGATATTGTAAATTCAAAGAGTAATTGGATGTACAACAACAATTGAATGACAATACTGAAGTATCTGAAATGAATCTAATTTGACCTTAGCTAAGCTGATTCCTACTCTAATGATCTAAGCAAGTAGTCTCTTAACAATCAACCAACTAACAATTGAGGCCTTATGGCCCAGTTATATGGGCTATTGTCCACAAATTAGGTCCGTGGCTGCACCTATGACTAGAGGTTTAATAATGTCCAAATAACCCATAAATTACCGTCTAATTATCCAGTAATACAGATAACAACATGGGGGCCAAGACCTATGGAGCTGCCAATAATATGCACGTATTCCTCCCTCACAACAAGTGGAGGCAAGGAAAGAGGTTGGAAGTGAAACGAACAACTCTAAGAGGATGTGAAGCTTTTGGAAGCAAACAGGGGAGAAATAGGAAGGTCTGGTTTTTGGGATTGCAAAGAACATGACTTTGTCCAGATGTGTTTCTGAGGATGATATTTTTTAATCATTGTACTCAAATGTACTTTCGTCTCTTCTTGCAAATGCTGTTAAGCTTTAGTTGCTATTCCCAGCATGTTCATAATCAGGAGTTTTTGGACCAATCTGTCTTAGTTGCACGCCTCTTTGATCATGGTGGACTCACATTTAGGTATAGATTTCTATATTTGTCACATCTAGCTGTGTTTCTGTTCCCTTCTTCGACAGAGAATTTTGTGTTGCGATGTGCACATATGGTCTTTATTTTTGTAATATCATCTATGCAATATGGCTCTCAATGTGGTGAACTTCAGACTAATATAGTTGATAAATTCGATCATAGCCTGGCTTTATCCTTGTTTTCTAGCTCTTTTTACTGACAACCTTCTAGATTGGTCCATGATATGCAGGTTATTTTCTTTGATAAGGATGCTGGTGGTCAACCTGCAAATTTTCGAGATGTTTTTCTTCGCAGCCACGCTCTTGAGAATATTGTAACATCTCTGGTAAGTCCTGCTTCATGTATAGATCTATTTTCAAGGTTAAGTGTGTCAGTGTGTTACATTCCTGTGAATTACTCTTTAAATTGAACAAGGAAATTATAGTAGCTTTAAATAGAATAAATTCTTGAAGAAACGTAGTAGTATTTGTCTCAAATTTTCCATGATAGTCATTTAGTTAAAATTCTTGTGGTTTCTCATTTCCTTGATTTGTCAAGTTTGATTGTCTGGTCTTAACTGCTGAGGCAAGCAAGTTGTTTTTTGCATTTGCATAAATCTAACATGAGGAAGTCTTCCCACCATAAGTACTTTTTGTTAGATTCTGTTTTTTATTATGTTTTCTTGAGGAATATAATAGATGCTCAGTAGTTCTGACATTTGGCTTAGCTTTTCTCACAGACAATAGCTGAAGCTTTAGTTGTCTTGTGGTGCAAGGCAGAGCTACTGTCATCTATGCTTTGATTGTTTGAAAAATATGTATCATTATATTCTATCAATGAACGGTGTCAAAAATGTATGCTTGCTGGCACTAAAAAATTCTCTTCTCCAACTTGCAAGTTGCAATCTCATAAAATCAATCAGTTTCTTGAATCGAAGTATAGGGTATAGATGCCAGTGGTTTATCATGTATGTTCCAGGTTTGGTAGGTCTTGGCCGAAATTGTACATCTTATGTGGCTGATGCCTGCTGTCTGAGCAGCAACTATTGCACTATCCAGATCATGTGGACTTGAAAGACATTTTGATTCGAAGAATAGGACGGCTTGATGGATCTTAACCATGGAAAGCACCAGTTCCCGATAAATACTGGATATTTGATTAGGGCAATACATGCATGCAAATTAGCAGAATTGGCTATGATATGGTTGCACCTAGAGTTATGTATTGGATATTTTAAAACGTTTCCTCTTCTATTTGTAATTAGACAAGAATGCACGCCATGTAACAGAGAGCAATTTTAACATTCCAGAGTTGGAATATTGAAAAGCATTAAGTTGAGTAGATAGACAAGATTGTGGCTTCTGTAAAATAGCTGCATAGCAAATGTCTGGTCTTGTAGTAGTCAGATAGATAAGGCTTCCCACTAATGAACGATATTCAGTTGCATCAAAGGAATCACTATTATCATACTTTGAGAGCTTTACACCAACTTCAATAGGAGTAGATGATACCCTACTATCTTCCATGCGAAATCTCTTGAGGAGTTCAGCAACATACTTTGTTTGAGTAAGCGTAATTCCTAGATTGCTTTGCCAAGCTTCCACAACAAGCAGTAGTGCATTATATCCAAATTTGTCATATCAAACTCTTTACATAGATTTGATTCGACTTCTTTCACCAAGCTATAATTACTGCTAGTAATGATCAAATCATCCACATAAAGTGCAACTAAAAGTATAGAACCATCCTTGATAAGTGTGTACAGGTTGCAATTTGAGGCAGTACTTATAAAACCTTGCTTTATAAAGTACTCATCAATGCGTCCATACCATGCCGCGCCATATATATTTCTTCATCTATAGTGCCATTGACAAATGCTGATTTAACATCCATCTGATGGACTTTCCAACCAAACTTAGTTGCTAGAGCAAACAAGAGTCTCAAAGTAGTCCATTTCGCCATAGGTGTGAAAGTTTCTTCATAATCTATTCCCTTACTATGAGCATAGCCTTTGACAATTAATCTTGCTTTATATTTAGCAATAGATTTATCTGCATGATATTTAATCCTATACACCCACTTACTTCCAATAGGCTTCTTACCTGCAGGAAGGTCTACAAGCTCCCAAGCGTTGTGCTTTTTGATGGACTCCATTTCGTCCTTCATTGCCTTTTGCCAAACTTTGCTCTCTCTTGCCTCGTCAAATGTAGCGGGTTCATGGGATTTCTAATTTCCGTCATAAGAGCATAGTTCACCTGGAATCTATTTGGAGGTTTTTGACTCATCATAGATCTTATAATCTCTCCTGCTTGGCTTCCAGATGGGATTTCTGTTGAAGAGTAATGCCTATTTTACCCCTTTTTGGCTAAGCATTAGTTAAGTTGTACATAACTCATGGGGCATGTTTTAATTAAATGCATGACCCCCCCTTTTTGTTAAGTTATGTAAATTAGTGCAAGTGGCCCACTTGGCCAAGTAGCTCACTCCCATGGTTGACACCTAGACTTTCCATGCATGTAAAGGAGGTGCTTGCCTCACAAGGGATTTGGAGGACCCACGCCCTCCTCTCTCTCACTAGCAATTCATTTCTTCTTGAGACTTTTGAGTTTGTGAGATGCTCATGCAATTCTCCTTGTGTGTGATATTTCCATAGCCAAGTTTTTTGATCTAGCATCTGAGTTAAGATACTCCATAGCTAGGTCTTGTAATTCTTCATGGTATCAGAGCAGGTTGTCTAGCCTGTGAGTTTGAGAGTGAGAGAAACTTCAGTGCTTAGATTCTTGAGAAGATTCTTATCTTCTACAAGCACCTCAATCTTGAAAGAGGGAGCATTTGATCTACAGGTGTCAGATCAGGTGGAGTCTTGCACTGTTGGTGAGCTATTGGCAAGGGGAGTGGGATGATCCAAAAACTTTCTAAATCTGGCTAAGTTTTGGAGAGTTTTTCTGGAGGAGCTTACACAAAAGTAGGGCGCACTTTCTGTAGGGGCTTCTGGTTTCTGTTCCAGTGGAGCCTAGTGCTTGTGCTAGTGAGGCCACACCAAGTGGCAAAGACAAAAGCAGGAGCTGAAGGGTTGCCTTGAAGTGGCTACATACCCTAGTTTGGGGTTAAACCCTTGTTGCTGGAAGCTGTTCTTTTCTGATCTCTTTCAAGTTGAGCTTCTGTTTTAAGCACAGATTTTAGCATGGCAAGTCTTGGGGAGAGTTTGCTGGGTGAATCTAGCAAACTAGATGGCACAAACTACAGAGTGTGGAAGTTCAAGATAGCCAATATCTTGATGGATAAGAATTGCTGGGAGGTCATGACAAGTATAGAACCTGTACCAACATCTGATCCTGAATTGAAGGACTACATGAACAGGAGACATAAAGCTCATAGGATAATCAATCTTTCTGTCAAGGACAATATTATTCCTCACATTTGCAATGCAAGGGATGCAGCTGATGCTTGGACAATTCTGAAGTCTATGTTTGAAACAGTGGATTCAGCCAAGCTGGTGTATTTGCAAAATAGGTTACATACTCTCAAGATGGAAGCAGGTGCAACAATTGGTGATCATATTACAAAGGTCAAGGACCTATTGGATCAGCTTGCTTCAGTTGGAGAGAAAGTAAGTGACAGGAGTATTGTTCCCATAGTCTTGAACAACTTGTCATTCAACTATCAAGACTATGTGATGTCCCTTTCTGCTAGGGAGAAACTCCCAACCTTTGGGGAGTTATGTGGTCTTCTTTTACAGGAGGAGATGAGAAGGAAGAATCTTTCTGAAAGGGAAGATAATCCAGAGCTTGCATTTGCTTTCTAAGAAGAAGCAAAACTTTCAGAAGAAAGGCAAAGGCAAAAAGAAGAACTCAAAGCAAAGCTTGGAGCAGCAGGTGTCCAAGTTACAGGTTGGAGAGGAGTCAAGCACCAATTCCTCATCGACACCCAAGAGGAAGGGCAACTGCAACTATTGTGGTAAGTATGGGCATTTTGCTTTTGAATGCAGGAAGAAGCAAAGTGATCAGAAGAAGGGAAAGAACCAGCAGAGTCACTTTGTTGACAAAGTTGCAGAGGAGGAGCAATCTGGTGTGCTTGAGCTATTCACCGCAACCCTATCATCTGAATCCACATTTGGTGGATGGTACATTGATTCTGGAGCCTCAAAGCACATGACACCTCATAGAGATTGGTTCAGCACCTATGAGGAGACAGAAGATAGCCAGCATGTTTGCCTTGGAGATAATTCTACACGTATGGTGAGGGGCAAAGGTACAGTTGCAATACAGCTATCATCAGGTGAGGTGAAGGAAATTAAAAGTGTGTTGCATGTACCAGGGTTGGCTAAGAACTTGTTATCTGTTGGTGCCATTACCAAACAGAACATGGTGGTAGAGTTTAATGATTCTAAATGTTTGGTAAAAGACAAAGAGAAGAACTTCAAAGTGGTAGCCAAGGGAATGCAAGAAGGAGGTCTTTACAAGCTTTTCACAACCATTCCTAGCCAAGAGGCCTTGTCTGCAAGAGATACTAATCGGGACAAGCTTTGGCATGAGAGATATGGTCATTTGAGTTACAAAAGTTTGCAAGTTTTGAACAGGCACAAAATGGTAGTAGATCTTCCTAGCATTAAGTCTTCTTCAGATACATGTGAGGCTTGTGCATTAGGGAAGCAACAGAGGAAAAAGTTTCCAAAGGAGAAAGCTACCAGGGCCAAGGGCATTCTCGAACTTGTGCATTCAGATTTATGTGGTCCCATGCAGGTCAAATCAGCAGGGGGGGCATACTATCTCATGACCTTCGTAGATGATTTCTCTCGGAAGGTATGGGTCTATTTTCTGAAACTGAAATCTGAAGCGTTCAAATACTTCAAACAATGGAAAGCTATGGTGGAAAACCACACAGGAAAGAGGTTAAAGACTCTCAGGTCAGATAAGGGTGGTGAGTATATTTCTGATGAGTTCAAAGATCTTTGCAAAGCATGTGGGATAAAGAGACAGTTTACTGCTCCACATACACCGCAGCAAAACGGCGTGGCTGAGCGGAAAAACAGGTCTATAGTTGAGTGTGCGAGGAGCATGCTCAAGGCAAAGGGGTTGCCAAATTCTTTTTGGGCAGAAGCGGTAGCAACTGCTGTTTTTCTATTGAATAGAAGTCCAACCAAAGCAGTTGAAGGAATCACGCCAGAAGAGGCATATAGTGGCAAGAAGCCCAAAGTGGGCAGCCTTCGAGTATTTGGGTGTACAGCATATGCACATATACCAAAGGACTTGCGGAAGAAACTTGATGCAAAATCCGTAAAGTGTGTCTTTCTTGGGTATAGTGAAGGTGAGAAAGCTTATGTGCTATATGATCTCGAAAACAGGAGGAAGATCCTAAGTCGAGATGTCATCTTTGATGAAGAGCATGCACCCAAGATACAGGAGCAGGAGAAGGAAGGAATTACTGAGTTCATACCCTTGATTGATTCCACGGATGAGGATCCTAGTCAAGAGTCCTGTGAGCCTCAAGTGCAGGAGCAACAACAGGAAATCGAACCTACTAGTTCGAGACCTCTTTTTGGCCAAGTACCAGAAGCAGAAGTTGGGGACAAACGGAAGACTAAAACAGTACCATGGGATACGTGGTCACCATCCACATCACCTACTGCTAGGAAGAAGCTACCTAGGTGGTATTGGGAAACAATCAAAGAAGGTCAAATGATTGAAGAAGGAGAGAGCAGTGAACAGGGTGTCAGAAGATCTCTTAGGTCTCATGAGAGACAAGAGACTAACTTTGCTCTTATGTCCACTATTCTGAATGCAGATGAGCCACAATTCTTTCACGAAGCCGTGAGAGAAAAGGTATGGCAACATGCCATGCAGGAGGAGTACGACTCCATTGTCAAGAATGACACATGGGAGCTCACTACATTGCCAGAAGGGAAGCAACCAATAGGTTGCAAGTGGGTCTATAAGACCAAGTTTCATGCCAATGGAACAGTGGACAAGTACAAGGCAAGGTTGGTGGCGAAAGGCTATGCTCAACAAGAGGGGCTAGACTATGATGAGACATTCGCACCTGTTGCTAAAATGACATCTATCAGGACCGTTTTGGCTATAGCCTCATATTTTGATTGGGATGTCCATCAAATGGATGTCAAGAGTGCCTTTCTTAATGGGCACCTACAGGAGGAGGTTTACATGGAACAACCGCAGGGATTTGAAATAACAGGCAAGGAGAATCTGGTTTGCAGGCTTAGGAAAGCCTTGTATGGGCTCAAACAGGCGCCAAGGGCTTGGTATAGCCGAATTGATGAATACTTTGCAAGGCAAGGGTTTGAGAAGAGTAAGTCTGATTGCAATCTTTATGTCTTCAGGGAAGGAGAAGACTTTGTGGTTGTTGTGCTCTATGTGGATGATCTACTCATCACGGGAAGCAATAAGAAGCTTATTGCTTGTGTTAAGAAGAATCTTTCTAATGAGTTTGAAATGAAAGATTTGGGTTTGCTACACTATTGCCTAGGAGTTGAAGTTTGGAAAGGAAAGCGTTGTTTTTTTATCTCACAGGCAAAGTATGCACAGAAATTATTGAAGAAGTTTAACATGCAAGAAAGCAAACCAATCAGCACACCCATGGATGCAAGCAACAAGCCATCAAAAGATGATGGTCCAGCATTTGCAGATGAGACGCTCTATCGTCAGTTAGTGGGCAGCCTGATTTACCTTACTACCACCAGGCCAGATATTGCTTATGCGGTTGGAATCGCAAGTCAATACATGTGTAAGCCTACCGAAGCACATTGGAAGGCAGCCAAGCGGATCCTACGATATGTGAGAGGGACAGTGACTTATGGGATTGGATACACGGATGACGGGAACCTTCAACTGGAAGGCTATTCAGATTCTGATTGGGCAGGTGATAGAGACGATCGGAGATCGACGACAGGCTATTGCTTCAGCCTAGGTTCAGGGGCTATATCGTGGTGCAGTAAGAAGCAGCCTACTATTGCTCTATCGTCTACCGAAGCTGAGTACAGGGCGACTACGAGGTCCGCCTGTGAAGCCATTTGGTTACGCCGTCTACTTGAGGACATGCAGATTGCTCAAGTAAGACCTACATTGTTACATTGTGATAACCAAAGCTGCATTCAGCTTGCAAGGAATCCAGTCTATCATGCACGGACAAAACATATAGAGGTGGACCAGCATTTTATACGAGAGAAAGTGCACAGTGGGGAGATCGAGCTAGTTTATTGCGACACCAACGACCAGACAGCTGATATTTTTACTAAACCACTTAGTAAAGATAAGTTTGAAAAGTTCAGAACTTTGTTGGGTGTCAGTTTGAATAAAATTGCCATTAAGGGGGGGTGTTGAAGAGTAATGCCTATTTTACCCCTTTTTGGCTAAGCATTTGTTAAGTTGTACATAACTCATGGGGCATGTTTTAATTAAATGCATGACCCCCCCTTTTTGTTAAGTTATGTAAATTAGTGCAAGTGGCCCACTTGGCCAAGTAGCTCACTCCCATGGTTGACACCTAGACTTTCCATGCATGTAAAGGAGGTGCTTGCCTCACAAGGGATTTGGAGGACCCACGCCCTCCTCTCTCTCACTAGCAATTCATTTCTTCTTGAGACTTTTGAGTTTGTGAGATGCTCATGCAATTCTCCTTGTGTGTGATATTTCCATAGCCAAGTTTTCTCAAGCTTTCATAGTTGATCTAGCATCTGAGTTAAGATACTCCATAGCTAGGTCTTGTAATTCTTCAATTTCTTAGGCACCATCTTGCACTAGCTTTTCATACCACTTGGGTACTTTATGTTGGGGTGACGTGCTTCTTTGTGAGTACGTGTCCCAAGGAACATCTTTGTCCTTTCTCTTATCACCTGCTGATTGCTTGTTCAAACCCGGATATCCATCGTGCTTTGGCGCTTCATCAATCGTGACTTCTTGATTTGACGGAGCATCTTGTCTTACAACTACTTCATTCTCTTCAGATTCTTCATCCAGGTTTTCAAGATAAGGCAAGAAGTCTTGAGTTTGCTCCTCATGTGTTTGAGTTACTTCATCATCATAATATCCATTTAGCTCATCAAAGACAACATCGTGTGATACAATAGTCTTCTCGGGTAGTGGATCGTAACACTTGTAGCCCTTGACCTGATCATCGTACCCAACAAAGATTGTCTTCAATGATTTATCATCGAACTTCTTCCTTGTTTCATTAGATACATGAACAAAGACTTTACATTTAAATACTTTCAAACCGAGTATTTTGGGCTTAACACCTGTAAAGACTTCATATGGTGTTACCCTAGGAATTGCAACTGTGGGACTTTGTTTCTGAAGGAAATTTGCGGTTTTGCATGCCTCCCCAAAAAGAGGTTGGTAGCTTCATGAACTTTAGCATAGAGTGCGCTCTCAACTATTGTTCTATTCTTACTTTTTGCTACACTATTATGTTGTGGCGTATAGAATTGAGTAAACTGCCTTTTGATTCCATGTTTATCACAAAAGGCGTTGAACTCAGTAGAACTATACCCACCACCGCTATCAGAACGCAATGTGTTCACTTTCCTTCCTGTTTGAGTCTCCACCAATGTCTTGAAAGATTTGAACATGTCAAATGTTTCTGACTTCTTCAGAAAATAAATCCATGAATAAATGTCATGAAACAAAGTGAGCCTTCATAAGTCATCGTATTCATGGGTCCACATAAGTCAGAGTGGATTAGATCCAACTTACCCTTTGCTCTTTGAGCACCACCTTTCCTGAATTTCTCCCTATGCTGCTTGCCAAGAATGCATCCTTTGCACAAATGATGTTCTTGATCTTGAAAAGATGGTGAACCTTGCACCATATTGAGCTTTTCAACAACTTCAAATTGTTGAAGTTAAGATGTCCCAATCATCTATGCCATAAATCTATAGGCAAGATCTTTTCCATAGTCAAGCCAGCATCCTTCTGTACTAAAGTGTTCGACCTGTATAAACCACCCTGAACTTCCCTCTGTCCTAGCATATTGCAGGATGTGCTAGAAGGGGATGAAGTTCCTTGACATCTTTAGGAGTACTTAACATTATCCCCTTTGGGTTCAGTTGTGATTTTGGTTGATAAGAAAGATGGGGGTTATAACTTGTCTTTGTGAAGATTACGAGAGGTTTAACAAATTAACCATTAAGAACAAGTATTTAAAACAACTATTTGTTATCCAAGATGGCAGATTTTTCATTTTGTTCAAATGGATAAGCTAATTCACCATGATAAATCTTAGGTCAAGATAATGGAAATGAAAGGATATTCATGATTATGTATTTTTTAGTAGTTTGTATTCAAAAGTAAGGACTTTACATTCAATTTTCGACATTGCATGGTGTATAGAGGGAATGAATAAATGCTTGCTCAATAACCTAGAGTAGATGGAGGGCTGTTTCTTTGGGGTGGATGGGGAATTGTTTGCTCAACGACATTGGTAATAAGTGGGCTATTTACCTCTATGGTAGCAGTGAAGTTGAATAAGTATCTCAATACTAAGAGTCATTATTGTTTTAAGTCCCAAAATATGAAATACAAGGGTACAACTTTGGTGTAATATCTAGTTATTATCTAGATCTTTGGCACATAATCAATTGAACTATAGTTGCCAACTATGTATATATACAATATGTAATCTACAACTATATGTTTGTTACATAATTTTAAACCTACTAGAGTATTGGAAGGATGATGTCTTACCATTCAAAAGGGTCATAAAAATTTTCTTTTTCAATGTTTGTAACTCCTGTTTTCTTGTTACAGATTCTGGAAGAACCTCAAGACGAAGAGATTGCCATGTTGCGAGAGATCTTCCGGCAAGTCTTCTTCATTATTGGGCCAACAGTATGTTTTAGTGTAGCATATAATTTATGGAACTATATATTTCAAAATTTGAGCTTAATGAGCTTCTGTAGATAAAACTTTCCAATTTTTTCACATAATTAGAATCTCAATCGCATCATTGTGGGACATGAGGCTTTGGCTTATTCTATATAGAAATTGTTAAAAGCAGCAAGAACGATTATTGTAGGTAGTGTTTTTAGATGGATTGAGTTCCTTAGAAAGGCTTCTCTCAATGGAGTTTAGCTCAATTACTTCATAGTTGCAACACTCTGAAATTCGTTAGGCTGTTTGCTAAGGGTGGCATATTGCATGTTAGCTTAGTTCCTCAAACTATATGTTCATTTGTTGACAATGAAACAAAGAATGATCTCAACTAGAAATAGCCTCAACTTTAGCTGATACGAATACTTCAATCCTTGGATAACTAGGTCAAGTTTGCATGACTGGCGATTAGACCGAAGTCATATTGGTGAAAGCATGACTAATCTTTAATTTATCCATTGAAATTTCAGCTCTGTTAACCTATGCTTTGATTTGTCTCCTTTAGGGTCATAAAATTTCTCCATCTCGCATGCTTGTTTTTAGCACCATGCACTCCCAGACTTTGTCTTCAAAGGTGGTGTTTGCAAGACACTATGGAACTGACATATCTTTCTTGCTTATGATAGCAAAAGTAGTTATATGAATGAGCGTGAGATAGGACATGCACTCTCATGTCCAGAAGCCATGATTTCATGATATGTTCCAAAGCAATGACTATTCAACCATTGCTTCTTCCATGCATTTCTTGCATTCATCTTAATCATGTTGGAACATCATCCATGTCCTTACATGGTCCCCAAGTAAGATAATCCTGCCCTTTGCTAAGACATGTACATTGGTTTGTGCCTATTGCTAAGAATCTATATACCCAACTTAAGATAGCTAGAGGCATTTGCATGCAAAGTGATCTCAACTAAGCACTCTAGTACTTTGTAATTACCCATGACATAAATTAACCACAAAAGAATCAATGTTTGTTTGTAAAAACAAGAAAGTATATGGTGGACTGTCCGTAATCACATGCACGTTATGCCTAGTCACATCATGACCTCTAAGGTTCCATGTTGGTGGTCACATGAATTACATGCATGATGCATGACCTATATAGTTACATCAACCTCTAGAGTCACATACATACACATACATGATGTCTAGGATCACATACATACTCATGCATGGTTGATGCATCACCCTTGGCGATCATCATATTATGGATTCACACTCATGCATAGCTAAATTTGAGCTCCTCATGCTATTTAGATATCAATTCCATCAAAATACAAACTTAGATTTTGTCTTACCACTATAAATTATAAGAATTTTTTTGCAGCATAGCTCAATTTCAAACTTTTCCTCAAAGAATTACGTGAAGATCATGGTCTTGGGAGGCTCATGTCACCTACAAGAATCCACACTCCACAATCTAGCTCCTGTACATAGTACAAATTTCAATACTTAAAGAGCCTCAAAAGACATTAGATGCTCACTAGGTATAAAACCTTCCAAGTGTCATCGTGCAATCTTAGAGGAAACAGATTGTGCATTGTGCGAGCATCAAGAAAAATCCCTAGATATGCATATGAGAATATTCACAGGCATGATCCATAGTATGGATCATAGATGCACGTTCCGATCAGGAACGCGATATTGATTATAGATGCATGTTCCGATCCAGGTCACGATCCGGGATTTCCCATTAGGGTTTTCCAGAATGCACATTAATTTTTTTTTGGTGGACAATATGTGTCCCCTGGAGTTTGGTGTCATACTTTGAAAATAATGTCTTCATGGTTATTTCTTGGTAACTTGGTTCCTAAGCTATAAATGCCCTCAACAATTCCCTGTAAAGGTGCCATAGTTTTAGACTAAATCAATTTAGAAATGTTCATTGCATGTGCACGATTCTTTTGCATTTCAATACCACACGATCTGTTGAGGCTAAACATTATTGAATCCAAGAAACATGTCAAAGAGAGCAGAACATTATCTTTAATGGTCGTGTTTCATAAAGTAATTCCTTATGCTCGGTTGACCTTACCGAAAAAAGAACCTCCAGAGCTCTGGGTAAGTGGATGCAACAGATTAAACTTGCATTCAAGAACCTAAAAGTAGTCAATGTGCATACTTCTTATTGAGACCAGTGACTAAGGACAACAAAGAATCATTTTATGAACTGGAACAAAAAGCCATACATACTATCGACAGTTGAGAATATTGAGAAGAAGAAGCATGCCATTTTTATGTAGAAGTTATACAAAAATGTGGTTGCTGATAAAGGAAAGGATTTCTGGCATGCATGCATTTGAAGTCATAATGAAAAAAGTGCTGATTTACTTTATTGGTGGCAGATATTGTCTTGCAGGCGGCCAAGAGTTGCACATAGCCCTCATCAGCAGCATTCAAGATCTTGCTAGGGCTTTCTCTACTCAGATGGATGAAATCATGGTCATTCTTCTCACCTTTTCCCCAGCTTGTTGTTTTGATTTCCAAGTATTGGCGGTGGTGTCCAAATATGAGAAAAAGTATTTAGCCTGTCTTTTATTGTTTTCCCTTCTATAGGGATTCATAATCCTGAGCTATGTAGCCTCTGAGATAAGGGATCAATCGAGATTCTTGTAGGCTGCGACAGGACTTAAGTAAGAGATCATATGAAAATTATGAGAGGTTAATGAATCGTTAAAAATGTGAAGTGATGGGAAAGTATTCCCATTGAACAAACAATAAGCATTAGTTAGCATCTATCTGTTGGAACTCCACTTCTTGATGGCTGCTGTACAGAGGTGTATGTAAACTGCAGTCTCATTCAAAACGCTTTAAAGTTTTACAGGATTATGCAAGCGATAAAATAAGAGCATTAATCTAGTCTGTACCAGTTTAGTGATAAATAAGGCATCATCAAAATCTCATTTCTTTTTGATTGGTATTGTTAGGTTAAAAAATCACAGCTACTGCAACTGGTACGTGATGCAATTACAGGATTGAAGCTGAGTTCACAAGCTGAAAGGTACAATTTTTATTTTCTGAAAGCTCAGAAAGTAGCCTGTACATTATGCAATGGTATCAAATTCATAATAAATTTCACAAGGCATGTGTTGCATGTGGAAAGGAGATTGGATTGACTATATGCGTGACATGAATTAAATTCTATTTTACTGAACTAATGTTTTATCTGATGAGAATAGTCAATATATCACTTAGCTGGTTTTCTGGTAAGTAAAACCAAGCCAAAGAAAGATGCAAGCCTATATAATCTGCATGTACCTTGTCTTGATGACAAATTAAAGTCAGGAAGCCCTTCATGAATGCTCTATCTGTTCTCCAAAGTTCTAGTCCATCAACCAATTGAGCAATCAAGCACCTTTGATTCGAACATTTCAAGTTACTCCTTGATTAACGTGGCTCTTCTCATTAGTGCTTTGCCTTCTTCATGTTCAAGTCTGCCCTTCACCTCCAGAGAAGTGATTGTATGAAACATGTATTGTCAGGCGTATGACTTCACCTGCACTTGGGTGCTGATGACATGAGTAGGTAATGTTCAGCATTTAGTCCTAGCCATGCATGATGAATTTGATGGTATCAATTTTTGTGTGGAATCCATAAAGTTGAAGATTGCATATCACTTTTCTTCTTATGTTTAGGTATTATTGTAGACTTTATAATGTCCTATACCAGATCTAATCATAATATGAAATAAAAGAGGGAAGAACTATAGGGAGTTGGACATGCGAATCACCAAAACCGACCACAGAGCAAAGCCATGCCACTGAGCTGGGAGTCATCTCATAATCAACATCTAAGATCTCTCTCTTAGGGCGTAATCATGGCGTTTCATATCACCATAGTGCACCTCCACTCCAGGAGATGCCACACCTAACTGTTGGTTATCTCTGTCAATGTACTAATCACACATGCTCGTTGGCCCAAGGTGATGTTGACACGAGCCCTGTATCCTTTCCCATTTATAGTAGTATTTCCAGGCTTTAGCCATGTGAAGTTTCTTCTCATCTTTGTCTCTTAATCACAAATGAATATTCTATCCACGTGGATATAATTTCTAGAGCTATCAAGTGAGTGGATACATAACGACATACTTGAGTAGATATGTTGAAAATTACACTTGCCCATGGACATGGGCATCCAAGGTTGTCTGTTTTCCAGTCAAAATTGAATCCCCTTCATATTCTCCAAAGATAGTAGACTCTTCCAATATTGTTGGAGATGATTTAACTTCTCGATCTTGCTAGCTACTTTTGTAATCACTGTCTGTCTGTAGCACCCCAGTAGTTCACATGCAAGTTTTTGCAGTTTTTTTCTCTAAAGTCTTTCTCAAGAATCACTCCAATATCATAAATTGCTGAGAGAATCTTATTTTTGATTCCGGTCACAATCTTGCTTGTCTTTGCTAAGCTTTTGATTTACACTTGAAGGTTGAGTAGGAGGAAATTTTATTTGATTTTCTTCTATTTTTGCCATCTATTAGTCAAAGAAACTAGGGAAGCAGTACGATCAATGACAAAGGAGGGTAATGATGCACACATATGAATTTTTTCCACATTACAACCATATCAGAAGCAGTGACCACCAGATTAGGGTGGTATCTGCTTGAAAAAGTAATTGTAGTAGTTTTTGATGACTATAATTTGTTGGGTCCTTGGACAGGTTTAGGAAGATGAACTGCTGTTTATAAAGCATATCTTGCTAGTCTTTTAGTCACGAATTATCGATATCACTCCTCATTATAAGTAACCACTTTATTATAGGGTTTCAATTGTACTTTTGCTGTATTGTTGTCATGAACTGTATCTTGTTCTTGGAGTCTTCAAGGCCGTGTTCTTATGCTAGTCAATTTTTCAGATTACAGTGAAACGTATTTGTGACTTTTATGTGAAGGTCACCCTCTCATCTAAGTAACCTCTTTTGGTTCATCTATATGCCATTTGGGATGCATGGTGTACCATTTTGCATCTAGCAGTGTTTGAGTTACTAGCATCTTCAACATGTTATGCAGCTTATTTTTCTTTGAATGGGTATGGTCAGGCTGGATGCAGAGATTCTCAGTTTACAGAATGAAATCTCTAATAGAAATGGACAGCTAGAGACCAAGGGTGCTCAGGATAACCCTTCAAGTTTGCCTCCAGCAAGTATTTCTTCTATGGGAGAAGAAGGTTCTCTTGTGCTTGAAGTAAGTAGTGTGGATCTTTTATTCTCCTGTGGTTTGTACCCTTTTGGGGTTTGCTTGGTGCTTCTTCCAAAAAACTGTACTTAATAAACTTGGGTTTCTTGATCTATATGGATGTCTTTTCTAAGATTTCAAGGTTTATCACAAATTTGTATTCAGGTGTAATCTTTAGAAGTCAATCCCAGTAGAGTTTACAAATGTTATTCTTGTAACCACATTTTCAATAAATTAGCATCATCTAGTTTATGAGATGCGATATTGCAAGTAGCACCATGATTGTAGTGCTAAGGTTTCTAACTTACATTGAATACGAATAGATAAGATCGACAAATTGTCTACATCAAGAAAGATTTATTGTATCTGCATTTGAAATATATTCCTTAACATGTTCTTTTACTAGGTGAAGAAACTCGTAAGAGAAAATTCTTGTATACTTGTCGCACACAAGCTCACAAACCCTAAGTTGAAACATAAGAATTAGGAAATTGTCTCTTTCTTAATCTCAAGTCACAGTGCACAGATCAACAAGCTAACATGGGCAATCAGCCAACAAGTTATCAATGTCATGTAAAACCTTTTTAAGCGTGAAAGATGAAAAACAGGACGAACCTTACAATCAACAGGCACATCCAATTCATAAGCAATGCTAT
This sequence comes from Diphasiastrum complanatum, assembly GCA_029204225.1. NCBI lineage: Eukaryota > Viridiplantae > Streptophyta > Lycopodiopsida > Lycopodiales > Lycopodiaceae > Diphasiastrum > Diphasiastrum complanatum. The sequence goes on from CM055109.1 coordinate 11,423,456, forward strand.
TAATTTTCTTAGCAATTTTCCAAGGTCCATAGTATGTAGGTGACAACTTGTAACACTTTCTTGTCTTAGGGTTTTCGAGTCCTTTGGAATTCTGAGAAACACCATGTATGTAATGCCGATGGGACATTGGGAAATGGATGAATGAATCAGATCGCTCGCTGCGACTATGCATGACCATGAATAACCTCATGTTCTACTTTCTTACAGTGTGGATCTTCCCGTTGAGCCTTTTTTATCTTAGACAGTAACTCATTTTCAATGACTACAAATGACATCTGATACACCTCACGAGATAGTCCATTTGCCACATGATTCTTGGCACCTTTCTTGTACCGAATCTCCACTAAGACTTCCTGCATAAGCACAAACCATCTGGCTTGTCGGCCTCTAAGGTTTGGTTGCTTACAAAAGTATCTCAGTGAATACGTCAAATTTTGATCCATATAGATAATGCCTCCATGCCTTTAATGGATGAATTATGGCATATGACTGCTTTTCATGAGCTGAAAAAAATTGCTGTGCTAAGGTGAGCTTCTTGCTCTCGAAGGCTACAGTCCTTCCCTCCTGCATCAACACTGCTCCATAACAATGTTAGTCGCTTCTATATCTAGAACATAGGGCCTTTGAGAGTCTACATCTTTAGAGTGACTCACTCAGCGATAGCTTGCTTTAACTGATCAAAGCTTGCTTGTTGCAGTTAAGCTCACTCACCAAATTTACATTTTGGAGTCAAATCAGTCAAGGGTGCTAGTATTTTTTAACATATTTTCTATAAAATACGGCCAATCCAAGAAAAGAACGTTGTGCTGTGAAAGTAGCTGGCACATGTCACGCAATGATCACAACAATCTTCTTAGGATCTAGCCTCCCTCCATCAACAAATACTATAACCAAGATACTCTATTTCCTTTTTAAACAATATACTCTTTTTATTATTGGAAAATAAAGTATTCTCCCTCAAAGTAGACAACATAGTCGTAAGGTGAGTCATATCCTTGACCTCACCCGCACTGGAGTCAAAACGGCTGGGGCATTAGTCAACCCAAATGGCATCACAAGATACTCATAGTGATTTAACCGAGTTATGAAGGTAGTCTTGTGTACATCATCTACATGAACTCTAACATGATGATATTCACTCTTTAGGTCTATTTTAGTGAACATAGTGGCACCTAACAAGGCATCAAGTAGATCATCTACACGTGGCATAGGATATCCATGTTAACAATTATCTTGTTCAAACCTCGACAATCCACATTCATACTCCATGATCCATCCTTCTTCTTTACAAAAATGATGGGAGAGGCAAAAGTTCAATCTTATTTTCAAAAGTTCAATCTTATCCTCTTGGGAGGTAAAACAAATGGAAGATCATCTATAAACACATTTGAAAACTCCCTGTGTCGTGGCTCTAAAGGGGGTTTGGACCATTAGGGAGGGCCTTGGACATAGGTACCGGACCTAATCTGGATAATAGTCGAGTAGGACCACGGGATCACGCCTGCATTCGGTATTAGCATGTGTGTTGCATCCTAGTATGGGATAGGATGTACATGCACTGTGCTATTGCATGGGTCTTAGCTACTATGGGTTAGGGGTACCTACGTGTAGTGGACATGCATGGGAATTTGGCATGGACTGATAGTATGCTTACATGTGGATTCGGTGCATGGACAGGTGGGGTAGGCTTTAGGCTCTATATATACCCTCACCTGTGTCCATGAGGATGATTGAGAGTCTGTGGTCGTTATGCTGTGGGATTGGTAAGTGCTTCCATCTTTTTGTGATTTGCCTAACTCCCTAGTGCTCAGGGGCTAGATCAAGAGAGATCTAGGATTGGTTGGGTTCGATTGGTCTATTGCACTTCCCTTTGGCGTTCTTGGAGCTCTACTTGGATTGGGAGTCTTGGGGAACGTTTTATTGGTTACTATAAGGGGCCGAATAAGGTTACCGTTAAAAACAAATATCCGTTGCCTAGAATGGACGATCTAGTTGATCGTTTGGGTGGAGCTAAGTACTTCACTAAGATCAATTGTGACGGGATTTGGTCAATATGAATTCTTGGTTCTACCATTTGGTTTAACCAATGCTCTGGCTACTTTCTAGCAGATGATGAATGATTTATTTTGTTTGTATCTGGGGAAGTTTGTTGTAGTGTTTTTGGATGATATTCTTATCTACAGCAAAACACTCAAAGAGCATAGGAAGCATCTCCGTATTGTCTTGAAGATATTGAGACAAGAGAAACTTTGTGCTAAAGAGTCGAAGTGTGAATTCTTTAAAAAGGAACTGTTATATCTTGGTCATATCATATCTTGAAAAGGGATTAAGATTGATCGGGAAAAGATAAAGACAGTTCTTGAATGGTCGATTCCTAAAACAGTAAGAGAACTTAAGTCATTTCTTGGATTTATTTTTTCTTCTGTAAATTATTCTGGATATTTCGAAGAATGCTGCACCTCTCAACAGTGCGTTGAAGGGGATTATTACTCGAAAGGGTAGGCCTAATCCACCACTTAAGTGGAAGGAGATATTAGATGCAAGTTTTAACAAACTTAAGGAACTAATTGTCTCAGCACCAGTTTTAGTCATAGCCGATCCTAACAAGCTTTATAAATTGACTTTGATTTGAGATATATCAAAGGATCGTTAAATTAGGTGGTTGATGCCTTCAGTCGAATTGGTTAGGTGAATGAGCCATCGTTCACTGAAATCACTACGGACTTCTATCTTTTGTTGCAAGGTTTTTATGAAAAAGATCCTCACTTTGGACCTATTTGGCAAAGGGTTCTGAAAGGCTCTCAATCGACAACTGATTTGCAAGGTGATTACTAGGTTGTGAAAAATATGAAGGTGGTGGATGACTTTTCCATCCGAAATGGGATTTTGTTTCGAAGGGGAAAGGTTTGTGTATCGGGAGTGGATGCGATTAAAGAGAAAATTTTGTTTGAATGTCATGATGCACCTTGATACTTGATATGAGGACCAAACGATTGCGAAATGGGGAGGATATTGAGCATCTGGTTCGTTGGAAAAGAAATTCTGATGATGAGGATTCATGGGAACTAGAAGGTAATCTGAAGAAGAGTTTCCTTGATTTTAAGTTTTGAGGATAGAACTAAAATAAGGGGGGAAGTATGTCATGGCCCTAATGGGGGTTTGGACCATTAGGGGAGCCTTGGACATAGGGACCAAACCTAATCTGGATAGTAGTTGAGTAGGACCATGGGGTTACACTCGCATGCGGTATTAGCATGTGTTGCATCCTAGTATGGGATAGGATGTACATGCACTTTGCTATTACATGGGTCTTAGCTACTATGGGTTAGGGGTACCTACAAGTGGGAGTTTGGCATGGACTGATAGTATGCTTACATGTGGATTCGGTGCATGGGCATGTGGGGTAGGCTCTAGGCTCTATAGATACCCTCACCCGTGTCCATGAGGATGATTGAGAGTTTGCGGTCATTATGCTGTCTGATTGGTAAGCGCTTCTATCCTGTTGTGATTTGCCTAACTCCCTAGTGCTCGGGGGCTAGATCAGCAGATGGAAGGACATGGAGGAGTGATTAGAGAGAGTAGTGGGAAGGATCGGGAAGTGTGAAATTGGTGGGATAGAGGATGGTGACCCTATGAGGTAGTCGACAACACTGTGTTCGCCACTATGAGGATGACATGTAGCTGCCCGAATTGGGCCAACAAGCTAAGCCATTATAAATGGCTAACTCATGGGCTTCACTGAGCTGCAACAAATACTCACCGTACCTACCGGTAGGTCCTAGTGAGTCAGCGGAAGTCTTGTGATTCCCACATCATCACAATCAGTGCGTTGATGTATGTGACTGATCAACAACATCATGAAAGTCAACCTGTCTTGATGCGGTTCTGGCGTTAATTGTCGCCAATGAGAAGTTTGAAGAACATATGATCAATGAATCTTATAATGTTAGTAGAGAGAGATCAACATAAGGAGAATTGATGCCATCCGCAAAGGAAGAGGACTCTGGAGGAAGTAGCAAACTGCAACGCATAGATCTTTGTCGAAACTGGTATCACATCCTGAGATACAAACCCAAATGTAGCTTGCGTGCTCATGATGTCTGATGAACTCAAGACTGGATCAAGGTTGCATCGAACCGCAAACCGCGGTTCGAACCACCGAATCGTTAGGAACCAGTTCAAACTGGAACCGGTTTGAACCGGTTCTGTTGCATTTTTGGCCCTCATGGATTCTGGCAGCCTTGGATCTAATCAAGAATGTATCATAGTGTTTTTTTGTTATCTCTACCTTGTATTAAGCTCCTACTAAATGATTTGAAAAAGCCCCTAATCTCTTTCAAATCTCACAAGAAAAGCAGAAATAATAGGGGGGGAGATTTCAGATTTTCAGAGAATCAGCATGTTGGAATTGAGGTTCAAATTTAGAATCAAATTAAAAAAATGTTCGAACCTTTTCCCAATTCGAACTGAGCTAGCCAATTTGAATCGTCCGATTCAAATCGGCCGGTTTGGCTTGTAACCTTGGACTGGATGTAGTGACTCCCTGTGCAGGCATGCAACTCCACTTGAGCCTTTGCCACTCGTGGATCTCATCTTTGATCTATATACTGAATCCCATCAATATCCTGAAAATGTAGGTAATCCTCTGACGTGGCTCTCATGTGTCTCAATAAAGAATAGAATATCTCGCTTTGAAATAAAATCTGTAAGATGTGCAGCAGTGTCTAGCATTACACTTTCAAATTCTGATATGTAGCTGTTGTGGATGGGGGAGAGAGAGCTTTACTAATGTCTTTTGGATGCCAAAAGTCATATAAGATGAAGTAGTACATCTCAAGTGTGTAGTGATAAGGTAGCATTTAAAACGTTTCCAAATAACAAGTGAAAAAACTACATGTACATAATGTTGAAATTTAATCTAGAAGGAAAATAACATATTCAAGATAATACAATATGTTGTAAGGACCATATGCTACATATAATTTATGTAAAATTTCTGTTTTTTGTGATATTTTGAGAAGGAAAGTACAACCACATTGGCATTGGTCTCAACGGGTGACTGGTCCATGTCAATGATTGCCTGGCTCTAGTACCAACGGGTGCCTAATACTAAGAGAAGTTGGGCCTACAACCAACAGCTGGCTGACCCGTGCTAATTTGTCATTCTTAGAGAATTTCTTTGTTTCGACAACATTAGAGATTTTCTTCATGAAAATATATCAGGTTTGTTTTGATCTCATTTTTTAGCGCTGGGGACGTCTATGACTCTGGTGGATGTGTGATCTCCAAATATGTGTATTCAGAGTACGTCTAGACGCTCTAGCGATAGGAAGATGTTGTACTATATGCTGTCTTTGATCTCTGTGATGATCATATGTAGGAGTCTCTGTCCTCATCATCAGGCTCTAGGTCTGCTCGCCCTCTTCTTCTAGGGAAGAAGGTTATAATCTGAGACTGTGTTAGATTGAGTGTGTTGGTACAAATCTCTCCATAGTATAGACATCTCTCGTAGAATAAGGACAACACATGTAGGATCATCATATGCGAGAAGAGAGTGTAATGTGTGTGTGTCTTTGGAAAGACTAATATCTTCCACGAATCTCATAGTAGATAGGGCATCTGGCATCTGAAAATGAAGTGCTCCTCAAACTCAACCTCCCCAAAAGAACACATTTTGCATATCCTATCCTTGTGTAGAGAACCATGGAAGCGTCTTGTCTCAATAGCAGGTTGATGTGAAGAAACACGAATCTGGCCGAAAGTAAACATCAGACAATGTGATAGTCCAAATTCAAGGTATTGCTTGATGCATCCAGCTCCAAGAAATGCGTCCAATAGGATTCAGGCTTAGTGCCCAACTGTCCCTGCCAAGTATGCTAAATATAAGCACTATAAATAGATATTCTAATGTACTCGTGAGTACCTGCTGGGATGACTGAGATAGGGATGCCGAAGATGCCTAGAAGGCAGGCTGCCTGAGAGTACCATGAGAATCGGTAGCCATGACTATGAAGCCGCATCGAGAAGGCGACTACCAGATTTGAGTATCTATTTGTAGAAAGCGTCACAGCTCTTTGTATATATACTATGAGACGGAAAAGGGCATCGACCAATAAGGGAGCAATTGCAAACTTGGCAATGATAATATGATGTGAACTAAAAGCTTGGCCTGAATCATGCGAGATAGCAAAGTGACCTAAACTCTAGATATACTAGCCCAATCTGAAGAAGTAAGGACTATGCACCAAGCCTTGGCTATTTACAGTGCTGTAGGAGCAACCACAATATTGAAGAGACGACACTTACTAGGAGCATCGTGAATATATCTCCTGAAACAGAATCTCTCCAGCTAGACTAGGAAAGTATGACCCTTCCCAAGTCGAGCCGATGCATCATATCTCATACTGAAGATAGGACCACTGAACAGTACTCCCAAATAGGTTGAGGACGAAACCACCTCCAAAGGCTGGTTGTCAGGGATAAGCTCCTGTCTCTACATAAAAGCTCTAGAGGTGTTGAAAACCATATCTTTTGTCTTCAAGATATTCACCCTTGTGGGCACCAACTTGGCCCCTTCCATGATGTTTTCAAAAATGTGAGGCCACTCTTTGAATTCTCATCAAACTATTTACTATACCTCCAAGTTGACCTTTAAGTTGGTATTTGCATATCTGCACAATAAATCGTCATAGTAATCTACATGACTTATTGAATCATTAAATGAATGTATTGGATCATTGAATGAATGTAGTGGATCATTGAATGAACCAAATGGATAATTTATGAGGATCATGACAAAGATAGAGTCCTTCATCTTGTCACATACAAGTGCAGCAACAAAAATTAGAATCCAAGGTCTTTCAAAGAGATCAATCAAAGATCTACTAGAGCAACAGCGAGTCGTTCAGCCAACAATTAGGACAATGTCTCCCAAACGATGAATGCGATTGTTGGAGATACAATCCTGATAGCGGCTTACGTGATCCATAACAACAACTAAGATATCCAATATGCATTTCATTGCAATTGAGATAGCCAGCATGCATCAATGAGATCGTTGGAGATCTTTCAAAGAGATCAATCAAAGATCTAATAGAGCAACAGCGAGTCGTTCAGCCAACAATTTAGGACAATGTCTCCCAAACGATGAATGCGATTGTTGGAGATACAATCCTGATAGCGGCTTACTTGATCCATAACAACAACTAAGATATCCAATATGCATTTCATTGCAATTGAGATAGCCAGCATGCATCAATGAGATCGTTCCGAGTCATAGCATAGCATCAAGTTTAGCGCCAACCATATAACTATGTCTTCCTCCAGTTTTGTTTTGCGTTTTTCAGCATTTTACAAGCAATTACAATAGTTCTTATTTTTCATCAATCCATGTACTCATACAGCACCACCTCTTAATGTTTCGATAAAGTTAAAACCAGGAATTTCTCTCTTGTATCTTCTATGTGATTGAATGTCCTACATAATCTCATTTTTCAGAGGTCTGTCAGGACCACTAACTCTAATTTAATGCTAGAATTATATATAACTGTGAGAATCTAAAATTTCCGATAATGCATCCTACATCCAAAGAGAAAGCCTCTAATTCAACAATTTGGAAAATGTCATCTTGCAACAGATCCTAATAAACTTTGAAAACTCAGAGGCAATGAGTGTTTCCTTTGTCTGAGGAAAAAATAAGAACTCTTGTTACAGACTGTCTTATCTTATCAAGCAATTTCTATAACGCCGTAATGTGCAGGCAAGGCACCTGCTGCCTGCGTGGCAGGTGGGGATAAGGTGGACGAAGAAGAGGGGAGACTAGCCCCCTGTCGTTTTTTTTGGGAAGGTGGGCAATGAGCGATGGTGGGGGGATGGAGGAGAGGGAGAGGTGGAGGCCTGGGGCGCAGCCACGGGGAGAGAGAGAGAGAGAGAGAGAGAGAGAGAGAGAGAGAGAGAGAGAGAGAGAGAGAGATTTTTCTCTTGATGTTTGGCTTGAATCTTATTTCGTAACTTGCTGCTTTGCTTTCGTATGTAGGGTTTGGAGATTACTCAAGACATATCGAAGCTAGGCATGGAACTTCGAACATGCTTAACAAAAAAACAATTTTTTTTGCACATCGGTGATACATCAGCTAGCAGGGCTGAGAAGGTAATTTTCTTTCCATAAAATTTTGAGCTTCAAAGATGGTTGTACCGTCAAAATGAGTTTTATGCATTTCTAGCATATTAGCATCAATGAGATTAGCATTTCTAGGATAATAGCACGGATGAAGTTATGGTTAACTTGGGTACAACATCAACATTGTGTTTCAGAAATCAAATTTGTAACAAGTGTTTTTATGTGTCATACTTTGGCATCCTTCCACCTGTTTGAATTTGTGTCTTGTGAGTTGTTGTGTGCTGTGCGACCTCTTGCAACATGGTTTTAAATCATTTTGAGCAAACAAGGCATCATAGTTCCAAGTCATTGAAATCGTTATTATTGGAATAATCCAACTTTAGAATATATTGCCTATTTCTAACGATTAACAGATTTTTTTAGAGGCTCATGTTTGTATCCATGACTATTGGGCCTATGATTCTTTTGTACTTTCTTCTAAGAATATGATTTGTTAGGTTTAGGGTTTATTTTTTGATGAAGGTTTAGTCATTTTCGAACATATAGGTTCAATCATCTACATATATATATATATAGAAGTATGAAGGTTTTGTACATGTTATTATTATATATCTTAAGATTTAAGGTTCCCGTGTAATATATCATCTTGGTTAGAATATTTGAATGTAGAAATCTTTTTGAATTTATTCAAAAGAAATATAGAGGCCATACTATGCTGTAATATTACCCAAATTGTAAATAAAGTCCATCAGTTATAAGGCATGTGAATACGAAGATTGATGATGATCTCTGACATGAGGCTCTCTGGATGATGTAAATGCAATCGATGGGCATCTCTAGTACCCTTATTTGTATCTTCAAATGCCACAACTCTTTGGAAGTATATAATTAGTCAAAATGGCCTCTAGTTGCATTGGCCAACTTTGCTAGGTTGATTTGATGCGGGATTAATGGTTTACCTAATAGTTCACGCCATATCATGCTCGAGAATATCAATACTTGAAGACCTGAAATTCTGGCCCCACTGCTAGCTATGTGTATGAAATTACTACCTCTAGTGGCTGGCCTTGCTAATAGAAAATTTTATTCTCTCATGAAGATCCTGATATATTGGAGGTCATGACCTTGGTTTTATTTATTTACCTTTAGCCCTTTTTCTTGGCAAAAATGATGTATTCTATGGATATGTTGTCGTAATCCTTCTTCAGAAGAGATCAAAACCATGTCATGATGTATAATTGTATGGGTAGATGTGTATATATGGGAGAGCGAGAGGGAGAAGAAAAAGAAGGTTTATTAATGTCTTTTCCATGCCAAAAGGCATATAAGATAGATTAAAGTACATGTCAAGTATGTGGTAACCATGGGAGTGGATATAAACGTCTCCAAGACAAAACTATGCATAAAAAATGAACAACATAACTGTAAACTGCAAACTGTCAGTAAGTGGGAGAAAAATAACTGTTAAAAGTAAAATCATACCATCTGTCACTGCTGTTGAAAAAGTATGTGATACGAGCTGTAGTAGGAGGTAATACTGATCGTCGCTGACGTAGGAGGGTGAGAACTGTGTGCTCTCATGATAGGATAGGTAGTGCGAGCTGCAACATGACTGTGAGTGATGCACTATCTTTGATATTTGTGAGGTGGTGCAATGTCGTTCGGCGTGGTCGTCTCCTAGAAAAAAAATGAGGTAATCTGAGCCTGAGAAGTGGGATGTGGTTGATGAGCTGACTTGTACATATCATGTCGTAGCAAGACCATCTCTCGTATCATAAGTGCAACACAGCGAGGGTCCTCATATGCAATGACTGATCGGAGTGTAGTAGGCATGTCCTGGAATAGGCAGTGGTATTTCCCTCTGATCGCATAATATATAGAGCATCTGAAGATGAAGTGCTCCTCAGATGTGTGTGTGTGTGTGTGAGAGAGAGAGAGAGAGAGAGAGAGAGAGAGAGAGAGAGAGAAAGAAGAAAGAAGAAAGCTTTATTAATGTCTTTTCCATGCCAAAAGGCATATAAGACTAATGAAGTACATGTCATGTATGTGGTAACCATGGGAGCGTATAAAAAACGTCTCCAAACTGTAATAAAGAAAAACATCTAGTGCAACCTAAAGTAGACACGTATGCGAGAATGTGCATAATAATAATCATATGTGTCTCGGGTAAGATGTCAAGGCTGTGTTGCATCTGCTGTGCTGCTGCTGTAAAAAGATGTAATGCGAGCCACAGTATGGGAAAGCACTGGAGTCTGCCGGCGGCGTCTGTGAGTATGAGCACGTGTATGTGTGATAGTAGTAGTAGTACGCCCCTGCGTAGAATGTCTAGTAATCCTGGTGGTATCCTGATGGTGAGAGGTACACTGTCTCTGATCTATATGAGCATGAGAGCGGCCAACAGCCTCGTCGTCATCCTCATCATAATCCTCATCCTCAGGTACTAAATCATGCGATCTCCGTCTAGTAAAGAACGAAGTAATCAATGGCTGTGAGGTAAAATGCTGGGGTGTCTCGTATAGATCTCTCCGTAGTCTGGACATCTCGTGTACCATGAGAGCGACACACCGTGGGTCCTCATAAGCTATGAGAGATCGTAGAGTGGTAGGCATCCCTTGGAACAGGCAGTGATATCGTCCTCTAATCTCATAATATACAGGGCACCGAAATATAAAGTGCTCCTCAGACTCCACCTCACCTAGGGAGCAGAACTGGCAAATCCGCTCCTCTCTGGGAATACCGTGGAACCTCCCAGTCTCAATAGCTAGCTGATGAGAGGACACCCTGAGCTGCCCCAATGTGAATCTGAGGCAATGTGACAATCCCGAGTCCAAGTAGCGTGGCATGAGCGGGGTCCTTGATGCATCTAGCTCCAAGAAATGAGTCCGATAGAAAGCTGGCTTAACCCCTAACTGGTTACGCCAAGTCCGCTCTAGATATGTGCGATAAAGGAAGTGTCTGATATACTGATGTGTGCCGGAGGGGAGCTCTGTGATGGAGATGCGAAATGATACAAGTAGGAGGTGAGAGGCCTGAGAGAACCATGATAGCCTGTAGCCCTGATCATGAAGACGCTGTGAGGAGGATAGTGCAACCTGTATGTATCGCCTGTCTATCTCTGGTAGCGCCTGTATCCTCTGTATATAGGTGATAAGCTGAAGAACTGCCTTGATCTGTATAGGTGGAACTGCAAACTCGGCTAGGAAAATCTCATGGGGAACAGAAGGCTTCGCTCGAATCATCCGAGCTAGCATGGTGGTCTGTAATCGTGAGAGACTGGCCCAGTGTGAAGAAGGAAGACCTACATACCATGTCTCTGCCGCATATAAAGCCGTTGGGGGTAACAATGGTATCGAAGAGGTGACACTTGCTGCGAGCATCCTGGATGGACTTGCGGAAACAAAATCGCTCTAGCTGAACAAGGGAGGCATGTCCTTTCCCTAGTCGAGTGGTAGCGGCCTGTCTCATGCTAAAAGTAGGACCTGAGAAAAGGACCCCCAAGTATGTGTAGGAAGGGACCACCTCTAGAATTTGTCTGCCCAAAGTAAGCTTCTGTCGCTGCATGAATGCCCTCGAAGTGTTGAAGACCATAACCTTGGTCTTCCCAATGTTCACCCCTAGGCCCCATCTGGTGCAAAACTCATGCAAGCAATCCAACTGTCGCTGTAGGCCCTTTTTGGTCGGTGAGACCAACACCACATCATCAGCATAAAGGAGGATAGCAATCAAGATGTCACCAAGCCTGCAGCCAGTACCGCCACCATGTGTAATGACTCTCTCCAACTCATCAATATACAAGCCAAAGAGGATTGGTGAGAGGGAACAACCCTGCTTCACCCCAATAGTGCTCCAGATGTGCTCAGATATGCCAATGCTATGCCGGAAACAACCAAGGACACGCTCATAAAGTGCCATAACAGCAAGAACAATGTCAGTGGAGAAGCCGAGGTCTCGGAGTCTCTGGATGAGCAATGAACGAGGAACAGAATCAAAGGCTTTCCTGAAGTCCACAAAACAACAGTAAACCCTCTCTCTCCTGTGCTTAGCCTCCTCAATCAAGGCTCGCAATGTGAAGATGTGATCTGCCGTGGAATAATGTGCTCTGAAACCAGCCTGACCCATGGCATGTAGTCTCCTAGTCTCCGCCTCTGAGCTCACAACAGACTGCAGTATAGTACCATATAATTTAGCCAGGACATGTCCGATCATGATGGTGCGGTAGTTACTCGGAATCATGGGGTCACCATTCTTATGGATGGGGTGGATAATGTTAGTGCACCAGGGAGACGGAAAGCCAGAGACAACTGCAGAGTTAAGAAGGGTGGCTATAATGGGGGCGAGTAAGTCAGAGTCATGGGAAAGGAGCTCAGATTCAAGGTCTTCGATATCTCTGGCTTTGTGGGACTTCAGCTTCTTAATGGCCGCAAGTACCATGTCAGATGTGAAAAAGGAGAACGCAAGTGGCCGTGGAGATATGGCGATAGGTGAATCGGTAGGAACCGTGTACAGGCTAGTAGCATAATCAGTCCATATGCGGAGGTCTTCCAAGAGAGGTGGTGGAGAGCGAGGAATGAACTCGCGCCAGAAAGCGCCCGAAGAAGAGCTGAAAAGAAGGTCAATGAGGCGTTTCCCTTCAGAATCATCATGGGAGTACTTCTTACGGCGGAGAGCACGACGGTAGGAACGTCGGGAAGATCGAAGCAGATGTGGGGCATGGATGCGTGAGTGGGTTACTGATTCATGGAGAGAGCGGCACTCAGTATCGTACCAAGGAGGGTGTAGTATTCGAGGTGTGTGTCGGGTCTTTCTGGGGTGGGGTTTTGTAGGGAGGGTTAATGATGCGGCCGTGTGGAGAGAGGTGGTGAGGAAATCCGCCTGGGTGTTGACTGGACTATCATGAGGAAAGGAGTGTAAGAGTGCAGCTAAGGACTGTCGGTATAGCGGCATGCAAGTGGGATCAAATGTGTACGTGGGTGCTCGGGTAAGCGTGGGTAGTGTAGATGGGTGAGTGGGTGGGAGGTGGCCGATATCGAAGGAGAGAAATGAGTGATCAGAAAGGGTGGTGGGGAAGATGTGGAAGTCAGAAACTGTGGGTACAAAGGATGGTGACCCCATGAGATAGTCAACGACACTATGTCCTCCACTGTGAGGGTGGCATGTGTAACTGTCTGAATGTGGCCAGCAGGGTAAGCCATTATAAATGGCTAGCTCATGTGCCTCTCCAAACTGCAATAAGTGCTCACCATATGAAGTAGTAGGTCCAAAACTATCCACGGAGGTCCTGGTGACTCCAAGCATATCACTGTCCAAGCACGTAGCTGATCAGTGGTGTCGAAGAACTCTGTCTGTCGTGAAGATGTCCGGGCATTAAAATCCCCTGTGAGGAGAATATGCCCCCGCTCTGAAAATCTGATAATATCTGTTGAGAGGTCCTGATATGGAGATCCAATACCCTCAGCAAAAGACGAGGACTCTGGTGGAAAGTAACATGCTGCAATAAAAAGATCTCTATCCAAGCCAATATCCTGACCCACGATGCGAGTCCATGTGTAGCGGGCCTGCTTGTCATGTCGGATGAAGTCAATACTCGAGTGAAGAGTCTCCCTGTACAAGCAGGCGACCCCACCTGAACCACGTCCACTAGCAGATCTAGTCTCTCGTCGGAATACTGAATCCCATCTGTATCCTGGAAAGGAAGGAAGTCCTCGCTCTGGGCTCTCGTGTGTCTCCATGAAGAATAATATATCCCTGCCTGTAATGAAATCAACAAGGTCGCCTGCCGTAGAAGATGAGTGTATGCCAGCACAGTTCCACACTCCAATCCGAAGTTGGTGTGGATGGGGCCCCGAGGTGCTCCCACCCCCGGGCACCCCAAATCCCTAGCACTGGGATCTGCTAGGTGCACTATTAAGAAAGCGCACTCGTCCATCTCGGTAAATGACTCGTCTGCCAGACTCACGGGCTGCCTGAAAGGCCTTACGCCTCTCCTCTACCTGGATATATGTGAGGTCGTCATCCATATAGATAGTGGTGCCACGAAGCTTAGCTCTGCACCGCAGAGCGTCTCGGCGACTCTCTAGAGAGGTGAAACGGATAATGAGTGTAGCGGCATCTCTGGAGGTCCTCCAAGCTGTATCTAGCCCATCTGTCATATGTCCTAGGGTGGTCTCAAGAAATCTCGTGGCCTCGGCAGTGGCATCCTGTGTGTCTGGTATCCCACGAACCCTGATGTTGTGGGCCTTTTGCTCCCTCGACCTCTCTTCTGAAATGGTGGCAGAGATGGCGGAAGAGATGGGGGCTCTAGGTTTGGTGCCTTTCTGCAAGACTGCTGCCCATGAATCTTTATGCTGCTCTATTTTATTCTCAAGCTCCTTTATCTTGGTGGTGGTTGATTCCGATGCTGCAACCTGCTTAGTGTTGATCACCTGCTCTAATGAAGCGACTTTGGACTGCAACACATTTTTTTCTTTGAGTAAGGAGACCACTATTCCTTTCAGTTGTGATAGTTCATGTTTCAAAAGCTGGAAATCGGCTTTCATTTGGTTAGCTTCCCAGGAAGAGAATAGTTCCGTTGATTTGGAGGGAGTGTATGCGATGGGTACCGCAGATGAGGGAGCTGTGGGTTCTTGAGGAATAGGGATAGGAAGAAGGCCTGTAGGAGTGGTCAGAGCAATAGGGTGGGAGATTGATGGAGATGAGGGAGATGAAGAAGAAGAAGATGATGAAAGAGAGGGAGGAACCACAGAGGGAGGAACCACAGAGGATAAAGAAGAGAGTGAGAGTGGGGAAGAAGAAGAGGAGGAAGAAGAAGGTGCCACACCATCGGTAGGCAGCGATGGCAGGTCTGAGGACAGCGAGGGGGCAGCGATGGGGGAGGTATTAGTGTCTACAAAGAGGGGGGGGGGGGCGCTGTTTCCAGCAGCGATGGAGCAGCTGTCTCCATCAGCGATGGAGGAACTGTCTCCATCAGTGAGGGTGGGGAGGGGGCAGCGAGGGAGGGTATGTTTCCAGCGAGGGAGGGGAGGAGACGAGCGATTTCAGCGAGGGAGGGGGAGGAGTCAGTCGCGATTTTAGCAAGGGAGGGGGAGGAGACAATAACGAGGGGGGAGCGGGTGGTCCGACGTGGGGAGAGAGAGAGAGAGAGAGAGAGAGAGAGAGAGAGAGAGAGAGAGAGAGAGAGAGCTTTATTAATGTCTTTTCCATGCCAAAGCTATATAAGACTGAAGAGGTAGTACAACTGAGTAAATAGTAGACCCCTTCAGGCAGCCTCTTTTACGCAAAACATTTTGACGAAGCAAAGCATCCTTGAATCGCAGAAACACTGTGGTGGGTTGGAGCTTACCCACCCAAGCAGCAGATATGACATCCTCTTTGAGACCAAAGGTGGAATGAATGAAAGCATTTGCCTCAGCCACAAGGTCCTTACCCGCAAAAGAAGCTCCCCTAACCCTGACATTGAGGGCTTTGAGATCTCGTTTTTGATGTTCTTGAATAGATTCAGAAATAACCTGCTTAGAACCCTTGAGCACGTCGGCCCAAGAACTCTTCGATTGCTGAAGTTGCTGCTCCAAGGAGTGAACCCGTTCTTGTAGCTGCTTTGTTTTGTCTTCTGAATTTGCATTGCCGCTTCCTTCTTCTTCTTCTTCATCTGATTCCATTTCATTCTTGAGGTAACTAACGTCAACCTCAAGAATACCAACTTTGCCCTGTAGGGCTAAGACCGTGTTCTCTAGAGTGGAGATTTGGAATGCTTGTTTCTTGATGATCGCAGGCAAGGATGCATTGTCCTCATGAAGAAAATCAATGATACGGGGGAAACCAGATAAAAATTCAGCTGAAAGAGACGGAGATAATGGGGGGGATGAAGATGAAGGGGTGAAAGAGGGAGAGGAGGAAGAAAGAGTAGAGGAAGTAGTGGCAGTAGGAAAAGAGGTAGAGGTTGTGGGAGTGGAGAGAGAGGAAGCAGGAGAGGGAGGGGGCAACGTAAAGGGGTTTGGAGCCGTAGTAGGGATGGCTGAGAAAACAAAGGGAGAAGGGGGAGGGATTTTCTTCTTCCCCTTCCGATTCACTGATTGCCAATCAGCCATAATGGCAAGAAGAGAGAGAGGGACATCGATTGGAGGAACAACGATAGAGGGACAATGATTGGAGGGACAACAATGAGGAGGCAGAGGGACAGGTAGCAAGGGCAGGAGGGAGACATGAGAGGGGATGGAGCGGGACAAGTCAAGAGCAGGACAGGAGAGGGGATGGAGCGGGGCAGGAGCGGGACAAGTGAAGGGATGGAACGGGATAGGTCAGGAGCGGGGCAGGCCAGAACCTTGAGGACAGGCGGGACAGGAGAGGGGATGGAGCGGGACAGGAGAGGCAGCGGATCACAGGGGAGGCAGTGGATCGTAGGGGAGGTAGCGGATCACATGGGAGGAAGCGGATTCAAGGAAGTGGAAATAGGGGAGGCAATGGATTCAAGGGCAGGGGGGGGTAGCGGATTGTAGGGGTGGCAGCGAATCAAGGGAGATGGAGGCAGTAGATAGAGGGAGATGGAGCCATTACTGCAGGGCGCCATGGAGCCAGAGAGAGAGAGAGAGAGAGAGAGAGAGAGAGAGAGAGAGAGAGAGAGAGAGAGAGAGAGAGAGAGAGAGAGAGAGAGAGAGAGAGAGAGAGAGAGAGAGAGAGAGAGAGAGAGAGAGCGTTATTAATGTCTTTTCCATGCCAAAAGGCATATAAGACTAATGAAGTACATGTCAAGTGTGTGATACCAATGGGAGCGTATAAAACATCTCTGAAGGTGTAAGAAAGGAAACATTTAATACATCTAAGACGAACTGAAACAAGTGCAATAATAAGAGTGTATTTGCATAATAGATGTAGCAATATCATGAAGCCTGATGTTGACGCTATAAGCTCTGGAGTCCGTTGACGTCGTCTGCGAGGATGAGAAGTGTGTCTCTGCATAGGAGGTCTGATGTCCCTGGCAGCATGGTGGTGATGAGTAATACACTGTCTTTGATCTCTATGAACATGTAGGTTGCCACCATCATCGTTGTCATCATCATCAGGCTCTGTATCTCGTGATCTTCGCCTAGAGAAGAAAGAGGTAATCAGTGGCTGAGGAGTAAAATGTTGGGTTGTCTCGCATAGGTCTCGCCGCAGTATGGACATCTCTTGTATCATAAGGGCGACACATCGGGAGTCCTCATAGGCTATGAGAGATCGTAGAGTGGTGGGCATGTCTCGAAACAAACAATGATATCTCCCTCTGATCTCATAGTATACAGGGCATCTAAAGATAAAATGCTCCTCAGATTTCACCTCACCTACAGAGCATAACTGGAAAATCCGCTCCTCTCTAGGAATACTGTGGAACCTCCCAGTCTCGATAGCTACATGGTGGTTTGTAGCCGTGAAAGATTGGCCCAATGTGATTAAGGAAGACCTTTACACCATGTCTCTGCCGCATATAGAGCCGTGGGGGTGACAATGGCATCAAAGAGTTGACACTTACTCCGAGCATTTTGGATGGACTTCCGGAAACAAAACCACTCTGTTGCTGAACAAGGGAGGCAAGCCCCTTCCCAAGTCGAGTAGTAGCAGCTTGTCGCATACTGAAAGTAGGACCCAAGAAAAGGATCTCCAAGTATGTATAAGAAGAGACTACCTCTAGAATATGTCCATCAAAAGTGAGTTCCTGTCGTTGCATAAATGCTAGAGAGAGAGAGAGAGAGAGAGAGAGAGAGAGAGAGAGAGAGAGAGAGAGAGAGAGAGAGAGAGAGAGAGAGCGCGTTATGAATGTCTTTTCCATGCCAAAAGGCATATAAGACTAGTAAGTGTACATGTCAAGTATGGGAGCATATGAAACGTCTCCAAAACGATAACAGAAATAACAGATCTAAATGCTATGAATCGAAATAGATGTGATGATATATGAAACGAGAGAGAAAGAAAGAAAGAAAGATCTTTAGTAATGTCCATGAAATACCCTAAGGTACATAGGACTGAAAAGAGGTACATGTCAAGTATGCACGGTGGGAGCATGAAAGCTTTACCGCCTAAAAGAAACAAGACTACAGATAAATAGGAAATAGTGATAGACAAGGAGAGCCTATCATCATATAAATGTCTGTCCGCCTGTGAAACAATGATGTAAAGTATGTTGAGACATTGTCTCTGAACAAACAGCGTCTCTTTGTCTCCAAGTGGATGGTCGGTGGCATCTCTGCTGCCGTGAAGCTGTAGCCTGTGGGCTGGCTGTCCCTCTAGTCGCCGACACTGTCTCTGCCTTCTATGTATGGAGGCATCGGGAATCTCAGCCTCCCCATTTGTCCGATAAAACTCCGTCTTCACCCCAGATGAAACCTGCCAAGTGCTCTGAAGATATGCCCTATACAGGTGTCCTCGAGTATATTGATGCGTACCCGCCGGTAGATCTGTAATGTGAATACTCCATGTGGAGAGGAGACGACAGGCCTGGGAATACCATGAAAAGGAGTGTCCCACAGAATGTAGGTGCTGGGATGATGACAAAGCTGCTGCAACATAGTGTGTCTCTACCCTGAAGATCCTCCAGGCGCTGTATGAATGTGACAATATGGAACAATGCCTCTAGCTGAATAGGGGGGACGACAAACTCTGCCAATATAATATGATGTGGTATAGAGGACTTAGCCCGTATCATCCGAGATAGCATATGAATCTGAAGTTGTGAAATGCGTGCCCACTTGGTAGCCGTCAGGCCAGTACTCCATGTCTCTGATGCATATAGAGCTGAGGGAACTACCATAGTGTCAAAGAGTCAGCACTTACTAGTCGCATCTCTAATGTGTGAGCTGAAACATAGTCTCTCCAAATCTACCAACGATGCATAGCCCTTCCGTAACCGGGAAAATGCCGCCTGTCGCATGCTGAAAGTGGGACCAGAGAATACCACGCCCAGGTATGTGTAAGAGTCAACTACCTCAAGTGGATGTTCCTCCCATAGACGCTCCTGTCACATCATGAAGGATCTGGAGGTGTTAAACACCATAACTTTTGGTTTTGGCCACATTCACTGACAATCTCCACTGAATACAGAAGGAGTGAAGCGCATCCAGATGCCGCTACAGGCCTTCCTTCGTCCTCGAAAGCAAAACCACATCATCAACATATAATAGGATAGCGATAATGAGGTCACCCAATGTGCAACCCTCACCTCCCTCTGTCCGTATAACCTGCTCAAGCTCATTTATATATAAACCAAAGAGTGTAGGTGAGAGAGGACATCCCTGCTTAACCCCAGTGGTGCTCTCTATCTCTGGTGATACAAGTCCTGATACTCGAATCCAGCCAATAACTCGTCTGTACAATGCCACAACTGCTTGTATGATATCCTCTTGGAAGCCACGATCCTGAAGCCTCTGTATCAGTAAATGTCTAGGCATCGAGGGCTTTGCGGAAATCCACAAAGTAGCAGTAAACACGCTCTCTCTTTGCCTTAGCCTCCTCAATGATGGATCTCAGAGTGAAAATATAATCGGATGTAGTATATCCTGGTTTGAAACCAGCTTGGCCAATGGCATGCAGTGCTCTAGTATCCATCTCTGTACTGATCTTTGACTGAAGAATGGAACCATAAACCTTGGCAAAGAGGTGGCTGATCATGATGGTACGATAGTTGTCGGCTTTCATCGGATCACCACCTTTATGGATAGGATGAATAACGTTTGTGGACCAAGGGGAGGGGAAACCAGATGTGATACCGCGATTAAATAGGAAAGAGAGAAAGGGTTAGAGGATGTCAGCGGCCTGCTTCAAAAGTTCAGCCTCTAGTTCATCAATGTCTTTGGCCTTATGTAGGTTTAACCAGTCGATGGCGTCTTCTACTATGTCTGGGGCGAATATATCAGAAGTACATGTGTATGGGTGTGTGGGAAGTGGAGGAGTGTCAGGTATAGTGTACAACGATGTGGCATAGGTCACCCATGTGCTAAGATCTGTGATCCGGGGTGGAGGTGCTTGTGAAAGGAATTTTTGCCGAAAAGTGCGCGACGAGGAGCTAAAGAGAAGGTCCATCATCTTTTTCCCCTGGCAGATTTCGTATGCAATTTTCTTTCTTCGGGTGGTTCTACAATATACACGAGATTAGTCCTTTGCAGGATGAGGGAGGTGGCAGCGTGCATAAATCAAGTTCAGATGAAGTTGGTTACATTCGTGGTCATACCGGGGGTTATGCGGTCGACTATGTCGTACGTGCTTGGGCCGTGGGGATGGAAAAGCAAGGGATGCAGCGGTATGCATGGTCCGGACAAGAAAAAGAGACTGGTCTGCCAAAGTAGTTGCATAGGGAAAATGAGTCAGGAGATCAGATAAGGCTTCCCTGTACATAGGAGTTTTTTGAGGGTTATAGCGGTATACGGTCTTTTCATTAGGGGTTAATGTACTAGCACATGGGGTGTGAAGAAGGCCAATAGAGAGAAAGAGGTATGAGTGGTCAGACAGGGTGGTACGGTGAACCAAGAAAGATGAAATGTAGGGGAGGAGAGACGACAATCCCATGAAATAGTCAACAACACTGCTCCCTCCGCTGTGTGGAAAACATGTATAGTCACCTGAATCAGGCCACTGCAGTAAGCCATTATAAATGGCCAATCCGTGAGTGTTACGAGCTCGTGACCAGTGCCGAACCCTAGAGAACATAGATAGGTCAGATACCACAGTCAGGGTCATGTCCAGCGTACACGACCAACAGGGCAAGACAGTGTGAGTAGTGTGCCCTAGCACGGTCCATAGCCATGGCGGGCCTAACACAGTCTAGGGACCCTGTCAACAGGACAGGGCCCCCAGTTGGGTCCCGACGTTCAGTCGGCCACGTCAGTGACACGTGGCCAACACTTGGCAGTTGCATGCTACCAGTCCTCACACTGGGCTAGGAGGGGCTTACTCTATATCAGGGAGTAGGCAAGGTTGGGTGGATCAGTTAGTGTTTGCCCTACTGTGGTGTTAGGATCTATTACACTGGTATCAGAGCCATCTCCATCCTAGGGAATTTAGTTTTCAGCAGTGGAGAAAGTAACTAGATTGCTTAGAACTTCTTCAAGTTTCCAGAAATTTACAAGGCAGGGCCAGCGCTGGAAAATCAGTAGGATACTGAGAAAATCGTGGTGAAAACTTCTGTTTTCTACCTAGGATTTGAGGCAAAATAGTGGAGGAGGTCCAGTGCTGCCAGATCAGGCTTCAAGCGTAGGAAACTTGGTACAGGTCCAACGCTACAAGAGAAGTAAGAAAATCAGAGATTCGAATGCAAATTGGGCCCCAAATCAGTAGAAATCGGGCCAGATAGATCGCTGTCCAGTCAGTGAGGGTAGAGAGACACCAAAATCAGAAAGTAGTTGCATTTTTGGGGTCTCAAACCAGAATTTTCTGAGAAATTGAACCTCAGCCAGACAGCGAGTAGGGTGTTCTGAAAATTTCAGAATTCAGAAGTGAATTTGGGCTTCAAACCTGATTTTTCGGAACCAATTCAGAAGCTGTCAGATCAGCGAGGGAGGATCGCAAAGAAATTCAGATCTTTTTGCACTTTTTTCGGCCTTATATTCAAGTTTTTCAGAGCCACAGGTCTGCTAGCAAGCCAGCGAGCTATTCTATTCAAGCAACCGGAAATTTGGTACCATTTTGGAGCTTCAAACTGGAATTATCCGGGACAGCAGGTCTGAAATTTTGGATAAAAGAGCTGAGAGGGTTCCTCTTCGTATTTTCTTTGGAAGTACAGTCCTCAGAAACAGCTAAGTCATCTTTCCCTCTTTGTATAGTTGTAAATCAGTCTTTTTGACTTTTTTTTCAGAAGTTAAGGTACCTCTCTTTCAGTTCTGAAAATGACCACTCCTCAAGGACCTGATCAACCCCCGGAGAGAGGCATCGACGAGCTTGAAACAGAAGCCTTGGCTTACAGTAAAGGGAAAGAACCTATGGAAATGGAAGAACAGGAACAGTTCGCCGAAGAACTCGACGAATTGGTTACCAAGGAGCAGTTTCTCCACTTGGTAACAAAAGTGGATGAACTGAAGTTGGCATTAGCCAATTTCAAGTCCAGCTCGTTCGCTGAACTCAAAGGTTTGATTTTGAGTTCCGCGAAAGAAAGCCTTCCCTCCACTTCTCAATTATCCCCTTCTCCACTTCCATCGGTTTCTGGTTAGCGGTCTCACCCGAGTGTTTTTAAAGATTTAAAGCCTCCTACTTCTATTGGGGAAGAGAAGGATAGAGACGCAGATATTCTACAAACCTTCCTCAGCAAATGGAAGAACATTCATGCTCTTAAACAGACCCTTGACCATTTGCAAGCAATTGAGGCCAGTCTTTCCTTAGGGCCCATGGCCTATAAGTGGTGATTTTTCTCTAGGAGACTGGGCAGACTCCCCGGTCATGGAAAGCCTTTGAAGAAGCTTTCCTACGAGAATTCCTACCAGAACATGAACTTAATAGAGCCTGGGAAAGAACAGTAATGGACAAGTCCCTAATCCAATATATCTTGTAGTACCGAGAAGCAATTTTAAAAATAAAAATATGGATGATTATCAGAAAATCAGAGGGTTTGTCTGAGGCCTTGAGATGAATATAAAGTAGAGGTCCAGAGAAACTCACCTACTACCCTTGAGCAAGCTCTCAGATATGCTCAAATCTATGATTATTCAGTGGGTAGGAAGAGGGCGAGACAACGGCCCCTTTCTGAGCAGCCTCCTCAGAAAGACTTTCAATATAAAAATAAATTTTTAAATAGAAAGAAAGAAGATAAATTTAAAGGTGAAGCTCCTCAGAAACGGCCTTCACTCATACAGCCCATAAAAACCAGAAGATTTTGAGAAAGCCAAACAAGAACGTTTGTGCTTTGTGTGTATGGGCAAGGGACACACAGTCAGACAGTGTCCCAAGGGGCCTTTCACTAAAAAAGATAAAAAAAGATAAGAAACAAGTTCATCATGGTCAGACTGTAAGTTTCCCCAATGACACGGCAGCTTCCGAGATCAAAGTGTATCATGAAGATCATGAACACTGTTGCCAGCTGACCTCTGCAATGCTAGCGAGACCCTCCAGCTTTGGGCCGCATGACCTAGTACGTATGCATGGGAAAGTTGGTAACCAGTCAGTAAGAGTTATGGTTGATGATGGGGCAACTCATAATTTCATCAACTACACCTTGGTTAAAAAGCTTAAACTACCAGCAGTACCTAGTCAACATAGGTACATAGTTTCACTAGCTAAGGGTGAAGATAAGAAAATCTGGGAAACTATGGTAAGTAACTTGAATCTTGGTATTCAGGGGTACCAAGATGAAATAAACTTTCAGATAATGCACCTGGATCGCACAGACATTGTTCTCGGGAGAGATTGGCTCTACAGTTTAGGACCTTCCCTCCACATAAATTATCAGGAGAACACCCTCAGCTTTCAACATAAAGGCCGAGAGATCCAGTTGCATGGGGAGCATCCCAACAGCCCTATGGTCTGTAGTTCAGAGCTCTTTCAGCTAATTGGAGACGACGACCATCAGGTTATTCCTGAAGTTTCTATTTCTAGTTCTATACAGCAGGAAATCAGTAAATTAGAAACTTTATTGTCTAAATTTAAAGATGTTTTTCCTGAAGATTTGCCACATGGTTTGCCACCTAGCAAAGAGGTAGATCATGTAATAAATCTAGTACCAGGTACAGCACCTATTTCTAAACCTCCGTATCGGGTCAGCCGAACAGAAAATGAAGAAATTATCTTGGGAAAGGCCAAATTCAGACCAGTAGTTCACCATGGGACTCACCAGTCCTATTGGTGAAAAAGAAAGAGGGGTCTATGCGTCTTTGCGTAGATTACAGAGCCCTCAATAAAGTCACAATTAAGAATAAATATCCTATGCCTCGAGCAGACGAGTTGTTTGATCAACTCGATGGGGCTAAATTTTTCAGTAAAATAGATCTCAGATCGGGATATCATCAAGTCCGTATAAAACAACTTTTAGGACTCGTCATGGTCATTATGAGTTTAAGGTGATGCCATTTGGGCTCACAAATGCTCCAGCTACTTTTATGACCTTGATAAACAGTGTCCTCAGACCATACTTGGGTAAGTTTGTTGTCGTATTTTTAAATGACATCCTCGTCTACAGCAAAACGAGGAAGGAGCATCTAAAACACCTTAGAAAGGTGTTTCGACTGCTCAGAAAGCATAAGCTTTATGCTAAACAATCCAAGTGTGAATTCTTTGTAGAAGAAGTAGCATATTTGGGTCACATTATCTCGTCAGATGGGATTAAGATGGACCCGAATAAGATTAAAGCCATACTCAGTTGGGTAAGACCTCAGAATATTTTGGAACTTCAGATCTTTCTTGGTTTGGCGGGATATTACAGACGACTTGTCAAGGAATATGCTCAGATAGCAGTTCCCATGACAGATTTTTTTAAGGGGAAGGGAAAGGAGTTCATTTGGGAGTCCGCAGAACAGAGAGCTTTGATGCTCTCAAAACAGCCTTAGCTACAGCACCAGTTTTAAAAGTTGTGGACCCCAATCAGCCATTTGTGGTCGAAACAGATGCTAGTGACTTTGCAGTAGGTGCTGTGCTAACTCAGGGTGGACGACTAGTTGCATTCGAGAGTAAAAAACTCGAGCCAGCTCAGACGAGGTACAATGCGTATGAAAAGGAACTCTTTTCTATAGTCCATGCCCTTAAGACTTGGAGGCATTATTTGTATGGTGCCAACTTTGAGGTCCTGACAGACCATGAAAGTCTCAGATACCTTTGCAATCAGCCTGAGCTTAGAGGTCGAAAAGCTTGTTGGGCAGAGTTGATGCAAGAGTTTGATATGTCTATCAAATATAGACGGGGGAAATTCAATACGGTAGCAGATGCCCTTAGCAAAATGCCTATGATAAACGAGCTGAGTTTTACTCAGATTCGTAATGAGTTACTCGAGTCCTTGAGAGGGAAGTGCTAGCATGATGCATTCTTCTCTACTATCTGGAACTTAGTCCAGAGCAGACAGCCCCAGAACCAGTTCCCGGGGCTGGTGTCAGTTCATCCAAGAATACGGTAGCTTTCGTTGAGGATGATGACGAGTCCGAGTATACGTCAGATGACGTTGAGGATTCTGAGCTTGTATTACCCAAGCAAACCCCCGTGGTTGAGGGTCAGTTGACTCAAGGATTCAAATGGAAACAATATTCCATTCGGGATGAGTACTTGCTCTATAGAAATAGAGTATGTGTCCCCAATTCAGAGTATTATAGGCACCAGGTCCTATATGAATGTCATGACAATCCTAGTGTGGGACACCCAGGCATACAGAAGACCTATGAGCTTCTTCGTAGGCATTTTTTCTGGTCCAGTATGAAAAAGGACGTCCAACAGTATGTAACCAGTTGCCAGAAATGTCAAGTAAACAAAGCAGAGCGTTTAAAGGTAGGAGGGTTGTTGCAGCCCTTAGAAATACCAACTGGTAAATGGGAGAGTATCTCCACTTGGGAAAGAGGCAGCGTCCTTCGCAAGATTTTTCCAGATTTTGTCTTAGAGGACCAAGACGGTTCTTAAGGGGGAGGGAGTGTAACGAGCTCGTGACCAGTGCCGAACCCTAGAGAACACAGATAGGTCAGATACCACAGTCAGGGTCGTGTCCAGCATACATGACCAACAGGGCAAGACAGTGTGAGTAGTGTGCCCCACATGGTCCATAGCCATGGCGGGCCTAACACAGTCTAGGGACCTTGTCAGCAGGACAAGGCCCCCAGTTGGGTCCCGACGTGCAGTCGGCCACGTCAGTGACACGTGGCAGTTGCATGCTACTAGTCCTCACACTGGGCTAGGAGGGGCTTACTCTATATCAGGGAGTAGGCAAGGTTGGGTGGATCAGTTATTGTTTGCCCTACTGTGGTGTTAGAATCTATTACAGTGAGCCTCGCCCAACTGCAGCATCTGCTCTCCATATGCGGTAACTGGACCCTCTGCATCTGTTGATTGTCGCTAGAGGCCAAGATTATCCCAGTCTAAAGCATGTATCCGCTGTGGATCACCCTCTACTCTATGAAACTGTCACAAGCCAGTCTCGCCAAGCTCGTGAATCCTAGAAGCCTGTGTGTAGAATGAACCTCCCAACCATAGGCACCCCCTCCTTGAGTCCTTCTACTTGCTATTCCCGTCAACTGGCACATGGCATCCACCTATGGGTGATCAGTCCACTTGGTGTGCCTGGCCTCTGTGACCTGTGAATACTAAGTGACTCATAGGGTACCACCCCCTTGCCCCGCCAAAGACCTGTGAACCTCTTGGTCACCCCGACTACTTGCCGGCTAGCATCTCGTCACTAACGGCTAGAGTCTCGACGGTCAAGACACACCGCATCTCTGACAACTTATCAGGCGGCCACACCGGGTCACTGCTCGTGACGCACCGGTCCCAACTTGGGACAGATGTCCTCCTCGGTCACTGGCCCTTGCCAATACTTGGCCTGAGGCCCTCTGGTGACCGGCCGTGCCAAGGTCATGATAGAGTCGTAACTGGACTCTAACAATCCTTCCCTCCTCTGGCAAGTCATTGGTCCTCGATGACAAACTCTGGGTAAGACTTCTGCAACGCTTGTCGCGTCTCCCAGGTAGCATCTGACAACGAATGCCCTTTCCAGGTTACTAGATACTCTTGAAGGAGACGATTCCGCAATCGTCGCTCCCTTCGATCTAGGATTATGTCTGGCCCATAACCTGTGGTGTCTTTCTCCTCAAGAGACACCAGACCTTCCACCAGGCTATCGCCATCGTGCAAACATCTCTTCAGTTTGCTAACATGGAATACTGGATGTACCTTGCATCCTACAGGTAGCTGTAGCTTATAAGCTACTTGGCTCACCTTCTTAATAATCAACCATGGTCCACAATACCTAGGAGATAACTTGGCGCACTTTCCTGTGCATAGCAGCTTCGACTTCGAAGGGACTAGTAAATACACCCAATCTCCATTCTCAAATTCCCGATAGGTACGGTTCTCACGAGCATAACTCTCTGCCCTAGCTGCAGCTTTGGACAAGTTATCTCGTGCCAACTCTAGCTTCTGCTCCATTTGGTGATCATTCGTTCCTTTCCTTCGCCATTGGCCACCGCAATCTCCACCACAATCCACACTACCCCGTGCACCCAAATACACTTTCCACTCCCTCTACATACCGCTATACCAAGAATCCCTTGCCTCCTTACTTCACTCTTTTCCACACCAAGCGCCTTCCTCACCACCTCTTTCCATACTGCTGCAACTTTGGCTTTTCCATCTAAACCTCATAACTACAAACCAGCCCATCGGCGATGTGAACTCCAAGGCAAAGTTCTTCCTAGACTTAAGTCCACAAAATGTGAGCTTGACTTGCAATGCCAAATATTCTTTTGAAAAGGTAAATGAATTCTTAGAAACTTTAAAAAAAAGAAACGACAAGTCGAGCTTTTCTACGATCGATACTTCCATCTGCCTTGTATTTGATTTTAAATATCCATTTGCAATTAGCCACATTTCTGATGGCAAGCAATTCGACAATAGTCCAAGTCTATTTCCTGATAAGATATCCATAGCTTCTTTCCAAAGATCGCAATCGGGCTGACTAAGTGCCTCTTCGACAGTTGTCGGCTCTTGAACAAGATAAGCTGTAGACTCGTCAATATACCTTGTAGGTGGTCTACGTTCTCTTGTCGATCTTCTGGAAAATGAACAAAGTTGATTATTTTCATCATGTTGTAGTTGCTGGGATGCAACATCATCTTCTTCGGATTCGCTAAATGCTGAAAGTCATTCATTCACATCAAGCATCCACATGAGATATGATGAGGGGTCAAGATGGGGACCCCCCCCCCCCGAAGGAAAATCTTTACTTATGCAAGATCAATTGGCAAGAGCCAATTACATATACATCTTTGAAGTGTTCTCAAACACTTTCTAAAAAACAAAGTAATCTTTAAAAGTGAACAAAATCATATGGGATTCCAAAGACAATCTTTCCTTGCAAATTCGAAAATATCAAAGCTAGACTTTCAGAACATGGAAACTAGAAACATAATCATAGTGACATGCAAAGAGAAAGGATAGTGACATGCAAAGAGAAAGGAATAGAGATCTTATGCATGCAATTGTTTTATCATGAGGAAAGATGACATGCAAAATTTTAAGAGGTGGAAAATGCATGCATGCAACTAGTTTTGTGATTCTTAGTCCAAAAATGGAAGTTTCTTGATCATGCAAGCTTGGGAATGGATATAAAATGATAGTAGCTTTATTGCATGTAGGGAAAGCGTGTTTAGTTGCTGGAAAATGAAGGCTTGAAGGCTGAGTTAAAAAGAAAGATAGCTTTATTAACGTCTTTTCCATGCCAAAAGGCGTATAAGACGAAAAGGAGTACAACATAGGAAATGGAACTCGGACGGAACAATGTCATCTATAGAAAACTAAACTAAAACGTAATTCGCTATGTAAAAAACAAGAGAGTAAGAGAGTTGTTGGTGTAGGTACAAGAGAGAGAATTAGCATTTTTGGTGAGAAAGAGAGGAAAGGGTAGAGAGGGGGTTTGAGAAAGATGAATAGGGATGAGAGAGTGTGTGAGGGGAAGGGAAGAGAAGAGATAAATTGTGTGTGTTGAAGATGGTGGATCATCCAAGAGCTCCCATCAATTTTGGCATGGTCTCTTTGAGCCAAAGCTCCAAAATCACCTTCTCCAAGCACCTACACATACAAGCAAACAAAAGACAAGCAAAATATTCATTAATTGGAATTAGGGGATGGTGGGAAGGCGCACTACATCTTTTATAGGGAGTTTAAAGGCTTTCCAAAGGTGGTGATGTGGTAAATTGAAGTGTGTGAGGTGCGGGGGAGACTTATAGTGGAGTAAGGGTAAGTGGAGTGAAAGAATGATGTGTAAAGGTGAGGGAGGGTTGCATGGGAGTTAGAATTTGTCAAGTGAGAGGGGAGGAGTGCGCCGCCCTTACCTATGGGTCCATAAGCCCTTAAGCCATGTGGAAAACTAGGTAAGTTATTGTTGCCATGCAAGGAAGGTAGTTGGCTCAACATTTAATGTTAGCCATGATATAGTTTAATTTTCTATGTTACAACTTGGGAATTCACCCAAGTGCAAATACTAGGGAAGGGGAGCTAGTATATGTACATTTTATCTTGCATAAGAATCGTCAATTCCTAGGCTCTGTTTGTTTAGGGGTTGTCCATCCTCAATCATGGTAGAGACGATCCAAAGAGGTGATCAATCCCTCAGCTCGTCGCCAGTTCTTTATAGACTCCCTTGAGCCTTCATTGTAGACTTATGAAAAAGCCTTCATTATAGACTCCCTTGAGCCTTCTTATGGTACCCTTCATAAGCTTTAATTAAGCTTGCAAATTATTGTTCTTGTTCCTTAGGTATTTCTTCACATACCTGCACAAACCTTAAAGAAAGGTTATCTGTGAAATCTTACCATTTAAAAATGGTTCATCATATAATTTTCTAAGTTCTTAAACCTTTAGATTCTACTAATAGAATCTGTACATCGTCACAAGCTGTGAGTAGGAATCACAGTTTCATGAATTTCTCATCTTTAGGTAGTAATTCTACACGTGCACTCAATTCTTTTGAGAAATCAAACTTACTAAATATGATGAGATCATATCTTAGTTAAATCATTTGTGCAAAACAAAATGAATGGAAGATGGGATAGTCTTGATTTCTGGGGCATTTTGCCTCTACAATTTACACCCTTCCGATGCATAAAGCGTTGTCCTCAACGAACATTTCTCGAATAAGAATCTAGAATTTCTGGATACTCTTTGAAGAAGTCTTCTTCCATCCATCTTCTATCTGTGGTTGGATAATTCTTAAACTTGAGGAGGTATAGTGTTGACGTTTAATCTCTTTCTTCCAGCTCTGGTCTTGTGCATTAAGATCTACTCCGGTTGAATAATCTCTTCGGTTCCTTGAACTTCTGGTGGTTCGGAATCCGTGGTTGGATAAATAAGTGAGCAGCTTCAGGTCCCTTGAGCTTTTTCTTACATGGAATAAAATGGGATTGATTACTGAATCTATCTATGATAGTCCAAAGCATTTCATTTCCATTCTAGGTTTTAGGTAGCCCAGAGACAAAATCCACGGTAATATGTTCCCATGGAGATTCAGGAATAGGCAAGGGATGAAGAAGTCTTGGGGTCTTTAAGCATCTTTCGTCCTTGTTATGTTGGCATACTAAACATGCATTTACCTAACCCTTCATAAGCTTTAATTAAGCTTTCAAATTCTTGTTCTTGTTCCTTATGTATTTCTTCACATACCTGCACAAATCTTAAAGAAAGGTTAGCTATGAAATCTTACCATTTAGAAATGGTTCATCATATAATTTTCTAAGTTCTCAAATCTTTAGATTCTACTATAGAATTTGTACATCATCACAAGCTATTAGTAAGAATCACAGTTTCATGAATTTCTCATCTTTAGGTAATAATACCTGCACATGCACTCAATTCTTTTGAGAAATCGAACTTAATAAAAATGAGATCATATCTTAGTTAAATCATTTGTGCAAAACAAAATGAACGGAAGATGGGATAGTCTTTATTTCTGGGGCATTTTGCCTCTACAATTTACACGCGATCACCTCGACCTTTCCATCCACCATGGTACGACGCGGAATGTCGCTCCCTTCACCACACTACACATGCTCGTTTTCACGCCCCTTATCTCCTTCGCTCCTCACAACAATTGTACAATAGCACACTCCGTCGCAAAAAAACGTGCCTATGATGACTCCGAAGGAAACCACCTTATGAACCTCCTTTTCAGCTCCTCTAGTGTCTTTTGGCGTGAGTTTATCCCTCGTGCCCCACCCCCTCTTCTGGAAGATCTACATATCTGGACCGACTATGCTACACAGCTTTACACTATACCCACTGATACGCCCATCTCCATCTTTCCCTGACCTTCAGACTTCACCTTTGTCACCCCTGATTTGGTCCTGGCAGCAATCAAAAGACTGAAAACCTTTCGAACTAGAGACATTGAAGATCTTGAATCCGAGCTACTGATTCATGCCTCCGCTCTTGCCCCTACACCCCTTCGAGCTCTCATTAAGCTAGGCACAAGAAAGAAAAGGTTTACTATTGTTTTGTGGACTTCAGGAAAGCCTTTGACTCTGTCCCACGTTCTCTACTTATCCAAAGACTCCGCGACCTGGGTTTCTCGATGGATATTATTCTAGCTGTCATGGCTCTCTATGAGAGGGTTTTGGGTTGCTTTTGTCATAGTAGTGGCATTTCTGAGCAGATCCAGAGTACTATTGGGGTTAAGCAGGGGTGGTCTCTTTCACTAGTTCTTTTTGGACTATACATAGTAAGTGCAGACTTTTTGACACCATCGTCACCCCTTCAGCCTTGTATGTAGCAGAGATATGGTGTACATGCCTCTCATCTTCACACTGGGCCAACATTTCACGCTTACAGACCACCATGTTAGCTCGCATGATTCGAGCGAAACCCTTTGTTCCACATGAGATCATTCTTGCGGAGTTGCCACCCCCCCTATCCAAATAGAGGAAGCCTTCTAGCTTATCACGTACATCCAGAGACGTCAGGCACTTCCTGATACAGAGCAGAGATATACACACCTTGCACTCATGTCATCTCACCATCTTCAAACTCAGGGATACCGGCTATCATGGTTCTCTCATGCATCACACTTCCTCATGGAGGCATTTGGTATCACTATCACTGATCTCCCCTTGAGTACACACGAGTACATTATACGATTTCTATACAGAGCATATCTCGACCGTACTTGGCGACACACAGTCTCCGTTTTACTTTAGGACAGTTCAGAGTCTCCTCACGCTATTGAGACAGGCAGATTCCGAGGTACACCATGAGGGGAGAGATTATGCCTGCTATGTTCTTTAGATGAGATAGAGTCCGAGGAGCATTTCATCTTCAGATGCCCCATATATTACTGCCTATTCCGGGACATGCCTACTACACTCAGATCACTAATTGCATACGAGGACCCTCGCTATGTTGTGCTTATGCTACGAGAGATGGTCTACCTGCAACAAGATATGTACCAGTCAGCTCACCAGCCACATCTTAGCTCTCAGGCTCAGATTACGTCTTTCTTCTCCAGGAGACGGCCACGCCGAGACCTCAAGTCTGATGACGATGACGACGATACACCACCTCACATATATCAGAGACAGTGTATCACTCACAGTCATGTGGCAACTCACACTTCCCGCCCTGTCATGAGAGCACACAGTTCTCACCCTCCTAGATGACGTCAGCGACAGTCCATATTACCTCCTGCTACAGCTCGTATCACATCCTTTTTCAGCAGCAGTGCTAGATGATATGACTCTATTCTTAGCAGTTATTTTGCTTCCATTTATGCACAGCTTGCAGTTTGTAGTTTACAATTATATTGTTCATCTTTTATGCATACGTTGATATACGCTCCCATGGTTACGACATACTTGACATGTACTCTTACTGGTCTTATATGCTTTTTGGCATGGAAAAGACTAACAAAGCTTCTTCTTCTTCTTCTTCTTCTTCTCTCTCTCTCTCTCTCTCTCTCTCTCTCTCTCTCTCTCTCTCTCTCTCTCTCTCTCTCTCTCTCTCTCTCTCTCTCTCGCGACAAGCAGATATTCAGGCATTTCCAGAGAGCATCGAATCTACCAGGTATGCACATTGGGTGTAGTGGAGGATGAGTTCCATTTTATCTTCACATGCCCTATATACGATGAGATACATGGTCGATATCATTGTTTATATCGGGACACCCCCATTACCCTAAGTACCTTTTTGGAGTATCATGATCCCAGATGTGTTGGCCTTTTACTACGAGAGATGCTTATGTTGAGAGCCTCTTTGATACCTTCGGAGGATACTATTGAATATGGCCAACATCTATCACTAGCTTCTTTCAGAAGCGTGAGCGCGATGACCTATCAAATGGTGAGGGCGAAGGCCCAGCGTACTCAACCACCACCTCCTGCCAGATCTACACGAGCCTCCAGAGCTACCAGAGCTCCTCGACACCAGGCACGGAGCACAGCTTCTATGGGTATCAGACGTTTTTTCCGGGATTGATATTTTATTCTTCCTTTTTACTTTCCTTAGCAGAGCAAGCGATTAAGCTCTTGCACCTGTACCCTCTTTAGAGCTGGAGGTTAAGCTCTTATATGCTTTTTATGATTCTATATTTGATGTGTCTTTTGACTAGCTAGAGAGATTTCTATATTGTTTTTTCGACTAGCGATTTTTATGTTGTCCGACATGGACAGTGTTCCTACGAGATATGTACTTATTTCTTCTGTCTTATGTGCCCTTGGGCACCCAACAGACATTAATATATAATCTCTCTCTCTCTCTCTCTCTCTCTCTCTCTCTCTCTCCCCTTGGCGGTCATAGTGTTATTGATTATCGGGATTACTTCTTTGGAGGCAACAATAAGTAATCAAGGACAACCTACAAACATTCAAGAATTGGAAGAGAAGATAGAGCAACATAAGGCTGAGACGAAAACGTGGGCTTCTCTTTTCAAGGAAGATGTTAAGGAAGGTAAACTCTCCTTCAACCGAGTCATTTCAGCCACCATATCCGAAGAGCGAATGCGCGAGTACAAAACCCTGAATATAAGGGTCCGCGGAGTTGAAGACGCCAATGATCCAAAGACTGAAGCAACCAGCTTTCTTTCAAGCACACTCTCCCACCACTCCGAAGGGTTGGATAGAGCTTGGAGAACCAAGAGAGACCCTTCTACACTCATAGTTCGCTTCACGAATTTGGAAGAGACGGGCAACCCTCAAACTGCGGTCCAAGCTTAGAGGTACACTTATATTTATGGATGATGATCTCACTGCCATGCAGGTTGCGGATCGGAAAAAGGCATTCAGTGAGGCAAAAGCTTTGGGGAAGAGGGTAATTTATCGGGATGGCAAAGCTCGATACATTGATCCTCCGAATCCTGACAAATAGGGATCATGGCCCTCCGGACTAGGTAGCGGTTCGGGGGCTCTTTCTAGAGCATTGTGGTTGAGGTTATGGAACTGCAATGACATTCATTCTTCAGCTACCACCGGAGATTTTAGAGATTTTTGCACTGAGGGTGATATCTTACTACTCACCGAGACACATGAGAGTCCAGAGAGAGGTCTACCGGCTATTGCGGGTTTTTGTTGGTTCTCTACACATCAAAGGTCGACGAGAGCATTGACAGATCAGGGTTCTGGTGGGGTGGCCTGCTTAGTCCACGACTTCATTCGGCCCTGGGTCAAGTTGGTGCATACTGATGAGCGAGCTCGCTATATTTGGATTCAGGTGGACCGGAATTTGATGGGACTGAACCGAGATCTTTTTCTGGCCATTTGCTATTTTCCACCAGACACATCAGTTTTCACATCAGATGAGGAGTCACCTTACTTGGATATCTCTTCAGACAAGATACGAGGAGCAGGGTTATATTCTCTTAGCTGGCGACTTTAATGCCAGGACTGGATCCAGGCAGACAAAGTTTCTGTTAGAGTCCAGTTACGACTCTATCATGACCTTGGCGCGGCCGGTCACCAGAGGGCCTGAGGCCAAGTATTGGCAAGGGCCAGTGACCGAGGAGGACATCTGTTCCAAGTTGGGACCGGTGCGTCACGAGCAGTGACCCGGTGTGGCCGCCTGACAAGTTGTTAGAGATGCGGTGTGTCTTGACTGTCGGGACTCTAGCCGTCAGTGACGAGATGCTAGCTGGCAAGTAGTCGGGGTGACCAAGAGGGTCACAGGTCTTTGGCGGGGCAAGGGGGTGGTACCCTATGAGTCACTCAGTATTCACAGGTCACAGGGGCCAGGCACTCCAAGTGGACTGATCACCCATAGGTGGATGCCATGTGCCAGTTGACGGGAATAGCAAGTAGAAGGACTCAAGGAGGGGGTGCCTATGGTTGGGAGGTTCATTCTACACACCGGCTTCTAGGATTCACGAGCTTGGAGAGACTGGCTTGTGACAATTGGTATCAGAGCCTTGTTGTAGAGAGAGATATGGAAGTTGTGAATGAGGGGAATGGATGAAGGTGACCCCATGAGGTAATCAATAACACTATGACCGCCACGATGACCGCCACGAGAGAGAGAGAGAGAGAGAGAGAGAGAGAGAGAGAGAGAGAGAGAGAGAGAGAGAGAGAGAGAGAGAGAGAGAGAGAGAGAGAGAGAGAGAGAGAGAGAGAGAGAGAGAGAGAGAGAGAGAGAGCTTTATTAACGTCTTTTCAATGCCGAAAGGCGTATAAGACGAACAAGTACATCAGATAAGATGGAAAAAAGACGGATCAGTGCCGTCAAAACAATCTAACTAAAACCAAACTAATTAAGAAGAGAGTGATATAACCAGGATTATATGGTACGTGTACCATTCACATGCTCAACTAGACATCCTCTTCATTTCTCTAACTCAAAGTCTATCTCAGAATTAAGACTCTCATTAACTATAGGCTTACGATCCACGGATCTGATAATGCCGTCACGATAGATAAGCCATTTGCCAGTTGATAGAGCTTCTTGTCTTGCTTTTTTACGTTTTTGGACTTGGATTAAAGTAAGATCTTCGTCCAAATGGATTTTGGTATCACACAATTTAGATCGCTTCCCTAAAACTTCACGCCGGTGAGACACTGACGTGAAGCGGATGGCAAGAGTATTTGGGTCCTTAGGCCGCCAGGCAGTTTCCATACCTTTGCTATGGTGCTGAAGATTTCCTTCCAAAAACTTTTTAGCTTCTTCAACAACATTTTGGGAGTTCGGAATACCTCTAACACGAACATTGAGAGCTTTGTATTCTCGCAGATGGCCCTCGTTGAACGTGGCTGAGATAAACGAAGGTGAGGGCGAAGGTGGAGAGATAGTTGTAGACGAGCCTTTAAGTACATTTGCATGATCGGACAGCCGTATGGTGCTGTTCCACCTGACTTTCGAGCTGCTGAATTTTAGCTGAAGTAGCGATTTGGGAAGAATTTTCATTTTTGATAACTGCAACTTCCTTCTTGAGTGCTTCAATGGAAGTGTCCAGCTTTTGAAGGTGCGATTGCACAACGAGAAGTAGAGAATCATGGGAAGCAAGTTTCTCTCTGTGATTGTTAAGGTATTCAAATAGACGGAGTTGATCTTCACGAAGAAGACGGACTAAGGTATATGTGGGGAGAGAAGAAGGTGCTTCTGGAGTGTCTGGAGTCAAGGGAATAGCTACAGTAGTTTCATTGTTGGGAATAGGATTTGATGGAGAGATAGGAATTGCAACGGGCTTAGAAGTAGAAGGAGAAGTTGGATCTGGTTGTGAGGCTGAGGCAATGATGGAAACAGAAGATGGATCAGGAATAATACCTTTGCGACAAGGCATTTTGCAGATTTGAGGGATGGGCAAGCAAGAATCAGCTAGCTAGGCACCATCAGAGATGGACAGGCTCAAAGCAGAGTGATGGAGGGCGCCAGCCCACGATGGAGAGAGGGCGCTAGCCCGCGATGGAGAGAGGATGCCAGCAGCGATGGATCAGGCCAGCAGCCGCGATGGAGAGGGCGCGAGAGAGAGAGAGAGAGAGAGAGAGAGAGAGAGAGAGAGAGAGAGAGAGAGAGAGAGAGAGAGAGAGAGAGAGAGATGGATTTTAGATCTCTTTTGTGACTTATTTTTTTGACTCTACTATGGATAACTGATTAGGGTTATAATTGAGTTTGAATTTTGTTTATAATGTTAAATGGAACATGAATCATGGTTCTTTTCAATTTTAATTTGTGGCTGTATTTGGGTTTGAGTTTTGACAAATTTAGTCAATTCTTGTTTGACTTAGGAGTCAACACTTGAGCTTGTCCATTGTAGTCTTGATTTCGTGTCATTTACGTAGTAGTAATAAGTAGATCATGGAAAATGCAAGACAAATTATTGTCTTCTAGTTTTTTTAACATTTCTTTGTAAAATTGGCATTAAAATAGTAATTCGATATTTCCCATTTCTTTCTCGAAAACCCTCCCTGTTCCTGAACTGCTAGTTCTTCTAATTCTAAAAAGGTATGAAACCGTGCTTAAGACAAATATAACATATTCGTTTCTTATGTATTTATGTGTAGTTATAATTGCTATTTTGCTCAAGGCTCAAGCTTCTTCTTTGACCAAGAGTTATGGACCCCAATTGTGGAACTTATACATGTACTTTGTGTTTCATGTTTTCATTCAGGTAGCAAGACTTAAAGAGATCTCAGCCGCCCTTGGCAACTCCATTACTCAAAAGAAAAAGGAAATTGCTGAAAACAAGTAAGTTTCTGCATTCATTTGTGCAAAATCTTCATCTGAACCCGAGGTTTAGCTTCATAACGTAGAGGACGCATAGTTTTATCAATTAGTGTTAATAATGATTCATTGACATATTTGGTGTTAATCAATTTGAGGTAATTTTTTTTTCTTTGATCATGTTAATGCAGAGTAAATGACATGATGTAGTTGTGTGATTGTGCTAAACTAAATTTAATCTAGATGATTTATTGCATTGATTTTTTTTAAAATCAAGTAGAAAGACACGTTTGTGGGTTTTTCATAAAGTCCAAGTATAGTCGATCAAGGCTGCATGATTTTGCCAAGGAGTACTCAAGGTGAATGTTGCCAATATTCATTTCAATGAGGTTAAGGTATCATAGGACTACATGGCTTAATCATGCTAGTAAGATAATTGTTTGCATGAGACTTCTTTACGATACTAGAGGCTCTCGATGTGTGTATGATTGAATATAGGTCATGCAAAGCGTACCTATGCATAGATCTTGATGCCATATCAATTCATGCCTTCAAAATTTACAATACTATGGTCCTTTTTTAGTCTTGACCTTAGATAAGAATTTACTGAATCATGGTTAGGCCCACTTCTAGGGCTACTTTAAGGAATTTTCCACCAAATGTAGTTTAGGGTAGATATTTCATCAATAAGTCGCCAAATAACTACTTGTATGCATTCTATTTACCTATCCTCTATTCTCTCCTACCAACACAAACATTCTCCTTAAGAATAGAGTTGTATTTTGCCCATTCTAGTGGGCCATCCCATTAAAGGAGCCTTAGAACCCTTTTCATGTAGACGTATGCCTACATGGTTATAATTGGTCAAAGTTAGATACCCTTGAAGTATGCTATGCTTACATATAAGATAGTGAATTGCGCTGCAATCCTAGTGCATATCTCTTTGTGAGTTTGGTTTACAGAATTGTTTTTTTTAAAGAAAATTAAGTGTGAAAATAAAAAAAATCTCTAGAGTTTGGATTTCTTCCAAAAAGAAATATCTTGAAGAATTATCTTGGCATATCAAAAAGTTGATGTTGGAAAAGGTTCCTAACCTTCAACTTCCTATGGTTTTTATTATTTCTATCACATTGTTTTAAATAGTCAAATCTATCATATTCACCATAAATTTTTTTGCTTTGTAATATGCTTTTTCTAAACTTACAAAAACACTATGATACATTACAGATCCAAAATTATCTTGTAGTAAATTTGGCAAAAGATGCAAATTTAAATGTAAAGTCTTTGAACATATTCGTTGTCAATGTGTCACAGCACAAAAGAAATGTGGAAGTGCAACAAACTTGAGTTAGATAAAGTACAAAATATTGATAAAGTTGATGAATATTTGACATAGTTGCATGCATATGATTTGGATTGCATTCTCGAAGTCAGGGTTAGGGTTTTCTAGAATGCAATGTTTTTTTTTAACTTTTCCTTGAAATCTTTTTGCTTTTCCTTGAAATGTTTTCTAGGGGTATTGTATAAAAGCGTGGAAGTGTATTGCTTTATCAGTAGTAGATTGTCAAACAATTGCGTAATGAGGGAGGCCCATTTGGAATTATGAGCTATTGCAAGTATTATCACTCTTAATGTTAGTTGAGTCCCAAATGCATGGATGAGTGAGGATGTTATGAACAGATTCACAGGTATTAGTATCAATGATGCATAAAATACAGCAAAAGGCATTCACATAGCATTCTCCAACTAAGAAACTGTATGAATATCAATGGCCGCCGATAGCTCAGGCATATCTCCAACTAAGATCTCCAAAATAGGACAACTCCCCTACAAGAAGCCCAAGACTCAAATGATCAAAACTAGCCCCCTTCATATTGATTTGGGAGGAAAGTGAAAAGCAAAAATTAGGGCAAAAAATAGAAAACCATGTAAAATTAGTATTTTTAGGCTCGTCACGTGTAATATAAATTGCGTATCCACTAATATTGTCGGAAGTAGAGAACTATGGACTATAATGTGTGTCCATAACACTCATCCATTCTAAAACATTTCCCTCAATGTGGGCTATAAAATTTTAATCACTAGAGCTACTTTAGTACCGCTGTATTGTTGTTTTCTTTCTTGGGTTATACGTTTCGTGCTAGTGGTGTCAGTCCAAAACCCGAATCCCCTACAGCCGCGGATATATGCTTTTAGTACGATGAAGCAAAGAGAATTATTAATCTCAATTCTAGTAGATGATAAGGCTAGATTAGTATGTAAGTAATGGAGGTCGTCGGGCAACTGAGGTATTGTAAGAGATCCTAACACCACAGTAGGGCAAACACTAACTGATCCACCCTACTCCTTGATATGGAGCAAGCCCCTCCTAGCCCAGTGTGAGGATTGGTAGCATGCATACTGCCAAGTGTCGGCCACGTGGCACTGACGTGGCCGACTGCACGTCGGGACCCAACATGGGGCCCTATCCTGCTGACAGGGTCCCTATGCTGTGTTAGGCCCGCCATGGCTATGGACCGTGCCAGGGCACACTACACACTGTCTTGCCCTGTTGGACGTGTACGTTGGACACGCCCCTAACTGTGGTATCTGACCTCCTGTGCTCTCTGGGGTTCGGCACTGGTCACGAGCTCGTAACATTCCCTCCCCCTTAAGAACCGTCTTGGTCCTCTAAGACAAAATCTGAAAAATCTTGCGAAGGACGCTGCCTCTTTCCCAAGTGGCATTCTCAACAGGATGATCATTCCACTTGACCAGATATTCTCGGTATAGAGTATGACGACTCTGCGTCTCTCTACTATCAAGAATCTCCTCTGGTTCATGTGGAGGTTGCTGAGGATCCAATGGGAGAAATAGAACACTGTCCCCTACCAGATTTTCTGATTTGGCTAAGGCTTTTCGTAACTGACTTACATGAAAGACTGGAAAAACCTTACTACTGTGTGGGAGTTCTAGTTCATAGGTGACCTCGCCTAGTCTCCTACTGATGGTAAAGCGACCACAATACCTAGGAGACAACTTAGCACACACTCCTGATTTGAGGGTTTTAGAGTCAACTGGGACTCTCAAGTAGACTTTCTCACTAGCAGAGAATTGCACATCCCGTTTGTGTGGATATGCATAATGCCTGGCTTGATTCTGGGATTGCCTAATGCTACGCTTAGCATGTTCTATCATCTGGTTTAGGTCTTCTAAAAAGCTTCTGGCTGCTTCAACTTTTTCTTGTTTAAACCCTACAGCTGTGGGTGAGAATGTGGTCGAAAACCATACATCCCGTAGCTGAATTTTTGGTACTATTATAAGCAAACCCTAGTATCGAGAGATACTCCTCGCAATTAGTCTGCTTTTTGCTGACGTATGTACGAAGCATATCCTCCAGCACCTGATTTACTCTTTCTGTTTGACCGTCCGTTTGTGGATTGTCGGTAGTACTCATATTAAGTTTAGTATGGAGATGATGGAATACTGCCCCAAAAATTTCCATTAAACTTACCGTCCCGATCACTGACTATGCTGGAAGGTAGACCGTACAATTTAAATAGCCCATCTACAAACAACCTCGCTAACTCTGGAGCTCTAACGGTTGTTTTGGTCGGAGTAAAGTGAGCCATTTTGGTCAGACGGTCAACTGTGACCCATATAGCATCATTACCCTTTCGGGTTTTAGGCAGGCCTACTATAAAATCCATGGAGATACTCTCCCATTTACCAACTGGTATATCTAAGGGCTGTAACAACCCTCTTGCCTTTAAACGCCCTGCTTTGTTTACCTGACATTTCTGGCAACTGGTTACATATTGCTGGATGTCCTTTTTTATATTGGGCCAGAAAAATTGCCTACGAAGAAGCTCATAGGTCTTTTGAATGCCTGGGTGCCCCGCACTAGGACTGTCATGACACTCATATTGGACTTGCTGCCTATAATCCTCTGAATTGGGGACACATACTCTATTTCTATAGAGCAAGTACTCATCCCGAATGTTGTTTCCATTTGAATCCTTGAGTCAACTGACCCTCAACCACGGGGGTTTGCTTGGGTAATACAGGCTCAGAATCCTCAACGTCATCTGACGTATACTCAAACTCGTCATCATCCTCAACGAAAGCTACCGTATTCTTGGATGAACTGACACCAGCCCCGGGAACTGGTTCTGGAGTTTGTAACTGTCTGCTCTGGACTAAGTTCCAGATAGTAGAGAA
This sequence comes from Diphasiastrum complanatum, assembly GCA_029204225.1. Classification (NCBI taxonomy): domain Eukaryota; kingdom Viridiplantae; phylum Streptophyta; class Lycopodiopsida; order Lycopodiales; family Lycopodiaceae; genus Diphasiastrum; species Diphasiastrum complanatum. The sequence continues at coordinate 11,465,037 of CM055109.1, forward strand.
GAATGCATCATGCTGGCACTTCCCTCTCAAGGACTCGAGTAACTCATTACGAATCTGAGTAAAACTCAGCTCGTTTATCATAGGCATTTTGCTAAGGGCATCTGCTACCGTATTGAACTTCCCCCGTCTATATCTGATAGACATATCAAACTCTTGCATCAACTCTGCCCAACGAGCTTTCCGACCTCTGAGCTTAGGCAAATTGCAAAGATATCTGAGACTTTCATGGTCTGTCAGGACCTCAAAGTTGGCACCATACAAATAATGCCTCCAAGTCTTAAGGGCATGAACTATGGAGAAGAGTTCCTTTTCATAGGCACTGTACCTAGTCTGTGCTGGCTCGAGTTTTTTACTCTCGAACGCAACTGGTCGTCCACTCCAAGTTAGTACAGCACCAACTGTAAAGCCGCTAGCATCTATTTCGACCACAAATGGCTGATTGGGGTCGACGACTTTTAAAACTGGTGCTGTAGCTAAGGTTGTTTTGAGAGCATCAAAGCTCTCCTGCTGTGTGGGCTCCCATATGAACTCCTTTCCCTTCCGCTTTAGAAGATTTGTCATGGGAATTGCTATGTGAGCATATTCAACGAAGAATTTGTTAGAAGTAATAAATGATAATGTTAGTTTCCCATAGGTTACTTTGACCCAAAAGGTCGAGACTTGTGTAACCATGGGTTGGGTTTATTATTCAGACCATGTTAAGTCAGTTTTAGTTGAGTTGGACCCAATTTTGGTCCAGTAGTAATTCGTGGGTCCAAGTAAAATCTAATTACGTTAAGGGACCCTATCTCGACTTTTGGGGGTGCCCTATAATTAATAGTGGGTCGTGGAAGGTTCTAGAACTTAGAGTTTGGAAGAGTCTAGGCCCTTGGAAGGCCTATTTATATGTACTCTTTGTTCATTTGTAATTCATTCCCTTTCAAGCATTGCTACTACTTTCTCTCTCCTTGAGGGCGCCTAACCCTCTCCCTCTTCTTCTTGTATATGGAGATTGAATGTTAGAAGGATCTTGGCTGGCACTTTGATTTCCTACATGGTATCAGAGCCATGGATCTTTTATGCTTGATTTAGGGCGTCCTACCAAAAGAGATCGTCTTCACTTAGGGATCACAACAATTCAGCACCTTTGCTGATTTTTTGGAGTGAAGATCCGTTTTTTTGACTCTTTTCCGTTTTGCAAGAGGGTGCCACACATCAAAGAAGATAACAGGATTTTGGGCGCCCAAAAATCAGGTTGTTGTTTGCTGATTTTTCAGGTTGCAGGAAGGTGCCATTAATTATCTTCTTCGGGGCTTCTTTTAGGTTGCCCACATCCGTGTAGGTTTATCCTACTTCCGTTGGTCCGCTGCTGCCCTATTTTTCAGATTTGCTCCTTTGCAGGAGGGCGCCCATCTACAAGCAATTTCTATTCTTCTGATTTGGCTGAAAAATCAGCACCCTTGCTGATTTTACAAAGTGAAGATCCGCTTCTTTTTGCTTGTTTCCAGGTGTGGAAGAAGGCGCTAATTCTTTTGTGATGATCCGATCACATTCCGAGGCTGAAATTGGACAGCATATTACCATTTGTAGGGTGTTGCAACAGCCCTATCCGTGTGTGTATTGTTCACACTTTTTGGCAAGAAAGAAGGGTTCCGAAAAAAGCTTTGTTGGAGGCTAACCTGATTCTTTGCTTGCTAGTTTTGGAGTTTGTAATGCAATTTCAGGCTGAAATTTTCAGCACACAAGGCTTGTAGGAGGGCGCCTACATCCATCTAATGTGTGGTTTCGACACATTCCGGTGCTGATTTGTCAGATTTGATAATTGCTGGTTTTTGTGTCTTTTAGGGCACATTTAGGGTTTAAAAAGTTGATCTTCTTGGCTGGTTCTTATGGCAAGAGATTTGGGAGCAATTCGTACTTGTTCAGGTGAAGATATGTTGGATGGCACCAACTATTCTTCATGGAGTTGCAAGCTGAGGTTTTGCATCGACGTGATGATCAAGATTTTATCGGTAACAAGATCTATCTTATATCATTTGAGATTTTACAAGACCTCTAAAAGTGCTTGCGAAACATTTTTAAACATGTACCGAATAAAGGATTCATCATCATGCTTTCTCCTCTCTACTTCATCCTCTTTGAAGGTAGAAGAGCAAAGTCATGCAAAGTTTGATCATTGTCTTTCTACAAGTACAAGTTTGCATCAGAATGTTGGTATGGTAGAGCATTCTTCTTCTCTTGAGCCATTTGTTGCAAATGATGGATGCATTAGTGAAGGACTTTATGAGCAAGCTTCTCAAGATAATGTTTTGGAAAAGGCTGAAATCAAGCATTCTTTGAAGCCATTTTGTACTAATGGAGGAGGGGAAAAAATCATGTCAATCAGTACATTGGTTCAAAGTGGCGTGTTGCTGGATTTTTTGGGTGTTCAACGTGGCAAGTTGTTGGTTTTTTTCTTGAAGATGGTGGACACTAGATTCAGCCATGGTTTATTGATCATTTTCAGCGTATGTTACATCGTGAGCATCCTATTATGCATCGGGAACGGCCTGCGGAAGGTTTTAAGACAGCAAGGTCCACATTTGGAACACTTTGGACAGCAAAGTGTTGGTGATTTTGTGGCTGTTGGACAGCCTGCTACAGCCTCTTGTTGGTTGTCCGAGTCTTTGCGGGATAGCAAAGCATCTTTTTACCTTGGAGGAAACACACATGCCTCACCAAAATCAGTACCTTATGCTGATTTTCCTATTTTGATGCTTACTTCTTATGATGACGGTGTTGTCTTACCTAGTGTTGGTGAGCAGATCTTTGATAGTAAGATTCGGGAGGATGTGATGGTAAAAGAGTATCATACTCTTCTTTATGTTTCTTGTGGTAAGAAGACTTATGGAATCATGTGAGAACCATTGATGGATTGGGGCTGAGATTTCGGCTACTTCGACTACTTCAAGCTGAAGTTTTTTTTTGGCGGCATTAAGCTTGGATAACAAGCTACATCTTTTCTTTTTCGGGTACATGGAGTTTTGGGCAGCATGCAACACTTTGCATTTTTGTTGCAATTTTTCATACTTCATGTCATGTTATGTTTTTTTACATTATCATTTAAGGAGGGTGTTAGAAGTAATAAATGATAATGTTAGTTTCCCATAGGTTACTTTGACCCAAAAGGTCGAGACTTGTGTAACCATGGGTTAGGTTTATTATTTAGACCATGTTAAGTCAGTTTTAGTTGAGTTGGACCCAATTTTGGTCCAGTAGTAATTCGTGGGTCCAAGTAAAGTCTAATTATGTTAAGGGACCCTATCTCGACTTTTGGGGGTGCCCTTTAATTAATAGTGGGTCGTGGAAGGTTCTAGAACTTAGAGTTTGGGAGAGTCTAGGCCCTTGGAAGGCCTATTTATATGTACTCTTTGTTCATTTGTAATTCATTCCCTTTCAAGCATTGCTACTACTTTCTCTCTCCTTGAGGGCGCCTAACCCTCTCCCTCTTCTTCTTGTATATGGAGATTGAATGTTAGAAGGATCTTGGCACTTTGATTTCCTATTGAATTCACATTTAAGTTTCTTAGCATAACGCTTATGCTTTCTAAGCAGCCGAAACACCTTTCTGAGGTGTTTAAGATACTCCTTCCTCGTCTTACTGTACACGAGGATGTCATCTAAAAATACGACTACAAACTTACCCAAGTATGGTCTGAGGACACTGTTCATCAAGGTCATAAAGGTAGCTGGAGCATTTGTGAGCCCAAAAGGCATCACTTTAAACTCATAATGACCATGACGAGTCCTAAAAGCTATTTTTGGGACATCTTCCGATTTTATACGGACTTGATGATATCCCGATCTGAGGTCTATTTTACTGAAAAATTTAGCCCCGTCGAGTTGATCAAACAACTCGTCTGCCCGAGGCATAGGATATTTATTCTTAATTGTGACTTGATTGAGGGCTCTGTAATCTATGCAAAGACGCATAGACCCCTCTTTCTTTTTCACCAATAGGACTGGTGAGGCCCATGGTGAACTACTGGTCTGAATTTGGCCTTTCCCAAGATAATCTGTTAATTGCCTAGTTATTTCTTCATCCTCTGTTCGGCTGACCCGATACGGAGGTTTAGAAACAGGTGTTGTACCTGGTACTAGGTTTTTGACATGATCTACCTCTCTGCTAGGTGGCAAACCATGTGGCAAATCTTCAGGAAAAACATCTTTAAATTTAGACAATAAAGTTTCTAATTTACTGATTTCCTGCTGTATAGAACTAGAAATAGAAACTTCAGGAATAACCTGATGGTCGTCGTCTCCAATTAGCTGATAGAGCTCTGAACTTCAGACCATAGGGTTGTTGGGAACATCATGCCCCATGCAACTAGATCTCTCGGCCTTTATGCTGAAAGTTGAGGGTGTTCTCCTGATAAGTTCTGTGGAGGGAAGGTCCTAAGCTGTAGAGCCAATTTCTCCCGAGAACAATGTCTGTGTGATCCAGGTGCATTATCTGAAAGTCTATTTCATCTTGATACCCCTGAATACCAAGATTTCAGTGACTGCCCTCGCTGCTTGATCAGGGCTGTTTCTGCTCCAAAAAATTCAAATTGGAAGCCACCAATCAATCTGAAAATCCGAGATTTTACATAGATAACACTAATTGATCCACCCAACCTTGCCTACTCCCTGATATGGAGCAAGCCCCTCCTAGCCCAGTGTGAGGACTGGTAGCATGCATACTGCCAAGTGTCGACCATGTGGCACTGACGTGGCTGACTGCACGTCGGGACCCAACTTGGGGCCGTATCCTGCTGACAGGGTCCCTATGCTGTGTTAGGCCCGCCATGGCTATGGACCGTGCCAGGGCACACTACTCACACTGTCTTGCCCTGTTGGACGTATACGCTGGACACGCCCCTAACTGTGGTATCTGACCTCCTGTGTTCTCTGGGGTTCGACACTGGTTACGTGCTCGTAATAGGTACCATCATCAAGAAGTAATGAAGAATCAAGAGTAGGAGTAGCAGGAGCATCGGGACCATCAATATCTGAAAGATCAACAGGAGGGATGACAACAACAATATCAAAATCAGAGACACCAACATCATGGAAATCAACAGCAGGAATAAGATCATATGAATCAGGCGCAATATGAGGTAGAATGACAATCGCATAAGCAAGAATAGAAAATGGTGCGGCATCAGGATTAGAAACAGTGGTGTCGCGTACCAACGCACAGAGAAAACGAGCCTGTTCCTGCAATAAAGGTGAGTGGGCAAAAACATCGAAAGACTCCCCATGTAACTTCAAATACTGATCTAGAAGGGTCTCATATGGATACCAAGCCATCATAGGATGCAACAAAAACGGATGGAGAATCGGATGACCCATTGAAACTAGTCGCAAGTGCAATCCCAAATTACACATCAGGAATAGAAGAATAGGAAAAGTGCAACCACATACCAAGGGCAGAGAGCCCGCAACCAGGGAACTAGCATAGGAAGAGCAGCAACTGATGCCATTGGAATAACTGAAAGAATGCACTGGAACAAGGAATAACAAGCTCAACTGATATACCAAGAGCAGAACAAGGAATGGGATCCCCATCATCAATAGCAAGTGTCAGAGCAATATCCACCTGTAGTTGGGGATGAGTATCAAAGCACATGTGGGCAGCACTGAAGTACTTGGCAGCAACATCCCCCAAAAAATAGCCAAGGAGAAGAAACTCTCTCAAAGTACTGTGATAGTCTAGGAACACCAGTAAAAAATGGCAACTCAGTAACAACATCAAAGACCAAGCGATATGGAGCAACTAGAAATGCTAGGGTACCTGAAGATCCTGACAAACAATAGCTGGGACAGAGGCAATAACCCAAGCTATCAGGAGATGCCAAGTCTGACAATGAGCAACAATCCAAGGAACAAATAAACTTCCACATGCATAATCATGGAAACCAAGATATCCACACCACGGATGATCAGTAAAGTGGAAAAACGAGCACCAATCAACGTGTCCAAATGAAAGCCAGGCTATACGTAATAACCAGGAATGCCATTTATCCATAGGTGAAAATGAAGCAACAACATGAGCAACGGGTCCAAATGAAATCCAAGCTATATGTAATAACCAGGAATGCCAAATATCAAGAGGTAAAAATGAATCAGTAGCATGAAACGCCTCTAGTGCGTATAAGGCCCGAGAGTGTATATCATCGGCATCGATTGCAGCAAACCTATATGTAGAAACACAAGGAGACTGAAGGATACCCGTATACTCATCTAGAAAGATCTCAACATAGGAGTACCCTAGATAAGTAATATTGACCATTGGCAAATATCCTCGGATGGAAAATGAGCAACGGTAAGAACCATAGGTGCATGAATCACGTAAGGAACTGTAGAAATATTATGAGGCAGATCACAAACCTCAAGCAGAGATCCATGGAGTAAAGCTAAAGAGGATACAACCTGATCAACAATAGTGAGAGAACCATCAACCATGGAACCGTGAAGAACCCCAAAGAAATCAGTCGGCCATAACATCACCAACCATTGAACCAAGAGGGATATCTGAAATATGCGTAGGAGCAATAGTAGAAACACCACCAAGGTACATCAATATCAATGAAACTAGGAATGACCATTGAACACGGTATCTGTAATCAAGGCATATAGGCACAAGGTACTCAACAACACCCTATAGATCTTGAGCAACATAAACTTGTAAAGCTAGAGCAACACCAAGGTACTTAGCATCAACCTATACAACTGACTCTAACTCGCTGGGTGTATCCCTCTCGATCTGATAGTCGATCACTATACAAGAAGATTCAACAGGTATTGATATGTGTGACCAATCTCAATAGAACTATGTGACTCGACAATAGGACTATGTGACGCGACAATAGGACTATATGTCTCGACAATAGGGTTATGTGACTCTATCACTATCTCAGGACTATGAAGACTCAACCCCACATGTAGAAGGTAATGCGGAAAGAGTGGTAGCAAATAGAAGATCTGCTAAAAATATGCCCCACATGAGAGTAGGATGAGTGCGGCGATAGATGGAAAACCAAAATTTTGCATGGCTATCTAACCACAAAGAAGCCATTCTGAATGTGACAATGCCACAAGATGTAGAGGAGTGGAAGACGCACAAACCCTGCGGGAGAGGACACCAGTCGTCACCCAATGTAGGCTCTAATCAACACCAATGGGAAAAGGCTAGAAACAAGGGAATGCATTACGAAGAAAACACCATGAAAGGGAGCAAGCTGCCCAAATGTGACAGAAAATCCAGCAAGTGATAGGTGGTGAAGAAGCTACCAGAATGGCCACTGAATAGTGTGCCAAGTAAGAAGAAATGTTGCTCAATGGTAGTAGGAAAACCAACAAACAATAGGTCGTGAAGAGGCTGCCAAAAAGTGATTGAAGTAAGGCGCTGGGCAGCCAATAACTGGAAACGCCGCTCAATGTGGGGCAGTAGGGCATTGGGCAGCCACAAAGAAAATTTGCAAATGGACTGAAGGTGGTGAAGTAGGGCATGACTTCAAAGTGTAATATCTTGAGAATGAGACATCCGTTACATAATATTCCAATTTGACCAAGGTTTGACTTTTCAAAACCTTCACTTTTAAAAGTTCAAAAGTGGATCTCAAGAATCAAGGAACGATAGGAAAGAACAAGATCCAATCACATATGCAAAAAGAACAACTAAAAGAATGACAAGTAAAAAGACAACCCCTTTGGAAAACTTTGCAAGATCTTTGGATGTAGAACTCCTTTTGACATGAAACTGGATCAATAGTCTTGTCTCAGCTTAGCACTCATCCATATGATTATTTTGAACTTTTATCGTGAAAAAGGATGAAAAACATGAGTTTTTCCAAAAATTGAAAATTAGGGTTTTCGAAAAACGGTCAGCAAAAAAATCACATCAACATAGGCGCCGGCTTGCTATTGTTAGATTTTTTATGCTCAGCCTTAACAAATCGTTCAAGTAATGAGCATCCTGAAAACAGCCAAAGGCCGACTACATATTTCGGACCTTCATATTTTTTTCCTTCGAGATTTTTTGTGCCTTAAACGTTTTTAAGGCACTTTCGCCTTTTTCGCCTTTTTCGCCTTTTTCACACCTTCGCGAAAAACGACACAATGGCGAGAATGGCTTGGAATCCATTTCAGGCCTACCTTCGGCTTTTTCGCATTTTTCCTACTTTCGCCTTTTTTGCCTTTTTCCTGCCTTCGCTCTAGAGGCACCTTCGGGATTTACATGCCTTCAGTCTAAAGGCACCTTCGGGATTTACGTGCCTTCAGTCTAAGGGCACCTTCGGGTTTTTCCAAACAGTGGCAGACCGATGTCGCCAACTTATTAACAACCCTAAAAACAGCTGGACCGCTAAATTCCATGCAAATGGATATTCAAGGCAAGGTACGACGTTGAAGGAAGGCTAAATCGTTACAAGGCCAGGCTAGTCGCCAAAGGTTTTTCCCAGATTCCAGATCTGGATTATTCAGAAACCTTCAGCCCAATTGTCAAAAATGCTTCGATCTGCCTACTCCTCTCCTTTGCAGCCGCAACAGATCTTGAAGTCCACCAGATGGATGTCCAGACCGCTTTCCTCAATGGAACCATCGAAGATGAAATCTATATGACGCAGCCAGAGGGATACGAACTCAACGGCAAGCAACAACACCTTGTATGCAAAATCCACAAGGCGCTCTACGGGCTGAAACAGTCACCCAGAGCATGGTTCCAGAAGATCAATGCATTTCTAATAGAGAATGGTTTTATTCCAAACTCGGCAGACTCGAATGTCTACTTCAAGTCTGTTTCAGATTACTTCATCATCATCACTCTCTATGTAGATGATACACTCTTATTCAATAACAATCTGAATCTGATGAAGGATACAAAATGCATGCTGGCCCAGGAATACAAGATGATTGACATGGGTCCAGCCACTATTGTCTCGGAATCCAAATCCAACGAGATCGACCCAGCAGATTGATTTTCATTAGTCAGCAACGATATCTCAACAACGTGCTGGAAAAGTATGGAATGGCCAACTGCAAACCAAGTCACTTTCCACTCGACCCTGGACTAAAGTTATCAAAGGAACAGTCTCCTCAAACTGAGGCAGAAAAGGAAGAGATGAAGCGCTACCCATTTCAATCCATCATCGGCTCACTGATGTACGCAATGATCTGCATGCGACCAGACCTTGCATATTCGATCAGTACACTTAGCCAGTTCCTGTCAAATCCAGGCTTAACTCATTGGAAAGCACTAACAAAGGTCATGAAGTACATCCAAGCAACAAAAACTCTCAGCATCTGCCACGGAGGCAGCCACACTGCCAACATCCTTGAAGCCTACACAGATGCGGATTGGGCAGGTGATGTCGACACCAGAAAATCAACTTCTGGATTTGTATTTTTATACAACCAAGGCCCATCTCATGGAACAGCCGGAAGCAGACCTCAGTTGCATTAGCATCAACGGAATCCGAATACATAGCTACCACAAATGCAACCAAAGAGGCGATCTGGCTAAGGCAACTGCTTGCAGACATCAACCTTGCACAAACATTTTCTACAACAATCTATTGTGACAATCAAAGCACAATAGCGTTATCTCTCAATCCGAGATTTCACTCTCGAAGCAAACATATCGAAATCAGGTATTATTACCTTAGAGAGAAAGTGCATAGCAATGAAGTAGCATTGGTTTTCTGCAGAACAAACTACATGGCAGCAGATTACTTCACAAAGGCTCTATCAAAGGAGCAACATCTCAGATTTAACGATATGTTAAATCTGAAGATCAACGTTTTTCAGGAGCCACATTAAGGCGAAGTGTTAGATTTCTTATGCTCAGCCTTAAAAAATCGTTCAAGTAATGAGCATCCCAAAAACAGTCGAAGGCCGACTACATATTTCGGACGTTGATATTTTTCCCCAAATCAGATTTTTTGTGCCTTAAACGTTTTTAAGGCACCTTCGCCTTTTTCGCCTTTTTCGCACCTTCGCGAAAAAAACGACATAGTGGCCAGAATGCCTTGGAATCCATTTCAGGCCTATCTTCGGCTTTTTCCTGCCTTCGCATTTTCCCTACCTTCGCCTTTTTTCGCCTTTTTCTAGCCTTCGCTCTAGAGGCACCTTCGGGATTTACATGCCTTCAGTCTAAAGGCACCTTCGGGATTTACATGCCTTTGGTCTAAGGGCACCTTCGGGTTTTTTGGGTTTTTCCAAACAGTGGCAGATCGACGTCGCCGACTTATCAACAACCCTAAAAACAACTGGACCGCTAAATATCCCAAGGGCGCTTACCCACTTTGTGCATATACAAAGACTGGTGTAAATGGCATTTAAGGCTTATAGGATATTTGTCTCTCGACACTTGTAAATATATATACTAGCTGAATCAAGCTATGTATGTGTTCTTTTTCAATCACAGTTATCTGTAGTCATGCTCAACAAGCTGAAGTTATTACTTCAAGCCATTGTACTTACTGTTGATATTAATCAGAGTGCAATTTTTGTCTCACTACTGTATTGTTCATTGCGCAATTTGTATGAATCATTCTTCTTGAATATTTCTGTTGCTAATTGTTGCGTTTGCGTTCCTACACGCCTACGCTCAAAGCTTCGAGCTTCCGCTGCCAGTCATCCCCACGTTTTTTGACAGCTATGACACCAATGCAACTAACAAAACTCAAGTCCGATCACAAACAAAAAAGCTATGACAAAAAATGTAAACAAAATTTCTAGAGAGAGAAAATGGCTAGAGAGAGAAAAAGGCCAGAAAATTGTTTAGAAAGAGAGTTGCAAAGATCCAACTAGAGAGAGATGAAGAGATAGTAGATCTTAGTCATTCAATGAATATCCTTAGACCTGCAAAGAAAATCACAAAAACAAACATAAGATCCAAAAACCTTCAAAGAAACCATAAAACAAAAAAGCATTCCTGATCGCTCAGGAAAATGCTCTGATATCATGTTATGAATAGATTCATGGGTATTAGTATAAATGATGCATAAAAAACAGCAAAAGGCATTCACATAGCATTCTCCAACTAAGAAACTGTATGAATATCAATGGCCACCTAAGCTACATAAATAGATTCACAGGTATTAGTATAAAAAATGACCAGCCTTAGTGGCTATTATAGTGGACAAACCTTGCCTCCCTTCATATTGATTTGGAGGGAAAGTGAAATTAATTAAATTAGGGCAAAAAAATAGAAAATCATGTAAAATAGTATTTTTAGGCCCGTCACGTGTAATATAAACTGCGTGTCCACTAATATTGTCAGAAGTAGAAAAGTATGGACTATAATGTGTGTCCATAGCAGAGGATAAGAATGAACTTGTGAAAGACAACTTAATGGCCTACTCTACTAATATATTGCCAATAATATACAATTCATGACATGGATAAATGAGCTAATTCTTTTCTTTAGAACTTGGATCCGATACGTGGTTGAAATCCAGCCATACACAGCTTGTAAACAATCCTTGACTTGAGTTCCGAAGGCTGTTCTATGGAGTCCTATAGACTCATGCGGTCAGGGAGCAATTTACCACTGTAAATAAATAAAAAAATGCTCTAATAATAATTCATTTATAGGGAAACTAGTTAACTAGTTAAGAAGGTCTACTAGGCAAACTACGATCTTTAGTAAATGTGTTTGGCTAACTATTGGAGAAAGTACAATGCATATCCCAACAGCCTCCATTCTATAGAAGGAATTAGTTGCAGCAAAGGAGATTAGTTATAGGATGTGATGGTTAATTAGGATTAGGAGATTAGTGTTTCTTTTGATACTAATGAAATGTTAGCTAGGAAACATGATTAGGGTAGCTAAATCTGTATATATGGTAGGTGTGCAGGCAAAGTGCATTTGTCTCCTATGTTTGGTTGAAACTTATCTCTTAGGTGCCTTCCCATTTAGTTGGATAGAGAAAGCTTGTATTGTTGATTGTTTTCACTCCGACATTTTTTTGGTTTGCGGTTTATCTCTGTTTGTAATTGATCAATCAATATAGTTCAGTGCAATGTTATTTTTGCCTCTTTTCAATTTATCAGTCCTGATGTGTTGATTGATCATGCTTGAGTTTAGTTAACGCTATAACTAAAGTATATAAAAATTTTCAACAATTGGTTGTGATTTCTTAGATATATGTGTATACATAGATATCTCTCGTTGTCGTGGATCATGGATGATCTGGAATGCACGTTCCGGATTGTTTTAGCAGCAGATCACAATTCACTGCAACATTTGTACTGTATACATATATGTACATGTTTAAAAAGATATGCAAAAAAATTGCAAGTTTTGCTTTCCGGATTGGTAGCATTCTGGAACAAGTATTCATGATCCACTGCATCTATGCTGCAGACTTGTATATATTCTTTGTGATAATGTATATTCCTCCACAAAGGCACTTTCAAAATGACTTTGGTGAATCTCTATAAAGCATATTCTAGTTCATGAGGTTCTTGTGCACTATCTTGCTATTTTACCAATGAAAAAGCCACTGGTCAATGCGAATCCACCATAAATTTCTGAGGAATAAGAGAGACATGATCCCTCTTGATGTGCGCAGGCTACAACAGGAAAAAGCTCTACAATATCGACAAACAAAAGTTCAAGAAACACTTGAACTGGAGAAGGTATAAAACTTCTTCTCTAGATGGTCTAAGGCTTCAATGTATAAGCTTTAGTGAGGTGGATATGATACCACCTCTTATTTGGAAATCAAGCTAAATGAAGTCCGATCTACCATTTGGCTTCTACTGATTTGTCAATTTCAAAGCAATCATTGCAAAGAGTGGGCAGGATAACATTTATTGACAATTTTGCACAATTTGAATACCTGTGTTTAGTGTAAATATTTGTTGATGCAGTGAAAAATGTTGACACTGACCAGTGTTTTGTCTGACTTTCTGCTCTTTAGGATAGCTTTTGTCATATCCTTATTCGAACCTGTAATATCTTGCATTTAAAAGTTCTTCTCTAGAATGAGGAAACACTGTTATATATCAATAGAAGTCCTTGATTTCTATTGGCACAATAAGCGCAACTGTCGTTTCATGAAAATTTCTTCAAGACTGTTAGTAGCTTCAGTTTTTGTCCTTGGAAGTGGAGCTCTCTCTAAGTTGGCTGGTATCTTTAGTACATCAAGCTTTAGGAACCTGTTACAAGATCACACTGGCCTCCAGTACATTCTAGTCAGGATTCTAGCCTGCTGAAATATTCTATTCTGTTGTTATTTGGTGATTTCCCAGGCTGTTGCAGCAGAGGTTCGCACACTTGAGAAGAGAAGAGTAGAACTGGAAGCTGAACTGAAAGAAGTGCGTAGCAGAGTTTATATTAAATCTTCATGACCTGAAACTTACAAGGACAGCAAAGTACATCTGTAGGAGGATATATTTGATAAAATACAACAACAATATATATCACTTTTTTTCTAAAGCTGGTACATATGTGTACGTTCATTTTGAAGGTCAAAGCAGCTCTAGCATCTGCAACTGCACGACATATCAATATTCAAGAAGAAAAAGAACAATTTGATGATGCAAGTAGCAACATCATTGGGCACTTATCCCTCCAGGTATGAGAAATTTTTTTCTTTTGACCTTTTTTCTTGTTGAATTTCCTGCACATGATAAAACTGTTAACCTCTTCATGCAAGCTTGCTTTTGACATGTGGATATGGGATTCATTTCTAAAACAAACATGATTTCAGGAACAAGAACTATCAAGATCTACAACAGTTTCCAGTGCAGAAGCCAATGTAGTTGGTAAATGGGTCAGCTTTCTTGAAGATACTTGGTTGCTTCAGTCATCATATCTTCAAGAAAAGGATAAGGATATGAAGTAAGTATTTTATGCACTGAAAGAGTGTTCACTTATGCTTTACTATACATAACACATGAAGCACACATAGAACATATCAGTGTGATAGAATCTAGATTGCTGGTTCTTTGTGGAGACACATGACTATAATGAGACCAAAAAACTTAAAACTATCATACCATCATAATAGGCCATTTAATGGCTAAACTATATAGTAAGTCAAGAAGCAAAGCATTGTCATCTCTATGTAGTTGGACAGGCAGTTTTTGGGCAAACCACTCCATGACAGATCATGTTTTCCTCCCTCTCTTTTTCACTCTCTTTCCTCTCTTTTCTCTCCCATACTCAGCCCACATTGACCCTCCATCAATCTCTCTTTCCTCCACTTCCCCTCTTTCAACCCACATCGCTCTCTCTTACCATTCTCTCTCGTCCACTCTCATTTTCTCTCCTACCAGTCTCCTACTACCCCCCAATTATCTTGCTCCTCTTTCATTCCTCCTCAACCACATCCCCATTTACTCTACCCAAATCTCTCTTAGCTCTCCTCCTACCTTTTCCACTTTCTCTCTTTCATTCTCTCACCATCTGAAAAATCACATCCAATTTGAAATGTGACTTTAGGATTTAAGTAAGAATATGTTATGACATGCAAGTGGAACTTGCCAAATCTAGTATGTTCTTGATCAAGTTTTGCAAGTTTATGCACGTACTTGTCATCATTACCTCTTCCACTTTCTCTCTTCCATTCTCTCTCACCCTCTGACAAAACAACATGCAATCTGAAATCTTGAGCTTAGCCATTATCCCTTCCAATTTCTCTTCCATTCTCTCTCACCATTTGGAAAATTTCATGCAATCTGAAATCTGAGCTTTGGATTAAAGAAAGAATGATATCTAATGACATGCAAGTGGAATTTGCCAAGTCTAGTATGATCTTGATCAAGTTTTGCAAATTTCTAGACATGTGATGTGGTTAATCATATGCCTTTTCTTTACATGCAACTTGATTTTTCTGCAAGATCTATCATAGTAAATCAATCACTTCATGCATATAAGTGAAAACTCCCTACTTTTAGTTACATGCATACACATTTCCTATTGGCATCACTGCATGTAATTGTTAATGTTTCTTTTTAGTGCTTTTGCATGTCAGGAAGTGACCCTTCATAAGTCCACTCTCACCAATTCGTTTCACATAGGGACACAACTTAAGCATCTTCTTGGGCCAGTTGAGAGTATCTTCTCATCAGCTGCGAATGGGACAAGGCGTTGTTAGGGTGCTCTATGGGAGTTAGTAAGACAGAGGAGCATTTCATATTTCAGTGCCCTATCTACTGTGAGATTCGAGGTAGATATTTATTGTATTTTTCAAGATTATCCAATATCACTTCGCTCCCTTGCCTCTCATGTGGACCGGACATGTGTTTGCCTTGATGGTTAGAGAGATATTTACATTGAGTAGATATCACTTAGATTTAGTTTACTATCACGGCTTACTTTTGTCATCATTGCACCCATGATGATGCTTTTGAGGATAACTCAGATTTAGTTTGCTATCACTGCTTACTTCTCTCATCATTGCACGCATGATGATGCTTTTGAGGATAACTCAGATTTAGTTTACTATCACGACTTACTTCTCTCATCAAAGCATCCATGATGATGCTTTTGAGGGTAACTCTGAAGGTCAGGTAGGCATCTCTTCCAGACACAAATCCTAGCTATAGATGGATGGTCCCTCATGTTCATCATTCGCATGCCCGATACCCGTGCTCGAAAGGCCACCATCCTAGACCTTGCAAATGGCCTTCACCATTGACAACAGTCTCTATAGACATGGGTATTACTACATTCTTTAGACGGCAAACACTTTCAGCTTAAGAGACTCTCTCTCTCTCTCTCTAGTTAGACACTATTATGTTTAGTTTTATTGTTACATGTATTAACCTTGGAGTTATTTGGAAATTGGTTGTTCTACTTTAGTTTATTCCTTTTTATTGGTTTTCAGAGTCCTCCTATATACTCCCATGATGCATATCACACTTGAAATGTACTCTTTTAGTCTTATTTACCTTTTGGTATTTAAAAGGCATTGTTAACTCTCTCTCTCTCTCTCTCTATATATATATATATATATATCATAGGTCCTGCAGTACTGGGGGTACCGCGGGACCATACTGGTACCGCGGTACCACAATATAATAATATAATTAATATTTAATATTTTTTTTAACCTAAATCTACCCGCCCCCTCACATCTTCTCTTTGAAATTTTTTTGCGCCCTCCCTTCCCTGCCTTCGCTGTTGTTTCTGCCTGCCTTCGCTGCCTTGCGTCGCCCTTTGCCCACACAACGCCCTGCCTTGCATCTGATTTGCTTCGCCCTGCCTTCGCCCATTTCCAGCGTCTCTCCAACGTTCAAACCTGCTATTTTTTTTTCAACTTTCCATTCTTCCAGTGGTAGTTTCATCTGGATTTTTTGCATACTTTTCTCCATCACAATGGTGCAGTCGGACCTTTCCGATCTGTGGGACGAGGTGGACAACGGTTCTTCATACATCTAAAGATGGAGTTTTTGTGAGCTCTCTAAAAGTGCCAAGGTCTTATCTGCCACCATTGAGAGTGTATCATGGTTGGTTCGTTGTGCCTTGATTCAAAACTTAACTTAATGGAATATAGAGGATGGGAAATGTTATCTAAGTTAAAATTAATCTAGTACATTTTAGATGAAAGAATTACAATTTAAGGAGATAGAAAAGTTACTTTTGGTGGACAAATTCTTGCAAAAATAATTTGGCTATAGCAAGCTCTGATACTCTTGTTTAACTTGATGTCATAAGATCCTGCTGTTTAGTTTACGAAATCAATGTTATCCTTCTGTTTCTAATCGTTGCTTCCTAAGCATTATTATTTGTGGAATAGGAGGACATTTCAAGAAGGGAGAAATCAATTGATCAATGCTGCCTCAAAAAATCTATCATTTCATGAAGTACGTATTCCAAGCTTTTCCAAGTTTTATAAAGTTTCTATTAAACTTTTCAAGTGATCTTCTATTGTTATGTACGGTTTCTATCTTGATATGATGCTCTATTGAACATGAAGATATTTTGGCTTTCAGACATTTGTCTCTAAGTACGCTCTTTGGTAAGTGCTTCTACAGTTTGAAGCCTAGACAGCGTAAACGTCATTTACTATCATCTAATTTTTTCCAAATCTAAACAAGAGTCCTTCATGGGATAAAAGAAATTATTCATTTAGTGAGCCAGTCATTAGATTGTTCCACTTTTGCATTGCTCTATTCTTTTCATCCACCCAATTTTGTGGTATGTTCAAGACCTTCTTTCTTTACTTACCTTCACCAACATTGCGCAATATGTGGCTTCATCATTTCTTAATTCCTTACCACAATACACATTTGAAAAGCTTTTTCCCAATTCCGTATCCAGTTTTCCATTGCATCAGTGGTTTGCATTGCAATCGGACGAAAATACCTAGGCCAACTTTGAATCTGTCATATGAGGCAACTCCAGCTGCTTGCTAGCAAGTTCTACCTCCCTTTCACTTGAAATTGGCTTAACAGCCACTACTGTAGTTCGGTTAACTCTTTTAGGCTCGTTACCGGATTTGTTTGGTTTTTCAAATTTGCCCAAGCATTGCTTCCATATCACATTTACTAAATCTGAATCAACATCCAACCTTTGTGAATCATGACGAGATTCTCAAAAGGCATTCATACCTCTCTTATATTGATGTGTCCGGCTTAGCATTAAGCAAAAGCACTTGTAAGGCAAATTTCTATGTACAAACTAGCAAAATCTTGCAAAAATCAGCAAAAACAAGAAAAATCAATGTACAAAAACTACGACATGACTTAATAGCTTGTTGTTCCTCTAAGAGCGAGATGGAGTCCTCCTACAATCAATTCTAGGCTTTGCATAGGCTTGCCCCTTCCAAAATCAGCAATTGGGAATTACTATTCTCAAAAACCAGCAGAAGGAAAGCAAATATGCAAAAGTGCTGTGGCCTGCAAGCCTATAACCTACTTCTAACAGACTCTAAGCAACAAATTTTCAAAATATAGCTTTAAGAAAGCAAATAGACTTCTATAGGGCTGAATTTGCTTAAAGAACACAAAAAGAGGCTAGAAACTGGGCGCAAACAATGTAGGCAACTGTGAAAATCAGCAATCTACCAAAGGGAACTAAATTTGCAACCCTCAAAATAGCCAACAAAGACTTAAAAATTTGGGCGCTAGCTCTCAGGAATGGCTCTAAGTTGGGCGCCAGCTTCCGAGATCTTTCGAAAATAGGTGCTGAAACTCGTATTCACAAAAAAACTGGGTGCATGGAGATGTGGTAGGTTATCCTTGACACAATCCTAGAAATCCACCACCTGGATATCAACTGCAAGAAAGTACTACTGAAATACACAAGATAGATACAAAACTTTTCACTTTATTTATCTCTTCTGAAAGTTTTTGAGAGCAATGCTCCAAGTCTCTTCCTAACCAAAGCTGCATAGCAATGAATTAGGAATGCCTCTCCAAAGCTGGCAGATAGACTCCCACATCCTAAACTAACACGTGGCTCATGTAGCTCAGCCACTAGTAAGCAAGACTCTGACACATAGGCACAATGCAAGTAATGTCTTTCTAGGGGTCCAAATGCAACTAATGAGGCTTCAATCGAGAACATGTTAAGATAGTTGTGAAATTGGTGGTAATTTTCCAAATTACATCCAGTGATTTGACTTGTGCCAAAACCTGACATTGTAGTTACATTGACTTGGGTTGAATGTGCTTGTCTCAGATTCTTTTTCCACGATATCCTTATCTCAGATTTATATTTTTTATCATTTATGGTTTATAGGAGACTTAGTATTTTACAAAATTTGGAACATATCTTACAATAGTTCAAATTATCGTTTTTCTCCATAATCGATGTCTGAGAGCATAGTTGCACTGCGATTCCGAATCGCGGTTCAGAATCGCGGTTCAGAATCGCGGTTTAGAATCGCGATTCGGAATTTTCCTAGAATCGTGTTTTTTTTTTTTTTGGATTTTTTTGGGGCAATATGGGTATCAGATGAAAGCTCTAGTTAAGAGCATTATTACTGTGTAGTTTGCCGAATGTTTCGGGTACATGATGGTCCAGTTCAGGTGCATTAATCCATGTTGGGTTCTGTTCAGGATAAAAATTCAAAACTAACCTCTAGCCTGTTCGTTACGATCACAGATGGTCCCAGTGGGACAGAGACAGAGAACTGTAGAGCAATTGTACCTTGCTTGTAGAGCAATTGTACCAGGCCCCCCCTGGATCCTCCCGGCGACAGTAGCAGGGGGGCCGCTGCCCCCTCTGGTAGATAAAACTGGGTTCCAAATGCGCGCCGAGAAGGGCCCAATATTTATGACCCCAACTGTATGCACATTTCACTCACATCTCCAGTGAAATGATTGCAAAAGTGATCATCATCCATAGACTTGATAGTTTGGGCTGTAGCATTAACTGTACTGAGAACCAGAGCAAATAACAACCAAATAGCTACTGACTTTTATCTGTTTGTGCCCTATCTACTGCACTTCTAGGAGGCAAAACGCTGGTTTGACCATTGCTCCCCTAAAAAAATTTCAGCCATAAGCTATTTGTCCATTTTTTTTTTTTTGCACGATTCGCTATTAGAATCATGATTCATAGAATCGCGGTTTGCAAATCGCGAACCCAGCGAATCGCGATTCGCTGCAACTATGTCTGAGAGGTTAATGTATAGAAAACTTCTTCTTGATTTCCATAATTACCTTCGGCCCCTATGCATGTAGCATAGTTGCAGCGAATCGCGAATGGAATTTTTTTTTTTTTCATGTGTGCGATTCACAAAACACAAAAAAAAACAGCGATTGGCTGTTTTTCTTTGACAGCGATTCGCGAATCGTGATTTGAATTGCCATTCGATTCGTGAGAATCGGGAGTGCATCAATGGCATGTAGTATTGAATTTCATTGTCACTTTACTATCTCATGAAATATCGTTGTTTCTGTTATATTATCCATCAGAAGCGTTTGAGGGGCTTACTCGAGCATTTAAGATCCACTATAGATGAATTGAAGACAATCAATGAAACAAGGTACATACTACAAACTTTGCCACTTCAGTAACATGTATCTGACCATTTTCATTTTTTGAAATTTTTTTTTTTGGAAATATTGATGAAAGTTAGCTGTTTAGGCTTGTTCAAGCTATCAAAATTTGCATGCCAACTGGATTAAAACCTTTTATCTGTAGAGTTGTGTGAACGGGTTTATTATCTTTGTTTTTTCCAAAAGAATTTTGGTGCAAAAGTAAAGTAGGTGCTGATGTTACTTTATACCTAAAAGAGTGCCTATAGAATTTGAGCAACCATCGAAAACTTTACAAATTGCTCCAGGAATCGTGCAGAGGAATTGCAGTCAGAACACACAGCCAGTTCACCAGACAAGGATACAGCCCAACTATTGGCTAACTACCAGGAAGCTGAAAGACAGGTTTGTTCATGTAACTCAATTGTCCTTATTCTTGGGATGAAGTTAGCCTTTGAGCCAAGTGATGCAATTATTGACGCTTCCCATACTTATTGCACTTGGCAAGAAGAAGACTTATATGAAGTGATGACCCCATCTACATAGACATGTTCCTATTGAAAACTTGTAAGATACACTATCTACATTTTGAAGTACAATGCAGGATACACTCGAGGTAACCAGAATACACTAAGACGTCTATTTCAAAACACTTAATGTGAGTGCAAGTGTTGGACAAAGGATCATCGAAGAAAGAAATTATTTGTAACTCGAGGTCGCTCATTATCTGATGAACAGATAAGAGATGCATACATAGCCAGATCTATACTCATATAGTTTATATTTCTCTAGACGATTCGCTTTTTCAACAAATATAAAGATTAGTTTCTTGTGATACTTGTCCCATCTCATTGCATAAATTAACCCATGTTAGAAGATAATATTGATGACTTATTTGTTCCTGATCTCCCTAATTTTGGTAGTTTTCTATATAAAGACCCTAATGTTTTTGGTGGAGGAATCTATCCTAAAGATTTATGTGAACTTAATTGTACAACTAGTGATGATATGTGCAATTTTTTAGACCTTACTATAAGCCAGGCTAGGTCAGGTTTATTGGTTGATATTTTTGATAAAAAGCTGCAGCCAGAATACAGTAACTTGAACATAATTCGCATGCCTCATATTTCTTCGGATATTTTAGATTATGTTAAATATGGAGTGATCACTTCTCATTTCGACAAGTCTCTCGTCTTTGTACTAGTAGAGATGCTTTTGTACACCAGTCAAGCAATCTAATCATTTTGTGACTCCATAAGGGAAAATCATGAGAAAGTTTGAACTATTTTAGACTCTTTTGGTTTTATCTTTGGTATTCCAACTTTTGGTATGTTAAAGATGATTAATATTAGAATTCAGAACAGTGGGGAGATAAGGAGCCCTCTTTGTTCCTAGAATTTTGTATTATGCTTCCGTCCTGGTAACTCGTCTACATATTATAGTCCTTGTTATTTTATTTTATTGTATTTGAATATTATTTTTTCTTTCTGCTTGCTTATTGTCATATGCTTCTTAGTCAACACTGGGTCTACCCAAGAGAATCCGGATTCTTTTGAAACCTAGTTAGCAACTTATCCTTGGGTGCTGATGAGATATAAGCAATGTTGTTTGGATAAGATATTTTGTCTATTGAATTCTATATTATTGTTTTGATTTAGATTCTTTGAATTTTTTGGTTGCATGTATATTGTTTCTAAGCTTTACCTTGTAACATCACTGACTTTTCAATTTAAATTGTGAAATTGGATATATTCTAATTTCTAATTATATATATAATATTATACAGACATGAGGGTCCGGGCCGGGCGCGACCATTTCGCATCCGCGCCCGGAGCCCGGGCGTGGGGTCGGGCTCGGCCATTTTAAATTTTTTTTTTTTTTAGGCTGGACATGTCCGGGCGTAGGCGTGTCCGCACGGACCCGCATCTGTGAGAGAATTAGAATTAGAATTAGAATTATTATTAACGTCTTTTGGTACCCAAAGGTACATAAGACAAAAGAGAGTACAAAAGGTGAGGAGCATTGTCCGCATACGGACTTATTTACTAGTAGAAAAGAGAAGAAGACAAGAAACTAGCATATATATCTCGCTATCTCTAAGAAGAAGAAATATCCAAGCTTGACCACCAGCTTGCGAGGGTACAATGCAAGAGCTTAGCCACATGCTCTGCGGAGGAGACTAGCTACGAGTAAGCTGAAAATAATGAGTGATAGTAGTAGTGGAGCGTGCAGTGGACTGGCGAGAAGCCCGTGAAGTTCTAGTGATCATGGATCTAGCAGAAATATGTGAGACTCTCTGTGTCTTCGATCTCCATGTGGGGACTTCAAAATCCAAAATGGAAATGTCCTCTCTGTCTCGTTTATGGAATAACTGGGTAATATGAGCCTAGCTATGATCCATATTTGTGGGAGGTAGAAGTGAAGCTCGTAGAGTATACATCTCTCTCAATAGATAGAAGACCTACACATCTGGAGTCTGGATACTCGAGGAACGATCGCAACGTGAGAGGGGTATCTCTGTATAAACAATGGTAACGCCCCCTGATCTCGTAATATACTGGGCAGCGAAAGATGAAATGGAACTCATCCTCCATTTCATGAAGAGAACAAAGCTGACATATCCTCTGCAATCTGGGAGTGTTCGTGTATCTACCCATCTCAATAGCCAGATGATGAGAAGAGACTCGGAGCTGTCCCATACGGTATCGCAGACCAAAAGATAATGGCTGTGTAAGATATGTTGGAAGGACAGGGGTATCCGTAGTATCCAACCGTAGTAGATGTGTGCCATAGAAATGTATCTTAACCTTATCAGGGTCGGGCTGTGACCATATAGTGCATATGTAGCTACGATAAATATGCTGTCTGATATAAGCATGAGTCCCGCTCGGCAGATCAAGTATAGCTAAGCCCCAAGTCTGAAGAAGGGCTGAGACACTGCCAAACCAAGAATGCTTGGCCCCCTGTCCAGCAATGGTGCGTGATGAAGTGAGAGCAGCAACAATATATTTGGAAGTGTCTAACTCTGATGTCCTGTGAAGAGAGGTAATGATCTGAAACATAGCACTGATAACCAGGGGAGGGGAAGCAAACTCCGCTAATATGATATAATGTGGCACCGAGGGCTTAGCCCTAATCATCCTGCTAAGCATGAGAATCTGGATACGAGTAAGATCCCTCCAAGTATCACGTGATAAATCCGGACACCAAGTCTCAGCAGAGTATCAAACAACCGGGGAGACAGTGGTAGAAAATAGTAAGCATCTGGTAGCAGGGTCCTATACATAATATGTGGAGCAGAATCTCTCCATATGAACAAGAGAAGTGTGCCTCTTATGGAGTCTGGTGAGGGCTGCCGGTCGAAATGTGAGTAGCGGACCAGAAAAAAGTACTCCCAAATAAGTGTAAGAGGTCACAATCTCAATCAGCAGCCCATCATAATAGAAGGTCACATCTCTCATATGCTGTCTATTGGTGTTGAACACCATAATCTTGGTCTTCTTAGTATTAACCGTCAATCCCCAAAGCTGACAGAAGTGATGTAAAGCAGAGAGGTGTCTCTGTAAGCCAGCTGCAGAGGATGAGAGAAGAACCACATCATCAGCGTATAGGAGAATGGGGATAATAATATCTGCTAAGGGACAGCCCTCTCCACCTTCCTCTCGAATAATCCGCTCGAGGTCATCAATATATAGTGCAAAGAGAGTAGGAGATAAGGGCCAGCCCTGCTTCACTCCAATGGTAGAGTGGATCAGCGAGGACCAACCACTATCGTCCCTGAACTGCGCCCAAACTCGCTCATATAAAGTAATGATCGCGGCAATAGTCTCGTCTGTGAAGACAAGCAAAGATAATCTCTGGAAAAGGAGGTGCCTCGGAACTGAGTCAAAAGCTTTGCGGAAATCCACAAAGCAACAATAAACTCTCTGTCTCTGATGTCGTGCCTCCTCAATGATGCATCGCAAAATGAAAATCTGATCTGAGGTAGAGTATCCTGGTCTGAACCCAGCCTGACCCATAGCATGTAAATCCTCAGTCTCAGCAAAAGATCCAGTAACCGTCTGTAAAATGGAACCATAAATCTTAGCCAAAGTGTGACCAATCATAATAGTACGGTAGTTTTCTACATTTATGGGATCACCTGCCTTGAGATTGGGATGAATAATATTTTTACACCATGCGGTAGGAAAACCAGAGGTCACAGCAGTGTTAAAAGCATGAGCAATAAAGGGTGAGATAAGATGTGCTACAGGTTTTAGGAAATCCACGTTTAGAGAATCATAGTCAGTGGCTTTATGAAGTTTGGCATGGTTAATGGCATTTTCAACCATGTGTGGAGTAAAAAGCGTGCAGCGGGCAGGTCGTGGTGAGAGTAAGGTAGGAGGGGAGTCTAGGGTATAAAGTTTTGTGGCATATTCAACCCAAGATCCGGTTGCGATGGGGGCCAAAGTCGAAGAGGATCTGGTGAAATGTTTCTAAAGAATCGATCAACCTTTGGCAGAGTGATCGTAGGTATGTTATCTTTTTTGTTCTGGTGGCTTTACGATACTTTTTCTGGTGTTGTTTGAGTGTTGCAGGGGAGTGTATCTGGCATTTGCCATGAAGAGAGCGACATTCTGCATCATACCAGCTGTTGTGAACACGTCTATGAGATGATATCGTCTTGGTGGGGAAAGATGAGGACGCTGCAGATAAGAGGGATTTAGAGAGAAAAGTGGCTTGTTGCTCAACTGATGCCGTGAAAGGGAAGTGAGTAAGTAGTTGGGACAGGGTTGTGGTGTAGTTGGCGAGTCCAGAGTGAGTAAAGGGAACACGTTTGTTAGTAGAAGAGGAGCGTGGAACTTTAGAAGACGGGGTTATGTGACCCAGTGAGAGGCGTAGGGGTGAGTGATCAGAAATGGTAGGAGGTGTAATGGAGAAATCAGAGATGTGAGGGATCAAAGCAGGTGATCCAATAAAGTAGTCAATTACACTATGTCCTCCACCATGAGGATAACATGTAAACGTTGATGAGGAAGGCCACTGTGTGAGGCCATTCAAGATGGCCAGAGAATGTGTCTCCGCAAGAGTAATCAACTGCTCTCCAAAAGATGTAACTGAAGTGTCTGCATCTTGTGATACTCGATCAAATCCCATATCCAGAGGATGAAGCCGAAGAACGTCAGTATCTGCACGAAATTCTGTCTGGAGCTAGTACGGGCGTTGAAATCTCCTGCTAACAAAATGTAGCCCTATTGAGAAAAAACAGCAATATCATCTAAGAGTGCCTGAAATGGGTCCCCACCAAATTCAGCAAACGCTGAAGTCTGTGGAGCGAAGTAACATACAGCCATATAAATGTCCTGCGGTAATCCCAATAATGAACCAATAGTATGTAGCCATATATATCGAGCATACGGATCTTGCTTAACCATCTTAACTGCCGTGGCTCTGTATAAACAAGCTACTCCGCCAGATCCACGACAGGTTTTTCCCTCACAAATGGGCGAAAATCTGATAAAAAGAACGTTGTCATCGAATTGCGGTGTTGAAGAGAGCGAAATTTGATAAAAAGAACGTTGTCATCGAATTTACTACGCCATGCCGTATCAAAACCATCAACAACATGAGATAACTTGGAAACGAGTAAATCTGTAGCTTCGTCTATTGGTTTACGGCCGTTGGCAATGCCTCTTACTCTAATATTGCGAGCCTTTTTAGCTCTTCTAGCTTGTTCATCCAAATCTGTCTCCAAATTGTTATCCATCATAGAGGCTGAGATATGGGGGTGATTACCTTGTTTGAGGATCGATGTCGTTTCTTCAACCTGTTTTGCAAGTGATGAGAGTTTGCTGCCCATATCATCCGGTTTGAAGAGTGCTACCCATGTCTCTGTCTCTTTGACCTGTTTTTCCAAGCAAGATATTTTGTTGGAAGTTTCGTCCGAAGAAGGTACACGTTCTGCAAGCCGTTGCTTAAGATATACATTTTCTTGCTCAAGCTGCCCCACCCGTTCTTTGACACCCACGAGATCTAGAGCCAATTTGCCATTCGCCATTTCAAAAAAGTGTAGTGGTTTCTTAATGCCGAGGATTTCGTTTCGGATGAAACCAATATCATAGGCATAAAGACTCTCAATAAGCTTGGAAGGAGTGTAATCGACCGTGGACAGCTGATGCGTCGGTGAAAATAGAGGGTGCATCAGTGATGCCTTCTAGTACAGCTAGCGGTGGGATTGTTGTAGGTGAAATAGCATCCCCCTCCCTCTGAGATGATGGAGGAGGAGAAGAGGTGAATAGAGGGGGGGGCGTAGAGGCACCCCCTTTTTTCTTGGGAGCCATGGAGCTTCTCGAGGAGAATTGGCTTATAGCCCAGATTGCGATGGGTCTTCCAAGAAAAGCAACCTTCTTTGGAGTGCGATGAAGCAGAAGGAGCAAGCCTCCTTCTTTGAAGTGCGACAAGGAGCGAGCCTCCTAAAAAAATAGGTGTTCTGCCTCTGATTATTGACAAATCGTTTAGTCCAAAATGCGATGGATGGCAGAAACAATGCCCATTCTTTCAACCCTCTGTCAGCGATGGAAGTGAGTAACTTTTTGCTTCGTCTGGCAGCGATGGAATGTAGGTTTGCCTCCTCTAGCAGCGCTCTGACCAAAGGAGCTTCTGCCTCTAGAATGTGTTGATTCTATAGCTCTCTCAGATGTGATTGGAAGTAGTTATTATTTCCCTGGAAGTGCACCTGCAAACCCATGACTCCACCAGCGATGGCTTCTCCACGAGAGAGAGAGAGAGAGAGAGAGAGAGAGAGAGAGAGAGAGAGAGAGAGAGAGAGAGAGAGAGAGAGGAGAGGTGAGGTGAGGTGTACATGTGGGTGTGTGCGTGTGTTTTGATTTGTGTGTGTGTGTGAGGAATAGATTAGGGTGTGTGCTTGGGTTTAGGGTATAGGGGGGGGAGAGAGAGAGAGAGAGAGAGAGAGAGAGAGAGAGAGAGAGAGAGAGAGAGAGAGAGAGAGAGAGCCATGGATCATTGCCAACGCCACTCCCAGCAACCGCACGAGCCAACAAACAGGGAAATAGGGCAAAGACTACGGCGCCAAAGAGAGCGTGAGGAGAGGAAGGCGAACGCTAGGGCCTTTGAAGAAGAAACCAACGAGGAGATGAAAAAAATGGCATTCGAGGGCAGCGAGCTAAGAGGTGAGGAGCTAGCGGTGGCGATGGCAGACTATTCTCGCCGACTGAAAGAGTGGGCGGACGAGATGTTTCGACTGGGTGAAGAGGCTACTCCGGAAACGGAGTATCCGGCTCCTCCTACTGTCCTTGGCTGCGCACCTTGTGACGGAGCGCCTCGCAATGATGGGGCGGGGAGGAGCGGCACAAGACATAATGAATCTGTTGGATCCTCGTAGGAATGTCAAGAGTAAATAAGGTCCAGTTGTATGTGGCGGACTCTTTTTGTGTAATTTTTGGCAGTAAATGAGGCGGCATATAGTAGACAATAGTTTAAAAACAAACCCAGATATATATGTGGCGGGATACGTAATGTTATTTTGATACATCTCTTGAATTAATATACAGTGTGTTTTTTTGTGCAACACGCACATGGTTTTGGGAAACGCCATCTCTGTATTTCTTAAATGCACACCACACAAGCACCTCAAAACACGCAAAAATGTTTACATTTTGTTTGGTTACTCTGCAACTCAACAAACAGCACAAGAGTCCTGTGGCACCAAATTGTGGATGTTAGCTGACACAACTCAATTCTTAACATCTCTAAAAACGGCCAAACGAAGGATATTAAATATACTGTTGAGCAAGATTTTAATGATGATGAAGAGTACAAGCCTTCAGGTAGTCAGGAAGAAAGTTCGAGCTCTTCCATAAGTTTGAAGTGTGATAGAAATTAGTAAGCACCTTGGGTTTGCACCCTCATAATCTGCATTTAAATTTTTTTTCACGTTTTTCTTGTGAGGTCGACCAAATTCTGAGTTCCAAGCTAGATCCTCAAGATGGAGAGAGATGTGGACCTTTGAAGCATAATGATCTCTCTTCTCAATCCAGCAACATCCCTTTTGACAGTATTAGTCGACCCTCGTATGATGCACATTCTTTTCAACAACAAAGCCATAAACATATTATTTGTACCAAAATAGGTAGAACAGAGCTCGAAAAGCAGTTTGGCTCATTCGAAAGATAGGTTTCGCTTCCGGTAGTCCTGTTACAAAATGCACATCTTCAGGTATGACTGAATTCAATTGTAGTTCTTGGGTGCAGTTTCTCTAAACAGGATCCGTTTCAGGTGCCGTCTGTTTTGGCCCATCACATAAAGTTATTAGACTGCCAAGGTTTACCCCTCATCCTAAGAGTGAGGATGAGCTTACTAATTTCTATCACACTTCAAACTTTCTTCCTGACTACCTGAAGGCTTGTACTCTTCATCATCATCATCAGAATCTTGCTCAACAGTATATTTGATATCTTCCTTTTGGCTGTTTGCTGGCTCGCACGACTGCCTAAGCCAAAAAAATTAATTGCGTTTTTTGGGGTGCTTGTGTGGTGTGCATCCTCGATTCCATAGCTTGAGGAAAACAATTGCAACAAAACTGCTGCTCACAATTTTAAACTCCAAGGCTCTCCAGAAAAAGGTGGGCAATTTTTCAAAGGCGGATTATGAGGGTGCAAACTCAAGGTGCTTGTTGCCATTTCTGGTGAAAACGCTTCATTATTTCTGTCACACTTCAGACTTATGATAGAGCTCAAACTTTCTTCCTGACTACCCGAAGGCTTGTACTCTTCATTATCATCAGAATCTTGCTCAACAATATATTTGATATCTTCCTTTTGGTTGTTTGTTGGCTCACGCGGCTGCCTAAACCAAACAAAAGGCAACATTTTTGCGTGTTTTGAGGTGCTTGTGTGGTGTGCATCCTCGATTTTGAGGAAAACAACTGCAAAAAAATTGCTGCTCACAATTCTAAACTCCAAGGCTCTCCAAGTTCATAGCTGGTCTTTGCACATTCTCACTTCATCTCCAAGTTCGGCATGCATAGGCCCAATCAAGAAGTGAATGGTCACCAGAACTGCGTCATTCACTACAGGGAACCACAAGACCGACACACTACTATGTCTCAGGAAGGACCAATTGTGACTCCACTTCTAGAATTGCATAAGAACATGCAAACAAAAACAACTGGTCTTTGCACAGTCTAGCTTCATCTCAACATTCGAGCTCTCTCTCTCTCTCTCTCTCTCTCTCTCTCTCTCTCTCTCTCATTTTCAGCTCATTACAGATATTACATATGTTAAACACATACATACATTATGTTAAGAGTACAAAGATCGCGTTTCACAAAACCAGGCGCATGTTGCACAAAAAAAGGATACTGTACATTAATTAAAGAGATGTATCAAATAAACATTACGCATCCCGCCACATACGGTTGGGTTTGTTTGTAAACTACTGTCTAACTATATGTCGCCTCATGTACTGTCGAAAATTACATATAAAGAATCCACCACATACGACTAGACCTTATTTAGGCTTTACATTTCTAGGGCGCTGAAGAGCCCACAGACTCGTCGTCCTGGTCAGGTGTATTAGTCTGTCGCTCTGCCTCCTGGCTGGCCCGACGACGAAGGACCCTTTCCCTGACCATGGCCAGCTGTTCTGCAGTGAAGTTAATTCCAATCCGCTGTGTTTCCTTGCCCTCACTAGCGGGGGTAGGGGGGAGCAGGTCCGAGAGTCGTAGGGCACGGGGCTGCAGCTTCGGGAGTCGCGCCATTATGTCTCGTTGGCTCTCGTGAAATTCTGCTTCTTGCTTCCGATGCTGTTCGTTGTGCCTGCAGACATCTTCCAAGAGCTTCGCCCTCTGTGCACAAAGAAGACCGTCAACCACATACCACGATGGAAATAAACTGTGAAAAACAAAAAAGAAGCCTAAATTGCATGCGAACAGGTACAGGGCAAACGCTCACGTCAGTTGGTGTGCGCCCTGCCATCTCGACCTACCCTCCTTCATAGCACACTGGCGCTCGCAGAGGCTCTCACAGGCTCCCACAACCCCCCACTGGCTTCTTCTACCTTCTCTCTCTCTCTCTTCATCCTCTCAGACGACGTCAGAGACCACCAGTGGCCCTTCATGCCACAGGCCGTATTACATCCTTCTATATCATCAGCACCAGTAGGACAGGACTAGATGATAGCGTCATATCTCACTCATGACTGTTAGCAGTATACATGCTCCCACATGTTTCTAATAACATCACATCTATTTCAGTTTATAGCTTTAGCTCTAGATTGCTACTTTTGTTACTGTTTTGGAGACGTTTCATACGCTCCTATGGTTACCACATACTTGACATGTACATTTATTAGTCTTATATGCCTTTTGGCATGGAAAAGACATTAATAAAGCTTTCTCTCTCTCTCTCTCTCTCTCTCTCTCTCTCTCTCTCTCTGTCTCTCTGTCTCTCTGTCTCTCTCTGTGTCCCTTCCTATTTGTACCCTATGCCCTAAACCATATATATGTATATATATATGTATCTCTAAACCATATCTGGGATTTTTCCAGATGTAGTCGGCGAGTGCCGACTATATCTGGAAAAAACCCAGATGTAGTCGGCACTCGGCTCCATCAGGGCCCACTGTACGCTCCACTCAGCGAACACTTCAGGCACCCGGTACGCGGGTGCCGTGAAGTTCCACGGCACCTGTTTTTTATTTTTTTTATTTTTTAAAGTCATTTTTAGTGAAAAAACCCAAAAAAAAAACAAAAATAGGTGCTGTACCATGGCACGTGTGCTGTGGTACGGCACCTGAACCCCACGACACTTGTGCCGTGGGGTACTTTGCCATATATATAGTGTTCTTCCCACATGCATTGCAAGTGTCCATTTTACACGTGAATTTTGAAGTAGATTTTGTACACCCTACAGACGATCTTCTAGAAATAACTGCTAGGAAACAATCTTATGAGAAATAAGAAAAGAGAGCATTTCTTGGTATTCAAGGGGAGTACATGCAGGATAAAGCAAACTACATGCTAAACATCATGGTGATTGGGGATGTATCATGTTTACCAAACTTCTTTATGCATACATTTCAGAAAAAAATGAAAACAAGAAGGGAGACCTCTTTGATCTAGCTCCAAAGAAAATCACCTGTAGCATAGGATAATATACACTTCAAGTCTTTGCAATCAGGTATATAGGTTGAATCATGAGAAAATAATAGAGAATGTGTTTCTTCTAGTAGATTTCCCTTCAAAATTTACAAGAAACTTGCTCCCCAAAATAAACAAAATGGTGCTACATCTGGTCTCCTCTCTGTCCACAGTCTAGTCTCTTATAACCTGAAAAACGTTTTGATGCTCGAGTTTCACTACCCAGAAAAGCATAAACGAGTCATTCTATTTGAGCCTTAGAAACCAACCATTGCATGATGCAAGATTTCTATGCCTGTAAATTGCCTATTACAATTTAGTGGTCTTGACTTACGATTCCGGATCTTGTCCATTTCACAGAAGTAAAATTTCCGCTGTACCGTGGAGCTAATGTTTAATATCTGATATTTTTTCAAGGTTCTGTTTTTGGACCATGTACATGGTATTGATAAATGTCTATGTACAGATTTATCAGAAACGACAATCAGAATCTACATGAAAAGTGAGATGATTGCTTTACATTTTTTAATGTAGCCTGCAAAAGATAACTTAAAACGAATATATGAAATATTGTGTGCATGAAAGTGCTCTTTTTATTCATCTGTATATGACAGTTTCTCTTTGTACAATAATTCTTTCAGCACTTAAGTTCTTGAATGGTTTTAGTATGCATTGTCATCATCTTAAATAAAAGATTAACTTCTTCTGCTGAGGCAAATGTGTCTGGTTTTGTTCTGCAGATTATGAACACTTTTAATACCCTTTTCAAACTAAAAGAGGAAGTATACTCCTTTGAACAAGAGACTGACGAGTAAGTTGTGAAATGCGGTATCTACTGAATCATAGATTCTATCATAAGCGTTTTGTAGCTGTCTGGTGAATTCTAAGAATGATGGTCTAGTTCTTTGCTGATGGTGCTCAATGTTTTTTGTTTTAATGCTGCAAAACAAAGATTTTGCTGCAAACGTGTGTGTGTGTGTGTGTGTGTGTGTGTGTGTGTGTGTGTGTGTGTAATACATATACACCTGATGAAGTTACATAGAACTTGCTATTCATTCTTGGGGCCTTAAATCACTCTGGATGCCCAACTTAACACTATTGATCACTTGGTATTGGAGTTGCATTGATGGGCCTTGGGGCCCGGCTGGTGATTTGTAGGAGCCTATTAGGACTCACACCAGCACGATGTCTGAGTAGATTACCTCAGTCATTCTATAGTGCATTGTTTTTGGATTTCCTTGAGTTCTTAGTTGGATACTCATACAACAGTTCTTCAGAGAAGGGGGTATAATCTACTTGTGGATCAGCATATTAGGTATAGATACAACGATCTTAGTAGGAGATTGTCATTGGATCTTCAATTTGTTCCCCAGTAGTTGTCTTCTGTGTTAATTTCCGTGTGATGGTGTGTTCTCGACTCTTCAAGGGGTGGGAGGAGCCTTCTCTTGCAGGCAGATATTACTTCGAGCTTGGAGAACACTTTTACTAGCATGGAGAAAGCTTTTTCCGATTTATTGAACATGATTTTTATTTTGCTTCTCATGTTCTCAGCTTGTAGTCACAGGACAGCCTCTACTCATCTCCTGCCATCAGTTGATAGCCATCTGCAAGCTTTAGTTTGTCATTATTGTAATCTTTTAGTGTGCAGGTTGATGTTCTGGTTGGTTTACAAGGAAAACATCACGGTTTGAGCTTGTTGACTTGGTGCCTACTTGTTGTATCCTAGAGGGTGCTAAGCTATATAAGCACATAGCTTAGCATAATATTGAAGTAATTTTTCAATTTGGTTCAGACTGTACTGTACAACTTCCAACTTATATGTTTTCTAGCTCAGCCTTTTGGATTAGATTTATCCAAGAGAGAAACAATACGGACTTCGTTGAACCAAGATTGGCATTTTTCATTGGGATTCATTATTTTTAGGGTTATTTACCCAATTCTCATTGACATGTTAGAAGACGTGCTGCCATAAGTTATGGACTCACAATACTTTAGGGTTTGCTCATCATTGTACAGTGTTTTGTGCTTCATGTGATGCTAAATTTGTGCTTAAGTTCATAA
Source organism: Diphasiastrum complanatum (assembly GCA_029204225.1). NCBI lineage: Eukaryota > Viridiplantae > Streptophyta > Lycopodiopsida > Lycopodiales > Lycopodiaceae > Diphasiastrum > Diphasiastrum complanatum. Next base: position 11,498,179 of record CM055109.1, read on the forward strand.
CATGGTATTAGAACGACTGATCCACATTCCACACATGCCTTATGAGAATGATCAAGATGTCTGATGTCATAAACGATAAAGCTCTGATATACAATGAGTGGGCCAATGGCCAAGTACATGAGTATGATAGATGGACAATGGACAATAGATTGATGAATCTCTATGACTCGGAGGCATCATGATTAGATGGGGATTCCTCCTGAACACTATCGTTGGTAGATGAGTAGGAAGTTAAGGAATCCTAACCTGTAGCCTCCAAACAAAGCAAGGAGAAAAAGGATGAAAAAAAGCTCCAAGAAGTTGCTTTGCTTGCAAATCCTCATCTAATCACTGTTGCCCACTTCTGAGTGCTACGTTCACCTTGGAATCGTCATGGCCTCCGCGGAGAGTGCTCACACTACCCATTTGGCCACCTATTTCTCTCTCCACGAGCTTCTCCTCTCCAAGAAGTGCGCTGGAAATGGGGCAGCGCGGCAGCTTAAAAAAAAATTCTAGGTTTTTATAAGGAATGATGTTCTGGGGTTCCGGAACGCTGCGTTCCAGAACGCAGGGTCCCAGAACGCCGTTCCGATGCAACTATGACTCTAGTACAATGTTCAGTCAGTCCACTTGTGACTTGACCAACTACTCTTATTGATGCTATTTCACAACTACTATCGCACAGCATCAACAAGGTTCCTTTTCAAGTAAAAACATCTCCTTGAAAGCCTTCAGACACTTGTAACCTAGGCTAAGTAGCATTGGGATGGCGTTCTGGAGGCATAGGGTACTCAGCGTTCTGGAATGTTGGAACCCTGGAAAAAGAAAAAACTTATTCTCCTGCATGTTTAAATGCGTGGTTCCCTCTTACAGATATGGGGCTGCTCTGTGAACTATGTCCATAAAAGAACCTGAATAATCATCGAATTTAGACAGATTTAAATATGTTTGCAACGTCGTCATTCACTAGTATATCCTAGAATTTGAAAATTTTGCTTAAAGTTCGAATCTGTTGTGGAAATCTAGCTCATATATGTCACTAGTTTGATCTGTGCACAGTGATTGCTCAAAATCTGTTTAATTGTATGTTACAAGTGATTAGGATATTAGTGACTGTATCACGTATCTTGCTTCTGCACATCTATATAGTATTGTCAGTAAAATTGAAGTTTTTAACATGTTCTTACATCTTGATTCCAGAAAGCCTTAAAAACCATGCTCCAACAAATCTTAGCAACTATTTTTTTGGAAAGAACTACTCAATCTGAATCGTTTGAATCTTGTTTACATCAAATGGAGTCTCAATTCAAGTTTTCTGGTGAATGTTCAGAAGATAAGTGCTTAGAATATTATTTAATACAAGGTATTTAAATGTGTTTTATATGCCTTTTTATTCCTTTTTTCATTTCTAAGACACCTGAAGAAATTTCCTTAACCGGACCAGCATTTCGGAATGTGATCGGAACTCTACGTTCCGGAACGCCTAGGGGATTACTTGTCACTGAAGAATATAAAGGATCCTATGGAAAGTAGCATAAAGCATTATGAGTTTAGGTCATGTAACTGACTGCGCTGATACAAGCACTATGCTGGGTAGTCTTACTAGATTGAAATTGACCTGCTAGGAAGGTAAACCCACTCACTTTGTTTTCTTTCCTGTAACCCAAGTCTTATGCAAGCCTGCCGTAACTGTCCTTTTTTTTTTTCTACCATAACAGAAGTGAGCCTGACCTGTTCAGACAAGCCGCCAAGTCATTTGCAGCAATTGATGATCTAAGAAAGGAGTTTGAAGCTCTTGAAAGACCTGTAGCATTGTTATCCATCCCAGTGGTACCTCCAGAATCAGAAAACGCCCAGAGCTCTTTGGAGACGGTAAGTTCTGAAAGAGATCACACAGCTGGTAACCTCCCAGTCAATTCTAATCAACAAGAGGAGCCTGTGTCTATTTCTGGCACCAGATTAGATGATGCAGGTCTTTACAAGATTGCACAAAGTGACTCAGGTCTTGAAACGGAAGGATGGGAACTTGATGAGCTTGAGGAAGCGCTTAATACTTCTGGTTTGGGATGATCATTAATTCTTGTGTCTGAGAATGTGCTTGTCAAGCCATGTCACCGAAGCAAGTTTGCATCTAGCAAGATGAATTTTTCTCCAGAAGCTTTATAAGTTCAGGGGTGCTCTTGTACAGAAAGGATGAACATTCATTTGAAGAGTAGTTGTTAGTTTGTATATTTTCAAAATTATCTGGGCAAGGATTGAAGATTAATCAAGTAGCTACAGCTCTCTATGTGATTGGAAATGCTGTACAAAGGTGTCTCTCATTCTATTGTACAGAACGTAATGAATTGCTTCTCTGTAATGACATTGTCGACAGGGTATTTTTATTTATTCAAAGAAACAAGAATAGTTTCTTTTTTATCTTTGCTTGAAGATATTTCCCTTGGAAAGCATCTGACTGTAACAAGTGAGAAAATATTGATCTCGTTGTGCTGCAAGCTTTAGGCAGATATAGGCCCCGACCATGCTTAGGCAACCACATTTACTGTTGAGGTGGGCCCATGATGACATGTTTTACATGACAACTTTAGTCAAAAACAGGTAAAATTCCTTATTAATCCTCACCTTGAAGTTGTGGTCTCACCTGCAGGCCTCGCCATTACCATCCCACTTAGCACTGCTTTCTGAAACTTGTTGATTTGAAATACATTTGACATAAGCAGGCCCGCGACTCCAGCATTAAATTCTAGTTTATACCTAATTTCCAGTTGCTGTGCACCTCACCGATGTTAAACTTCTTGAATAAAATAGTTGCAAGGTACAGTTAGTTTAGTCAGTAGTCAAAAGGCCTGAAGTTTTAAAGTGGTCAAATTGTAAGTTCCATCATAGTAAATCAATGTTCTTAATAAGCACATTGTCTGTAAGTGAATCTTATAGGGAAACTGTACAGTGCATTTTTGGTAAGTGAAGCCAAAGAGCTTCCTAAACTAAGAATCAACTTATTCCTGTTGGACCCTGAACTAAGAATCAAAATAAAACCAGAAATCTATGGTGAGGTTGCACAAAGAATCAGAGCTCATAGCTATAGCTCAAGTTTTGAGAAATTCAGGTTTAACGCCATGAAAGTATCTCTCTCTCTCTCTCTCTCTCTCTCTCTCTCTCTCTCTCTCTCTCTCTAGTTTGTGAATGATGTGTGTAAGTACATTTGTGCTGTATGTGGATGTAATTGTTACAATAACTTTAGATGAAAAAGCAATGGAATATGATGGACTTTGTAGTTTATTTGCATCAGGCTGGGGGAGTATATATAGATCCTCCAAATAAGGGAGGTCATGAAGTGTTCAATTGTAAGACTCTAGAGGACTGAATGAATCATGCATATATTGAAATTAAGGTATCTGCCACGGTAAGGACTCCGGGAATACATAATGACATCTTAATCATTGAACTTGCGCAAGGCTTATCAATATTCTAGACAAAACTATGTCATTTGTCTATCTAGTTCTTGTTGCCATTGCCACACAAAGTGCCCAAACGTTCACAAACATCGATGTAATTGATCTGTGTGATGAAGCATATATTGAAGACAAGACTATTCATTACAATGACAAAAGTACCATGGACAAAAATTTAAAAGACAACCTCTAGAGCTATTTTTTTGAAAGACTACTTCTGCAATGTAGCATAGTTGAAAAAGTAAACGAGCTCTTTGTTCAATATCATAAAAACATTACGATTGAATTTACTTCACTTGAATTGAGTGGAAACTCCCCAATGATAGGGTTGGAACAATCCTACGAGGCCCATTGTTGAACCAAATTGATGACAAACAATGTTACTTTCGTAAACACTATGTGCAAATGTTATTATGGCAGTGTAATCGAGTGCAAGAATGGACTTTGTGAATCTCGTGTGCTCTCTAGTCCTCATAGTCATTGATTTAGGCTCCTTACCCTTATACCAAATGCGAAAACCAAAATAAATCTAAAAAATAAAACTAAAAAAAGAACCAAACAACTTCACACCTTCGCCTTACGCAAGGAAGGCTCAAGGGCCTTGGGCCTTCTACCCTAGTATGGCAGTGTGCTTGGGCAGGTGCCTCCCATGGTGGAAGGTCCTTGGACCATAGCCTTAACCTCCCCCCCACTTCACGGGTCTTGCACAAGCATTGAATGCCTCTCTCATTAAACCTCGTGTGTTTGATGGCCACTGCCATTTAATGCCTTTGCTTATCTTAAACCCATGCCTCCCCACCCCCCACAAACACACTAGGTTTAGTGAGAGAGTGTCAGAAAATCTCACTCAACTTGGTGTGGGGTGATTGTATTCTGCACCAGTGGTGGCCCACAGATCTAAGGGTGGGGAATGATACCAATGTTTCGGAAAGATAATCATCATTCCCCATCTCTAGTAGATGGATACTGCACCACCATGTTGTTGCAGTGGTGGTGCAACAATACGCTGCTCCCTTGGTGAAATATCTTGGTGAAATACCGTGCTCCACCCAAGCGATCTACAAGGTCATCCATCCTGGGTAATGGATATTTATTTTTGATAAGTCACTTTATTAAGACCCTTGTAATCCACACACATCCGGAGACCTCCATCTTTCTTCGCTTTAAGAAGAACAGGAGCGCCCCATGGTGATTTACTAGGTTATATATGTCCCATCCTCAGATAGTTTTCTATTTGGTTTGAAATCTCTGTCTCCTCTTTCTGAGAGAACCTATAAGGTTGTCTAGAGATAGGTTGACTTCCTGGAATTAACTCAATCTTTTGGTCTACTCACATAGATGGTGGTAAACCATGAGGTAATTCAGATGGAAAAACATCTCTAAATTCATTTATGATCTGTTCTTTCATGATCTAAATTTACTGACTTAAGAATTGCTGAGAATTCACAACCATTTAGATTCAATACAGGAACATCCACAACTGGAATAGCACATATTGAAAACACTTCATACTCGGAATACAATGTTTCCATCTATAGAAATATGATCCAACGGATGTACAAAATTATTGCCAAATAATGTAACTACCTTATCACGCTCCTTAAAAGTGAGAACATGCTTCTTAAAATCAATTAACAGAAAAGGCGATTTACTAAATAACTACTCATAACCTAAGATTAAATCGGTACGGGCTAAGTCTACATTAGAGGAATTTTGAGCTCCAAAAAGACCCGTGCAAGATGTATATTATTAAAATATTATAACACTAATACTTTTGACTTGCCATAACTTTTGAATCATAGCTCAAAAGTATGTCATCTAACATATCATTGGAAAGCCCTTGTCAAGCGCCTTCAGATGCACCAAACTCCGCTAAATTTGGACTTACCACTAAAAAGTTATGCCATTTTTAGTGTGGAATCAAAATGTAGACTCAAAAAGTTACGTTACGTAGATTTCAAATTCGAGTGTTTTGATTGGTCCATGTGCAAGAAAAAATTGAGAAAAAATGTAAAAAGAATCTTTATAAAGGGTCTTTTTTGGATTTAGAACTCCTCTAATGAAACATGAAAATTAACTAATCCTGTGTGTGCTGCATCAAAACTGGGAGCTTTGGGACTTTTACATTCCAAGTCTCCAAGTCTGCTCCTGAAGCTAGATAAACTTTATATCTATGATTGATGGCTTCAATTTCCAAGCTGAGTTTCTGCACAAGACGAGAATTAATAAAATTATGAGTTGAACCACTGTCCAATAAATACTCACTTCTTGATCTTTAACTGTGCCAATCAAACGGAAAAGTTCATTATGCAAGAAAGAAGTAGTACTAAAAGATCATTCACACTCACAATTAGTCAGGTTAATTTCCAAAGTCTTACCATTGCCTCCTGGGATCTCAATCATGTGAGCAGACACTTTCTTCCTTTCTGGACAAAATTTCATCATATGTCCAGGCTTCTTACAGACGAAACATAAGTTCTCTTTCTTAGCCTTTTCCCGGGACATAGATTTCTTAAATCTCTTTCTCTTCGGCTTCTTGGGTTCCGATGCTGCTTGATTCATCAAAATATTTTGCTTGGTCTGGACCGCACTTCTTACTCTTCTTGGTTTTCAAAGTGGTTGGAATTTGCGCAAACTGCTTCCTGGATGCCACCACTGTGGAATCATATGCTTTCGCAATCCAAAACGCATCCTCGAGGTTTTGAAGCACATTTCGCCTGCATTCATCGGCTGGCAAATCTAGGACAATCTGCCAAAGTGAAAACTTCGCATCGAATGATGGAACCCTATGCCATAGGTCCATGAATTTCTGGATATAAGAGTCTAAACTCTTTGTACCCATCCTGCAGTTCACGAACTTCAGGTAATAGTCAACGTCATCAGCAACTACGAAAGCTTTCTTGAAAACTTCCGCAAACGCATCCCAAGTAGTTGGCTTCACCGGTAAATCTCGCCACCACGATGACGCTTTGCCGCATAAGAACAACACGACACTTCCAATTTTCTTCTCTTCAAGAACATCGTGCAGATTGAAGTAACTACTCCACTTGGCTAGCCAGTCCTCAACAACTTTAAATTTCTTCTCCTTCTTCTCCCCCGCATAAACTCTGGTTGAAAACTGAGATTGGGTGAAGACATCAATTTGACTTGATTCAACAGAACCTCCATTTGCTGATCTCTCATCTGATTACGATTATTCATATCATTGAGTGCCATACTCAATTGCTGACAAATCACTATATAAGATGGCGCACCTGGATTCGCAGCTTGATTCGAAGTTTTTTTGGGCATCTTGATATATCTATCTTGGAAATTACTAAATTTAGTTAGTATTAGATTAACTCATAGTGAAGCACAGTTGACCAAAAACCTGACTGAAATTGACTCCAGCATAGTCAAATCACTATTTTTAGTCAATTTCATAGATATTCCAAAAAATTAAAAAAAATTAAAAATTTTGAGTTTTCGCACTATATATTTTTTTAAAAATTTTACGTTTTCTAAAAATTTGAAAAAAACCACTGTCAGATATTAAGCAACCGAAATTGAAAATTCGATCCACTGTTCGATTCTTAATTTACTACGTTAATGTCCATCAGGCATGCAAGACATGCGACATTAAACTGATTTTTCACAATTATGGAATTTTACGTAACTCAGTTTTGTATTTATTAGTCAGAGTATATGCGTATAACCACTCAAAACAGATCTAAACCACTCATGCATGTCAGAATCACTTTGAGAATCAACATGCAGACATTCCATGCAAGCACAGTACCTCAAAATAGGAAATTGACTTGCATGCAATCAGAACAATTCGAAATTCTACCAATTTTGCTCACAAAATTGCAAAACTTCAAATTATCATATCTTTGGGTGCTATAAAGCTCGGTACAGAGGGAGACCTAGTGAACAAGACACTTGCCACGTCAGCCTACCACCTAGGATTCACACGTGCGATTTCAGAACAACCAAAAAACCTGTAGGAGAGCACACTTTTTCAAGCCCAATCAGCATCAAAACTTGCAAACACTCAACCAAGCCAAAAAGTGATGATCCAAACAATCTTAAATGGTCTCTAGGAGTTCCATGAAGCCTTTATACAGATCCTATGAAGCAGTATGGGCTGAGAACCATGAATTCTTGATTTCTAGAAGTCAAAATTGCTACAAACTTGATGGAATTGAAACATAAGCCTCTACCCATCAATTTACAGGTCTGATAGCTTGCTGGGAAGGTAAAAAGGAATACAAATCATGCTGTAAAAAATCCAGAATGATTCCCATATGGATTTAGAGAAATCCATCCCCCAATCTTCACCAAAATTGGTCAATTTTTGACAATTTTTGACTTCCTACAAACCCAATTGCTGGAATTCTTGGATCTAACTTCCATGAAAGCTTCAAAAGACCATGATTCATCTTTTCCCAGATTCAATTGATGTTCAACAACCTCCTACCATCCAATTTCATGAAAAAACAAGCAAAAATCATGAATTTTGGCCCTTTATAGGTTTTTTCATCATGAGACATTGGAATTTAATGGCAAGAACGTTTTCCTAATCCACATGCAATCCTATATACAGAGTTGTAACCATCCAATTGATCCGAACTTGCTGGATTTTGAATTCTACCATCCATTTTGTGCCAAAATCATGGAAAACAAGCCAAATTTGGCCACAAAAGAGCCTAGAATCCAAATACATGGGAAGATCCAATATGCAACCTGAATTTCAACTACTTCAAAGTGAATTAACTTGCTGGAAATTTCAGATCCATAACTAGTGTTGAGCTACACATGCTAAAACTCCAAAAAGACAACCAAAATTGATTTCCTAGCACAAATCTCCATAAACCACAATGAATTTGAGAGAGATATGGATCATGCAAATTGGACTTGGGAAGATCCACCAACTTGCAACCTTGCTCCTCTCCTTGGATGAGAATACTAGTTGATTACCACCAAGCTCCAATGAAAAGCCCCACCTCTCCAAACTTGTAAGCCTGGGTCTGATACCACTATAAGGGAAGCTCCTTAGATCTTACTTACAAATCACAAACACAATGGATAACACACTATGGAGAAACCACCCAACCAAATAGAAGCATCCAATCAAACTCTAGAAGCTTCACCCCCAAGCCAAGGAACAAGAAGCATGAATATAGAGTGAGAGCCTGGCAATGAATCTACAACCATAATGAGGAGTAGGGCGAGTTTGGACCCAATATATAGAGCCAAAAGCATCCTGGGCACATGGCCATGTATAGCCCATGAAGGCTTTATATTCACGGGATTTAACTCTGTCTTGTAAATTGTGCTTGATTTCTGCAAAATAACTTGAAAATTTTTGCACCTAGTCAGTGTATATACTGTACAGCTCTGGGTATGCCATTTTAACATCTAACAACAGACCTGCATCGTCGAATTCCTCAATATTCACCCAACCTTTTGATAAGTATAACTTGAACTCTACATGCCGCCTCCAAAATTTTTGTTTCGTGTTGCTATGTTTCAAAAATTGGTACTCCTTTATTCGGATATACTCGAGAGCATACATGGGGGTTGAGCCTATGTACAGTTCAACTGACCCAAATGGTGAAACTTTAAATTTTCCCTGGATTATGGCCCAACATAGACAACCCTTTTGTTCTATGCTAAGTTGGTCCCATAACCAGAGAAAATCTTCTTTTTCTCACTCTGTCTGCCAGTCCTCGAATGCCATGTATATTGAGTCTGGTAGCATCAAATAATCGACATGCCATTGCAATTCGATGTTAAGATGGCAAGGACTCCACTTCCAGAATCGTTTTAAGATGGCAAGGACTCCACTTCCAAAATCGTTTAGAAAGAACTTGAAAATGTTTTGCTCATACCTTTGACTGATTCCTCTTCGGTCGTTTTGCCTTAGGTTGCACTTTAGCAACGTCCTATTTGTGGATGTCTGCAGCGAGCTTCTAATCTTTGAGCTGCTGTTTTAGGTCTGCTACCTCCTTCTGAAGGTTGCTCGTTGGATTTTGTTGCTACAAGAGTTCACTTATCAAGTTGAGCTTTGTCAAGGAAAATATCATACTAATGTTGATTATCTTTCACGATTTAGCACGAGAAAGATTGAAGAACCGTTAAATGAAAACTTTCCAGATGAAAATTTATTCGAGATATGATCTACAAATTCTTTATATTCTGATATTATTATTTATCTCAAAGATCAGATATATCCTGATGGGTGTGACTTGGAGAAGAAGATAATATTTCAATATAAAGTCACACCTTATACTATCATCAACAATGTTCTATATAAGCTTGGTGTAGATCATCACTTAAAAAGGTGTCTTGAAGTTGAAGATATTCCAAAGGTTATTCAAGCCTTACATTCCGAAGAAGCCGGTGGACATTTCGCCATGAAGAACACTATTAATAAAATTATGACCACCAAGTATTGGTGGCCTACCATGTTTAAGAATGTCTCTACTTATATTCGATCTTGTGATCCATGCCAGAGATCTTGTAAACCAACCAAATCTATGAATTGGCCGTTGATACCAATCATACCACTTGCACCATTTGAAAAGTGGGGGATTGATTTTGTGGGTCCAATCAAGCCAGTGACACGACACACTAAGTGTCGATACATTTTGGTTGCGACGGATTATGCAACGAAGAATGTTGAAGGGGAAGTGACGAAGCGAAACGATGCGAAAACTGTCATCTCTTTTCTATTCAAATCTATTATCACACGTTATAGTTGATAATACGATCCGACTACTAACAACTTATTTTCTGATCAAACACAGAAAGACAATCCCTTATAATCCGAAAGCAAATGGGTTGACTGAGAGAGTGAATGGAATACTATGCAAGATCTTGAATAAGATTGTTGTTGCACATGCTACAGACTGGGATCAAAAGTTATTTCTAATACTCTGGGCATATAGAAACATGGAGAAAATTACAACAAAACAGACACCTTAGATTCTTACATATGGTATGCATCCAATTTTGCCGATTGAATTTGAGGTGCCAACTTTTCGTATACAAGCACAACGAACAGAAGCAGACTGTATCAATGAAAGATTGCTGACTATTGAGAAACTACCTGAATCTCGAAACAATTTGAAGGATGTTACAGAGAAAATCCAAGAGGAGCGAAAGAAAAAACATAATACTCATATCAAGAGTGTTGATCTTAAGCCTAATGATTATGCCTTGATTTATGATAGTCGATATCAAAAATTTTCTGAAAAGCTTCATATGAGGTGGATGGGACCGTATAAGGTCAGTGAAGTATTTGAAAATCGTTCTGTCCAACTTCAGTCATTGATTATTGCCAACGCGTCAGACTGAAGAAATTTTATCTTTAACGAAGGATTTTGAGAGGAGAATCTTTCAAGTATCTTTAAAAAATTCTACCCCGAATTTTCTTTTTTTTCTTCTTGAATTTTTTTTCTTTTATTTATATATCTATTAATTAATTGTTATTTATTATTTTATTCATTATTTACTTTTTGGATTTGGTAAATCTCTTTTTTGAATGTATATATGTACATGTGTTTCCACATATTTAGGTAATTTATGACTACATAGAAGTCTGCGTAGACGTGTTATTTTATTATTATTTGAATTTTAACGGTCTTAAGCTACTTAAGATTATCTCTTTAGTCGTCTCGAAAATCGGTAAAGATACCGGCTTTATTCATGAATATGACAGATGTCAAATCAAGTTGCCACTTAATCATCATCTCCACTGTGTCATCATTTAACAATGTTATTTTCTATTTTTACCTTACACTTTCTTTTTGCTCTCACTCTTTCATGCTCACTCTCGCGCTCCATTGCTCACCAGCTCTCGCGTTTACTATTGCTATTGCTTACTATTTTTTTAAATTTGCCGAGCGATATGGATTCGAGTGCAAGCACCAGCTCCACTATCAATTGAAAAATCCATGCTTCCATCTGACTTGCATCAATTCAGTCACTTCTGGATCAATGCAGGTTGGGTAATCTCAGAGTGGACCCATCCATTGTCTTACAGTAGATCAACACTGATTTTATGATTTCCATTCACACAATGGCTGAGTCTGATTTCAAAGTAACTCTGTGGAACAACACCTTCACAATCAATGCAGCAGTTTTCTCTGAAGCCCTTGGACTGCCAACTAATGGCGCAACTAACCCAACGTCCAAGGACTCCATTGATGAAGAGACCTATTTTTTGTCGAACTTCTATGCACAAATAAAGGGTACAAAATCATGATGGTGAGAGATTCGCAAATGAAGTTCTTCTGCAAGTATTCAAACTAGGTGTTGTTTATCACTGATGCTGATGCTACCATCTCAACTCAAAATTTTGGGTATTTGGTGGATGCACTGGCAGGCCAACGAATATGCTTTGGAACCATTTCCTACAAAGCATTTCTGCGTTGGATAAAACACAAGAAGATTGTTGCAGTGGGAGCAAACATCTCACGACTGTGCGAACATTTCGGCATCCTCACTGAAACAGAACGACCAGATAATTCAGATTCATTAACAAGATACTTCAAAGCATAATGATCAACATGAAATATAAAAGCATATCCTAGCAGATAATGTTGAAATTTCTTTACAGTAAAAATCTTTCCAAGTGCTTTTCTTTCTGTTGCCTAATATTTTTTCTCCAAGGAACTAAGCTGGCAACTAGCATAGTATATTGGATGGTCTTTCTTTTGTTCGTCCTTCTGGCTCAAATAGACACCAATAACAAATGCTGACACATCAACATAACTATGAAATAGTATTGTCCAATTAGGCGGTCTTAAAATTGGAGCATTAATCAACTTTCGCTTAAGTTCTTTGAATGCTTTCTGTTATTCTGCCGTCCAAATATAAGCGACTTGCTTCTTGAGTAACTGTGTAAGGGCTGCAATAATAGAGACATGATTCTGGATAAATCTTTGATAATAACCAACATGTCCTAAGAAACCTCTTAGTTCTCGTAGATTGGTTGGTATCAACTAATTCTTTATCACTTTAACTTTATCTTTTTCGACTTCAATTCCTCTACTGGATATTCTATGCCCCAAAAGTATACCTTCTCTCATATCGAAAAAAACATTTTTTGGGGTGAAGTGACAAACAAGTGTCTCGACACCTCTGCAATATGAGTTTCAGTTTCTGTATATGAGACTTGATATTACTATAAACACAGAAATTATCAATGAAAATTTCAAGAAATGTTCTTAGGAAAGCAGCGAAAATTAGCATCACAATTCTCTGAAAAGTAGCTGGTGCGTTGCAAAGACCAAAGGGCATTTTATTGTAGGCATAAGTGCCCCAATCAGTAGTAAACATGGTCTTCAGTTGATCCTCCTTCCTGACTCCAACTTGATTATAGCTAGAAAAGCCATCACAAAAATTGTAACGTTCTTGTCTAGCAACCTGGTCTAGAATGGAATCTGTGAAGGGTAATGGGTGGTGATCTTTCTTGGTAGTAGCATTCAGCTCCCTGAAATCCTGGCAAATTCGGATCTTGCCAGTCTTCTTCTTTGGAACTACAACAATGGAAGACACCCATTCACTGCTCTAAGACGGGATAAATAATACATGCCTTCATCTTTGACCATAAGAGAGTGTCAAAATTATAGATGTTATCTATCTTAGTCTTAGGGGTTTCATAAAGTTTTATGTCAAGCTTCTTTGTGTAGATTTGTGAGGCCAAAAAATGGCATAGATGGCAAATTGGTCAAATCCACATGTAAAGCCACTATTGAGCCAAAAGTCATTTGTGATGCAAACTTGAGCTATGTAGGCTAGTAAATAGGTTTGTGACACTTGTATTAATGTAGTTTGATGAGTGATGAAGTCAAAGCGTTGGCTTTGGTCAAAGGGTCCAATAGGAATTGAGAAATCTTGAAGAAGGGTCCAATAGAATTGTAGGATGAATACATCACTCATCCAATAGCATTAGAGAGGCGAGGATTAGGGGTCCAATTGCATGAAAGGAGGATTCTCCACGAGTTGTATATGTATTCCATTTGTGAATCATAATCTATGTTGAGTTTGGAGTCAAAACTTGAGTTTGGTGAGATTTGCTTGTTTTCTATTCTCTCTCTACCCGAATCCAACATAGCTCTCTTCTCTCTCTACCCAAGGAGAGGAGCTTAATTTTTTTTTTCAAGGATCATCTTCTCTCATGCATATGTACTTTGGTTATCAACATAAGCATCCATCTTTGCCTCTATGCCTTAGTTTTTTTTATCTAGATTTTGGAAATCAATCTAGCATCCATTAACAAGTGCATAAGCTTGCTTAGGAGATCAACCACACACTTTAGGGCACTCCCACACGTGTGAAATTTCACAGAGAGTACTTTGGATTGAGAAGATACTGTCTCTGTTGGACATGAGCAACATCTTCTTTAAGATCAATGCGGTGCTCGCCAAATTCAGCAGGAATTCCCTTCAAGTCTTCGAGCGACCATGCAAATACATCTTGGTACTCTTTCAATAACTCGATAAATTATGCTAATTCTGTCTCTCCAAGGGACTTAGAAACATGCACAAATTTACCAAGTGCAAGTTCAATTAGCTCAGTAGAATCTGGTAAAATAATACCTTTTGTCATACTGGCCTTGGTATGGCGATGAATTTCGCGCATGGCTGACTCCATGGATTTATTCTTGTCGTTAGCCTAGTTTTTATTTCCAAATTCTTGTTCGGATTTTTTATATTCGTCATCAGTATTTTTATCATCTTGGTCAAAATCTTCAGAATTCTGGTCTGCAACTTTTGATTCATTCATAATTATATCAGCATCTTTATTGCAGACATCAAAGAATTCTTCTTCGTCATCCGATGAATCATTAGTCTCATAGCATTCGAAATAATTTAATGTGTAGTCTGATGCATTAGATAATATATTAAGGTCATAAGAAGAATCTTTTGAAGTGAAACTGGTGTCGGACATAGGAGTTTTGCCTTCATATACTTCCTGTGAAAGATCTTCAACATACCTAGTTTTGAGGTCTCGAAATTTTCTGCTCTAGCTATTACTGCTGCTAAGGAGGTCATGTCCCCTTGTCTGCAATACCGATCAATCTTTGGTGGTAAACCAGCCAAAAACCATTTGATCTGCATATCAACAAGATATACACCGGTTAGTTTTCCTATAAGATTTTAAATCTTTCGTGTATATTTGCAAAGAGGTTCTTTACTCTTCTTCTGAACATTGTTCAGATGTCTGACAATTCTAGATTTGTAACTGATTTCTCTGAACTAGTTCAGAAACGCATCTTTCAGCAGGTACCAGGTTCCTACACGGCCTGGTTCAACCTGACTGTACCATATGCGCACTTGCTTTCTTAGCAAACCAGGGAAGATTCATAGTTTATCTACACCATTGTGCTCTTGCCTTGAAGTAATCTGTTCTTTGATCATTCTTGTGCAATCGCAACACCTCACAAAGATCTTGTAAGGTCTGTGGTGAAGCTCACACGTGCTAAAAACTTCACATGGTATCAATGCTTCATGCTTTGAAGAGGTCAGGGTGCATACATCAGATCTTGAGTGCTTTTTGCTTACAAGAACTCGGATTTGGGAGAAGGATACAAACTCATTGACAATCAAGCCATTCTTGTATCAAAAGTGAATCAAATCAAGCCTGATCTGCTCCAGCTAAGTCCTGTATGGATAGAGAGCTCACACGTGTGAAATCAGCCCTCTTTGTGTTTACTAAATCTTTACCTAACTATTCATTTGTCAAGCTTAGATTTTCGTTATTTGCATTAGCGATTGACTCGAATTGTGAGACATAGCTATCTGCATCATCGAAAGAAGTCCCTTTAAAATAATCGTACTTAATGTTTGAGATAGAAGTGAAACGTGTAGCAGGACCCTCCATACCGAAGCTAATTAGGAGTTCAAGTAACTGAGCAGTGATTTCGTCTAGATTTCTTCGACTAGTACTCTCACTCTGTCTCCTCTCTAAGCTTACGATATCGTTCTAATCGGGATTCTCTATCTGACATACACTAGAGATGGAGATGGATGTGCCAGATTTCTTTTAACTTTCCTAAACTATCCCCGGCAACGGCACCAAAAATTGGTATATGTCGTACTATACCAACAAGGTTAATATAGATTTTGTAGTAAATAGTATCGTTTCCACAAAGGACAATATTAGGAAGTTATGTTTTTGGTACAATTTATGATAAGTGGTTTCGAGTGTTATTCTGGTTGTCGACAGACATTAAAAAGTAACCAGTATTACTTGCGTTTGGGAAATGTAATGTTAATAATTTCAGAACAACAATCTAGCCTCTATCAAATCGAATGAAACGTGTTCTACAGATGAGATGTTATCAGAGTAGTACAACAGTGCTACACTCTGGTTGATTAAAGTGTCAACAAAGAATCAAGAAGTGTTCAATGTATTCGTGACTGTGCAGACAATTAATTAATCGCGTTCGCGAACTGTTCGTTTCTAAACAGAACTCCTCAACAACTTAAGTCCAATTTAATGGTTAAAGAACACGAATAGTTTTAGAGCACGTTAGAAACTTATGTCAAATACAATTAGGAACACAGATCAAAGACTCAATTCTTCAAAAAGGGACTGTCATCTCATATGTATACATACAGCTTTATTCAATGAACGTACTGGACTGTACCAAAGATAGTAGATATTCGAGTGCTGAAAAGAAAGTATTCGCGACAGATGAATAAGATGTTTTTAAGACAGTTCTTTAGAGCATGTTTTACAAATACACAGCAAACGACTGTAATGCGCTAGAGAGTCTGTCTGATCAGAGAGTAATTCATGCAAGGCATTAGAGATTGCTAGTAGATTCAAGATCACTCACACTCAACAGTGCGGAGAACAGAGATAAGGGAGAATAACTCTCAACAATCTATTCACTTCTTCAACCTCTTACATATGCATAAACTCATCTCTCTCGATGCTCGAGACTGAAGTGTGAGATCAATATATGTTCTATGGGATGAGCAAACAACCTCTAAAACAACAGGTGCGTCGCTCCTGCGAAAAGGTCTAGTTTACAATTAGACTAAGTATACGTTCAATTCTATCATAAGAGGTATATTTAACTAAGAGTTAAGATTACTCTAGTTTAACATGTCTTTTCATATCTAGTCATTTCGTGTGGACGACCTAGTAAAGGTTATCCAAGGCAATGTCTTTTCTTTTAAAGGTCTTGCCCTTAATTACAAGGCAAGTACTTAGGAGATATATTCCCAAAAAATGACTTAGGCCTCTTCATGATTTATAGTTATCCAGCTCATATCTTCATTTTTGAGTATATCATGCCATATTTATGTTGATATTTAATATTTAACAATTTCGTGGCATCACACTACTTGGAGAAGGGTAAAGAAGGTTTTGAGCGACTGATGAGGGGCTCTCAACTCACGAATCTGAGGACTAGTCTGAGAAGCAGATCAAACTAATGAGCACATACTGCTCTCTTGGATAGCGAGTTGTCTGAGTACATATCCATGATGAGCTCCATCGCAGCTATTGGGCGTAACTATTTCGGATGTATAAATGATCATTGTAGTTCAACTATCATCTGCACTTTGAGCACCTCTCCATGCATACTAGCCATCCATCTGACTGCTTCATTTTGTAGCTGTCTGAGAACGCAAACTATCTTCTTGAGCATGGTATGCTATACATGAAATTTATGAAGGGTCATTACTATATGAAGCGCTGGATCTTCTGAAGTTCAGTATGCGCCTCAATCAGAATTCTGGTTGGCGACTCATGGCATTGTTTTTTACTCTGAGTAGAAAGCAGGTGCTAAGCGATGGAGTCTCAACATCTGTATCATGAATTTGGAGAATGGTCAGCCATTATCATATTACCATCACTGACTTTGTCCATACAAACTAGTTCGTTGATCCACATGCAAACGAGCATCGATCGCCATACAAGTGATGAACTTATTGACTCTGAGCACGAAATCCATCAATCACGTTGTAACTATTGTCATAGCATTATGAGTAATGAAGCACAGGCCTCCAAAGCACTGAAGGATGATCGCTAGATTCCATAAGAAATTGAGAGTTGGTTTATTAACATCATTACCCCACAATAGATTCACCATCGCTCAGTTTATGGATCATTGTGCATTTGTAAGACTTCTCCATGTTGAGTCAAGAGTCACATCCTCAAGGCATCATTGATGTTATCGTTGTGAACTCATCACTGATCTTTCTACTATCAAAACTTAGGTGTAATTGAAGCTCACCTTAATGGCTATGCCTAAGCTGACTTCCACGAGATTAGAGCAATGCTTCATGTATTTACAATGTTTCGATCTCTGGGACTTGAATCCTTACACATTCATGACTATATTCTGAGTGTCAATTTTCTGCACGCATGCTTTGTAGCGCTGGCCTACCTACAATCCCAGTCGACTGACTATCACCATCGGTTTCTTCTACGTGCTGTTTTATCAATGTTTTGGAAGGTTGGCTTACAGCCATTGCCATACTGATTTCAAGAAGAAGCTCTTGAACCTTGAAGCTATGATCTGAACATCTGCTCTTAATGGTTTTTATCCGTCTGTGAACTATTATTCAACAAAGTCCTATACATCTTCGCGTGTTGACAGTTTAAAGCTCCTGCCCATGCGTTCATTCCATGGAGACCAGTTCCAAACTTGTACTTGCTCGTGACTGAGATTTCTCCGGTTAAGTATTTGTCAGTGCGAAAGCTTTGCCATCCTTCACCTTCCATCTAGTGTTTGCTGCATCATCAGCTTCAGGTTTCTCTTCTGCACCTGTAACAACGTCATACAATTCTTTAGCCATTAGCACTATTTTCATCTTAAATTTCCACATATGGTAATTGGCTCCATCAAGCTTGTCCATGATAGGACTGGCTTTCCCTTGGGAATCCATGTAGAAGATTAGTCTAGGTGATAGGAAAAACTATTAGTGACTTAAGTATGAAAATCTGGTTCGAAATTACAGAACAAGAAGACAATTACTCTATCGGCTAGTAGAGTCTTGTTACTGTGGAAGCTTATCAGGCTACAAAAAATAGCTCTGATATCATGTTGGGAAAGAGGGGTGTGAGAAACGAAAATAGCTCGAAAAGAAACAAACACAAAAAGAAGCAAACTTGAAACTCAAAAAAGAAACAAACTCGAATGGAAAGTATTCGTGCACAGCGGAATAAGCTATCTCACTCATTCCTTAAGCATGACTATGCCTATCAGACTTGAACAGAATGTTAGTGATAGAAATCACATTCAATCTGCTTATCATTCTTTCTGGGGAGTTAATTAGGGTTGCTTACTTTTTAAGTAGGAAATCAATAGTTGGGAGACCGCCATAGTAAACTTAGCATGTCACTCCTAATTTGCTACGACTTCTAGTAGGGAGTCTGCCTTAGAAGATATCTAGGTAACCAATAGAGAACCATAATTTGAGTGGATCTTATCCGTACTCACCCTACACAACGATATTTAGATCATTTCTACTTCTACTAGATGGGAGACCGCCATAGTAGAATCTAGAGAAGAACTAAAAGTACAACATTGGCGTCGTTGCTGCTCATTTCATTTTATCTATTGATTCTTTTTCTTTCCCCTTCCATTCGTTTATCGCTCATTTTCTGTGAACTTTCAGAGAAATAAAGACCAATAATGAATCTAGATCAGATCCTCAAGAGGTGTTGGAAGCTAGATTACTTGATCTTCTAATCAACCAATGATTAGATCTAGAATTAGATCAATTTTTCATTAAAAAATCTAGCAAGAACAACAAGCAAATGATTAAACTTGAGACCTACTGCTTTCACACGTGTGAATAACAATACTTTTATAGACTAACAACAAAGAGTGAATTACACAAGTGCTAGAAAGAAATAGAACCATAAAATCACAGCACAAATATGAGAATACTCAAGATATGCCTCCAAAACCAAGATCTTGCTTCATTGATTTCTCAACGTGGATCCATCATGGATTAAATATAAAAATCATCATAATCTCTCTCTAAGCCACTTCCAGCACGTGTGAGACAGGTCATAGTGCTTATCCATATCCACTTTGGCTATATCCATATAAATTAGGAGATAGGTCTTACAATCTAGGAGATTTGACATTTGACTTGTGTGAAGACTATATACAATAAATCTGAACTTTTAATATGATATTTCACACGTGGGAGACCACTCCTACCCATGTGATATAGCATTTTCTACCACTAGAATGGTGCCAAGTGGCATAATACTACTAAACTAGTTTTTGGCCAATTTACCCACTACTTTCCAAATTAAATGATATATACAACCTATATGATCTATGTAAATGACTTAGGCATAGATTTCTCTACATGGATCAACCCCCAGGCTACATTTCGAACTCACTTCCTACTTATGCATGCAGAATGCACAGGAGTATCTACCGTCTGAAGCAATCAGTGCGACAATGGTATAAGAAGAAAGATCAAGCCCTGAAATCCTTAGGATTCAAGCCACTAATAGCTGATTCCAATGTTTATGTAAGAATTACAGATGGGAAGATCATCATTGTAGCTATATATGTGGACGACACTCTGATACTCTGCAAGAGTGAGGAGCTTATTGCTGAGGTGAAGTATGATATCTCAAAACATTTCGAGATTGCAGACTTGGGAGAAGCCAAATGTTATCTTGGCTTACAAATGACAGGGACTATGAGGGAGGTAAATTGTACCTTCATCAGTCTAGATATACCCTGAAGATCTTAGAAGATTTTGGAATGATGAATTGCAAAGGAGCAAACACTCCAATGCTTGTAGGAACAGTCCTGATGAGTGAGGATTGTCCGAAGACTGAAGAAGAAAGAGAATTAACACAACATACACCATACAGAAAGCTGATCGGATCACTGATGTACCTTTGCAGATAACACACGTCCTGACATTGCTTATGCCGTGTTCAGGATGAGCCAATTCAGTACGAATCCATGCTCAACTCATTGGAATGTGAAACGAATTTTGCAATACCTTCAATAACGAAGAACTTTGGATTGTGTTATTCTCGTGATGCAGGGTCCCAAATGCTTTCCTACAGTGATGCTAGCTGGGCATCTCTCAAGGACGATTGCAAAAGTGTCTCAAGAGGATGGACCATCGCGTCAAGAGCAACAATTCTTTGGGTCAGCAAGAAGCAGACCATTGTGGCTCAATCATCCTACAAAGCAGAGTATGTTGCAGCAGCTAAGATGGCCAATAAAATCATTTGGCTCCAGCAGTTCCTTGATGAACTAGGTGAAACGAGGAATGAACCTCTGATTTTGCAGATGGACAATACGTTTGCAATACATCTAACAAACGATCATGTGTTTCACTCAAGGACGAAACACATCGCAATCAAGTACCATTTGATAAGGGATCTGATCGGGAAGAAGATGCTACAGTCTACTTTCATTGGAACGAAGGAGATGGTTGTTGACATTTTCACAAAGGTCTGTTCAAGAAACAGAGGAGCAGCCTTGGAGTCATCAAGCTATCATGCTTTGAGAGGGAGCTGAAGAAACAATACGTTTCAATTGCCAAAGCTTTGCTAGCTTTCAACCCTAAATTTGACAGAAAAGACACATGAAGTAAAAAATGTTCACGAACAATTTCGCAACACACGACACGAAATTGTTCGCGACACAAAAATCATTTGTGCTCCACAAAGGGCCAAGAAGATCAACCAAGTACCATGGGGTACATATATTTAATCTGATATTGTAACATCAGCAGAAGTGCTTTAGGACGTGGCCAATCCGCCACTCTTGTAATTCATGATTAGTTATAGATGTTTAATATGTGTGATCAGGGAAGTTACTCGATGCGACATGAAAAAGTTCACGAACAATATACATTCTTCTTAATACATAAAATAGACGAACAAAAAAATATAAAGAATATATGTCAGTCTGCGAGCGAGAAAATTTTGTAAGAGGATCAGCAGATCCAAGAAGTCCACTAGTAAGTGAGACACTATTCGTGGAAGAATCGTATTTTTCTCAAGCCAATGCATTGTGTGGATCTATCACATAGTGCTTGAAATCAAGAGGATCAATAGATAATATTGTAGCTGTTATGCACATATTATTCTGAATGATTGTATAATCTCAAATGAATTTTTGTCTGCTATTGTTCGTGTATCTCATTCACTTGTGTATTCAATTACGCACACTGGTTCAATCTTGTTGAATGCTGTATTAATCTATAACATAGATCAACAGTGTCTGTCTACATTCCGGAGGATTGTAGGAATGATATAGCCGACAGTGACCAGTAATCATATCTGAATTCCACACGAACTGATTTTGTTCACGACTATTTTTTGCTTCGTGTTTCGTTTCACTTCTTCGCTTTGCGATCACTTGGCTTTCAGCAAAAATCAATATCAAAACTCGTTCAAGTTTCAGTTCGCTTTGCTTCGTTTCGTCTAGTTTCATTTCATTTCGTTTCATTACAGAGCCTAATTGATCTTTGCACAACTATAGAAATTATTCGTGAACAAAAAAATACTTTTGGGAAAGTTTTGCGAATCGTTTGAAAGACTCCCATCAGTTTGTCGCCAGAATTTTACTGGAACTATGCTTTCCATCAGTAGGATCCTTTGCTAGCAACGTTCTGGTTGTTTGGAAGGATCTTGGTAAAGCTCTCAACATATAAGTAAGCTGCTTCTCTGCTGATACTGCATTTTTTGCTCCAGAATTGTGTAGTGAAAGGAATAGATTCGTGATTTCGTCTGAAATCTTGTGAGTAAAGTATCCCACATCTCTTTTACCTTAGAGAGTATAGCCAGGTCAAGAGTCCGGCTATCCTCGATGGACGATGATAACATGGCTACTGCCTTGTCATTCTTCTCCCTCCATTCGTGTAGCTCCTTGTCTGTAGTTGTAGGCATCTCCTCGGTGCCATCTACCCAAGGAAATAATCCTTCTCCCTTTAATATCAGCGAGGTCTTAACCTTCCATGCTAGGAAGTTAGATCCTGATGAGTCAAGGATTGTATAGATCTTTGATTGTATGCTGCTTATTGAAGCCATTGTTGTGAATTGTGTTCTCACTTGTTGATGGTTCTTTGTTTTGAATGCTTAGCCTCTTGGATCTGATAGCTTTGCGGCTATGTCGGACTATGACATGCTCTGATACCACTGATGGAAAGTGTAGTTCCAGTAAAATTCTAGTGACAAACTGATGGGAGTCTCTCACACAATTCACGAAACTTTCGCAAAACTCTTTTTTGTTCACAAATAATTTCTATAGTTGTTCAAAGATCAATCAGGCTCTGTAACGAAACGAAAGTAGACAAAACGAAACAAAGCCAAGTGAAACTTGAACGAGCTCTGATATTGATTTTTGCTGAAAGCGAAGTCATCGCTAAGCGAAGCGAAACGAAACATGAAGCGAAAAACAATCGCGAACAAAATTAGTTTGTGTGGAATTCAGATATGATTGCTAGTCATTGTCAGCTATATCATTCCTACAATCCTCCAGAATGTAGACAGACACTATTGATCTACGTTATTGATTAATACAGCATTCAACAAGATTGAATCAGTGTGCGGAATTGAATAAACAAGTAAATGAGATACACGAACAATAGCAAAAAAAAACTCTTTTGAGATCATACAATCATTCAGAATAATATTTGAATAACAGCTACAATATTATATATTGATCCTCTTGATTTCAAGCACTGTGTGACAGATCCACACAGTGCATTGGCGTGAGAGAAATACAATTCTCCCACGAATAGCGTCTCGCTTACTAGCAGACTTCTTGGATCTGTTGATCCTCTTTGAAAATTGTCTCACTCACAGATGGACATATATTCTGTATTTTTCGTCTCCCTATTTTATGCATCAAGCAGAATGTATATTGTTCGCGAACTTTTTTGTGTCGCGTCGAGTAACTTCCCTGATCAGACAGATTAAACATCTATAACTAATCATGGACTATAAGAGTGGCGGATTAGCCACGTCCTAAAGCACTTTTGCCGATGTCATGATATCAGATCAAATATTTGTACCTCATGGTACTTGGTTGATCTTATTGATCCTCTGTGGAGCACGAATGATTTTATGTCACGAACAATTTTGTGTTGTGTGTCGCGAAATTGTTGGTGAACATTTTTGCTTCGTGTGTCTTTTCTGTTAAATTTAGGGTTGAAAGCTAGCAAAGCTTTCGCAATTGAAACATCTTGTTTCTTCAGGCCGATAAGTTGGGATTCCCCGATATGTCATCCAGGTTGGGTCTATATTGTAAAGTTGACTCAGGTGCACCTAGTGTGCCCTGTAAGACTCTAAGGGGTGATGCTCCCTCAGGTCCCAGAGCAAGTTAGAAAGTCAAGGACTGAGCCTCTGACCTGTGGTGAGCCACTCAAGTAGTCACAAGTCATAAGCTAGCTCTGGAGCTCGAGTCATGGCCTAGTCAGGAACCAAGTTGATTCTGTCGCCGGGATGACTCCCAAGACCCATGTCCGAGAGCCAGACTGATTCTGCTAGGCTTTTCAGGCTTAATCAACAAAATAAAGAAAAGCGTGCTTTACCAGAAGTACTATATTCCAGGTAAGAGGAGGCACATCAAATCACAATTGAACTATAGGGGGAGTTCAACAGACAGAAACTTGGGCAACTCAACCAGCGTCAAGAATCCAGTCGCCAAGTCTCAGCTCCCTCTACCAACGCGAGCCAGGCACTATGCCTAGCACGTGTTGGTGGCCCCGATACCAGTCAGTCTATGTATGAATGTAACGTCTTCCAAATTTAATAAAGTTGATTTTTGGGAATGATTACCATTTCAGTTTCGCCTCCGGGACTAGTCCAAGTGGAAGGACCCTTACTACAACCTTTTTGCATCGTCGGTGCCTAGGGGTCCACATCATCGATGTGTGGCTCGCCGCTATATCATTTAGTCAGTTTGGTGACCACTATGCCTTGGGTTTCATGTGTGGCTTGTCTTTGCCTTTGGTTACCTTTTGGGGACGGATTCTGAGTTGGCTTTCGGGTTGGTTGGGATTCCAGTTTTCTTAAGTCTGAATGGTTAAGCTTGTTACGTTTCTAAGTTGGCTTTTACGTAAGTGCATGATGGATGAATGTTAGACTTAAGCGCGTGTTGGGGAAACCGCTCAAGTCCCAACGCCCTTTGAGGCACCAGCGCAACATGTGGTATCAGAGCCGACTAGCCGGTCAGCTCCGCAAGTCTCACAGGGATGCCCACTTTTTGGTATTTGTCAGGACAGCCGTTGTGCAAGGTGCTACCCACAGTGTAAGCACGGGTGCGTTCACAGTTAGGGTGGTCGGCAGAATGGGGGACTTGATGAGTCAAGGTGTTGCCCTTGAGGTGTAAGCACAGTCGGTTCTCGCGGTTCGGGCCTGGCGCCGTCTGCACGTAGGACTGATGAGGCAAAGTGCTACCTAGGTAGGTGAAAGCACGGTCTGTGCCTTGTGAGGTGCGGGGTGACATATTCAAACTGTACGAGTTAATCATTGATATAGAGATGATGCTCAAATTCGGGTGTAAAGCACGGGTGGTTAGCTGCCGGTGCGAGATAGCTGCCGATCGTTTAGCTATAAGGGCTATCGACCAGAGTTGGTGGGGCGTGACTGAGGCAATGTGGTGCTTAATGGTGAAAGCACGGATGGTTTGATGGGTGTTTCCCCATGGGCTAATTCTGTTATAGATTTGTTTGGGCACAACTAAGCAAAGGTCCTATGTCCGGTCTCACGGGGGATGTGGCTTGAGAGGGATCCTCTGTGTTAGCTTTGGTTGGTATGTTTTGTCTGTTGCATGTTTGCTTGGACACAAATGACATGGATCCTACTTGGCTCTCAGGTGATGTGAGCGTGCTAGTTGGGAGGAGATACTTTTATATTGAAGCTGATTTAATAAAGAAGAAAAGAGAGTTGTGGGGCCCGACCGACAGAGGGGAGAGTTTTCAAAAGACAAAGGAGACAATCTGTTGGAAGTATGCCTCTTATCAGAATGGATGACCACCTTGATGAGTTACAAGCATTGACAAACGGAGAGGAGCAGGTTCGAGAATACAGCTCTCACATGCATTGAGATGGCGCCAGATTCAAGTCAAGAGAGAAAGAGCATATGCACTTCACAGTGGTGCCTCCCCAAGAAGAGATGGGTGGCCCTTCTGAACCTACACCAAGAAACGAACCCATACCAGAGGCTCAACAAAACCTCTTTGAAGTGAAGATGCATCAATACTTATCAAGTGCAATGATGGCTATGCTTAGTGAGGTGAAGAGGGACAGAGAAACATAAAAGAAAGAATGGCAAGCATCCCTACGAGCCATGAACCACAGTCAATTTGACCTTGCTAGAGAAATGAGAGACGGGCTAACACAGCTCGAAGCCAGGTTTGAAGAGTTGGAGGCAACAAGAGGGAATGCAGAGCCACCTCTTCCACTCATACCAAGGGAACCACGAGCGCGAAACACAGAAGGCCCGAAGAAGACTGCTAAGGTAAAAGCACCGCCTACTTTCAAAGGAGAGTGTGACATTCAAATTGTGGAAGATTGGTTGTTTCACATGGACCATTACTTTCGTCTGATGAACACTCTTGAAGAAGAAAGAGTGGACTTGGCATTAGCATATTTTGAAGGCTACACTATAACTGGTACCGGGTGGCAGGAATGCAGTTCCAGACATGGGACACGTTCAAAACGGTGTTACAAGAGGAGTTCATACCTAAGGATTCACACATGAGATTGAGAACAGAATTATCAGAACTCAAGCAGAAAGGTTCATTGTGAGAGTACCTAAATAAATTCAAACAGAGTGTATGGGTTATTGAAGATATGTTTGAGGCTGACAAGACCCACTATCTCTTGTCTATAATGCAGTCTTGGACTCAGCGAGCAATAGAAAGCTACATTCCCAATGACTTCAATTCAACTACTCGGGCGGCTGAAATGGTCTGCAATTATGAGACCACATTGGCGCCAACTGCTCCCTCAACCTCAGCGAGAGTATTTAGTGGATCCAGACCGAGTCCGAGCTTCTTTTCAAGAGGGGACTCAGCTTTAAATGGAAACCAAGTCTCGAGTAGCGTGAACAAACTCCCAGCAAAGACATGGTTTGGCAACCAAGGCAGCAGTGGAGATACCACTTTTCAGAGAAGGAACAACATTGAACCTTCAGCTAGTCATAGCAACAGCTCACCAATGGTGGGCAGTTCCATGCGCTGCTTTAACTCTCAACAGCAAGGTCACTCTTGGAGGTCATGCCCCAAGCCGTTGAATAAACAAATTATGGTGGCGACCGAGATATTTGATAGGATGGAAAGAGAGGCATTCGATCAAGAAGATGGTGAACGGGATGATGAAGAAGACCCAGAAACAGATTTGACGGAGTCCGACCTGAATGCCTTACAACAAATAGGGGCACTTGCGGCTTATCGTGAACATCTCATGGCGACTCCTGCAAGGGGATCAAAGTTATTGTACCTGAAAGGCTGTATCCAAGACAAGATCATTCACTTCATGGTAGACCTAGGAGCATCGCATAACTACTTGTTAGAAAGCCTGGCAGGGGAATTGGACATTCAATGTGAAGAAAATGTGAGCCCTATTTGTGTGGAGACCGCAAAAGGTACAATGACAACTTGTAGATTGGCAACCAACTTACCAATCTCGCTGGGCACCTGGAAAAATCGATTTACGTTTACAATCTTGAAGATGGATGCTTTTGATGCTATCTTGGGACTAAGCTGGTTTAACGAACATGTGGCGGCCTTCTTGGCAAAAGGGGTTATCCTTGTGTTATTACATAATGGCAGAAGGCCTTGCATCGTCAGAGTTGTGCCAAGGGACCAATTAGAAAGGAATGACACAACTGAACCTGAGCCAGCTATCCCCCCCAATCTCATTCACCTCTTTAATGAAGGACAGCCAGCAGAGACAAACCAGATGATACTGAATCAAATGGATCCAACATTGCCTGCAACTTCTACATCAAAGATGGATCCAAGTGTCGCATAAAATCTTTTCCAATCGTCTTTTGCAAGAACTCTTTTGTGTCTCTCATACCTCTTTTACTGGCACCACCACCTGGTGCCAAAGCTTCTAATTTGTGTCTCTTAGTGTTTTCTTTTTGTACTTGTTGATCCATTGAGAGTCTACGCTTTCGTTGTAACCCGTATATTGTCCTCTGAAATATAGTGACTGAACATCGCAATTTTTGAATTTTTGCGAAAGAACTGGCAAGCTATATTTTTAATCCATTTATCTCCTGCTCCAATTTCATATTTATTCCATGCAATGACTTTAAATTGTCATTCATACTCAAGATATGAATGTTTGCCGTATTTGCCAATGTGTCAGCTTGGATTCTTCGAGAACAATAGCCAAGGAGTCCATTACCACCATCCCCAACGAACCTTAACAAACTATGTACGTCAGAAAATTTAGGAGGAGCATCTACCATTGGATTGCGGGGGTATAAATCGCCTCTTACCCATAGGTCAATATGTTTTTTGCCTACTAATCTCCAACAATGCTTCTCATATCAATTTAAGTTAACACCCCATGGAGCTTTGGTTGTCACATAATCTTTCTCTAATTTCACATGTAAGTGATACTTGGTTGTCATCTTGAAGATGTCAAAGTTCCCAAAAGAATCGATGTAGAACTTTACAATATACCTTAATCAAATGATGTCAATGTTCAATGTGAACTGAGCATGATATAAGTTTTATTAGGCTAGTGTGCCCTGCCTAGGGTCCTATTGTAATTAGGACAATGAAAGGCCCTCCTATACTAACCCTATTCTAGTTGTACTTTGTAACTTACCTACTAGTTTTCTATTCTAGTCTATGCAAATAACCTACAATAGTCTATGAAAATGAGACCTGCAATTAGGCCTTAACTCTTGCTCACCTTGTGTGGTAACCCAAGGTAAAGGTGCCACGTAGAATTGATTAGCACTAAATTAATTACGATTAGAAAACTTGTTTAGGCAAAGAAGAGGCCCGTTTTGAGTCCCAAAAGGGTCCTAATGACGAGCAAGTGCTCTAGTTATGGTGGTCTAGGACATGACCATAACTATTGCTCAAAAAGTTGATCTATGATGTTGGTAAATTCCTCTACACTAGAGTATGTGTTTACACTATGGACGTGTGGTTAGTTTGATGTTTGAATCACTATATTGCTTTTACATGTTTATGCTAGCTTAGATTTTTTGAGAGTACAAAAACTAAAAAATACTTTTTTTCTAATCAAAATAAAACAAGGTGATCTAAGGAAAGGGCATTGGAATTGTTAAAATAGTATATTGAAAAAAAGGTTGTTTAAAAAACATAATATAATAAAAACAACCTCATTTTACTTCTCAAACTCACCCAAGCGTGACACCTCAAGTCATTTCAGTTTCTTGCGAATCTTCACAATAGCTTTACACTACCACAACAAAGCTAAAAAATGAGAGTATTGTAAACATGAAAAAATAGTAAAAAACAAAGTGCTATAAAAATTGTTATAAAAAAAAAGGTGCCTTTGAAATCACATCACATCGATACCTTTACTAAAAAAGGCAAAAAAATATTGGCCCCAACTCTACTCTTCAACAAGTAGAGTTGATAAAGAAAAAATAGAAACTTTATCTTTTTTTTCATAATCTCTTTTGGATTATTATTTTTACTAGATTTATTTCTCAACGAGAGCTAGCAAACAAAAAAAAAAGTTAAAAATAGACTAAATATCTAAAAAATTAAAAATAATAATAGTTTTGGCTTTTTCCTTACCGAATTTACCGAACGGTAAGTATAAGTAGCAAATCTTTTTGGCCATTGATAGCCCTATCAACAACCCTTTGCCATGTTGAAGACTTAGAGGTTTGGTTGTCCTAATTATTGGATAGTGCAATCTGGAGTTTGATGTTTGTATATCGAGTTCACATTCTTAATCTGATCTTTAATCATGACTATCAAAAAAACCAAATGAGTAAATTAGGCATGTTCTTTCGATAAGTGGTTGGCTTTTGTTTCAACCTTGAGAAAGTGAAGCTTAGAGGGTGATACTGTTAAGAGAGAGCGACACATATGGGTTCTGGATTTCATTTCAAAATGGCTTTGCAATGGTATCAAATATTTCAAATCTAAGAAATCAATGGTTCTTTTCTCCTTTACAGCTTCAAATGTTGCATGCACATCTAAGGAAGAACATAAGCTCAATAGAATGACTTGCCTAATCTTGCAAGGACTACTATTTCAAGCAAAAATTTTATGAAGACTTAGTTGAAACCCTAAAAACTATGCCTATCTACTGCACAGATTTAATATGTATTCCTGAAGTTTCACCAAAAGAGTTCCAGCTTGCAACTTAATGATACAATTGTCTGTAAATAGAGTTCTGAAAGTACCAAAAAGCTCATCTGACAAGAAAAAGATAGAATGCCTCACGCTAGAATCTTTCCCACTGAGATTCTTTGTATTTATGGTTCAGAACTGGATAATCATTTGCTTGCTGAAACCATTCCATAACAGCATTTATAAATATATGGGATAAAACTTCTTGTATCATGTGACAATTTCAGCCTACATTGCTGAAAACTGCCAAGGTACCATATATCAGGTGTTAAATATAAGGCAAAATTGTGTTTCCTTCTTGACATGAGCATTCATGCCAGTCAGAATGAACTGGTCTCCAGATTTTCAAATTCATGCTACTAGTTGGGCCCTACTTTAACCTTGTAAAGTATGATTTCCCTCGCTATCTTCAGAATCTTGTAGGTTTATGCCATCAAGGAACAATTGCCAGTTAACATGCAATGCAATCTGAATATGTTCAGACTGAAATATGAATCTCTTCCACAGTTTCCTTAAAATCTTTTGAAATTTGATCTATCACCTGGAGCAAATGGCCAACAACTTGTGACGTTGCTTCATCATCTGCAAAAGAAAGTATCAAGGAAAATATCAGGGTTGTTGAACGGCTACTTCAAGTCAAATTAGATTTTACTTGAGCCAGCATCGTGAAAAAGTTAAAACGAACTTGGTTCTTTCATAAACTCCAAAACATCAACAATGACAACTCTGGTCAAAAACAAGATGTGGATGACTAACCTAGTCGTGGTATAGTGTGCCCATAGCGATGGTTGATGACCAACGGGTTATAAAATGATTTCACAAGATCTTGTCCGTATGGCAGTAAGAAATCTTTTTCACCTGTAATCACACAGCATTGACAGAAATAAATTTACAACTTTGCATGCATTTCCTAATAAGTGAAAGCAATGATTTTACATCTGCCAGCTCCATTCAGTATAACTGCAAGCATATGCTAGGTGAATCACAGAACAAAGCAATCCCAAAATGGCATTATGTCAGAGCAGCTAATTGAAAGGTAATTCATATTCTCAGGGAAAAGTCCTGGAATCTTTCTTCAGATTAAACTTTGGAAACAGAAGGGCCTCCTCGAAAAGCTACATAATGATGTCAGCTCTAAGATCGTACTGGAACAAAAACACTGTAATCTAAGCTAAAATCTAAAAAATGGAGAGGAAGCATCATTCATCTTCAGAGAATAGTAAACCGTTCCGCAAGAATTCATCTTGCAGGTAGCTTTGTACCTAAAAAGTGTATGGATGAGCATTGAGTGATGCCAGGATAAGCAAATGCCATCCTCTCAGACTTAAACTTTGCACCTCCAATAACAACAAGAAGGCGTAAAGGGTCAATATTTTGAAGAGCTAGTCCCTGCACAAGAATGATCAATGACAAGGCTGAGTTAGTATTCGTAACGATCGTGTGCTATTCTTCAGTAACGAGAGAAAAGGTTCAATTTATAAAACGTGTGCAGCAGTACGCCATACCTTCTTCTGGAGACAAGTCAAATATGATGCAATCATAGCCCCCTGTTAACACCAAAATGTGGACGCTATTATTTTCCATAAAAGAAATACACACTGCATCAGATTTGCCAAAGTCCATTTCACAGTCTCTATGAGAAATCTTAGGCAACAATTAGCACGATCCATGTTTTCCAAGCAAAATTTCTACTGGACACAAATGTATTAGAAGTTGCAAAAACTTAGCTTCAAGATAACACGTACCTGAGAAAACCCCAAAAGACCATCAAATGGACCATGTTGCTTCAAGTAATCTGAAATGTATTTCATGGATTCTTCAAAGCCATTATATACTGTGTAGTCCTGCAGCAAAATTTCTAAATTACTAAGTAATGCAGCAAACTTCAAATGAAGAAACATGCAACAAACCCAAATTCTTTGAATGCTGGTCAATAATGCCCGAATGAGGTGATCCTTGCTAATAGCAATGCATCACGCTTCAAATTCAGAATTATTAGGAAACTCAAAAATCTATGAATGATGCTGCATAATATGGGAAGGAAATCCGTTTGAGGTGATCTGTATAAACAGAATACAAACTCACCGAATTCGAAAGAAACCACTCAAAGAAGGGAGGTGGGAACATCCCCTCAACGTCTGATTTGCCAGTTGCCGGGAAAGGGGCATCTAGGAAAGTCTGAATCACAAACATTCGAAGCAAAGAGATTAGTATCGTTCATATAAGCAGAGAACCCAAAACAACTTAGAACCCATCACCGCATAAATATCTGCTCTCCATTGCAGAGAGTAATATACAGACAGAATTTTCCATTGGAATACGCACAAAGCAAAAGTTACTACAGCCAAAATTTTCCATTGGCATACGTGAAAAGAAAAGATTTACAGATTTCTGAGAACTATATTTATTGTTCTGGTCACTTTACAGACAAAAGTTTCCATTGACATACATAGAAAGAGAGAATTTACAGATTTCTGAAGACTTCATCCACTGTTCGAGGTAAATTTTCAAACAAAAGTCTCCGTTGGCATACATGAAAGGAAAATATATACGGATTCCTGAAGACTCTATTGTTCAGATCAATATTCAGACAAGAGTTTCCATTAGCATACATGAAAAGAAGATTTGTACCGGTTTTTTAAGACTCCATTCTTCAGTGCAGCGAAAGTTTCCATTGGCATACATGAAAAGAAAAATTTACTGTCTGAAGACTCCGTTGTTCAGAGCAATACACGGACAAACGGTCCCATTGGCAATGGGCATACATGAACAAAATGAATTTACATATTTCTCAAGACATTATAAGTTGGGCTGATCTACAATCTGTAAAGGACTTTAAGGAAATCAGTACCAAATCAAGAAGGTCATGAATCGAGCTGCTCCATTTGCCCAGCTGCTTCTCCAGAACACTTGCACTTGTTCTAAATCCATGCAAGCATAATAGACGCAACCGGCGCCTAGATTTCTCTTCC
Source organism: Diphasiastrum complanatum (assembly GCA_029204225.1). Taxonomy (NCBI): domain Eukaryota; kingdom Viridiplantae; phylum Streptophyta; class Lycopodiopsida; order Lycopodiales; family Lycopodiaceae; genus Diphasiastrum; species Diphasiastrum complanatum. The sequence goes on from CM055109.1 coordinate 11,530,894, forward strand.
ATCGCAACCATGGTTGAAGAAGGCAACACAGTGGAGCTTTCAGAGCAGACCTGGTGGAGTGATGGCGATCCTCACATGAGCATAGCCAGCAAAAATAAAGTGATTTACATCAAAGAGCAGGGAAAAACCCGCAAAAAGAATTACCGGAGGGAAAACTAGGAGATCTGGATGCACAGAAAGCGCAGGAAGACGAGAGCTGCAAAGAGAAGCCGCAACCATAATCAAGCGACGCAAAGCAAAACACTCCCCAGCTAGTGCTGCTGCTGGTGCAGGAGACTCGTTGGACTGATGAATGAAGACCAATGAATTTGCCTGAGCTGAGATTGCTGGTGGGGGTTTATTTTTTGTGGGTTTTATTGGCAGATACTTGCTTGATGGGGGGCGGGCCCGCTTCTCCACGATCAGCAGTCCTATCTTCCGGGGTCTTGCCTCCTACATATGCTCCTATATGTCCTCTTGATTGTTTTGCGAAAGACCTGACGCTTTCTTCGCAGATTGCTGAGCGATTCTCAATTTTATACTGTCTGGAAGGAAATATCTGACATTTGTGATGTGGGTTATTGGAATTCTACTCCAATCCTGCCTGGAAATCGCATTCCCAGAGCATGATCGAAGCAGAAAGCAAAGCAAAAGCGAGGGAGGAAGACAACAAAAAAGACCAAGAAAAAGAAGAGAAAGATGACTGAAGAATCGATCTTTCGAGGGCCTCAAGGGGCGCGGCCACTATTTTCAGCACGCGCAATTGGATGCTTGCCACGTGTAATTTTAGATTCGGAAAACGTGGCAGAATCTCGATGCTGCTGATAATATCCAACGGCGGATGTGGGCCCGAGATCTATCCTGTGGTAGCTAGAAAGGTGTGTTGGGGGGACACGTCTGTGCCACCATTTCCACGTGCTTTTTGAAAAAATCATTAAAAAACAATGTTTTGTTGGGGGGCTTTTTGCCGTGTTTGGCCCCGCCGCACCTACACCCGCACATTTTTACGAAACAACACATTTTGTACGCTCATGGACCTTGGTTTTTTAAGACATATGGATCCTTGGCTATTTGGAACACCCAGGGGATGGAAAAGAGTCATTACAGGCCAAATTTGCGTATTTCAAAAATTCAAAACATGGCGGAGGTAAAGGTCTTAGCAATGCCTCGGTAGAGATATTTTAGTGGTTTTATAGAGGAGTTTTGAACAGACAAAACATCGAAGAAACATGGGCTCTAGGGTTGACTTCAATGATCTCTTCATCAAATTTAGCTAGAAGAGCAACTTGGCAATCAACCACATCTAATGCAAGGCATAGGGAATGGAGGATGTTTTGGGTTTGTGTAGGGAAGCGGTGGGTACCTCGACAAAGAACATCCAATAAAGAGGATGACATTTTTGAAATATCATTGTTTTCAAGTATGGTAGTCTAATTTACTTAATTACTTTAAATAAACTTTATTTGGTTCAACTTTAAAATCATGTCTATCTAAAATACATACATACATATATATATATATATATATATATATATAAGACCACTTTATCTCATTTTGAAGCACACATTTTTCTTGCTCTTCTGGCTTTCTTAGTTTTGGTTAATTTATTTGCACTTGCGCTCATACTTTTAGTCTTTCGTATTGTCTCATTACCTATGTTCACTGCCAGAATAGATACCTTGACAACTCTACGGGCAAATAGTGATGATTAGTTTTGTAAGCTAGTATATAGAAGAGAACTTGATGCCTTACTCGGTTAGAATTCTTGGCTATGATATTTCTTGGATTTCGGATAATTTGCTAACATATATATGGAAAGGAGATAGACCTTTTGTTTCCCGTCTCAATAGATTTATCAGCTACTTGGGGAATGACCACTTTTCGAAGTTAACGTGTGATCAACAAGTAAATTTTAATTTCAAAAGTGTAGGAAAGAAGTTCTTGTCAGGTGAAATTACTGTGATTTTTTTGCTGAATGAATTTCCTACAAATACCGAAGAAGAAAAACATGATTCTAGCATGAAGGTCAATGAAATGGAAGAGCAGGAAGCGGAAGAGGAATTAACCCCCGAGAAAGAAGCAGAGCTTGCATGGCAGATGTCTTCAGTGGCATCAACAACCGGAGGACGTGGACGACTTGCATGACTTGCAACATATCCTCGACTTACGAGAGGATGAGATGTTGGCAGGATTAGTAAAATTGCAAAAAGGCACCAACACTCTTGAGCACTCAATGCCAGACGATACATTCTAACAGCTGATTGGAGACGACACAGATACTACTGAGCAATCTCTGGCAAAATTTTTGTGTGAACTGAAGACTCCGCAACCACCAGTGGTTGAGTAGAAACAATTTGAGAAATTACCGGTTGGCACAACCGAGAAGCCATACAAGGCTGCGGAATTGTCGTTGCAAAAACTAATAAACAGGATGCTGGATCTCAGGCAAGTTTTTGGTCAAAACAAATATTCTCGTCCATGCTTATTCCCATTTCTTAATGTGGTCATTGTAATTATAACTTTCTTATACAATGTAATGCAGTATGCGATGGATATTGATAGTTTTGCATTGAGGGGCACAGGTTGTTGTGAGGGCCGAACAAAGAAAAGGCTAGATGTGTCCCTTGCTCACTACATTGGACAATTCTTAGACAAAAACATCTTCTGTTTCAACGAGTATAGTCCTCATGGGCCCACTGAGCTTGCTAAGTAGAAAGCATTGTCAAAATACCTCACAGATGCTCAACTTTCACAGACTGCACCAAAGGCCTATTGTGTACAAAGGAGCGCTATCTTGAATGACCTCTGCCCGGGAATTCAGTGGATTTCTGGTATTTTTGAATCTCCTTATACCAGTTTGGGAGACGGCTCTGTTCTCGATGGCATTGTTGCAGAGGCTGTACCCTTCTAAGGACCTTGCCTTGCCAGAGTGGTGGCGGTGTGGCTGCCCTTCTCCATGTTCCTGGCTCTACCTGTTCTTGCATGGGAGCTGTAGGGGGGTCCCGCGACACCTCTGGTGCTGAGACTGAGCTGGTGGCACCTGCCGCTTGCGGCTAGGCGTCGAGGCTTTGAGCAACCTCTCTTTCGATGTATGGCTCTCGCTTTAGGCCGTGATATGGGGGTGACATGCTGAGAAGCCTCCCCAACGGTTTCTGCTTGGGGTGTCTGGTCTGAGCCCACGAGAAAGGACATCATGGGCCCCATCACAGGCCCTTGCACATGTCCGAGTGATTGTGTCGGATTGGAGTCCCCCAAAGCATTAGTTAAAGCTAGTACATAAGAGCATCTCATAGTTCATGTATTTTTATGGTGACCGAATCTAAAAATGAAGCGCACTTTTGGTGTTTTTTCTGCGCGTCTCCTCATTTGCAAAACCAAGCACCACCATTCAAATATTACAATTCATTTTATATATGTGTTTAATAGCCATTTAAAAAAATCTAGAAACACGTTTATTGTTCGTACTTATGGTTTGTCCATTGATATTGAACACAAAATTTGTGGGCACATCAACAAATATCAAAGCAGCCATAGCCCGTACATCTTCCAAACTCCAATCATTCATCATTTGGGGTGGGTAGTTCAGATTCTTGATGCCTCATCTCTGCATCCAAGCTATCCCATCGACCATGAGCAAACTTGAACCACCTATAAACGAAACTGAAGGAGCACATTTGGCATGCAATGTGATATCTTATTGTCATCATCTCACGACAAAGATCACACTTTATTAGATCACCTTTGTGATCTACATTCCGTGAGTCCCAAGATGTAAATACATTGTCCAACAATGAGAATTCTATTGCTTTCCATAATATAATGTATTTGTTTTTCAAAACGGTGTTGATTTAAATATGGCAACAAATACAATGATAGCGGGCACGCAGACACTAGTGTAAACATGTTTGGATCCAAATATTGGCTTCATATTCATCATAATCTCTTTGACAAGTTGGAATTTTGTCAATTCGATGGTCAATTGATCAATATAAGGCCAATCATGAGAATCGACTGTAAGCTCAGAAAGAGGCAATAATTTGCCAGTCCCAAAGTTCTTCTTTGGAACTTCATACATGTGCTCGTAAAAGTAAACACCCAGTCCTATGATCGCAGAAGACTTGAGCCCATCATATATTACTTCTCCATATTTTGCATGTATTGCAGATAACTTTCCCGTAAATGATTTTACGTGCTGCCAGTTGTAACTATTTAAAAGAAAAACATCTGCACAAGAAGAGATAATAAAATGAAGCAATAGGAATCTACAAGTAGAATATGTTTGACATTCAAAGATGTAAGACTTACAATGCAAAAGTATATTTCTATCAGCAATTGTCGTGTCTAACAAAATATCTCGACACATGTGTAGACGTGTTGCACTCTAGCTAGGTAGTCTCCATTGCAATCGATCTTGAATTGTGAATTCTTCCTCTCCAATGGTGATCCTTTACTAGAGGGTTGCATATATACCCAATCAAGAGTTGAAAATGTCGTAGGCATGGTCATTGGAGTCTTTGATTGGTGCAACAACGAAGTTTCATTGATTCTTCATTCTTCTTGGTTGAGTAGAAGTCATGATCTATGACAAGATAAAGTGTCTGGGCTTGAGTTAGGGAGTGTATAATACAGAGGGAAGATTTCCTATTTCAATATGGAGAATGAGTTGAGTGGGAGGTCATGTCATATGGAGCATGAGGTTAAGTGCTAACCTTGATAAGCCATTTTGGGATCAAGCTTTGTTGTGTGCTAATTTCTTGTGCAATAGGTGGTCGAATGCTATTTTGGATGGAAGGACACCTTTTGAGATGCTATTCAAGAGGAGGCCGAAGGTCAGAGAAGTAGAACAATATGCAAATCTCAGTTTTCATTGGTTTGGGATAACTGAAGATCGAGGCTTGCCATGTAATGATGCACATAGTCATGGTTCACATATCTAGGCATAATCCAATCCATGCCTATGTGGATCAGTGCATGCCTAGCCTCACTCTTCACAAGATTGCAGTTGGCCTTGTCACAAACCAATGAGCATGGATCACAAAATTGTAGTTGGCCTTGTCACAAATCTAAATGAGTAGGGATTTAATTAGAATGATCTTAAAATTTGGTTTAATTTATCTTGTATTGCTAATTTTGAGAGACTAGTTAGAACTTTTGGATGCACATGCTATGTCAATATAACTCTTGATAATAGGACCAAGGAGGATCCATCTTCAAAGAAAGGTATATTTGTTGGATATAGTGAGGTGAGTAAAGCCTACAAGGTTTGCATTCCTTCTACTAATAAGGTGATTATTGGTAGAGATGTCATTTTTTATGAGGGGAACATTCAAAAAGTATCTTCAAGCATTATTGATGGTGATGTGGATGGACATCAAGGGAAAGACAAATGCCTTCAAAGCTCACATATGATGAGAAAGGTAAGCAAGTTGTTGGTGGTACACACTTTGCTTTCCTAACCTCTTTTGACAAACCTACATGTGTAGATGAAACAAGGAACAAAGAGGAGTGCATCCAAGCAATGGATCTTGAGTATCAAGCTCTTCTGAAGAATGAAACATCTTTTGGTGAATCTTCTTGTGTAGATGATGCTTATGCAAGTAGATGGATGTTTTTTTCAAAAACTAATGGATCTAGAAAAGAGGTCTTAGTCAATGGCTTTGATGGTCAAGTTGATGATCAAGAGGTTGATCTCAAAGGGCTTCAAGGAAAGATGGCAATTTGGAACTAGTCAAGAGCATCAAAGGAGAGTCAATTAGAAAAGATGTTATGGATTTGTTTTTGCAAGTTATTGAAGACTCAAGTAAGGTCAAAGGAGCAGCAAAGAAGTGTTGTTCAAGTTTACTTTACTTCTTCTATCTCATGTTTGAGCTATTTCATGTGGATGTGTGCAAATTGTCAAGATATGGGAAAACTAACTACATTGGTGAGCATCATTTTGATGTTGGAGTTGTACTAGCATTCTTGGCTGGTTTTGCTGATGGAAATGAAGCTATTGGAGGTTCATTATATCACTCGTTCATGACCAAGTCATCAAGTGATGATGGCATCTTGTGGCAAGATGGAGATGGAGGCTCATTCATGGAGTTTCATGGTAGATGCATGGCAAGAAAGGACAAAGATGGAGGAGATAAGCAAGCAAATGGTGATCACTCACATTTATTGTTTGGTTGTTGTAATTTTTCAGAGAGTTCAAAGTTTATAGCATGTAGGAATCATCTCATTTACATTCTATTTGATTTTTCATGTTCTATTCACATCTTGACATGTAAAATTGATGTAAGAAATAGTGAAGCAGCGGCCACTATTCTCTATATAGAGAGAGTGTGAAAGATTTCAACTAGTTTAGTCAAGATTGGTCATAGTTTGATAAATTGCCAAATATACAATTGAGGCCAATTTTCATATTAGACGTAGAGTTTGACTTTTCAAAGTTATATTAGTCTAAAAGCATTTCAATAAACATTTTTGTAAAGTGTGGGAAACTATAGAACACGAGTTTATTCACGGTCTTCCGCGGGCGGAAGGGCCGAGGAGCCGGCCCTTCCCTTCCGTGAATTCCATTTTTACATTTTTTTTTTTGTTTTTTTTGACGTAATTTTTTTTTACATGCACCTTTCGGGCGGAAGGTGCATGTAAAAAACGTAAAAAAATTTATGTGCACCTTTCCGAAAGGTGCTTGTAAAAAAATTTTTTGCCCCACAGATTATGTGGGGGGGAAGGCCCTGCCTGAGGGCCTTCCTTGTTGGGAGGGCCCTTGCCCGAGGACGTGAGCCTGAAGGTAGGCCCCGACCAACAAGGAAGGCCCGAGGGCTTCGGGACTTCCCCTACGTAATGCCATTGTGCGAAGGTTTTTGTTTTTTTCGGTTTTTTGGCCTTACGGTACGGCCGTACGGCCGTACGCGTGGACCAGGTTTTTTTTTTTTCGATTTTTTGCCCTTTTTTTTTCGCAAATTTTTTTACGTTTGTGGTGGAATGTGAATGTGGACAACCAATGACGGGCTGCCACATAGCACATGCACATTCCACCGGAGAGAGGAGAGAGAACGTGCATTCCACCGGAGAGAGGAGAGAGAAAGTGAATTCCACCGGAGAGAGGAGAGAGAATGATAGATTCATAGGAGAGAGAAAATTGGATGGACATTATGCTCCTAGAGGTGGTCCCAAAATACAAAGGACACCTGATGTTCTGTGAGGCATCACCATTTCCTTTGTAAAAATTTAAAAACTGATTTCACGGACCGAAAAAGACATGTAAATATTGAAGAAAAAAAATAAACAAAACAATAATAAACAAAAAAAAAAAAGAACAAAAAAAAACGAGAAACCAGTAGGTAGCCAAAAAAAAATAACCAGATTCTCCCCAAATAAAGTGTCCAAGTCACAAAATCTGGAAATAGAAATAACAAACATTTATATATGTTCTATGAATTAAAACCCAAACACAAGTACATCAAAGTTGAAAATGAATAGTAAATGAATGCTAAGTCATCCTTGCAAAGCAAGGCAGGGCCAAAAACGTATTATGGAAGGAGCCAGGCAGAGGCCATTCTGCCGGGTAAGGATTTCTAGAATTTTTTTAGGCCTCTGCCCGGCTCCTTCCATTGCGTAATGGATTTTTGGACCCTTTTTAAACCAATCCTTAGTTGCCACGCAGGTGCAAGCAGAATCAGCACTAAAATTTTTGAGACCAATCCGATGCTGCCACGTGGCAGATGCAGACAAAATCTGGACTAAATTCGTTTTTAAAAGAAGAGGTGACTATTTTGCTTTTTAATCTGTTCAGAAATGGGCAGAATAGTCATCAAAAATGAATCTAATTAGTAAATTTCACTTGGATAGAACTTACAACGAAAAAATAAAGACAAAACACTCACCATATAATGTGTTTCTCCCCATGCATCAATCATCAATCGAGTGAACGCTTGTACTTCTGTCTGATATCTATCGTAATCTTCCTCCCTCACATCTTTTTTACTGATAGTCAGTGACAAAGCATCAAATGCTTGCCACACCTTTGCATGTGTTGCAGCCATACGGGGATCTGAGCCAATATTTGTTGTGCATTCACACACTCTCTTCCAATACTCCCATTATAGACTACTTTTTCGTCCAGTATGATTTGACAAGAAATCACCCATAGATCGATATTTTTCATTCCTTCTAATCTCCAACAATGCATTTCATATGAGTTCAAGTTAACACTCCATGCAGCTTTGGTTCTCTAACTTCACATGCAAGTGATATTTTGCTCCCATATCTGTTTCAACTCATTTTTTTCTAGAGAGGCATATTCTTCGCAGCCTACAGGATTAGATAATACAATGTAATTTCATGTACTTGTATTAACAATACCTACTTTGTTTGTTGAATTTATACGAGTTCCTTTCCCTTAACAGGAAATAGGTTCCGATTCATTGTCTCATTAGCTAGATCCACCATTGAGTGGCCATCATTTCCCTTTGACCCCTTATGGGACGAATGCACTCTCTTTTTGGTGTCTTTTCGGACACACCCGTGCCTTTGTGCGTAGCTTGCATCCTCTAACATGAAGTACATCAACTCGATGTACAGATAACTTATCTGAATGGAGTCATTGAAGAAGACATCTACATGCTACAGCCTGAAAGATACATTCATGAAGGTATGAAGCATCATGTCTGCAAATTCCACAAGACACTTTATGGCTTGAAGCAATCAGCCAGAGCTTGGGTCAAGAGGATCAACACATTCCTCAATTAACAAGGTTTTCAACCAAGCACGGCCGACAGTAACATCTACTTCAAGTTAGTGCAACAATCCTTTATAATTATCTCCTTGTATGTAGATGATACATTGCTTTTCAGCAACTGTACCAATCTGGTGAAGGATGCTAAACAGATGTTGTCTTCTGAGTTCGACTTGACCGATCTTGACGAAGCTCACTTCTTTTTGGGCATTTAAATCCATAGAGACAGAGCGAGACGACTAATATTACTCAACAAAGGTATCTTCACAATGCTCTTGTCAGATATAATCTGATTATTTGTAAATTATCTCACTCGACGATGGATCCAGGCCTGCGATTGTCAAAGGACCAATGTCCTCAAACCAAGCAGAAAGAGGAGCAGATGAGAGAGTATCCTTGTTGACCGATACTTGGATCTCTCATGTATGCAATGGTCTGCACAAGACCTCATATGTTGCTTTTGCAGTTGGCTCACTCGGCCAATTCATGGCCAATCCTGGTATTACCAATTGTAAGGCTCTTATAAGAGTTCTGAGATACATTCGAGCTACAATGGACCAATGCATCAGCTATGGAGAATTCAACAATGACAATATTCATCGGCTCAGTGGATTTTTCGATGCAAGCTGGGGAGGAGATGTAGATAGTCATAAATCCACGTCCGAATTTACATTCTTCTTCAATGGCGGTCCTATATCTTGGAATAGTCATAAGAAAACCTCTATTGTCTTTTCATCTACAGAAACAGAGTATAATGCTGCTTCTCAATCTATTAAAAAAACATTTTGGTTGAAGAATTTATTGGCAGACATTAGTTTGAACCAGTACACCCTAACAATCATATTCTATGATAATCAGAGTGAAATTGCCTTATCGGCCAACCCTAGATTTCACTCTAGGAGTAAGCACATTGAGATACGATATCACTATGTCAGGGGCAAGATTCTCGACAGAGAGGCGAGCTTAACATATTGTTGAATGCAGGACATGGTTGCAAATGTGTTCACCAAGGCATTGAGCATTGATGTACACAACAAATTTTGTGCACTGCTTAGTCTAAAAATCAAAGCATTTATGGATCTAGATTAGGTGGGGGGGGGGGGGGGGGGGGGGGGGGGGGGGGGGGTGTTGGAAATATCTCCTCTACTCTCCTAGATCCCATGCTAATCTAGTTCCATTCATTGCTGCATATTTACTTGCATTGTTGTGCAGCCCAACTATTGAAGACGAGCAAGTAAAGATGGTCGACATATTGGAGTTGGATGACTTATCAGGTAGACCCAACCTGGACGACATATCGGAGTTGGACGACTTATCGGGTAGACCCAACCTGGACAACATATTAGAAAATCCTGACTTATCGGCCTCCTCATGCTCATCCTCTGTACTGCGCAACCAATTGACAATGATAGCAGCCACAATCTTCTTCCAGATGGCAGAACGGCTCCATGCCATCTCTTGTACACTCATCTGCATAAATGTAAAATAGTATCTAGATCATTGTAATCAATCAATAATCAAGAACACGGATTATTGAATCCGATGAGACAGACATTGTAGAGCTTTTATGCATTGATTCTCCTCTTCAGACGGATCGTCAGTAATAAGCTCATAGCTTTTACAGTCTGTAGTTAGCTTTGTGAGCACGCGGTTTCGTCTGCTATTGTCTTGTGCTCACCTGCATCACTGACTTGTATTTCACTACAAACAATCTGAATAAAGTGTAGTCCAGTTCTGCATTCAGATTCCGTCAGTATTTGCAATGCTTGCTGCTCTCTATCTGACTTTCTAATTGCTTTGTCTGATTGTCTGCTCTTACTTCCGCTATCACCCCGCATCTAGCTCTAAACTTAATTTTATTATTGTGTTCACCTATTGTTACCAATAGTGCATGCACTGAGGGAACATTTACTTTCTCCATCACATTTCCCAACAAGCATTAGAAATCTAGAGACAATTTTATCCGATATGGGATTGCATGGGGGCCATGTAAGTGTTACCAAAGACGTGGAGATGAGTGAAAAAACAAGATGTTCCAGCAAAAGTTTCCATGGGGGGTGCAAAAGCAAGCCACTTATTGTGTCAAGCATTCATTCAAATGATGATCGATGCATCAGGAGAAACACACATAACTCACTACATGGTATGTGTGTATGGCATTTTTATCTTTTGTATTTATGTATTTATAGAATAAAAACTTTATGTGAACATCACATCTTCTATGCTCACAGACCTTAGTTTATGAAAACCTATGGATCATTAGCTATCTGGAATATACAAGGGATGGAGAAGAGTCATTACAGGGCAAAGGCTCCATATTCAAAAATTCACAACATGGCGGAGGAAAGGGTCTTAGTAACGCATTGGTTGAGATATTCCAATGCTTTCATAGAGGAATTTCGGGTAAGGTTGCGTTCAATAATCTCCAATTCAAATTCAGCTAAAAAAGCCGCATGATGGCAATCCGCTAGCACAAGGCATCAAGAATGGAGGATGTCTAGAGTCCGAGTTGGAAAGCGATGGATGTTGAGGCCAACAACATCCAATGTCTTGGACAACAAACGCTAAAGAAGCAACACAAACTAATGATATGGAATAAAAGCAATTTAAAAACGATAGATTGTTCCTTTGTGATAAATATTATTGAATAATTGGACTATTGTTATAAATAGAATTTGCTTTATCTTTTTTATATAATAATATCTATTTTTGAAAACAAATCCCTCTATATAAGAGTGTGGGTTCTCATTCTGTTGTCACTACTTCTCCGGCTCTGTTGAATTTCTGCCCTCACAGTTTTAACTTGTCTCGTGCAATTAGACTAGTGATTTGCTGGTAAATTAGTGTTCATCTAAGATTGACAATGTCATCTTCTAAAATAGAGTTGGCCAATCTACTGGCCCACACATAGTTTGCAAATCAGTTAGATAGTATTTATTGTATGTTCACCAGTAGAATAGATACGCTTGCCACTCTATGAGCTAATACAGATGCATTCACGTATGTGAGTGAGTATATAGATGAAACTTTGAAGCCTTATGCCATACAAATTCTTGACTTGACTATCATGTGGATTCCATATAACTTGCTTAGTTATATATGGAATGGACATAGACCCTTTATCGCTCGTCTCAATAGATTTATCAGCCACTTGGGTAACGATCATTTCATTGAGCTGACTAAGGATCACAGTTGAAATTTTGATCTTGAAAGTGTAGGATGAAAGTTTCTATCGAAATTACTATTATTTTTTTGCTTAATGAGTTTCCAGCGAATGTGGGCCACACCGAAGAGAATCCTAGTGTGCAGGTGAATGAGATGGACGACTTGGGTGAAGAGGAAGATTTATCTTCAGAGCAGGAAACTCTCTTGGTAGCGCAAGTGGCTGGAGGTGCATCCACATCAGCGGATCCAGAGGAAATAGATGAGTCTAATGATGTCGTGCTTCGTATCCATGCCCTTGCTCCAATCATCATTGATGGACAAGAGTATGTGTTCATGCATGATTTGCAACATGTTCTTGGCTTGCGAGAAGATGAGATGTTGGCAGCATTAGTAAACTTGTAGAATGGCAGTTCCAAATTCGACCACACACAGCTCGAAGACACGTATGATTTGCTGATCGGCCCATGACACAGACACCACCGAGGAAGCGCTCACAAGAGTAATTTGTCAATTGAAGATACTTTAACCACCACCAGTTCAAAAGAAGCCCTTCGAGATACTCGACGGGAGAAACATCGATGTGGAGTACAAAGGCAAAGGAATTGATCTTGCACAAACTGAGGAGCTTGATGAAGGGGCGAGGCAAGTTTGACCCAACCAAAGACTTTTGTGTTTTTGTTATGTTTGATTGTCTTCATTATACTCGTTTTGCAATAATTTGAACCAAATGCAGGACGCAGTGGAGATTAATCACTTTGCGAAAGAGCAGTGTTCGGGAATGTGTACTTGATTTTTCAGGTTGGCTTCCGTACTCAGATAGTGTTTCACACTTGTGAAACTAGAAAGTACACCTACCTTCAATTAATGATTGTTCTTGTTAGGATTTTGTGTCTAGAATTGATCTAGATTGATCTTAATCTCAAGTAGATTGATAGATCAAGTAATCTGACAACCAATCCCTCTTGAGGATCAAATTAGGATCCACTCTTGGTCCTTTTTGTACTTTTTGCACATGGTATCAGAGCCTAGTACAAGAGGTTTTGTTGAAATTGATAGGGTTAATCCAAATCAAAGACAAAATTAGAAGTTTTTTTTGGAAACCAGTCAAATTTTGTGTAGCGAGTTTGATTTGATAGCTATTCTCAAAATTTTTGGTCCAGAACTTGTTGTGGGCTGTAGGAAACCTTTTCACACGTGTGAGGCCGTACATTTCCTATTTTGGCTGAGAAAATTCAAAAATTTGTACAATTTGACTCACACACCCAATTTGAGAGATTTTTAGTGCAAAATCAAGCATTTTCTATAGAAAATCTAATCCCTTGATTAGTTTTTGGATTAGATCAGTCAAAAAATTAAAATTGAAGCTTGAATTAGGATCATTAAATGATTTTCTCTGATTTTTTGAGTGCATGTTGAAGTTGTGAGAGATTTTGCCAAAAATCATAGATTAAGGAGTGATATGCAAGGTAAGAGGTTGAAATCCATTGTACCATCACTCTAGATTTGTTCAAGAGTGATAGGGTCAAGTTTAGAAGCATCAATTTGCTAGAAAACGTCCTTGGATCTGTCCTCCAAGTGAAACCTTTGAGAGTTTCTAGTGCATATAGAGATCTATGCAAATCTTTTGTAGAATTTGAAATAGATTGGCTTCAATTGAGAGTTCTAGAAAAGAGATTGAGATCCAAGTCACATTGTTTAACCCTACTCAATTTGTTTGAGTGATTGTAAGGTTTGAAAAGAGTTATTAAGGTGTCTATGACAAATTTGTAGAGAGAGATCCAATTTTCTAAGAGTTCCTTCCTTTGTAGAGGGTAAGATCTAGAAGCTCATCATGTGTTGTTATAGGTGAAAAATTTGTCTTCTCCTAGGTGATCAAATTTTTCTAAGTGGTATTAGCTCTTTGAAGCACAATATCTTAGTGAGAAAAATCACAACTTTTGATTTTGAATTTCATTCCAAAGCTTAAGAGGTAGAATAATTGGTGGAATCCAATAGGGGTGATTGAATCAATTTATTGAGCAAAAATTGACATAGTATGTATGAAACTCAAATTAGTTCTATTCAACTTTCTTTGTGAGAGTGTGAGGGTCAATTTGAGATCCCATTGGATGTCTAGAATGAGGAGGATTCCATATTTGAGTATTCATGCATGGTTGAGATCTTTGTGAATCTCTAGTTGTCTAATTTTTTAAGCTTTGTGAAAAATTGGTGGTATAGTTTGTTGTCAAATCAAATACAATTCATTCTAAATCTCAAGTGTGAGATTATTTGGGTCAAGAGTGAGTCCAAAAGAAGTGATTAAGTTTGATTGTCATGTATTTGAAACAAAACCCATCTTTTGTTCAAGAATCTCAAGTGTTGAGAGAACTAGTCAAGTGAAAAGGAAAATCTAGGTGACAAATCTTTTCATATCCATTTCAACTTTCAAAAGAAAGAGTCATTGGTATTTGATGAGTCCAATAGGAGATTGGATCTGATTTCTTTAGTGATTTGATTCAAAGATTGTGTGCTTTTGTCTTAGTGATCAAAGCAAAGTTTCCAAGTGACTAGTCATTATTGTGAAGATTGATTCTTAGGTTTGTGAGCTAGATCTTTTGTAGATCCTTCTAGATTGTTGAATATGTTCAAATCTAGTCTCTTGAAAATCACAAATTACATTTGTAGAATCATATCACAGGTTTTTTATTCACATGGCATCAATAGGTGGGAAGCTCTAGCTCGAAAAGAAAACAAACTCGAAAAAGAAACAAATGAAAATATTTCAAGTGTCTAGAAAGAAAACCTTTTGTGCATGGCGGAATCAACTATCTTCATCTTTCCAATGCATGACTATGCCTATCAATTTCAAACAAAACAATAGTGATAGAAATCACGTTTGAACTTATAGTAACTAACTTTGAAATCGCCAGTACTACAGTGATTACGTAGCCAAACAATTAAGCATCGAAAATTATCAGACAAATAATTAGTCGCAAATTCTTTGCGAACTAGTCGCGAAGAAACATAGAAACGCATACATTCTAAGACGAAAACTGAATGCAATGAGTGATAATATTGATTCAGTATGAAAACGAAACATAAGTAAATGAGTACAATAAGTTGCGGATCGAAGCCGCGTACTCTACGCTATCTTCGAGCGGCTAAAATGAAAGTCTGAACTAAGCACAATGCTGATAAGCAATAGCGCAATAGCAATCTCTAAAACAACTCTAAGATGTGAGCTAGAATGCTCAAGAGTGTTCAAGCTCGCAAGCTTGAGAGAGAGAGCTAACTATTCAAATGCTTCTTCTGATAATTCTGATAATCATGAAACTGTATGAACAACTATTTATACTAAGAAATTAGGTCATGAATTGCAAATGCCAGTTGGTTGGTGATCAGCTGACATCCATCAAGTCTTTGTCATTGATTGCTGATAAGCGGTGAAATTGGCCATAAACGTTCTGTCTGCATAAATGAACCAAAACTATAGCTCTACAGAAATGAACTAAAACAGCCACAAGTGACACTATCTGGTTTTTCACCAAAAGGGAAAAAAGGAGACGGTGCTCCTAAATCTCATTTAGGGTTGCCCCACACTTTTCCAGTCATTTCATTAACATTTGAGGCTCTTTAGAAAAACAAAAAATGCGACACTGTGATTTTACACGAGATTTCTGTCAGACGAAAAATGCGAAAAAAAGACACTGCATTTTTCAATAGAATTTCTGACAGGCGAACAAGGCGACACTGTTGTAAACTCCGTGTAATTCTACAGACTGTGTAAACACAATGGGAAAATCCGCAGAACTAGATAAACAATGGATGAAGATTAAAACCGATTAGTTGATTGGTAAGAAGGAGAATAATCCAACACTCCCCCTTAATCCGAATCATTGAATGCCTTGACCTTCAAACTTAGTTCTACACAAAATCTTCTGTGTGACTCCAAACTTAATGCTTCAGTAAAAATATCTACTATCATATCTTGCGTTCTATAGTACTGCAATTTGACCTCTTCATTGAGAACTTTGCTTTTGACGAAATGATACTTCAGTTCAATGTGCTTACTCCTTGAATGAAATCTAGGGTTGGCTGATAAAGCGATGGCAGTTTGATTATCACAAAATAATGTCATCGGGGCATATTGATTCAGACCGATATTTGAGAGTAAGTTCCTCAACCAAATTGCTTCCTTTGTAGCTTGAGAGGCTACAATATACTTTGATTCACTGGAAGATAGAGCTATTGAAGATTGCTTGCGACTGTTCCAGAAAACTGGACCATTGTTGAGGAAGAATGTAAATCCGGAAGTAGATTTACGCATGTCTACATCTCCTGTCCAACTTGCATCTATGTAACCATTGAGTAAATTGAGTTTGTCATTGTCGACTGCTTCATAACAAATGCAAAAGTCCATAGTAGCTTGAAGATATCTCATGACTCTGATAAGAGCCTTCCAATGTGTTATACCATAATTACTCATATACTGACTGAGAGAGCTAACTGCAAAAGCTATGTCTAGCCTTGTACAGATCATGATATACATAAGAGATCCTATAATAGAATGGTAAGGATACTCATGCATCTACTACTTCTGATGAATTGTTTGGGGACACTGGTCCTTTGACAATTTGAGTCCTGGTTCCATTGGTGAGAGAGCTAACTTGCAATTCATCAGATTATATCTGACTAATATGTTGTAGATGTACCTTTGTTGTGTAATGTAGACCAACTTCTGTTTTCTGTCTCTGCTTTTATCAAATTGGTATTGTTGCTGAAAAGCAATGTATCATCCACGTACAAAGTGATAATGATAAAAGACTGTTGCACTGCTTTGAAGTAAACGTTTGAATCTGAAGAGCTAGGTGTATAGCCGTGATCAATAAGGAAAGTATTGATGCTTTGAAACCATGCTCGAGCATATTGCTTCAAGCCATAAAGTGCCTTATGGAGTTTACAAACATGATTGTGTTTACCCTCAATAATATAACCTTTGGGTTGTACCATGTAAATGTCTTCTTCGATAACTCCATTGGGATATGATGTATGTAAATCCATTTGATGTATTTTTAAATCTGCTGCAGCGGCAAATGATAGCAAAAGTTGAATAGAAGAATGCTTGACTATTGGACTAAAGGTCTCAGTGTAATCAACGTTGTATACCTGAGAAAATCCTCTGGCGACAAGTCGTGTCTTTCTTCTATTAATTCTTCCATTTGCGTTGTACTTGACTTTGAAAATCCATTTGCAATCAACTATGTTTCTGCTGGCAGGTAATTCGACAATCGTCCATGTCTGGTTCTTGATAAGAGATGAATACTCTTTATCCATAGCTTCTTTCCAGAGATCTAAATCAGGCTGACTGAGTGCCTCTTGAACAGACGTCGGTTCCTGAACAAGATAAGCCACAAACTCGTCGATATACCAGTTAGGTGGTCTGCTGGTTCTTGAGGATCTTTTGGGTAATACAAGAAGTTGATTATTTCCATTATACTATAGTTGCTGATCTGCAACATCATCATCTTCTAATCCGTCGTTGATGTATTGTTCGTCAAGAGTAGAGGAGCTTGGACCTCATTTGAGGATCTTTAGAAAAACAAAAAATGCGACACTATGATTTTACACAAGATTTCTGTCAGGCGAAAAATGTGAAAAAGAGACACGACATTTTTTAACAGAATTCCTGACAGGCGAAAAAGACGACATTGTTGTAAACTCCGTGTAATTCTGCAGACTGTGTAAACACACGAAAAAATCTGTAGAACTGGATAAACAATGAATGAAGATTTAAACCGATTAGTCGATTGGTAAGAAGGAGAATAATCCAACATGGATCACGCGCTTATCAACGCAATTGTATTGTGATCTGATCGTTGTTACTACAACTTTTGTATGCAAAATTGCTATTGTTCCATCTCTTTGCATTCTTGTTGAATGCTCATGAACTCTCACTATTCCCTTGAAATAGTATCATAATAGAAAAATGTATGGTTGTTTGTGATGCCAAATTGTACTTACATTTTTTTGTATCAGAATATTAGTATCAGATAATTGCATGGCCGTCACAGATGCCTAATTATTTATGTAATCTCTCTTCATGGTAGTGTAAGACTCCTACACTGATAATCATATTCAACACAAACTGAACAGTTCTCTAATCTTCGTTCTCTAAGTAATCCATGATCCTCCTTAACACAATTATCATTGTCCTTCATAGTATTCATTGTCTTTCTCATGTTGCTTGGGACTTCGTTTAAGAAGTTTTCCCACAGAGTGGTGTTAGAGCTGATAATTCATTAGAGCCATCCCCAACATTGAGGTCCGTTATTGTTGATGGTTAGGCAGTTTTGAGCAGTGGATTGAAAACAATTATGAAGGGACGAAATAGATACTGACCTTGTATCGAAATAGCCTTGGGTCGAAATAGTAGATCAAATAGCCTTGGGTCGAAATAGGTTCGACCTTGAATTGAAATAGAATTTGATTGAATCGAGATAACAACTCTCATCCAATTCGACCCTAGATTTCAAATTGAATGGGATCGAAATAGTCCTTGTTGGATATTGACCCTTTGAGTTGCTTGTTTTAGTTTTCCAAGTATTTCTGCAAGCCATTTTTTGACTTTGCCACAACAAAGCAAACAAAATAGAGTGAAAACCCCATGGAAGGACAAAGAATGCAACAACCCAACAAAGCACACAAAGTTGAGACCAAAAATTGTGCTCTCTTTTGGAATCGGAAATGTACACCAAGTTTCTCCTTCCTATTCTCCTAGAGTAGGACTTGAACCTATTTCAATCGGGTGATAACTCAAACCCACCTAGAGGGAGTTACTTAGTATTATCTCCAAACATCAACAAAATCAAGATCAAGCAAATTTTGGAATTTGTCTATCAATTGTTCCAACTGTCACTCAACATTCCATCTCCAATAGCTAGTAAAGCAAAAGCAAGCTCTATTGCTAGTTACTACAAACCTTTATGGAAGCAAAAGCTAAAGTAGAGTCTCCACCCATCTATCCTCCTCCTCCTCGACCTCTCTACATTCCTACAACCTCCTCTTTTTGTAGCTTTTAGAGTATCTACAAGTAACTCCTTTATCACCTACGTTCAAGCCTAATAAGTTTGGGTATAAAGCGAAACCATAACTAAGTCGGAAAGCATCGGCGGGTACAAGCCAGATAGGTTGGCAACCAAAATCAAAATTGGTTGGATAATAAATAGGCCAAAGGTTGACAACATGAAAAGGTCATAGAAGCTGCCCCAAGAATTGTCTAGAGGCTCTTCATTCATTCGCCTCCAAAGGTGAGACTTAACTAATGCAAAGGGTATCATCTTCTTAGTATATTCCCTTCCAATGCAAGAGTGGGAGCAAGTAGCCATCTCCGTCCTCTACCCAAAACTGAGAAATGTATGTGAGCGTAACGCTCATAGGTTCCTAACTCCAAGTCTAATCGAGTAGTTTTGTTTGGTTGCTTTACCGTTGACTCACTTGGCAAGGTGTACTCTTCTCCCAAACAATCTGTGTGAGAGGAGACGCCCTCATCTACAAAATGTTGACTTGGCTTATGAGACCTTCCATCCATGTCCTGGTAGGAATGGTCCCCTTCCAAGCTTCGCGCCAACTCGAAGGGTAGCCCTAGTGATGGTTCCTGATAGATAGTGCAGTAAATCTTTCTTCGAACCTTGCAAATTCGATAGGTCTGTGCAAGTCGGCGGCGCAAAACTCCAGGGCTGCCTTTCTTCGGCCCCATAAGCTAGCCATACTTGTAATAGATCGATGCACCACTCTATAAATAGCATTGTGATATTCATACCCCTCCTACAAAATGAGGTTTGAAGAAAGCTTTCAAGCATCTAGGTCCAAAGTAGGATTTTCGTCCAAAGAGCTTGTCTTGATGTGGAGGTGGGATGGGAGGGAAATTACTTGGCTCCCTCGTCTCGTAGCTATTGGCCCCAAGATTCTAGGGCATTTTCCACCCACGGTAAATTATTCACAGTCACCTCCCGTGCTTATGTTTATAATGACTATTCTTGAGTCATGAACTGTAACAAAGTAAATTCATGTACATTTTTTAGTATGATGCTTTTTATTAAGCAATTTCGCACAAAAAAGCGGATTAAAAAAAAAAAGTTTGGGAAAGAATGATAAAGGCAAGAAAGGATTGAAAGACCTATGCCAAAAGCATCATTCATGAGGAGGGCTATTGTTGATAACACGTTTAGTGTTGCGAGTGAAGAAATGTGCTACCAGCCAACCATTGGATGAATGATACATGATCTAGTAGTTGGAGACGGATGACTCAAGTTAAACATAACTTTTGAGCCCTTGTTGTGGCCTCTACTTGGGCTTCTCTATAGACCTCAACTTTAAAGAGTCATGTTCATGACAAATGTTATGATTATATATTTTTCTTTTTCTTTTCCTTAAAGAAAAGTGTATTAGCCAAGAAAAAGAAAGAAACTACATGTATGCATTATTAATGTTGAAAGGGACTAAGAGTACCAAACTCCTAATGGATACTTTGTGACTATTTTGCTTGATTTTTCAACATCTTAAAAAGTAGAATATACATCTCTTTTTTTTCAAAATCATTGTGTTGCACTTTCCAGCCTGCGCGTCAGGACATACGACTGCCATGAGGTAGTTCCACACTAGTCGAACAAAGTCGAACTGTTGTTCACGCTTCATAGTGTACATGTGAAAAAAAGTCAAAGTATCCATTAAGCAATGGAATGTGCTGGGTAGAGGACATTTTGCTTGATTCAGCTTTTCAAAAAAATTTAGGCTCAGGCCCGGCGCCTTCCATAGTGCTTTACTATGAGCCATTAAAAGTCCACCACGAAGCTTTAGGATAAAATAATTTAACCACAGACTCGGGGGGCTCTGTGAAAAATTTAAGCCGACTTCACTAAGCAGAATTTTGTAAAGAATTGGTGGTTTTCATTATTGTCTCTCCTTCTAAAGCACTTTAAAGTTTAAAGTGCATTCTCTAAAAATTGTGCAACTAAACAATCACCTAAAAATGAACCAATCATTAGAAAAGTTCAATTAAGAATCTAAAGTTGGAAAAGGCGTGTGGGCAAACCTTCCACCCAAAGCAACCCTTCCAAATCTCTCAATTCCCTCTAGGCCGCATGAAAAGGTCAAGAGACTACTCACGATATTGTCGTGAACCCAAAGCTTTTGCAAATTTCAATGTCACAAGCAAATGAAATGCAACCTCTCCTTGATTTCAAAGTACATTGACTGTGACAACCTATCTCTGTCTTCAATATAATAATGATAATTATTATTTTTATTTTTTTGTTTTCTATTTATTAGAAATAATAAAATGCTGAAGAGGAGGTAAGGCCACGCCCCGGGAAAGATTTTCACTCACAACCTCAAATAAACAGTACACCCCTCACCCCTCAAACCCAAAACCCCAAACCCCCCCCCGCCTCTCCCAAACACGTCACCTTTGGGGGGGGGGGGGGGGGGGGGGATGGTGGTGGCTCTAAATTTGGATGCGTGTAGGTGGGTGTGACGTCCCCTCTCAGGCTCAGCAGTGACGAGAATCCTTCCTCAAATTTGCCTTTTTTATTATCTTTCAATGGATGGATGTGGGCTTTTTGGCTCAAGAATGCTGCTGGAAGGATCGCATCTGCTCAGGATCCGATCCCAGATGCGGTATTTAGCTTCGTATTATATACTTCGTCCGTTTGTGGGTTGTTTCTGTTGAGTCTTTTGGTTTCTGCTTTGCACACTAGTTGTTGTTTTGGTTTGTGGGTTGTTTTTGTTGAGTCTTTTGGGTCTGTTTTGCACACTAGTTGTTGTTTTGGTTTGTGGGTTGTTTTTGTTGAGTCTTTTGGGTTCTGTTTTGCACACTAGTTGCTGTTTTGGTTTGTGGGTTGTTTCTGTTTTGCACACTAGTTGTTGTTTTGGTTTGTGGGTTGTTTTTGTTGAGTCTTTTGGTTTCTGTTTGGCACACTAGTTGTTGTTAGACCTTGAGCCGTGTGGGGTCTTTGCTGCATTTTCACGACAAAATGCAGTTGGAGGAATGCGTGCAGGGTATGCTCTGATCTCATATTGCAAGGTTGTTTTGAGGAAGAATTAAGCTAGCTATGGTGTATGTTTTGTTGTTACTCGTTACAGCAGTTCTGATTTCTGGTTCATCTTCCTCATTTGAAGCCGTACAAGTGCTTTTGTAAACGAAGGTAGTATATAATGCTTATAAACTGAGATGTAGGAACTGAGCTCACCTGTTTATAATGCTTTCTTCGCTTATTAGCTTCTTAATTAAAACCTCTGCCATAGGTTGATTGTTTCTTTGAAGGGAAACATGTTTGGGAAGTAATTGAGTCGAAGGCGGAATGAGGCTGTGATACCTCTTTAATCTGTTACCTTGAAACGAATAAAAGAGTTGCTTCGTCTGTTACTCGCTAATTCTAATGATTGCCAAGATAAATAAGTTTTGAAAAGCAACTAGTTGCAGCTATTTATGTCTGTTTTAATGACATGCCTGTGTAGAAGAAAGTATTCTTTTTCTCAGATACATGGAAGGGTCAATTTTACGATCTCATTCCGTTAATTTCATAGCTGAATTTGTGTGAAGGAGGCTTCAGTCACAGAGCTTGTCTAGTTTGGTAGCATACATATATGTTCTAAAGCGGGCTATTCGTTAAATTTTTGCAGATGAGATAATGCTTCTGTGATACTTCTTTGGTGACATCGGACTACGAGGTTTGAGTAAGCATGAAGCCAAACATGAAGTCGAGATGCATCAAACCACAAGGATTTTGGAAGAGGACGCTGCTTGCAGCCCTTCTAATGATTCTGCTGTTTGGTACGGGGGTAGATGGATGGCCTTGGTGGAACAAGAAAACTATCAAGGGGCCCATCAAAACCGTGGTTGTCTTGGTGATGGAGAATCGCTCTTTTGATCATATGCTTGGATGGCTGAAGCGCCTTAACCCGGAGATTGACGGTCTTACGGGCAACGAGTCCAATCCTATTACTGCCGGAGATCCCAACTCTCTCAGAATCCCTATAACTGACACAGCGGAATTCATTGATCCGGATCCAGGCCATTCTTTCCAAGCCATTCGGGAGCAAATTTTTGGATCGAATGACACGTCTGCCAACCCTCCTCCCATGAATGGGTTCGCACAACAAGCAGAGACTATGCAAGAAGGTATGGCGAAGAATGTAATGAGTGCTTTCAGGCCGGAAGTGCTGCCGGTCTACACTTCCCTGGCTATGGAATTTGCAGTCTTTGACAAATGGTATTCTTCTGTGCCTACATCCACTCAACCTAATCGACAGTATGTACACTCCGCAACTTCTCATGGCCTTCAGAGCAATGTCGCGTCGACATTGCTTTCTGGAATGCCGCAGAAAACCATCTTTGATTCCATCTACGAGGCAGGATTGTCATTTGGTATCTATTTTCAAAATATTCCTGCATCACTGTACTACAGAAATCTGCGGCAGCTTAAATACGTCTCAAAATTCCATGAGTATTCTCTGGCATTCAAGTGGCACGCGGCGTTGGGAATGCTGCCCAACTATGTCGTAGTAGAGCAAAGATACTTTGACACCAAATTCCTTCCTGCAAACGATGATCACCCCTCGCATGATGTAGCTGAGGGGCAAAAATTTGTGAAGGAAGTTTATGAAACTTTGAGAGCAAGCCCTCAATGGAATGAGATGCTTTTCATCATTACCTACGATGAACACGGAGGTTTCTACGACCATGTACCCACTCCCGTGACTAACGTTCCTAATCCGGATGGCTTGGATGGGCCAGAACCATTTTTCTTCAAATTCGATAGGCTTGGGGTTCGCGTTCCAACGCTTATGATCTCACCTTGGATTGAAAAAGGAACAGGTATGTCTCTCTATCGCTCTCGCTCGGCACAAAGATTCATGTACAGACATTTCAAAAGTGGTAATTTGACAAGCACTGACTATAAATGTTCCGTTGTTGACGAATGTCGTTTTGCAGTGGTGCATCAGCCTTCGGGACCTACACCATACTCTCATTTTGAACACTCATCTATACCAGCAACTGTCAGGAAGCTTTTTGACCTTGATTCTGGTTTTCTGAGCAAACGAGATGAATGGGCTGGTACATTTGAGCGCATTCTAAAGACTCGCAGCTCACCTAGGACAGACTGCCCAGGTTTGTGAAATTTCTTTGTTGGGTTTTGTATCTAAGCAGTTAACGTGTGAAAGAGGGCCGAGTGTGTTTGTCAGGTTTGTTACAGATTAGAGTAAAAAGGATAGCTAGGTGATATGTCTGTGGGATTTATTTACACTATTGGCTTATTGTAAGTTTTTGTAGCTGAGCTTTTCATGAGTATAAAGGTAAAGCAATTTGGAAAGGTGTATAGTTGTAGCCAATGGTCTTTATTATATGACTTGGAAGAGGGGATGGTTTTTTTTATGATTCTCTCAGTCTTATAGACTCATTTAGAGAACCATATCATTCTAGCAAATCATATGATAAGTTTGGACTGTAAATACAATGTTGTCTTGCTTTTAGCAGATGTGTTGCCTAGTCCACCATGGTCTCTCCGGCACTCTCCTGTCAATGAAGATGCTAAACTGACAGAATTCCAGGAAGAACTGGTGCAGCTTGCAGCACAGCTGAATGGTGATCATGCACTTAGTAGCTACCCCGAAATGGGAAAAACTATGACAGTGAAGGAAGCAAATGCGTATGTGGAAGATGCTGTTTCTTGTTTCTTGGAAGCAAGTAGGATTGCTTTAAAATCTGGAGCAGATGAGTCAACCATAGTCCAATTAAGGCCCTCCTTGAAAAGCAGAAAAGCTGGTGGTTTCAGTGCCTATTTGTCTCAGGCTGGGACTCAGACATCCTCTATCATATAGATGCATTTACCTAGTCTCAGAACTACCTCTAAACAATTGAAAGCTTAAGGTGGTAAGTCTGCTGTAAAGTATTATGTTCTAGTATCTACGTACCAGCACAAAAAACCACTCGTACTGTTCCAGATTGTAAAGTATTTGTTTTAGTATCTATGAACCATCACAAAGACCTCTTTTATTTGTTTTCAACATAGCATCTTGAGGAAGTAAACAGTTTGTTGTACAGATTTAAGTCCCGAGACATATTACTTCAATGATCATTTATCAGTAGTAATCGGTGCTTAGTATACACATTGAGTATTAACTTTGTTCTACCTGAGTCACTTATAAGTATTTAAGAAAAGAGCATAAGATGTTCATTCATGGTGTACCCTGGATGTTGTATTTGTACATTGAATGGAATATTTTAGTTATTATGTTTAGGAAATTGTTGTTAAGAAGTGATCTCATGCCTTGTTGTTGTAGCAACTTTCAGTTGTCCAAAAGCTAACTACATCATGGAGTATGACAAGAATCACCTGCATTGGATTCAGCAATTTTAACTTAATCACTTCTTTAACGTGTTCTCAAGATATTTGGTGTTATTGCCTAATTTGATTGTGCCAGTAAAGGTTTGAAGTTTGGATGATGACGTGGGAGAATGACCAAAGATGCACGTTCCATTCCAGATTGCGATCCGGAAATTCCCATTAGGGTTTCCCGGTTTTTTTTCGTTTTTAATGCTGCCAATATGGGTATTATGTGAGAGGCTATCAAATAGCAATTATTATGCAGTTCTGTTCCTTGTGTTTAGTTGGTTTCAGATGGCTTGATTCATTGAAAATTTGGACATCACAAATCTGCAAATATTTGCTTCTTCATTCACAGATATGCATTTATCAAAAATCTGTCAATAATTAGATAAGCAATATCAATCATTCGCCATAAGCAATCACTACAAGGAGGAAGAAGAACACACACCATCACACTTACTAATTGAATGTAAAGTACAATAAACCTTGATAGAGAGAGAAAAGACCTAAGAGTGGACTAATTAATAGACTAGTCTATAGCTAATTACATCTATTAACAATAAAGTACATTGTAAACAGTAACAATGAAGTTTATCATTGATTTCTAATACTCTTTTAATGATAAAATTTTTACATTCTTCCATTTTTAATAGAGTGCGAAATTTTTCAAATTTACATCTACCTAATGACTAAAAATATTTGTCACTTGATCTTCAGATTTGCAAAAAACAAGATCAATGGTTGTCGCAAGATATAATAGTCGCATCCACTTGTGGTTGACCTAAATCAACAAGCAATTTTCATAACCATACTGCTTCATGTGTAGCATTGTTGAGTGCACAATACTCAACTTCTGTCGAAGATAAGGCTATTGTAGATTGTTTTTTGTTGTTCCATGAAATTGCAATTGTATCATAATTGAATGTATGACTTTTGGTAGATTTTCTGTCATCAATATTATTTGTCCAATCGGCATCTGTATAATCTACCAACATTAGCACTTCAGGTTGATCATACTTCAAACCAAAATTCAATGTCCCTCGAATGTATCTGAGAATACGTTTAGCAGACTTTCAGTGTGCTTTACTAGGATCCTGCATAAATTGACTTATAACACCAACAACATAAGAAATATCAGGTCGTGTGTATGTCAAATAAATCAAACTACCCACCAGCTACCTATACAAATAAGCATCCACTTGCGCTCAAAGGCTTACAATCTTGCATATTGAACTTATAAAGCAAATCTTGTGCATATTTGCTTTGTGTAAGAAAGACAACGTCTTCCTTTTGCCATACTTCAATGCCAAGACAATAGTGCATCAATCCTAGATCGCTCATGTCAAAAGCATTGGAAAAATCTGATTTTATTTAATCAATTAAGCTCTCATTACTTTTTGTAATAATCAAATCATCGACGTACAAAACAATGAACACTATATCTGAATCTTGCCTTAGATTAGATGTCAAGGATCTTTGTGGAAATATAGTTAGCTAATTTGCAAGCAAACTAACATCAATCAAATAAGCAATAAAGAGAGATCACACACCAACCCAAGAGAACACTTCTGAACTCTATTAACAAAAGAGACTGAAAGGTACATATACACAGTCTGCAAAAATCCGTCGTAAAGCAGTCTCCCACGAAAGAGAAATATAAGTATGCAGATTCCAACAATATGCAATCATTACTCAAATTATTGGAGAGACAAGGAGTGAGAATCGATTGGGATGCTACTTTGAGGTATGGCTTCAAAATATACTTTAACTTCACTACATTCACGTTGTCTGACTCTCACTCTCACCACATTTCTTAGAGAACTTACTCATCTTCATTGCATGTAGGTATCACATTCCCAATCCCATGCATCGCAGTCACATGAGTCCGATGTCCATGACCAAGATGAAGATGACTCAGTTGGATCTAATTAGGCGTTTCATTCTAGCACACACGTATGTGAGAGTTCTGATTCAGTTTGTAATATATCTTTGAACTTGGAACATTTATGTATGAATATATATTTTGTTTATCATAAGTGTCCTTCATCAGTCTTTAAGTGCATGAAATGTAACTCAAATATTTGCAAATGTTTTTATTAACAATGATGAACAAATGATTTTGCTTACCAACTTCATAAAAAGTGGTGCAAAAGACTCATGGGATTGGATGGAGTCCATTTTTAGGGCAAAATAGAGCCAATGTACTGGCTCTAATCTGCTCTAATTTTTTATTTTTGGATTTTCGCTCCCTCGGAATAATCCTCAGAACTCTCTATGGCCCTCAAAACCACCCTCAATCTGAGGAATATTCTGAGGTCCCTCGATACATCCCTCAGAACACTCTATAAACAACATGAAAATATTCTCGAGACCCATTGCAATTATCGAGGTTCTATTATCGAGGCATACATTGTTAGACATACCAACGTTTATGGACTTCTTTTCTTTTCTTTTTTTTAATTTTTTCCTTCATAGAAGCGTCGGTAATAGTGTCCAAAATCTTCCAAAATGTTGTAGTGACTTGGCCTAAGAAATCCAAATTAAAATTTAATTCCATCAAGTCTCATCCTCTCCCCACTCCCTCCTATGTATCTCTCATATCTCCAAGAGGGTTGCACTATCTCTTGGAGTTTGCAAGTACACAAGGATAAAGATGGACAAAAAAGATCAAAGCCATATGTTCTTTAAAATTTGGGTCTAGTCTTTCTTTTAAACTTAGAATTTCAAGTTTTTATGGGCCTAAACTCTTATTGTTTTCAAAAAGCTTTTCAAAATAATGTTTAGTTTCAAAGATTATGGGGAGGAGGGCCAAAGAGGTGCACTTCCCCCCCCCCCCCTTTTCCCTCACTTTCTCTATAAGAGAAAGTACAAGGTATTTAAAAGGTCACAAGAGGTACATGAACCTCTCTTCCCTTCCCCCCGTGGTACCTGGTATAACGATTGCCAAGTGAAGATCTTCAAGAATCCTATCACATGCAAATTAAAAGGACACTTGTGGAGCATAAACCACCCAACCAACATGAAGAAGCTAGTCACTACCCTAACCAATTCACCCCCAAGCCACAATGAATGAATATAAGAGAAGAGAGGAAGCCTGGCTCAAGAATTTGAAATTCCAATAGGGAGATGGGCGAGTTTCCATGGTATGTATTCTCTCCAAGAGGAGAGAATATTCCTCTTAGGACTCCCATGCAATCTATATTAAGCTATTGATCTCCTATTCTTGTATTATAGCAGTCAAACACCATGCAAGTGCTCCTATGTCCAACTATAGGTCTGAATGACGTAGCAGAACTAATAACCACATACAATTGGAGTGATCGACTATCTACGTTAGGAATTATTCTGATTCCCTTATATAGGACATAGACATAACATTCTCCCCCCCTTGAACCACTTCTATCTCTAGAAGTGAAACCCAGAGAAGTTCTTCTTTATGCTTTCTACTTGCCCCCATGAATCATCATCCTTAGTTCATCCCTTCCACTTGATCAAACACTCAGAGATAGAACACTTTCTCAATTGTTTATCTCTGGTTCTGAGTACTTTTTCAGGTTCCAAGAAAACATTAAGTGATAAGTCCTCCAAATGGGTAAGATCTTTCTCTAAACCAACCATGTCACTTTCATGTAAACATAATTTTAATCAACTTACATCAAAACACTGGGTGAGCGGTAGCCTTGTCCTGAAGATCTAGTTCATAAGCTAAAGAGCCAATTTTTCTTATAATCCAAAACGGTCCACAATATCTTGTAGACAATTTGTAATGCTTTCCCATACACATAGTCTTAAAATCTTTAGGTATTCTAAGATATACCGAGTCATCAACTTTAAAATCTCTAGGAGACTTCTTTTGATCAGCATAGTGCTTAGTTCTATCGCACTCCGAATACAATCGCGGGCCACAGGCCACTTGCAACATTTCATGCATATCATGCAAGAAATCCGCAACTTTTTGGATCTTAACAGACTTCGTCTCCTATCAATTAATTTGAACTATGTTACGTAAATTTCAAATTTGTGCATTTTGATTGGGCTTGGTGACGGTCGAAACTAAAGAAAAAAAATAAAAGTATCTTTACAAAGGTGGTCTTTTTTTATTATGGAACTCCTCTAATGCCTAGAGTTCTTTTTCTGTGAATATCATCTTCATCTTGAACTTCCACATGTGGAAGTCATCACCATTGAACTTGTTGATCAAGCGGATTTCTGAAGATGTTCCTTCCATGATGAATGATCTAAGTATAGAAAAGCAGTTTTGAATACTAATAGTAGTTTGGAACGATGGCTCTGATACCACTTTGTTGGAGGGCTCTCGAAGAAATTAGGTGTGGAATAGGAAACAAAGTTCCAACATAGAGAACATTACAGGATCTTTACCAAACTACAACATCAACATTGACTTAGATCGAATGGAGGATTGTCTTGGTAGGTGTCAGAGACAACCATGAAGGGAGTGATACAATTAAACATCTAAGACAACCATGTTTCCTTCGAGATTAGACATTCCAAATTGAGTGAGCGTCAATTGAGAAAGAAAATTATCAAAAAGCATTTGTAGTGCAATACACATAAGAAAATAGAGAATTTGAATTAAGCTATTGTGGATACAACGATTAGATCACGATCATGTGCTTGTGAATGGTTCACAGTAGTGGTGCACTGTGTGCAGTAATCTTACTTAGCTAGCTACAGATTAATTAGCTATCTCCATTTCTTGAATGGCTTTCACTCTCTCAGATATTTCTGATTCTGTGAAATCAGATAGTTAAGACACAATGGAGTTCACACAGGAACTCTAATTTACTCTTATCCTCTTGCATTTGTGTTATGTGAGTTGACGTTATGTATATATACATGGAAATACTGTTATGAGATTGTGTGGGCAACGAGCATGAAACAACAATTTGAAAATAGGATGGGATAAAGTAATGGCGGAAACAAAAACTTTTCCTACTTCTTATGCATGACTACGCCTATCAAATTAAATAAAATAGTGGTGATAAAAATCACGTCCAATATTTAGCAACTAACTTTTGTCAGATACTAAGTGATTGCGTAGCCAAACATAGTATTTTAGACAATTTTTATCAGTTACAAAAGCAATACAGAGATGCATGCATTCTGACATAAACTGAACACAATAAAAAAGCTAGTATTGATTCAAAAAAATAAAATCAGATGCTAATGAGCGCAAGACAATAGCAGATAGATACCGTGCACTCTCAAGCTGTCTCTGAGTAACTGAGAATAAGTCTGAAATAAGCAACTTTGCTGATAAGCAGTAGCACAATAGCAATTCTAAAATAAAACTCCAAAAGACTGAGCTAGAATGCTCAAGAGAGTTCAAGCTTGAAAGCTTGATAGAGAGCTAACTACAATACTTTCTGATTGTAAACAATCTGCTTGATAAGAGCGCAAGAAGCATCGTGTAATAACACTTAGCCCCTTCACAATTCACCCCCATAGACACTCCCATGGCTTCACCTCCACCAGTTGACATCTTGCCATCATATGACATAGACAAGAACAAATCAGATGATGAAACAAATGTTTCAAGCATATGTTTTCCGATGGCCATCTCATTGGGAGAAGTATTTGCTCTTGATTGAGCTTCTTATAATAGTAGTATGCATTTGGCTACCGGTTATAGCCCGTTCATGCTTATGTATGGTTTTGAGCCTAGATCGCCCATTGTGGTAGAGACTCATACAATCAAGTTTCAAAAAGTAGCGGATTTCCTACACGATATGCAAGAAATGCTACAAATAGAATGTGAAAATATCTAGAGTGCCCAGGATAGGGACCGACATTATGCTAATATAAATAGATCACCTCGAGACTTTTAAGTGAGAGATTGGGTGTATTTATGACATCCAAAGGATTCTAGTATAATTTGCGTATCGGCAAGCATTACAAAATTGTCTGCTAGATATAGAGGATCGTATCAAACCTCGAATAAGATTGGATCCTTGACTTACCAATTTGACCTCCCGGAAGGAACTCAAGTCACTCAGTTTTTCACGTAAGTCGACTCAAGAAGAGTCTGCGTGAAGGGGAGCATTTTGGTTCTAGAGACCTGTTGGACCTGTTGGATGAACCATTGGATGTGACTCATCTTGAATCCGAAAAGGTCTTGGATATAAGTGTTGAAATTAAGCATCACTCCAACTCACCAGAATTCGAATCATCAGAATTTGAGTCATCAGAACTCGAATCATTTGAGTTCGACCTGAGCACCAGTACACTATGTAAATATGATATCTCTCTCTCTCTCTCTCTCTCTCTCTCTCTCTCTCTCTCTCTCTCTCTCTCTCTCTCTCTCTCTCTCTCTCTCTCTCTCTCTCTCTCTCTCTCTCTCTCTCTCTCTCTCTCTTCGAGATCGAGGTCTTAGAGTTCTTCATCTTCTTCTTTGACCTCGTTTGAATTCAAGTTCTTTGAGTTCTAAGTCCACGTCATCCACACTGCCCTGTACGACGTAGACCACGTCACAGTTCACTTTAGCACTTTTTGTAATTGCGTTGTGTTGGATTATTCTCCTTCTTACAAATCGACTAATCAATTTAATCCTCATCCATTGTTTATCCAATTTTGCGGATTTTTTCATGTTTTTATACAGTTTGTAGATTTACAAGTGTTTTTATACAATCTACAAAAATACATGGAGTTTGACAACAACGTCGCATTTTCTCTCTCTACAATCCTGACAGTGTCGCTTGTCAGAAATTACAAGTAAAATTATAGTGTCACCTTTTTTGCAATTTAGCGACGCTGTCGCCTGTCAGAAATCTCGTGTAAAAATGCAGTGTCATCTTTTTTGTCTTTTTTGCATTTTTCATTTTTTTACAGGCACATTTTTTGCATTTTTCAAAGTGCCTCAAATGCTAAGGAAATGACTCTAGCAAATTGTGGGGTTACCTCAAAATGAAGAAAATGAGATTTTAGGACACTGTCGTATTTTTTGTAAAAAGCTGACATTGTCGTCTTTTTGCGACACTGTCATCTGTGGCAATTTTAGTTCATTTCTGCAGAGTGACAATTTTAGATCATTTATGCAGACAGATTGTTTACGGCCAATTTCACCTCTTATCAGCAAACAAATTCTAAGAAGGAATTGGATGAATGCCAGCGGACTCCAGCCAACTGGCAGTCCCATTTGAAGACCTAATTACTTAGCATAAATTAGCTGTTCATACATCTCATTATCAATGATCAAGATCTGAAATGTTATTGTGAATTGTGAAGAGGCTAAGTGTTATTACACGACGCTTCATGCACTCTTATTAAGTAGATCATTCACAATAAAAAAGTATTGTAGTTAGCTCTCTATCAAGCTTTCAAGCTTGAACTCTCTTGAGCATTCTAGCTCAGTCTTTTAGAGATTTATTTTAGAGTTGCTATTGTGCTACTGCTTATCAGCAGAGTTGCTTATTTTAGACTTATTCTCAGTTACTTAGAGACAACTTCAGAGTGCGCAATTTCTATCTGCTATTGTCTTGCACTCATTAGCATCTAATTTTGTTTTTCTGAATCAATATTATCCTTTTATTGCATCCAGTTTATGTCAGAATGCATGCATCTCTGTATTTTGTCTGAGAATTCAGTACTTTATGTTTGGCTACGTAATCACTTAGTATCTAGTGAAAGTTAGTTGCTAAAGAGTGGATGTGATTTTTATCACCATTGTTTTGTTCAATTTGATAGGCGTAGTCATGCATTGGAAGTAGGAAAAGTTTTTGTTTCCGCCATTACTTTATTCCATCCTATTTTCGACATGGTATCAGAGCCTCTAATATGGTATCAAAGCATAACTACATGGTATCAGATCATTCTATCATAGTATTAATGCTAGATCATTACTTATTTATCATAACCATCACGGTATCAGACTTGTGATCTCTAGGGCCTAATACTATTTCAATATCATAGCGAAAAGCTCTAATACTTGATATCTTTCATGATATCAAATTGATATAAAACTCTTCAGTCCCTTTCATCCTTTCAATATCAGAGAATTGATTTCCTTTTGTTGGTATCACTACATCTTAGCGTCATCAATACAATTGACAAACTAAGTTACAGATGGATTCTCAATTCTGAGAACTTTTTCCGACACTGTCGCATTTTTTGCATTTTTGCAAAAACGGAGATAATGTCCCTAAAATGCCAATTTTAGTTCATTTCTGCAGAGTGACAGTTTTAGTTTATTATGCAGACAGACTGTTTACGGCCAATTTCACCGCTTATCAGCAAGCAAATTTGTTAGCATCTATGCTAACACCGAAAAAAAATAAAAAAAAAGTGAAATATAAAACTTTGTGGCATGTGTTTTGTAAGACTACGTGCGAGTGTTTGTTAATAAACTTCCGCCATGGCATGTGTTTGTAAGCCCATAAGTAAAAGCTTAAAAAATAATAAAATAGCTTAAACTTAGATTTAGAACTTAGACTTAGGAAACTTAAGATTAGAAATATTTTATCTTAAGTTTTTCTAGATTACGAAATTTTGAAGTTCTAAATCCTAAGTTAGAAGTTCTAGAAAGGCTAGAAATAGATTAGTCCCATAAGTTAGTGGATACTTATGGAAAACCCTCCTTGCCATAGAAGAAGAGGTATTTGCCTTGTAAATAGCACTCTGAGATTATGCTAAATTGCTCTCTCTTTGAGATTATCTTGCTATTTCACTTGTGTTCCCATTGGAAGGTGCATAGCTTGAGGGAAGGTGCTCGGGCCTCCTCTTGACTCCTTTCATTGGTTCTTTTATTGTGGCATGTTTTTAATTGATCGATGCTTAGTTTAGCCGCAATCTATCTTTTCAAACCCTTTGGGTGTTAATCTAGGATTTAGTTTAAGCACCTTGCTAGTTGGGTAAGCCTTAGGAAGGTTTTGCATTTTGTCATCTTAGAATAGTTTCATTTCTATTTCGAGCACTAGTTGGATAAGCCTTAGTGCTTCATCATTGTTTTTCTATTTTCGCATTCCGTCTGAATCTTGGTAGAAACTTAGGAAGCGGACGATCCTCTCTATACTACACCACATCATGAGTAGATCTAGCCAAACATTGACAAACGAGATTTACTTCCAACAAAATTTTGAGAAGGAACTGGATGAATGCCAGTAGACTCCCGCCAACTGGCAGTCGCATTTGAGCACCTAACTACTTAGTATAAATCAGTTGTTCATACATCTCATTATTAATGATCAAGATCCGAAATGTTATTGGATGATGTTGAAATGACGGATGAACATGTACTCCTTTATCTAGATGCCCAACGTTATCCGCCAAAGTCAATTCCTCAGGAGATCAAGTCAGCAGGGCTATTGGCTCACGTCCAACTGACATCCAAAGTACCCAACACACATGCGTATAGGCCCAAGCCCAAAGTCTACACATGGGACGTGTATCCAGACAAAGTCTGGGATACAATCGATGTCGACATGATAAGTGAGGCAACAACACCGCCCACTAAAAAACCACAAAAACCACAAAAAAATAAAATTATCGATACAAAATTAACCGAGCGTTTAAAACAGATGCGTGAGAAGCTTAAGCAGCCGATTAAGCCCTTGTCTAAAAAGACAGAAACCAAACCATTAGACCAAGCTTCTACGTCTGGTAGTGACTCAACACAGATGATTCCCAAAGTTCCAGAAAACTTTGTGGAACCACCTTTTGATCTCCCACGAAAATTTAAAGATTTCACACTGGATGATGTTGTTATCCAGTTACCACAGCCACACCGAAAACCTACACCAAGTTCCAACTCCTTTGAAGGACCAGGCTAAACAATGTCGTTAGACCTTAAAGATCCTGACGAAGAGATGGATCGCATAGTTCATGTTGGTGCACACCTTTCGTCCGAATAACTTTTTCATTTGGAAACTTTACTTCGCAAATACAGGGATGTATTTGCATGGAACTATACAAAAATGAAAGGAATTCCGCCTGAAGTAGTGGTCCATACGATTCCTTTAGAAGACAACGCTAAGCCTGTTAGGGCTAAACCTTACAGAAGTAACCCCGTCTATGGCGAGAGAATCGATGAACATATTAAGAAATTGTTGGATGTTGGCTTCATTTATGAAGTCCAACAAACTGATTGGGTATCACCTATTGTGGTTGTGACCAAGAAAAAGGTAAAAAAAAACTTCGTATCTGTGTCGATCTCAAGAACATTAATGCGGTAACGAAGAAAGACCATTTTTCCTTGTCTTTAACGACCCAAATCCTAGAGGAAATGGAAGGAGCTGAAGCTTTCAGCTTCTTGGATGGATTCAGCGGTTATTTCCTTGACCAAATAGCCCCTGAAGATAAACATAAAATGGCCTTTGCCACAGAGAATGGGGTTTATGCTTATAATGTCATGCCTTTTGGCTTATGCAACGCCCCTTAAACGTTTCAGCGGGTCATGCAACTGGCCTTCCAAGACTTACATCGGATTGTCGAGATTTATCTCGACGATTTGGGTGTACATTCCTCAGCCGCTACGCACCTTGACACATTGGAGAAAATCTTAATTCGCTATTGTAGATTTGGAATTTTACTAAACCCTGCTAAGTGTCAAATCTGGGTCACCCATGGGGTAGTACTCGGACATATAATTTCAATGGACGGTATTTCTACCGATCCTTAAAAAATCAAGGTAATAGTTGAAATGCCCTTACCTGCAACAGTGAAGGAAGTTTACGTCTTCCTCGGTCACACAAATTATTATCGCATCTTTATAATCAATTATGCAGGCAAGGCACGTCTCGTTTATTTAGTTGTGGTAGATCCTCGATGGACCGAAGAATGCCTTAAAGCCTTTGAGGAGTTGAAAACATCACTTACCACGGCACCCATACTCCATTCGCCAGACTACACGAAAGAATTCCATGTACATACTGACGCTAGTAAGTATGCCATTGGAGGTCTTCTTGCACAAAGGATTTCCCAATACGTTTCTTGAGCAGACAACTGGTGCATGCTGAAGTAAACTATACAACAACTGAGCAAGAAGCATTGGCAATGGTCTATGATATTCAACAACTAAGACATTATTTACTAGGCCAGACCTTTGTCTTCTACACCGACCATCAAGCCCTGTTATATATTGTTAATAAATCTTGTAAAACGGGACATATAACTCGATGGTTGTTGATATTAGAGGAATTTTATTTCCGCGTAGTCGTTTAGAAAGGAACCCAACATTTCATGATGGATCACCTTTCTCGCTCCCTAATGCTGAAAAAGCAACTACACTAGTCAACGATGATCTCCCTGATGCATGCCTTTTTCAGATTGATGCTACACCCTTATGGGCTGAGAAGATTACTCAGTTCCTAACAACAGGCAGACTCAAAGAAGGCCTAAATACAACTGCAAAAAGAAATTTTTTGCCTAAAGCAGCGCCCTTTCAGCTAATAGCTGGACAACTGTACAAAAGGGGCATTGACGGTATTATCCGACAATGCGCTTATGAATATGAGATACGGCCTATCATATCTCAGACTCATGAGGAAATTGGCGGTGGTCACTTCTCTACTGAAGCAACAACTAAGATTATTCTTCGAGCAGGTTTATGGTGGCCCTCATTATTTAAGAACACATTTGCTGTCATTAAAACATGTGATGTCTGTCAACGAGCCAAGAAAACTTCAAAAGCAGACTTCACACCTTTAACTCCCATTATAGAAGGCGAAGCCTTCCATAGATGGGGAATTGACTTTGTTGGACCAATCAGCCCAGTAGCAAAACACACCCAAGCCCATTATATCCTAATAGCCACAGATTACGCAACTAAGTGGGTTGAGGCTCAGACAACAAAGGACGCCAACGCAAAGACTGTAACGCGTTTTCTTTACGAAAATATTATTACACATTTTGGTTGTCCTATCGAGCTAGTTAGTGATCGTGGCACTCTTTTTAAATGTTGTCATTGATAATTTGCCACGCCATTACCTTGTAGTTCATCGAAAGAGTACACCATACTATCCTAGATGTAATGGCCACAACTAACAAGATGATATGTAAAATATTGACAAAGATAGTTGAAACCAGTCGCTCTGATTGGGAAACGAAATGTTCTCAGTTATCTGGGCTTACCGCACCACCCAAGAGGTGGTAATGCCTGTAGAGTTCTTAGTACCTTCTCTAAGAATCATGGAAGTCTTCTCTACAGATCTCTGTGAGAAAGCTACAATTGAGCAGCAAGTCAAGACCAAGCTATTTACGTTAGCCCAGTTGTGCGAGACCAGACTCATATCTTACCACACACAATTGGTTAACAAATGACGCAAAAAGACTGGCATGACCGTCACTTACGCAACAAAGATTTACACTTAGGTGACCAGGTGCTTCTTTATACATCGAAGAAAATTGAAATTCCGAAGTGCGGGCCCGTATGTTATCAATAAAATCTTTTCTAATGGTGCAGTCCAGCTACAAACACTTGACGGAATACTCCTAGACACTGTTGTCAACGGTGGTCGTCTATGACAGTATTACGAGGAGTTGTCTTTTGTTGACCCAATATAACACTTTTTCCCTGGTATATATTCCATTTTTTATTCTCTTATTTCCTTCCTTGTTATTCTCTTTTGCATGTCTATTTTTGTACCCTTTTCTTGTTTATAATTCATACCTGTAATTATTTACTTTCTGTGCATTTTCTTTTTCTATAAATACCCATTTGTCATGAATGTTCTAGGTCAACAAATGCTAAACTACACCTATGAAACAAATTTATCACACTTTAGGCCCTTCTCATTTCTGTTTGTATGATATCCCAATATTCCCAATTATGCATACAGTCATTCATTGAGATACTTCTTTCCCATAAGAACTTCTACTTTGAGCCACAATCAAATTTTTCCCACTGAAGTTTTTCACTTGCATCACATAGCTCCGTTCCTCCATACAGGGCTTCTATCAGATCTCAACCGATGAGTTTCTGTTAAATCTCGACCGAAGGCTGTTAAATCTCAATCGGAGCATCCTGTTAAATCTCAACCAGAGTGTTCTGTTGGATCTCGACCGAAGCATTCTGTTGCATCTCAATCAAAGCACCCACTCAGATCTCGACTGGAGCACCCCACTCAGATCTCGACCAAAGCACCCACTCAAATCTCGACCGGAGCACCAAACAATCCAAGCGTCCATGCTCACGGGCTACTTCACCATCCGGGCTTCCACCCAAAAGGGTGAGCACCAGTATTATTCTGTTGGTACACAAGCCACCAAGCTCACAACCAGATCCACAAGCAGCAACATCATCGGCAGCTCAACAAGCCGATACCTCCAAGGCCCAGTTGCCAGACACAAGGCAACAATGCATACGCAGGAAGCTTCAGGCTAGGAGGAAATCACCTGATGGAACATCATCAGAAGATTCAGCTTCAGATGATGGAAGCTCAAATGCAGCCTCTCCGACACACTCCTCACCCTTACACACCATCGACGGGGGTGATGGAACAACTACATCATCTTCAACAGCAGACACGGGCACTACCCACGTCGTGCCACCAGACGAAGTCACCACCCCACCCATATTAATTACCACGCCAACGCCGCCAACTTCACCACCGACACTTTTTAACATTGACATCGGGGGTGATGACGACTTCCTAGCAGATCTACCATAAACAATAAAATTCTCGCCTAGACAAGACACGGGTGCAGCTGAGCCATCTACGAGCGGGCGGGCAAAGGCAAAAGATACGGGCACTAAGGCCTTGGACGATTACCTAGAAAGGGCACCACAACAACGTAGGGCAACTTCTCCTACTAGGCCTAGGGGCAAGATGGCCAATACCAAAGAGTCAGAGAGATTCGAAAGAAAATATCCTCCCAACATGAGAGGAGGCAAAGAGGAGATCGATCAAAGCCAATACCCCACCAGGGCTGAGATCATTGCGACACTGCAACCGCAACCTGATTGGCAAAACAAGGTCTTAAAGGATAGTAGGCGACTACAAGAGTACCTGAGGGCACCGGTGTGGAAGAGAATTGATCCATTCTACATGCCGCTTGAATGTAGAAATCCATGGCGTGCAGAGAAGCCACGGGTGGAATTGGTGAACTAGCCAGTGATTCCAGAAATTTCAAACAAAATCTACCTGGATGACCTGAGGCTACAGTTGCTGGACTTCGGGCAAAAATTCAAGACCAGTGCCGATCTATGCATGCAAGAAAGCACCGAATATTGTTGATACATGGCCTTTCTAATGCAGCAAGAATGTTTTTGGGATCGTGGTTTGGATCCGATCAGGATCAATCCCAACGTAGCCCTCCAGTCAGAGGAAGACCATGAGATGATGGCCCGACTATACTACAGAGCAACCTTCATGTCATCACGATACGTCACCATGATAGAAGACTGGTAGGAGATGGGCTTCATCGAAAAAATACGAGAGTACATGGGGCCACTAAACTTCGGAAGTAAGCTCCACTTCCAAGTGTTCGAAGCCCTGGGGCGAAAAATGAGCAAGCGAAAACATACAGCAAGACGACGAGGCGAGCAGAACTCGCAAGAGGTTCTCAAGAGGGCTGGAATGTAGCGGCCATTGAGAGATTTTCATTTTTGAGAAACAGTTTTGCGAATAATAAGCACCTAGTTTTACAGAAGCGAACGAAGATCCATGCTTTTCCAAATGCCGAGCGGAACGACATCACCTGTGTTGCAGTGGGTCCTACAACAGATTAGGAGCAGATAATGTTAGCGGATTCCAGAGAATCCCCAGATGCCGAGCCAAGCTGAAGACACAGAGTATCTCTCACCAATGACCGAGGAGGTCTCAAAAGGAGGAGAGCAGAAGAAGCTGAGAGCCGAGCATCAACGCCGAGGATTACTAGCTAGAATGATAGTTATTATCTATGTGAGCCTACATGGTGTATCCCAGAGAAGGAACGACCATGTAGGAGCTAGTAATATTTCCTAGGCAATGTAAATGAGTGTAGACCCCCATAAATAATCTAGACTGAGCCACCTTTTGATGGTGATCTCTAGTAGAAGGGCTTTTTCCACTTGTAATTTCTAAATCAGTGAAATTGCCACTTGGGCTCCACGTGGGCAGCCTTCTTGCTTATTTAAGGCCCACCCTCTCTTGTGAGGGAGCCTTGATTGTATTGTCAATTCCTCTTGAGTGAATAAAGAAGATCTTCCACAAGTTCTTGATATTTGTGAAGCTCCTTGTTCATGGCAATCTTCTTGAGTGAAATTCCTATGAGCATGTTCTGATTTCCTTGGTGATTGTGGATTAATTAGATCTCTTGCTTACTTTCTTGCTTTGTGAAATGTAGATGTGGATTAACTTTCTTGTTTTTTGATTTTGTAGTTTCAGCATGCAGGTAAACTATAGAGGCTGAGATTGTGGATCTGATTTGCATATTCACTAACAATCCTGTCCTTGATTGTTCTTGGGTATTCCAAGCATCAAGAAATGGGTGTTTCTTGATCCTTGGGCTGCTAGAATGCTGTTAGGAAGTTAGCTTTCTTGTTTTTTGTTTTTTGT
The DNA here is from genome assembly GCA_029204225.1 of Diphasiastrum complanatum. Taxonomy (NCBI): domain Eukaryota; kingdom Viridiplantae; phylum Streptophyta; class Lycopodiopsida; order Lycopodiales; family Lycopodiaceae; genus Diphasiastrum; species Diphasiastrum complanatum. The sequence continues at coordinate 11,571,621 of CM055109.1, forward strand.
TTTTTGTTTCTTGTTGAGTAGATAGATTGTAGATTTGCTCTCTGTTCAGAATGTTGATCTATGCTGAGCTACAACTGGTTGCATGTCTTGTAAATGCATGTAGCTGAGTAATGTAACCGTTTCATCCCACTGACGGGCTGGGAACACACGTTGTAATCTGGGAAATACTTCTGCCTAACAAGAAGATTCAACTATAAAGAACTGTAACCATCTGAAGTAACAAAGAGAATAAGAAGAAACTAGAAATCCTGTTCACAGATTCGACTGGAATCTGTGAACTCTCTCTCTCTCTCTCTCTCTCTCTCTCTCTCTCTCTCTCTCTCTCTCTCTCTCTCTCTCTCTCTCTCTCTCTCTCTCTCTCTCTCTCTCTCTCTCTCTCTCTCTCTCTCTCTCTCTCTCCCCATGGTATGGATTACAACAGAGACACCTAAATCATGGTCCAATGATCATAATAGGCTCATATAACATGGATCTTAAGCTTTCAAAACAATTTTCTTCAAGAGGCTTCTACATGTAGCGCTTTTCACTAATTGATGTTGGAAAAATTATAATCCTTTAACTGCATTAATATTTCTTGAAAAGCTCCTCTAAACTGTATGCTCAACAAGAATTTGCTCTTTGATGTTACATGGAGCAGAGGATATTCTTGAGATTAGTGCTTCCTTTGATCTCTTTGTTTCTATTGGTAGCAAAGAGAAAGAAAGCAAGAATGTGTGTGTGTGTGTGTGTGTGTGTGAGAGAGAGAGAGAGAGAGAGAGAGAGAGAGAGAGAGAGAGAGAGAGAGAGAGAGAGAGAGAGAGAGAGAGAGAGAGAGAGAGAGAGAGAGAGAGAGAGAGAGAGAGAGATTACATAACATCTAGCATTGCACAAAAGCTCCAAATTTTATCTTCTTTTTTGCCACCTGCACAAACATGACAAGACAATGAGATTAGTTAGAATGCAAGAGCAGATTGATGACAAACAAAAATAGAGAGCACTATTACTTACCTTTTGATTGCAACAAGGAGAAGAACAACAAGAGCAAAAGCAAGAGGAAGAATGAGAAGAGCAAGAGGAGGAAAGAGGAGGTGCAAAAGCAAGAGGAAGAGCAAGCAACAAGGCAAATCAAGAGGGATGAGAGGATAAAGAGGGAGAGGAGGGATAAAAAAAATTGAAGGAGAAGACAAGAGAGTATGTACATTCCTAGATCCCATCATTCTCCCCACCTCCATTCACGAAAAGGCCGTGGAAAGGGACATGAATTTTGATTTTTTTCAAAAATTTGTTTCAACATTAGTATAATCCCTTTGAGAAAACGGTAGTATTCCAAGAGTTATTCCGAGGTTTCAAGGAATTATAAAAATCATGCATTCTAAAAATAGTGAGTCTCAAATTTGTGATTGTTATTATGAGGTCCTCAGTAAGTCCCAAAATGAAATTTGGGTTTTGGAGGTATGAACAGTGCCATACAAGATAATAATCTCATTTTTTGTTTGATTCTTCAAATATATCAAGGTTCGCCCCCATATGCATATCATGTCTTGTAGAAAGCAATGTGGGATGGGCAATGAAATTTTTGCTACCAATCGGATTAGGATGTTGCTGCAATTTAAAAAAAAATTAGTACCAGGTGGGTATCAATAGAAGGAAATAACCCTTTTCCCCAGACGCCTAACCGTAAACTCTAATTGTAAAAAATGGATCTCTTACCTTAATTCTCGTAAAATGGACCCCTAAATTTTCTTTTCTTGGATCTCTTATCCCAAAGCCCCTTACCCTAAATACCTTAATTTCCTAGATCCGTTATCCTAAAGCCCCTTACCTCAAATCCATTTACCTAGATCCCTCACTCAAAATTCTAATCCTAAGCCCTAGTATCCTTATCTCTCATCATAAACCCCTTTTCCTAGACACCTGACCTTAAACTCTAAGTCTAAATCGCTAATATGAACCCCTTAATTCTTTAGATTCGTTATCCTAAAGCCCATTACCCCAAATCTATTTACCTAGATCCCTTATTCCAAATCCTAAACCCTAAGCCCTAGACTCCTTACCCCTCACCATAAACCCTTTTTCTTAGATGCCTTACCCTAAACACTAAAACTAAAACACAAACCTCTTTCCTTATATACCTTACCTTAAATCCTGTAAATTAGATCCCTAATCCCCTTTTTCTAGATCTCTTATCCCAAAGTCCCTTATCCTAAACCCCTTAATTCCCTAGATCCTTTATCTTAAAGCCCCTTACTCCAAATCCATCGAGAAGCACTTTCCCAGATCTATTCTCACCACTCAAATGCATCTCATTGTGCATTTGGTGGATGAAGTGGCCATTGTAGGTACATCATCTACTTTCTTCAATTGCCTATTCTTAGTCCATCGTTGACTATTGGTATTGTGGTTACGACGTTCTGTTATTGATCCATATAATCAATACATGCATTTGGTGGATGAAGTGGCCATTGTAGATACATCATCTACTTTCTTCAATTGCCTATTCTTAGTCCATCGTTGACTATTGGTATTGTGGTTACGACGTCCTGTTATTGATCCATATAATCAATACATGCATTGTCCATAGTCGATGGATGTTTTCCTTGGAATGATTTATGAAAATATTGAAAGGCTTCGTAAGACAAAGAGCAAGGCATGAGGATAAAGGAATGAGGCATGAGGGTAGCATGTCGAAAGGGTGGCTAGTATAAGAATCCATGGTTTATATCACAGAGTTCCTTTCTCATAGAGATCCTTCGATTCCTCATCTCTGGGATAATACGGATGATGAACGTGTTGTTGGGGAGGTTCCTTAGGAAAAAGGAGCAATCAAGAGAATGAGTGAGTCCTGTAGGGAGAAGGTGGATAAGTTTTGCATTCTTAATAGCAAAGGAATACAAAAGTGGATTTTGAGTATGAAGAGGCCAAGGCTCGTAGAACAACTGCGCCACTTTCAAGAGAGGGCATAGCAAAAAACTATACCCACCTAACTTCACCCTTCTACCCAACAACATGACCCTTGATTGGCTATGTGATGCCCTTAGAGAAGCCACGACAAACAATGAGGAAGTAACAAAGAGAGTGCAGGAATCTGCAAGGGGTTGCTATTTTTATATAAGCTATGTACATCATTCACATGTTTACTATTTCTACGTATTTTCTTGATATTGCGCGATGTATAGGGTAAGGTAGCTTGCAACATGAAGTCATCAATCAATATTTGCTATTTCCCTAACACATTTTGTTCTTTCACGTTTAGTACAAAAAATACAATGCATTGTGGATGCATGGCCATCATTTTCGTACGGAGCGCATTGAAAAAAATAGGAATATCTATGATTGTTCAGTCATGGCAAATTTTACCCAAGAGAGTCGAGCAAGCACAACTGACACCAATTTACTCTCTTCTCAACTTGATTATTGTGAGACAATCAATGACATCCTCAAAGTTGGATTTAGGCAATTCATTTTTTTCATATTTGATGTCAAATGGTTCAAAGTTATTTGCAATGCTGCCAACTGATGCACCTGACCAAGATCGTGATGATGGACTCGATGACACATTTTTAAAGGATATGCATGCTTTACAAGAAAATGATGGTATTGAGTGTGATGATATGATGTCGCACAACACAGCTTCTTGATCTCCTTTGTTGTCACCATCGCCATTAGCCTGTGAAGACGAACTTATTAATAACGAAGCTATAGGATATATTTGGGTAGAATTAGACATAGACTCGTTTGGATTGGCGGATTTGTCGCATGATGATGCGAGAAATGATAACGAGGAATTAGCAAATAAATAAGTGAGACAGTACGATATATTACAACTTAATATTAATCAAATTGCTCACATATGCTATTGCACTTTATTATTTGATTAGTCAACATCAACAAAAAAATTGACGCATGTGAGTACACAAATTGTGGTCATGATATTGTTGTGATACATAGATTTCTTTATTCACTTGTGCATATGGGCACTATTTAGTTGATAGAAAATGGAATTCAATGTGTTGATAAATAACACTTTTCAAAAATGCCATCCATTTACATTTTGTACCATTCCAAGGTTTGTACCGAGGGGCCTTCTTTTCATCAGTCACGGTATTACCCTCAGTTAACAAAGTATTTTAGAATGACTCTGTCCTTCTTCAATAACCCTCCCTCTCTATAATCCTCTTTATGAACCTCTTTATAACTCTCGATTAGTAGGGATTTTGAAATGTCTTGGGCCTTCCTGTAAACCTCCATGTAAGTCTCTGAAAAACACGTTTAAATTTGCAAGGCCTATACCGAGGCTGCCCTACAAACTTGACGCTCGAGCTTTCCACTTCCCTCGCGCCTCTTTTTAGATTCTATCTTTCAAAAAAACACTCAAAAAACATCGAATCGACAATCATATGACATTTGTCGTACCCATCAAAGACACTCAAATTGACAATTGTCGAAGCTGTATTAAGTCGACTATTAACTATCTATTTGATTGTTGATTGTCAATTCAATCATCTATTTTTACGCCCTCGTGAGTCTGGAAAATTTCTAGCTAAACAAATTCTGCCCAATAGCGACTGCTAACAGCACATAGTGCCTTAATCCAAATTGTAAATCTATCCATCAAGCAATCTTGTAATTGCATTTGCTATCATGTATAAATATTCAAGAGCATGTTAGTGTAAACATTATATGTTAATCAGACAATCCATGAATCGGATAATGAACTGATTAGACATTCTAAGTATGGTTTGTTAGAAAAATTGTTCTTAAAGAGCAAACTCTTTGCTTTATTTTGATGGCAAAGAACTTTAACCTTGAGAAGTATAAGGTTATAGGGTTCTCTTTAAAACACAAGTTTCAACTAATGATAAATTAAATTAAGTTGAAATTTAAGGCGTAAAATCCCCCTTTTAACACCTTGATTTTCTTAGTCCTTGTTGATTTTTTGAATTAAAAAAAAAAAATTGTTGAGGTTTTTGGTTGTTGTTCTTTATCAAAATGGTACACTTGTGGTTTTCAAAAGCAAAGAGTTGGACGCAACTCAAAGTAGATATGAAGGAACGTTTTGATGTCATTCAGACATTAAAGATCTAGAAACATTATTTGAATGGATGTAAGTTCATGGTAATGGCAAATCACGAATCTCTTAAGTTAATCTGTGATGTTGTGGACCTAAGGGGTCATAAGGCCCATTGGTTAGAACTCATTCAAGAGTTCGATTTCGACATTAAGTATCACCGTGATACATTGAATTGTGTCATTGATGCTTTGAGCCGAATTGGAGAGGTTAATCAGTTCTGCTTTTGAGTTCCAATCTGTACTGTATCTTTCTCTGTGAGACCTTTGTCTGACCGATGAGTTTTTCAATCGTATTTGGCAAGAAGTCTTGGAAGGAAGATCTACCTTGAGAGATAATCTTGGAAAGCATGATTCCAAAAAGTATCACAAAATTATTCCATTAAAAATGGTTTACTTTTTTGTAGAGGGAAAGTGTGTGTGCTAGATATTGTGGACATTAGGGCCCAAATCTTGCATGAATGTCACGATAGTCCCAACGCCGGACATCTTGGTATACAATGATGTTACCCTTATTTTATCACATGTCCAGTAGATCTACTGCTTCTAAGAATGTTATGGGCAAGTAGAAAAGAAGGACCGACTTCGTTTTAGTATAGGGAGGTAAGGAATCGATCCAATAGGGAGGAAGGTGAGGTAGAAGCTATAAATTGATCACTTCGATACATTTTTGTTGGTGATATGAGAATTCAGTATTTGACATGATATCATCTCAACAAAATTCCTAAGTTTGCCTCAAAAAGCTTTGCTATTTACATTTTTACTTGTCGAATTTTGTACTTTCACAAAAAGAACTCAAGAAGTTGGAAAGTGTTAGCTAGGAAAACCCATCAATGTTCACACATAGCATGAAAATCCTTGCTCTTACAAACACCACATCAAAGCATGCCATAGGCATGCCTTTTCTAATATAATATGGATATGTATGTCCAGATGCACTATTTTACTATTTTCATAAACTTATCTTGATATATTTTATCAATATACTTTTTATAGCGTGCATGTTTTGCAAATCGCTCGTATAAAGGTAAAGGATTAGCATGTGAGGAACTACTTCACCCTCAATATTTACTGAGGCTCTTTAGATTTGAAGACATGCCCTTTGACTTTCACTTTTATTTCAATCCCCAATGAACACATAGTTTTACGCTAACAAGAAGGCAAACAAACTGCGAAAAAGTCTTCTAGTATAAAGGGATTGGGAAACAAAAAAGTGCTTCTTTTAGCTGAGACTCATCTATAAAAGACATGTCAGTGAAGCTTTGAAAGGATCATCACGACAGCTCAAACACCGTCACACTATCACCGCAAATCTAAACCTCAAAACCAGTGGGGCAAGGAGCCCTTTATATCGATACCAACACCGTCACACTATCACCGCAAATCTAAACCTCAAAACCAGTGGGACAAGGAGCCCGGTATATCGATACCGCCACTTTCTTGTCTGACTTACAACAATAATCATGGCATACTTGGAAGCTAGGGCATGAGACTTTCCACAGGATCTCAAACAAGACAGGCTCACCCATCAAGATGAAATCCCAGGTCCTGTGAAGTGCGGGGTGCTGGTTCAAAAGAAGGGCAGATGCACCCGTCAGCCCGAAGGGGGGGCGCAAGTACTTCCAGAGCAGGAAACAACTGTGCATTTGTCAATACAGGACGGGGGACGGGTAGGCTCACAGACTGGAAGCGCATCCACCCCTCGCCCCCTGTCTGCTTCCCGGTGGACCCCCCCCCCCCCCCCTCTGTTCTTCTTTCTTCTTCTTCTTCACAATTTCTGAAAGGAAGAGCGAGGAGGGGGGAGCTTTGTGCTGGAGGGCTATGGAGGGCGAGGGAGGTGAGAAGCGAGGCTCCGTCTTGGAGATGGATGGAAAATTCCACCCCCCAACTGCGCACCCCAGCCATGAAGCCCTGGCAGACAAGCCATCGCCATCGCACCTCTTCCAATTGGCAGATCAGGCCTTGGGCGGACAGTCTGAGCAAGGGTTTCCGCAAGGGAAGCCTGGTGACATGGAGGCAGCAGACAGGGCGCAGGATAAGACGTCTCGTCTGCCCCGATGGTCTAGGCATGAAACCCTGGTGCTGGTGGAAGCGAAGAGGGTGGCAGAGGCGACACTGAAGAAGAACAAGGAGGAAAGGAAGAAGCTTGAGCAGGATGAGAAGAGCAGGGAGGGGTCTTTCAAGGGGAAGTGGATAATGGAATCCAAATGGTTGCTCATTTCTATAATATGCAAGCAGAGGGGGGTGGACAGAGAAGCCAACCAGTGCCGCAAGCGGTGGGGCAATTTGTTTGGCGATTACAAGCGCATCAAGGATTGGCAGAGGCTGAGTGAGGTGGAATCCTTTTGGGTGATGCGTAACGATGCGAGGAAGGAGAACAAGCTGCCCAGCTCGTTCGATCCCGAGGTTTTCGATGCCATGGAAAAGCTCATGGGAAGAAAGCCCGGGGCGCTGCCGGAGACAATTTCTGAAAGTGCAAGGCCGGCCTCAGACGAGGTCCTCTTTTCGGATATTGAACATCCAGTTCAAGAGGAAGATGCTGCTGCAGGCATTGCTGCAGGAGTGGGCAGCTCCACACCTGCTCCTGGTAAATCTGAAGCTTGTTTTTTCTGCACTAGTCTTTGTTGTTGTGTGGTGATAAAGATGCACTTTGAGTTTTCTTGTCTAAAAAATGAAGGTCAAAATTCCAATTTATATGTTTTTGAGATTGTTGAAGTTAAGCATGCTTTTTCTTGGCTTTGCTTTCCTATGGATTATATGGACATTTCTCTAGGAGATTCTTAAAGGGTAAGATTCCCCTGGGTGCTAATTGTGCAATTCATCTAGCAAAATTTTACCTTAATCTTTTCCATTTGAATTATGTAAAGATTCATTTTGTCTGGTACTTGTTCCATATTACTTCGTAGCCAAACAAGGTGTTTTGATGACTTATTTGTTTGTATTATTCTTGATTTGGTAACTTGTTTAATGTTTTTCGTTGAGGAATCTATCCAACAAAATCATGTGAACTTAATTGTACATTTATTGATGATAATGACAATGTTTTGGGATCTTTCCGTAAGATGGACAAAGTCAAGCTTATTGGTTGATATTTTTGATAAAAGGTTGCATGTAGATGTCAACATGAATTGTCTGCCTCATATCTTTTTCCACCAAAATTAAATTTGATTAGTTCTCAATTATATTTTCTCATGGTTATTCAATCAGAATCATGAAGAAGGTTTGAATTGTTCTAGACACATATGGTTATATCTTTGGTGTTTTGTTGTGCAGCTAAGGTGTTTTTAGTTTTTTGTATTTTTCCTTTTGTCAACTTCATTGACAAATTAAGGCCTATGATGTTGATTTTATAATTCTTTTGAAACCTTAAAACCAACTTATACTTAGGTATTGATGAGACCAATATTATTGCCTTTCAGCTAAGGTCTTCTTTTTCTTTTTCTTTTATGTTTTTTTGGTTCGATTTTTCTTATTGACTTTTTTCTTGTCTATGCATATTCTTTACCAAGGTTTATCTAGTGGCGTTACTGACCTTTAAAATTGAATTTGTGGAATATTCCAATTTCGCAAAGAGATAATAGATTAAAGTATGCAAACAATAGGTTAAAAAAGTCACGTGTCAAACACTCAGATTTACCAATCAAGAACCTTGAAAACTTTCCCAAAAATTCCATCTCTGGAGATTGAGAACCTCTCGTTAGCAGCCGCGACTAATTGGTTACCTTATCAAAGGTTTGGTTGCTTTGGCCATAAGCTGAAGTATCCTTTGTAGGAAATCAAAGTGCCAAGATCCTTCTAACATTCAATCTCCATATACAAGAAGAAGAAGAAGAGGAGGAAGAAGAAGAAGAAGAGGGAGAGGGTTAGGCGCCCTCAAGGAGAGAGAAAGTAGTAGCAATGCTTGAAAGGGAATGAATTACAAATGAACAATGAGTAGATATAAATAGGCCTTCCAAGGGCGTAGACTCTTCGAAACTCTAAGTTCTAGAACCTTCCAAACTCACTACTAATTATAGGGCACCCCCAAAACTCAAGATAGGGTCCCTTAACATAATTAGACTTTACTTGGACTCACGAGTTACTATTAGACCAAAATTGGGTCCACCTTAACTAAAACTGACTTAACATGGTCTAAATAATAAACCTAACCCATTGTTACACAAGTCTCGACCTTTTGGGTCAAAGTAACCTATGGGAAACTATCATTATCATTTATTATTTCTAACACCCTCCTTAAATGATAATGTAAAATCATAACATGACATGAAGTATGAAAAATTGCAACAAAAATGCAAAATGTTGCATGCTGCCCAAAACTCCATATAGTCGAAAAAGAAAAGACGTAGCTTGATGTCTAAGCTTAATGCCGCCAAAAAAACTTCAGCTTGAAGTAGTCGAAGTAGCCGAAATCTCAGACAAAATCATGCCCGATGTAGAAGAGATGTAGAATACGAAGTGCGGTAGCATCAAGTTGAAGAGTGAAGACAAGCATGCTCCATCCAAAGTAGGTAACCAAAGAACCAGCCACAAGCCGAAATATGGATTTGCAATCCATCAATGGTTCCCACATGATTCCATAAGTCTTCTTACCACAAGAAACATAAAGAAGAGTATGATACTCTTTTACCATCACATCGTCCCGAATCTTACAATCAATGATCTGCTCACCAACACTATGTAAGACAACACCGTCATCATAAGAAGTAAACATCAAAACAGGAAAATCAGCATAAGGTACTGATTTTGGTGAGGCATGTGTGTTTCCTCCTAGGTAAGAAGATGCTTTGTTATCCCGCAAAGACTCGAATAGCCAACAAGAGGCTGTAGCAGGCTGTCCAACAGCCACAAAATCACCAACACTTTGCTGTCCAAAGTGTTCCAAATGTGGACCTTGCTGTCCAAAACCCTTCCACGGGCCGTTCCCAATGCATAATAGGATGCTCACGATGTAACACAGGCTGAAAATGATCAATAAACCATGGCTGAATATGTTGTCCACCATCTTCAAGAAAAAAACCAGCAGCTTGCCACTTTGAACACCCAAAAAATCCAGCAACATGCCCACTTTGAACTAATGTACTAATTGACATGATTTTTTCCCCTCCATTTGTACAAAATGGCTTCAAAGAATGCTTGATTTCAGCCTTTTCCAAAACGTTAACTTGAGAAGCTTGCTCACAAACTTCACCTATGCATCCATCATTTGCAACAAATGGCGCAAGAGAAGAAGAATGCTCTACCATACCAGCATTCCGTTTCAAACTTGTACTTGTAGAAAGACAATGATCAAACTTTGCATGCCTTTGCTCTTCTACCTTCAAAGAGGATGAAGTAGACAAGAGAAAGCATGATGATGAATCCTTTATTCGGTATATATTTAAAAGTGTTTCCCAAGCACTTTTAGAGGTCTTGCAAAATCTCAAATGATATAAGATAGATCTTGTTACCGATAAAATCTTGATCATCACATCGATGCAAAACCTCAGCTTGCAATTCCAAGAAGAATAGTTGATGCCATCCAACATATCTTCGCCCGAACAAGTATGAATTGCTCTCAAATCTCTTGCCATAAGAATCAGCCAAGAAAATTAACTTTTTTCAAACCCTAAATGTGCCCTAAAAGACACAAAAACCAGCAAGTATCAAATCTGAAAAAAATTAGCACTGGAACGTGTCGAAATCACACATTAGATGGATGTAGGAAGTCGCTCTCCTGCAAGCCTTGTGTGCTGAAAATTTCAGCCTGAAATTGCATTACAAACTCAAAAAACTAGCAAGCAAAGAATTAGGTTAGCCTCCAACAAAGCTTTTTCCGAAACCCTTCTTTCTTGCCAAAAAGTGTGATCAATACACACACGAATAGGGCTATTGCAAACACCCTACAAATGGTAATATGCTGTCCAATTTTCAGCCTCGGAATGTGATCGGATCATCACAAAAAATTAGCGCCTTCTTCCACACCTGGAAACAAGCAAACAAAAGCGGATCTTCACTTTGTAAAATCAGCAAGGGTGCTGATTTTTCAGCCAAATTTGAAGATAAAAATTGCTTGTAGATGGGCGCCCTCCTGCAAAGGAGCAAATCTGAAAAATAGGGCAGCAGCGGACCAACGGAAGTAGGATAAACCTACACAGCAGATGTGGGCAACCTAAAAGGAGCCCCGAAGAAGATAATTAATGACGCCTTCCTGCAACCTGAAAAATCAGCAAACCAATTGATTTTTACGCGCCCAAAATCCTATTATCTCCTTCGATGTGTGGCGCCGTCCTGCAAAACGGAAAAGAGTCAAAACTAAACGGATCTTCACTCCAAAAAATCAGCAAAAGTGCTGAATTTTTGTGATTCCTAAGTGAAGACGATCTCTTTTGGTAGGGCACCCTAAATCAAGCATAGAAGATCCATGGCTCTGATACCATGTAGGAAATCAAAGTGCCAAGATCCTTCTAACATTCAATCTCCATATAGAAGAAGAAGAAGAAGAAGAGGAAGAAGAAGAAGAAGAGGGAGAGGGTTAGGAGCCCTCAAGGAGAGAGAAAGTAGTAGCAATGCTTGAAAGGGAATGAATTACAAATGAACAATGAGTAGATATAAATAGGCCTTCCAAGGGCGTAGACTCTTCCAAACTCTAAGTTCTAGAACCTTCCAAACCCACTACTAATAATAGGGCACTCCCAAAAGTCAAGATAGGGTCCCTTAACATAATTAGACTTTACTTGGACCCACGAGTTACTATTAGACCAAAATTGGGTCCAACTTAACTAAAACTGACTTAACGTGGTGGTCTAAATAATAAACTTAACCCATGGTTACACAAGTCTCGACCTTTTGGGTCAAAGTAACCTATGGGAAACTAACATTATCATTTATTATTTCTAACACTTTCTCAAAGAAGTACAATCCCTTGGACCTTTATTTGGTCAACTCTTTGAGTTTCAACTTTGCTTCAAACCAAAGTATCCCTATTCTAGCAGCCTAGTGGGTCTTATATCGAGGATTAGGTAATATGATGTTTACTTCTCCAGTTGCATAGTTTTAAATCATATGCTGAGTTATAAGAAACTTAAGAATAGATAACACAAAACAAAGTTGATAACTAGTTACTTTTAGCTTACAATAGGGTACCTATTCCCTTAGGGATCATGCAAAAGTGGGTAATTGACTCTTGTCACAAACATAAGATGGCACACAAATCAAGAGAGAAACTTAGGGCAAAACTTTATTGAAAAAGAGGAGAGAAGTATCTCACTCACGGAGATTATATTGCTTGCCAATCCAGGTACATATTGTTAACAGTATCTTAATGAATTTTACCTCTCCATCAGGTACCCACCCATACACTTGATTTTTTTTCACATCTTACATATTATTATCACCTAGCCTTACTTTGTGGACATTCCCTGGCTCACTAATTTTGGCAACCAATCTCTCTGTGTAGTGTCATATGGTGGGGGACTCCTAAATCAGTATACCAAAAGTCCTTTGAGTAATCAATAGACAATGCAGCAGTGAGCAATTGATGTTCATTATCCTTATCAACATGGACCTGCCCCTTAGTAGTTGTGTCACTTGCAATATCATTAGCCTGTTTCTTCTTCCGATCATACTTCTTATTGTATTCCCTAGAAAATGTGCCAGCTTACTACAATAGTAGCATTCAACTTTTTCTTGAATTTCCTATCATCTTGCTACTTCCTCGGTGTAAAATTCTAGATTTGTTTTTCTTGAAGCAGTGATCCGTTCATTTTTTCAAATGAGAGGGGCTTATCCTGCTAGTTAAACTCAACCCTGTTATACACATCTTGCCAAGCTATTCTCTTCCTAAATGCTGCAAATCATTCCGTGAAAGTTTTCATTCTTGTTGTGTGTTCAGTCATCCTTTGCCCCTCTCCCATCTTCATATTGGATAACTGGCTTCTGGACAAAAAGACCTGGGAATGAGTTCACTGAGAAAATCATCAGGCATCTCCAGAGGTTCAAACTCTAGGTGCTAGTCCAGATTCATTGCTAGACTTCCACACAAGGTGCATTCACAGGTGCAGATTGCTGGCTCTTATATGAGTTGTTGGTTTTTGATCACAGAAACACAATCTAGGGTTTGCAAGAGCACACACAAGGAAAATGTACACCCAGGAAGGGGATCTACCATCACCAATTGAAAGAGCACATTCACAAACACTAAGATGGCACATGAATCAAGAGCAAGACTTTGTAAAAAAGAGGAGAAAGGTACGTACTTTCCATGAGTAGAGAGAGAAAGCCCTCCACCAAATATTTCCTTAGTAGCTCGAGGTAGTGCCTTTAAATACTTTCTTGGGACTCACAATAACTGAAAACGATTGGGATTAATGTTCCCAATGCCAAGCATAGCTACCAGCAAATGCGTTTACTGGTATTTGCAAAGTTGCAACTTGTATGCTGGTGGTTCAATATAAAAAACTATCACAAAATTTGTAAGTCATTTTTGGTTAGAAGAACGAGTAAATGGCTGAAAATTTTCAAGTTTGTGTAGCCTGGACCTCATGTAAGTTGTAAGGCTAATTTGTACACTGTACTATGTATAGTACTATAGTGTAGCCTGTAAGATGTATTTCGTTCCAACAAATTTTCATACAAAGTTCCAAGCAAAAAATACAAAAAAACGATTCAGAAAAATCAGGCTCATGGGCAATGTTTGCAAGCGTCCTCCCCTCCTGCAAAGATGTTATACAAATGTGTGGTTGCATGTTTGCTGGTAACTATGATTCAAAGAATCCTGTCATCAATGTTCCTCAAATTTCAGCTAGGATCCCAGTATGAGACCTGGGACCTCAAGTTTGACTTTTAGAAACTTGAGTCTGACCAACTAGTAATGCTCATCATGGCTTGTATTCAGATGCTGCTCGGACCCTCAGCCTCCAGGGACATTTATTTTCCAATACTTTGACATATAGTAGTACATATGATAAATTGCACTAATCGATAAACAAAATTATTAACTTTTCCCAACAATCTGCTCATCAATTTGGTTGCTTGACTGCGTCCCTGAGCAGGACTAGCACTTACGCCATCAATGTAGCTTTGCAGTATTGAGTCTCGATTTGAGAATTGATTGATGTCAGTCATATTGGTTGTTGTGAAGTGGTACTCAGCAACAAAGTCCCCTCTTCTTTGTTGTGGTTGCCCACTAACGAGTAGCTTTAGAAAGAAAGAGATGTGCTCTGGGGCATAACAAGTTTTGGTGATTGTGTAGATGGTATGTTTTCTTTGGAGACCTAATCTTGCAAGATTTGAATGCGACCTTTTAAAATGCTAACTGCTTAAGTATGTCTTTTACAAAATGCTTAATGCTCAAGCGTGGTCTGCACTTAATAGACCTTTGCCAACCTGCAAGCTGAACATTTTGTTTCCTCTCAGACTCCAAACTTTGTAGCTGAGCATTTCTTCTAAATAATGGAATTCAAGATGATATTATCAGCATACACATTCAAATTGTCCTATTGGTCTGTTTTTTAGATAATTGTCTTTTGTTAGTGGCAGCATGTGTGGATCTGTTTATCTGATTTCCTTAAACATCTGATTCCTTCTATCGGCTGCAGATGCATGTGATGGAAAATCTCCAATGCATCTTCTCGGATGGAAAAAGAGGAAACAACCTTCTCTTGTTGAGCCTGATGAACACAAAGATCCGTTGGTCCTTATGCTAGAAAACAGCTGCAAACAGCTAGTGTCACATCTTGAGGCTCAGAATCACATGATCCAGCTGGATAGAGCTGAGCGGAAAGAGCAATCTGACAGCTTGTTGAGTGTCCTAGACAAGTTGGTTGATTCTCTGGTGAAAATTGCTGATAATCTTTAAGACACTAATAGACTTGCTATCAAATTTTGAAACTCGATGCAAGGTTCAAGACGTTTGACATTTTCCCCCTACTAATCCTCTTGTATAATTCTGCCCTTAACCTTCTTGTTCTCGTTTACTGCCTTCTCTTTTTGAAGTAATACAAGGAAATATAACCGGACTTTTACTGCTATCTCTTTTTGAGCAAAATCTTCTGTATATTTATGTACAGTGGACTTGCTTTTGGTAGATGCTAGCAGCTCTGTAAAAGCTCTTTTAATGAGTTTGTAATGTTGCAACAGTGTTCATGTTTAATGCTATGATTTGCTACATGCACTTGCATCAAAGGTTCAGAAACAGGTTGAATAGTTATTGTGACCTTGCACATGTACTGGTTGAGAGAGACAGAGGAGAAAATCCTCCATATGAAGTGAAATACTCAGATGGACTCGATTTGTTAGGGACTCGCTATATTGAGTTTGCCTTTCTTACACCATATTTCTGGCCTCAAAATTATAAACAGTGAAATACTCCCATGGACTCAATCTATTAGGTACTCGCAAAAATAGAAAAATACACATGCCATCATACTAGTTGCAGAAACTGGAAAGACATGTTCGGAGAGAAAGCCAAAGATGCATTGAACTCAGATACAAATGTGTAATTGCTCATATTCCTATTTCATGATGTAATGCCAACCACAGCAAGACAGCTTATAAAACAAATGAATGAAAATGAGAAAGAAAGTTCTCAGAGCTAACAATCTAACATGGTACTTCCTTCTGTTGGCTCTCATTGTTACTTACTCACAGATATATACGGCACCAGGGTCTACAAAGATCAAGCCTTTAGGTGGAGGTCCATTGCTACTACCAAGATACATTTTGAATCAGTATCTACTTTCAAGATGCTTGTGGTAACAGTAGTGCAGAGTATTGCAAAATGTAGATGCAATAATAATGCACACATTTCTTTCATTGCACAAATCTCTACCCCACAGTACTGCTTTAGACATCAATTTACAGGGAAAAGAAACAAACAGCCCTTGCCATATGACATGTTGTCTAGTATTTCTCAGGCGAAGCAAAGCTAGCATAAAGAGAGGCGTCCGGACTAATGTATGACATGCAGGTACTAGGAAATTTAGTGCAATTCAGCATTCTGACAAAAGCTTCTCAGGATTTGGAACTAATTTGCTGATCTGCAGTAGAGAAGGTTGTAACATAGACATGACAAACCCTCCAACAGCACATAAGTCTAGATTATTTCAAAATCTACCCACATATTCCTGTAAAATGGTTTAGAATTAATCCTCTCTTGAAAAGTGTTCATTCCCAATAGGCATATGAAATTCCACCAACACAAAAATCATGCGAGAATACTTGTAGAAATAAAGTCTCACATTATCCACAAGCAGCATCATGCACAAGCACCAGCAGTTCACAAAATCCAAACTTTGCTGGTAGCATTTGTTGATTGGAATACTCTATCCATCATTACCCTCTTCCCTGTTAATTTTATGTCTTACCCTCTAGGTCTAATCAAATTTTCAAAAGACTTATAATCTACTTTATTTGCTACCTAACTAGGTTAGAATCACGTATGGCATACTTAGGTTCAAGCGTTATAAAAAGAGATATTCATAGATATCGGTGTGAGCTCTAGTTTTAAGGAAGATCATTAGACAACAAGAAGTTCAAAGTACTGTGAGCATGCAAGTTTCAGAAGTACAATGCAAAATCTCATACAATGTACGTGATCTTTTCTTTTAGAACCTTAGAGATGATCATATAAGAGCCCAAATTTTGTGCCCTTTTATATCCAAGAGGATCTATTATGTGGGACTTTCACGTTTTACTTGTAATTTATTCACAAGTTTTGTGAAATGGTGCACAGTGTGCCACTAATTTGAAGCTACAAAAAAAAAATTAATGGTTTAGGGTATAAGGGTTTGCGCTACAATCAAGAGCTTGTGATCTTAAATGTTAACTTTTAGATTGTACCCATGCAAATAGTCTAGAAGACATGGGCCCATGCCCCATTGTGGGATAGACAAGGATACTGGCATTGTGCAATTTCAATAATGAAAGTCTCATTTTTTTGCCCTCTCCTAAATTCAATCAATTATCTATTGTGTCTAATATTGTGTAAGAAATTATTGGTTGTGTCAGAGACATCGATTTTTCCATTTGGAGTCGTTTTCTTTCACTTTAATTTTTTTGGTTGAGGCTCTTAATTAGGAGTTGACTTTTAGAATGTGAAAAAATAGGGGAACATGCCCTACGCGGTTTTATTTGAGGTGAGGAGGTAGGTGTTTTGGCATATACAAAACTATGCTTTTGAGAGAACAATGACTTTGGTCGCATGATGTGTAATGTACATGTTAGTTTGTTTTCCCTCCTATTTCTACCATAAACCCTAAAATTCCATCATATACAGAATGTGCTTGATCCACTTTTCATGCAATTTTGTAGATTTTTGTCGAGAGGATTGGCAAAAGACACTCTCGACATGATGCCTCCCATGACAAGCAGATGGTCTCAGGATCGGATCCACAAGCACTATATTCAAAGAATCAGAAATTCAGATAAAAAAAGAAGAGCAATTTGCAGCTAGGGTCGAATTCGAATACTTCATCCTACCAACCAAAGCAAAAATTGTTCTACAGATACTGCAAGAAAATTGGTAATGAAATCAAGGACTACAGGACTTTAAAATACAATAACGAAAAGAAGAAACAATACCAACAACAAGCACATAGTGCTTCAACCAATTTTTCGAACCAACAACAAGAGGTGGATGAAGTAGACTTTATGACAAAGGTCGGAGAACAACAAAATATCGATTCTTGGTATCTTGACTCTGGAGCAACTCAACACATGACTCTCCATCATGACTGGTTCGAGGATTACAAATATTTCACCCATTCTCGAGTTGTGCAACTTGGAGACAACTCATCACATTCGATCCAAAGTGAAGGAATTGTCAGGATCGAATTTTAGAAAGGTGAAGTCAAGTTGCTCTCCACGTTCCAAATCTGACCAAGAATCTGCTCTCAGTTAGCAAAATCACTGATTCCGATCGGAGGGTTGAATTTGACACAAATGGCTGCACAATCTTTGACAAGTCATGGAATGCTCTAGCTTTCGGGAGAAGA
Organism: Diphasiastrum complanatum; assembly: GCA_029204225.1. Taxonomy (NCBI): domain Eukaryota; kingdom Viridiplantae; phylum Streptophyta; class Lycopodiopsida; order Lycopodiales; family Lycopodiaceae; genus Diphasiastrum; species Diphasiastrum complanatum. Next base: position 11,589,638 of record CM055109.1, read on the forward strand.
AGTGCCAATTTATACAAGCTCAGTTACTACTACTCTTCAAATAGTCAAGCTCTTCACACCACTACATTTGAATCAACTGATATGCTATGACATCTTATATTAGGCCATCTCAACTTCAACGATATTCAACAAATGTCAAAACAAAGTTTGGTACAAGATCTGCCTCAAATCAGCAAATCGAGTTCTCCATGTGAAAACAACAAATGCAAGCATAGTGCCGAGGGATTGGCACTACTTTGGGCCGAGGACCCTGTTGTGGGTATTTCTTGTATACAAATAAATATGTGGGTCCCACCACTTAAAATACTGTCGGCCAAGCCTTACCTAGTGGGCCCCGCCACAGTACAGTAGAGCAATAAGTGCGAGGCACTAGCTTCCTGCGTGTATAAGCCCAGCCCAATGAGCACACTAGTTAAATAGATTAAGTTGTGTTCTAGTGACTTGGGCCCTAGGTGTAAATAAATAAGTTTGAGGCCCAAGTCTACAAAGTCAAGCTGAAAAATAAGGAATCTAAGTTGCACAAAGTAAGACTCACATGATTCATGAAATTTGTCTTATGCTTTCTTAGAACTATTAGATCTAAGTTGTGTTTCTTTGAAAGACTTGGATTAGAATCCTTGCCCCAATGAAGTGGCCAATCAAAGTGAAGGAGACTCACCTCTAAATTCTATAAGAGGGAGCCATTTCCTTTGTATTGTATCTTCCATCTTCTTTTAAATAAAGCTCTGCTGGTCTCACTTCAACTCTCTCTCTCTCTCTCTCTCTCTCTCTCTCTCTCTCTCTCTCTCTCTCTCTCTCTCTCTCTCTCTCTCTCTCTCTCTCTCTCTCTCTCTCTCTCTCTCTCTCTCTCTCTCTCTCTCTCTCTCTCCGTTGGTTAGGATCGAATAGTTTTGGGTAGGTGCTCAACCCCCCAAAGCCTTTCCTAGCCAAGGCCTTCTATCTCTCCCTCTCTGTACTCTCTCTCTCTCTCTCTGCCCCTCTCTCTCTCTCTCTCTCTCTCTCTCTCTCTCTCTCTCTCTCTCTCTCTCTCTCTCTCTCTCTCCATTGGTTAGGATCAAATAGTTTTGGGTAGGTGCTCGACCCCCCAAAGCCTTTCCTAGCCAAGGCCTTCTATCTCTCCCTCTCTGTACTCTCTCTCTCTCTCTCTCTCTCTCTCTCTCTCTCTCTCTCTCTCTCTCTCTCTCTCTCTCTCTCTCTCTCTCTCTCTCTCTCTCTCTCTCTCTCTCTCTCTCTCTCTCTCTCTCTCTCTCTCTCTCTTCGTGCTATGCAAGTGAAGGCGAGATTGTCGCTCCCAGCAATGAGCCCCTATGCTACATCGACAACACAACAATATCCACTGAGCAGGTATGCAGGACTATCACTGCTTTGATACCATGTCAACAATCATATAAGCAACATCGAGCATTCACCACAAGGCGGAAGAAGAACACACGCCAACAACACTATCGCACTCTCACATTGGCATTCACTGTTTGCATACTGAATATAAAATGTACAAATAAACCCTGAACCTTAATAGAGAGAGAAAACCTAGGAGTAGACTACTAGACTACCCTACGGCTAGTTACAACTGGTAGTAGCTGTCAATAATAAAGTACATCGTGAACAGTAACTAAGAAGTGTAACAATAAAATTTATCATTGATTTCTAACAACTAATGTATGCAATGATCTGTACACGGCTAGACCTTGCATACTCAATCAGTTCACTCAGCCAGTTCCTGTCAAACCCGGGTCTGATGCATTGGAAAGCACTTCTGAAAGTCATGAAGTTCATACAAGCAACCAAACAGCTCAGCATCTGCTATGGAGACAACCAAATTGCCAATATTCTTGAAGAATACACAGATGCAAATTGGGCAAGCGATGTTGACACCAGAAGATCGACTTTTGGATTTGTATTTTCATACAATCAAGGCCCAATCTCTTGGAACAGCCAAAAGCAGACCTCAGTAGCATTTTCATCAACCAAATCAGAATACATTGCTGCCACAAATGGTACTAAAGAGAGAATTTGGCTGAGACACCTGCTAGCAGAGATCGACCTTGCACAGTCACATCCAACAACCATTTACTGTGACAATCAAAGCACCATTGCTTTCTCTCTCAATCCGATATTTCATTCATGAAGCAAGCATATCAAAATCAGGTATCATTATTTAAGAGAGAAAGTGCAAAGTAAGGAGGTATCATTAGTCTACTATAGGACAAAATCAATGGTAGCAGATTACTTCACAAAGGCCCTATCAAAGAAACATCATCTCAGATTCAACAACATGTTAAATCTGAAGATCAAAACTTTTTAGGATCCACATTAAGGGGGAGTGTTGGAATTTGATGCTTAGCCTCAAATCCATTTATTAATGAGCATCTTGAAAAATTTACAAAATCCGGAAAACAAAAGGCTTGAGTTTTTCCTAGAAGATCGAAAAATCCAGTATCGGATTTTTTTGACCCAATGTAACTCTTGTCAAAAAGGATTTTTTCGACCCTGGATCAGATCGGATCGAGGCGAAAATTATTCGGGCATCGGGTCGGATTGGGTCTAAATTTTCTGACTTCGGAAAATTTGAGCCTCAACATATTTTTTGACCCAGTGTAAATTTTTCGATCCTTTGTATAAAGTATGACCCTATGTAATTTTTAATACTGTCCGACCTTGCGTTCCGCCTACTTTGTACATATAGTAATGGCATAAAGTCGATTGTAATTATAGAAGATAGCATTCAATGCAAGTTTGTTGTAGATATTTTTTATGTCTAATCCTAGAATGTTCTTTATGATAATTGTAATCAATCAATCAAATTAATCTATATCAATGTTATCACGCTCAACAAGCTGAAATAATAACTTCAAGCCATTGTACTAATCTGTTGATAATAATAATAGTGCGATTTGTTCTATAGTTGTTATTGGCAATTGTGCATTTGTTTGATCCATCATTTGAACTATTTTGCTGCTAACTGTTGCGTTTTCGATCCACTCATCTAGCTCGCTCCCATCTTCTGCACAACCCACTGATTTTTGATAGAATGGAGTGACGAACGTTTGATTATTCAACTAGGAAAATAGATTTGTTCATTACTACAGGAAAATCCAAAACTTTGTGCTATTGTTATACCTATGTCACTGGCAACAACAATAGTTTGTTTAACATTTTGCAAACCTTTTCTCGGTATAGCTCAAATGTAATAATTTTTGTGATCTCCTTGTCAATGCAAAACCAATGACAAGTGCACGAACATTTGTTGAGAATTTATTGATAGTTGAACCACTGCCAAAGATTCAGGAATCTCAAATGTCTAGGTGCAGATCTTAATTATACTAGCATAACACCACATTTAGATCCATATCTAAATCATTTATTAGTTAACTCATAATCTTCCATAGAAAGATCTATTAACTCTGCAAGTATATGTCAAACCAATAGTCCTAGAATTTTCACACGTCCTGTAACGGGGACCGAACTGTCATGTAGCGGTACCTCACAAAAAATAGACTGTGTATATGTACCCTTAAGTCTCTTTTGTTAATAGTGTTCAAAAGTGTTCTCTTGGGTTGTGGTGTGATCTCTCTTTCTGATTATCAGAGTGATTGCTGATTGCTTGTAAATTAGCTAACTAAATTGCTAGTAAGATCCTCGACACCTCCCTGGGCTTTCTTGTGGAACTTCCAACAAGAAACATTTGAACCACATCTTTAACGAAAGAAAACAAGGGCTACACACCTTCCTATAATTGGAAGTGTTGATTACCTTTAACTCTTTCATGATCTCTCTCTCTCTCTCTCTCTCTCTCTCTCTCTCTCTCTCTCTCTCTCTCTCTCTCTCTCTCTCTCTCTCTCTCTCTCTCTCTCTCTCTCTCTCTCTCTCTCTCTCTCTCTCCCCTACCACCATGGAGCGGTGCCCTCCAAAAAATTAAGACTATATATATGTACTCTTAAGTCTTTTTGTAAATACAGTTCATACATGTTTTCTTGGGTTGAGGAGTGTTCTCTCTTTCAGTTTTTTCTATGTGTCTGTTGATTGCTTGCAAATTAGCTAACTATACTGCTAGTAAGATCCTTGACACACAGGTATATTGGCTTTCCAAATCATACAAGAAATACACTTTGGCATGCTTATCATACCTCATAAATATGCACTTAATTAACTTTGTGTCAAGCTTCTTTCTCTTCTCTTTAGGCATCACAATTAGATATTCTAAGATGTGACACATAAGGCTCTTTATCTGTGAATGCTTTCCCAGGTACCATTCCATCCATATATTTTTGTTAAAACTAGCATGCGAATCACCATAACACAAGCTTCAGTCCAAAAAGTATTAGAAAAATTCTTGTGCTACAATTTAGACCTGGCCATTTCCATATTGGTCCTATTCTTTTTCTCTACTACACCATTTCAATCTGGTGTATATAGTGTAGTTACCTATTTTTTGATTTCTTGTTGTCTACAAAACTCACTAAAGGCTGACAAGTACTATCCAACATTATTAAATCTAATGGTTCTATTGACAATCAATTTCCTTCTCAACAAGGGTCTTGAATTCACAAAGCATCCAAGTGTTTAGATTAAATGTAATTCCATGTCTTCCTACTAAAATCATCAACTGACATAAGAACATCGTGTGAACCACCTTCAGATCTCGTTTGCATCGGTTCACAAATGTTGATACAGATAGTGATAAGAATCCTTTGTGCTCTCCTCAATGCGTTTCTTGGAAGCTTTTTTTGTGTTGTTTTCCTATAATGCAGCCCTCACATAGCTGTCCACCTAGTAGGTATCCAATAATGAGATTGTGTCTCTTTAATAATTGTAGGCTATGAATATTGATAAAGATTTTACTTAAATTAATATTGGGAGCCTCACTACACTTTTAGCTTTTAATAATAGAAAAAATCATGCATTTTGGATTGCTAAAATGCTTGGTTATATTCAAAGCAATGAGACAATAAAAGGTGTGTGTGTCCATTAAATGTGCACCACCATCATGTACCTATTTGTTGAAAATGTTGCAAGCAGATTCAAAAGACAAGAGAAAGTGTTTGGTAAAAAAACAGACAAAAAATGTTGATTTTAATCTGCAAGATGTGTTGACTTCTAATTCTGAGCTAACAATGAGGACTCGTTTACAATAGTCAATGATATGTTTTTTTTACAAGAGCACCGTGTGTTAAGTTTATAACCATCATCTTCAACTTGACAACAATGTTACAAAGCCATATTGCACAATTTCTTCTTAAGGTCAAATGTTGATTCAAAAGAAAATATGTTGATTGACTCTCATGAAGAAGATGGGTCTTCAACTTTATCATCTAAACCAAAAGGGTCTCACTTTTATATCAAATATTGAATTTAGAAGAGTTAGTGAAAATTCTTTGGAATATATATATATATATATATATATATGAAATATACTCAATGTGGTTTTTTCTTTTTCTTTCAAAAAGACAATTTGGACCCTTGAGAAATTGTGTATTATGTCCATATATTCACCTTTCTCTATAATTGTTTTGTTAAACTGCTTGTCTTTTTCATCGTTGTGTATTGAATTTTATCATCAAAGTGCGTGTTTTTTGTATTGATTTTTAATGGTTTCAAATCTATTTTTTAAAGAAATATTTTTCAAAGAGATAAATAGCCAACCTCTAAGTCATTACTCTTTTTTAGAATTTTGACCTGTTTCCAAAAAAAAAATTGTTTTTTACGATTTGCACAATATAAGTAGTCTCTAGACTTTTTTTTTTCTTGAAGTGCAGACATTAAAGAGTGGCATGGTTAGACACATAACAATAAATGTTCTATCGACTTTGACATTTTTGTGAATAATGTTAGTTTTAATTATATATTCGACAATGTTTGATGCCAGATTGTAAATTTTAGCAAATTAAGTTTTTTTAAATTTTTTATGATAGTTGTATATTTAACATTCAAAATTTTGGCATTTAAAAAAAATGAACTTTCAAGAAAATAGGTGTCTAGGTCATTTTATTTTTTGTCACCATATTTTATCTATGTCTTTTGAGAAATTGGTCAAATTATATCAAATATATCGTGATTTTAATATCCTTTCAAAAAAACAACTCTCAACTAGACCGCATATGAAAATCATCCAACGTGTGTTGCCCACCATTATATGCTTTTAATATCCTTTCAAAAAATAGCTCTTAACTAGACCACATATGAAAATCATCCAATGTGTGTTGCCCACCATTATAGAGCATATTTCTTTCGTCTAGTTGGAAATGATTTGAAATTTTTTTAACGTCATTCGTGTGCTTTACTTCATAGATCTTCTCAAACTAGTGAATGTGCATACAAGTATATTCTTCCTTCATTCTTTTGAATGCCTGTAGATTTAACTATTTTGGAAGCAAGCTAAGTATTTGTGTGTGGACATGTTAAATTGGACTTTCCTCCATAATATCATCACAACTTGATGCTTGAAAATATTGACGTGATGAAATCACAATATGTCTAATAATCCTAGGACAACAACAAGGTCATGACAATATAACCAAAAAAGTATATAAGGTTAGAAATACCTATTCCTAAAGAACTAGCCCTTTTGAGACTTGAACACAATTCTTGTTGGAAAAAATGAATGTATATTTGTTAGTAAAACGAGTGATCTACAATACAATTTCCTTATATCATCTACTTACCCATTGTATTGCTCACTCTAAGATAGTAAATTTTGAATACTAACGTCTAGATCTAAGAATGTTTGATGGTTTTAAGGAGAAACTAAACCTACTATCAAGCAAATTATTAAAACTAATAAAATAACACTTCTTAATTTCAAATAAATAGCTACTTGCAACCAGCTTCTACAATCCATAGTTGAGAAGTGGTGGTGCTTATTTCCACCTATCAACTTAAGAAGAATAGTTCACAATATTCAATGGGGCTTAATGGCTAAGCTATTAATGTGTATCATTCTATTATGGTAAGTTGAAGTCCACTACTGAATAAAGTTTGATAAACATCTACGATGATTCGTTTAGTAGTTGAAACATCATAAGGGCTAGTCAAAACCCATATACAGTAAAATATTTATAGTGTTCCTTAGTGTGCTCATAGTTCTATAGTATGTAGTACCTATTTAGTACCATATGTGAATACACCCCCACCATTAATATGCTCTGATTGTACATTATTATCAAAATTTCAGCACTCTTGAGTGAGTCAATGTCAATGTTTTGCTCTTTTGGAGTTATAATCAAATTACTACAACATAGTTGATACTAGTCATACTCGTTGGGCTTTGGTTTGATAATTATTTGTCAATGTTAGTTGCATTTGAAGATGCTTTATTGTGTATAATGAATTGCAACTCTTTTGAGTAACACCTTAAGGGAATCAATGCTACCACTTTACTACTTTCAACTTCACATGTTGAAGTGAATGGAACTAGTTCAAAATGGGATATGTCATCGTACTTTTGCAGAATTGCAAGTGGCTTTTAAATGAGATGTTGGCTACCTTCATTGTATTGGGCCTTATACACTTACATTAATTGTAGTTTGCCCTTAGGGACCTTAATGTACTTGTTGTATATTTTGATACTATTAGGATTAGTTTGTGGTGGTGACAATATAAAAAATATAATAGGTGGGGTGCAACACAAATTTGGACTATTGAGTCTAAGATTTTTAGGCACTAAAAGTACACCTTGGGCAAAAGAATTTGATAAGTCGTTTATCTTGTATGCTTTTTGGTACATTTCTTTCAAAGCATCAACATCATGACTCTCCCACATGAGAATCTACATGTAATTAACACATGGATGGACATCGGTCCAATAGAGCGTTGACAACACATGAAGCCACAAGTTTGCACGAACAACTAATATTCTTATCTACCCCACAATATTCATATAGCAAGTACAATGACTATGATGCTTGTTTTGTTTAACCAACCGACTTCAAAAAGACACTTGGTATTAAGCCACCTCAATGACCTAGATCTTCCATCTTATTCATCCATCATAAATAAAAAAAAGTGAACCTTTAATCAAAACCACATAAACATCATTGGGGTGACACGTGGCGTTTTGCATCTTTAGCTATCTTGCGCACAATCTTTTTTATGGTTAAGATTTTTCCTCTTGAGAACAATCTTTATAAAACTCTAGATTTTGTTTTTTTCTTGAGCACAATCTTTCTGATGGTTCAGATCTTTGCTCTTGAGCACAATCTTTCCAATGGCCATGGATATCTTGAGAGCATCACAAGCATCTTTTAGGCAAACCCTTGGATGATGGAAATGACCATGACTCTCTATTGGCTATAAACCAATATAAAAATTCCCACATATTTCTTCTCTTAGGGAACATATACTTATACTTCAAATGATTTTCTCCTCACAATCAAGTCTTGCATTACTTTTGAGAGAGAGAGAGAGAGAGAGAGAGAGAGAGAGAGAGAGAGAAAAGGCTTAAGAACTTTTTATGTGCTGCAATTCCATCTTCACTCCCAACTATGCCTACTGGGTTTGGTGGATCTGACTCTGATTTACCATTTTTAGACAGGAAAACAGTTTTGCGAGCAACCATGATAATTGTGGGCTTTCTGCTGGTAGTGCTGCTGTGCATTGTTTGTTGGGACTCCATCGTCCGTTGGTTTCTGCGCGGTGTCTTCCCTAACGCTGATGCACAAATGCAACTCCAGGAGATGCACGGACAAGAACAGAAGGCTGCTGATCTAGAGACTGCTGTTGTTAGCATGATCCCTGTCATACAGTATGATAAGAAGGCTTTCCATGGTTTATGCAGTGAATGCATAATCTGCCTGAGCGATTTTCAGGATGGCGAAATGGTACGAATTCTTTCAATATGTGGGCACTTATTTCACATGCAGTGCGTTGATGTTTGGTTCAAACACCACACATCCTGCCCTGTTTGCAGACACAATATAGTGCAAGGGGCTGCGATCTCTACCAGCACCTGTGATGAAGAGATTCCTGAGCACCTACCCTACCAAGCTTCTGCGTCAGTTAGTTTTTGGCCTTAATGCCGAAAAATTAATTAGTGACATTGAACTAGCTATACTTAGAGAGTGTAGACTTCACTGCCTGAATCGAAAAGTGTTGTGTTTTATGTTTAACACTGGACAGATCCTGTGAGAAAGGAGCTGAAGTTGGTGGATGATCAATCTGTCGCTTACAGAGAAAAGCATGTAAGGCTGTCTACTGTTGGTGAAGCTATATCCTGGCTCATAAAACAACTGGTGAGAAATTAATGTACCCAAAAGAACACGAAACTCATCCTTCATGACAGCAATGTCATCTTCTATAATTTGTCAATGGCTGCAACTTCTCTGATGCTTGCTATTTCCTATACCACTGCCTACTGGTCATGCTTGCGTAGTACAGAAAACACTTGCGTGCATGCCGAAGGCGAAGTATACATAAGCATCTTGACGCTCTGCCCATTTTGGCCCCCCGAGTCCAGGTTTCTGTGATTGACACGTGTTTTCTAATCCCATAAGATTTTTTCAGTTTGTCTAACTACTACATATATATATATATTGAAAATTACACATAAACAATTAAATTTTGTGCGCACAGGCGCATGTGAAAAGGCCATTTGGGGCCGTCAAAATTTCCGTGGGCTCAGGGGTCGCGTGCGCTCAGGTTCGTGGGGGACTTGGAGGCCCACCAAAAATTTTAAATTTTTGATGGGCATTTGCTGCCCCTGCCCGTGCCACGTGGCACGATGGCACTGGGCTGGGCTGGGCTGGGGCCGAAAACCATGGCAATGACATCCTGCGTGGATAAGAACAATCCTGTGAGGATTATAAGACCAATCCAGTGAGCACAATCAGTATAGTAGCATAACTTGTAGTCTAGGAATAAGTGAGCTCGGCATTAGATTAGAACAAAATAATATGAAGGTTCTAAGTTAACAAGGTGAAAGGGACTCACATGTATCATGTGAAAGCTCTTGATGCTCAAATTAGGAGAGAATCGCGTGGTTCATGTGGGAATTCACTTGACTAAACTAGAACTATTGGATTCTAGTGAAGGGCTTGGATTAGAATCCTTGCCACTTTGAAGTAGCCAATCAAAGAGAAGGGGCACGACCTTCCCAAGAATAAAAGGGCAACTCTTGTACTCACTTTTCATGTTCATACAAGTGGATGAGATTATGCCCAGATGTAACTAGTGTCTGAAAATGATAAATGTACAATCTCATTCAACACGTCTACCTATTCCTAGTTGCTTAAAATAATATTAAAGAGATTGTGGAATTGAAAGCAATTCATATTTTAAAATTGAACATATATCTGCTCAAGTCGTGGATCATACAATAGTTGATATGGGCAATGCACTTTGATCTACGTATTTGATCCTAATTCTCACCAAATAATCTGCTACAACAACCTTCACGGTGTTCATCTCTTATCATTGATTACTAATTAATTACTCCTATTTATAGTTGTGTATTAATGCCCTGATACGATGCGTTCGTACTGGTTATGATATCCAAAAAATATCACGTCTTGCTTAGGATTTACACCTTTTGTATTAGAAGTGCATCGAAGGATATGTCAAAGTGGAATCTTTCTTAGAACATTTATACAAGAGTGATTCGTAAAAACAGACAGATCCAAAAAATTTATGTAGTCACAATAGATGTAAGTGTTTTTTGTAATAGGTCCTGTATTACTAGAGATACTTATTTGAGATCAAGAAGTCAACGAATGATGCTCAGACTACAAAAAATTATGAATAGGTATATTTTTGTGGTAACTCACATTGTTAAGAAATGAGTTATTATCTTTAAGGTAATAATTTATTGCTTTATACAATTCATCAGTATTTCTAAAACCAACAGAATTAGGTCGAAAGGCTGGGTGGGCTAAATTTATGCAAGAGATTGGGTATAAGAGTTGCTATATTAAGGGTGCTACAAATAGGGTAGATATTTCTCACACTAGTAAGGACCGGTGAATTAAACTTTACTTTCATTTCTACATATATCTACTATTCCTATCTAGACAAGCCTGCCATTATCCCAATTGAATATGGAAAATAACATAAACAAGTAACATGGTAGTTTGCACTCAAATTTTGGATTTCAAATTTGTCAAAATATCTTTTCTATTAAGGAACGTGTTTGTTCACATTAAAGTCCATTGAAACTTTTGTATTTAGTTGATAGAATGCAATTAATATTACATGGCACGCCATGTGCTACATAATCAGTGAACCATGGGTAGAATGAAACTCATTTACTTGCAAATTGTCAAAACCCATCATTTTTTAGGTCTTGAAAAACCTTCAAGAGGAAGGAGTAGGATTTAGCCATGTTTTTGTCCAAAAATGGTGAAAATTGATAGGATTTGACAGAATCTCATCTAATCTTCATTTCATCTTTGTGAGAGAGTGTAAGAACCATGGCAAGAAGTCCATTGAGAGGGATAGAAGCCAAATTTGAGATAATCAAGACTAGTGAAACCTTTGTGAGTTTCTAGGACCAAATAAATTTCAATTTTCTTGAGCATTGTTTTGTAGAACCCTTCCTAAGTGATCTTTTGAATCAAGATCAAGGGGATCTTGCCACTTGTGTCTTTGTGAACATCAAGTGAGTTGCTAGTGAGGCAAACTTCAGAAATTAACTTAGGGAGGGCCGAGAAGTACATCAATAGTACAAGTCTTTAGGAAGATGGGGTCCATTAGTGAATTTCTTCTTGAACCTAGTGAGAGGTTAAATTCTACAAAGTACTTAATATGGAAGGCAAGAATGGAATCATTATTGATACTCCATTATCTCTTTGACATTGTCCTAGATGAAGAGGATGAGCCTCTTGGAGGACAAGAGTTGGTAAGTATAATAAGAGGGCTAGACTAGCATTGCATTGGATTGCATTAAGATGAATGTTAGTAATGACCTTCTAAAGGAAGTGTCCTCTTGTACTTCATCCAAGGAAGCTTGGGATTCTTTAAAAGCTATATAGGAATCCAACAATACTTCAAGCGTGCTTATGATAAGAAACCAAATCTTACAAGGCATGAGGAGAAGTGATGAAAGTTCACAAGAGTATGTGCTAAAGATCAAGTCTCTCTACAAAGAGTTGGCTTCTATAGGAGAAAAGATCCTTGATAATGAATTGTACAAGTGATCCTCAATGGATTAGGAGATGAGTTCTCCAATTTGGTTCAAAGTTTTGCCATCCAAGACACTTTGCCATCAATTGATAAGCTCCATATCTGAAGAGTGTAGGATGCTCCATGTAAAAGCTAAGATGAGTTCTTTATCATTGCAAGATGGAGATGAGAAAGTAAATTTCTCATTCAAGGGCAATAAGTAGACCAATGGATCCAAGAAGGATCAAGCAAAGGAGGCCAAGGAGGAGGATCAAGCATCAAATTCAAAGGCAAAGGACAATTCAAGGCTAGAATGCTTCTTTTGTGGAAAGAATGGGGCATTTTGCATTCGAATGCTACAAGAGGCAAAGAGCACAAGAGGAGGAGAACAAAAAAGAAAATCTTGCACATGAAGAGGAGGAGGATGAAGGAGATCTATTCTTGATGGCATCTATATCCTCACCAACAAGCAAGAGCAATTCAAGGGACACTTGATGGACTGATAGTGGGGCAAGTTCCCACATGCCTTGTGGAAAGGACTTCTTTTAACTTTACACTCTTTCAATAATGCTAAAAAGTTTGTCTTTACTACCAGTGATGAAGAGTGTAGGATATGTGGTGTTGGTACCATCTCTTTGTGTCTAGAATCCTCAAAAAGTATGGATATAGAAAATGTTCTTTATGTACCATCAATCACCAAAAATATGCTAAGTGTCGGTCAACTTGTGGAAAGTGGTTTGGATGTCCACTTCAAGCATGGTGTTTGTTCCATTGAAGAATGATAATTGCATAGCAAAAGGATTTAATCATGGAAGCTTGTTTAAATTGAATGCTTGTGTTGCTATTGAGAATGCAACTAGACAAGAAGGTTGCAATGATTGAGGAGGAGCATTCAAGAGAAGAAAATTTTAAGGATGAACCTCAAAACCCAAGAGCTCCAAGGAGTACCTCAAAGACAAAGGCCAAGTCATCAAATGGCATGTGCATCTTGCAAGGGTGAAGAGCATTGGAGAGTCTACTATCTTTGAATCCTTCTTGGATAGTATTAGAGACATGAAGTGACTTGCCTCTTATCTTTAAGATTGATGGTGTTTAGTATTTTACATGACAAGACAATTAAGTTGGATGCTTTCCAATCTATATTTGTTGTTGATAAAGCAATTAAATTTGATAACTATTTTTGTAATAGTTTGCCCTCCTACTTGCCTCATACTCTATGAGAAATTTCAACTAGTTTTGCTATTTTGGTCATATTTGTATATTTGGCAATTGAGGCCAATTTTCATATTAGAATTAGAGTTTGACTTTTCAAAGTTATATTAGTCAAAAAGCATTTGAATAGGCACTTTTTGAGAGTGTGGGAAAGTGTAGTACACTAGTTTGATAGATTCAAATTTGAATGTTGGAGACATTGAATCTAGTCCACATTAATGTTAGGGTTTTTGTTATGGAGAGAAACCAAACTCATTAATGAGTCATGGATATGCTATATATAGTTGCACACTTGTGGGAAGAGACACATTCTCTCTCTCTCTTATCTCACTTCATGCTTATACACGAGTTCTCTTGGGTTCATCTATCCAGTGGTGCACTATATTTGTGATATCTTGCAATCTTGTGTGTAGAATGCTCATTTTATGCTATTTTTGGATCCACACTTGTGAAATACAATAGCTTACAGTTTTTGTATGGACAACAACTTCATCATATCATATTTTTGATGTTTGATCAGGTTCTTATTGAGTTTCCATCTCTTTCATTAAGTAGATGCTGCTTTTTCTACATTGGCAACATTGGTAGGATTGATCTATTTCTAACCAAAGATCAGGTTATGGATTTGGATTTTAGATGATCTGAAATTCTTCACACACTCCACTACACTCAACTTCCTACTTACCTTCCACCCTTTTGCTTCTTTCATGTGTATGTGATGAGACTTTTACATTTTGACAAAGGCATCCATTGAAAACAAAAGTTACATGGTGATCATGGTGTGTTAATCGTTTGCACGTGAAAAAAAAATTTTACATGTGTAAAAAAATTCTTTTGCAAGCAAAAAACACCATTCCATCTCAAATGTGTGTGTGTGTGTGTGTGTGTGTGTGTGTGTGTGTGTGTGTGTGTGTGTGTGTGTGTGTGTGTGTGTGTGTGTGTGTGTGTGTGTGTGTGTGTGTGTGTGTGTGCGCGCGCGTGTGCACGCGCGCACGCCTGCACGCACGCACGTGCATGCAAGAAAGAAAATCTTAGGTTCAAGCTCATGTGAAAGACATTTTGGGACTTACTCGAATCAATTACTGGTCACAACTATAAAGATTCCTATTGTGGGTGGGAGCCAATGCATCTTGGCCACTCTATGTGTTGTTGTTGTGGCATGATAAGTTATGATGTGATATTATTATTGTTATGTCCATGACAAGTACATAGGATACAATATACTCCTAGTCTTAGATACACGGTACTCCAGTGAAACAAGCTGTTAGCTATGCCACATCATACTGGACGTGACCCGAAAGTAACTAATATCCTTGTGAGGCTCAGAACACACTAAATGGAGTTTAGACAAGGTATGAGACAATGTATGCATGTGTAGAGTTATCAATAGCAATTCTATGAATAGTTGATCCATGCTCAGGACTCTATTCTAGGTGAATCTATGTATAGGGAACTTAGGGGTATGCATGGCTATGTGCCCAAGATGCTTTTGGCTCTATATATTGGGTCCAAATCGCCCTACTCCTCATTATGGTTGTGGATTCATTGACAGGCTCTCACTCTACATTCATGCTTCTTGTTCCTTGGCTTGGGGGTGAAGCTTCTAGAGTTTGATTGGATGCTTCTACTTGGTTGGGTGGTTTCTCCATAGTGTGTTATCATTGTGTTTGAAATTTGTAAGCAGGATCTAAGGGGTTTCCCTTATAGTGGTATCAGAGCAAGGCTTACAAGTTTGGAGAGGTGGTGCTTTTCATTGGAGCTTGGTGGTAATCAACTAGTATTCCCATCCAAGGAGAGGAGCAAGGTTGCAAGTTGGTGGATCTTTCCAATTTCAATTTGCATGATCCATATCTCTCTCAAATTCATTATGGTTTATGGAGAATTGTGCTAGGAAATCAATTTTGGTGTCTTTTTGGAGTTTTAGCATGTGTAGCTCAAAATTAGTTATGGATCTAAAATTTCCAGCAAGTTAATTCACTTTGAAGTAGTTGAAATTCAGGTTGCATGTTGGATCTTTCCAAGTATTTGGATTCTAGGATCTTTTGGTGGCCAAATTTGGCTTGTTTTCCATGATTTTGGCACAAAATTGAGGGTAGAATTCAAAATCCAGCAAGTTTAGATCAATAACTCTGTATAGTGGATTGCATGTGGATTTGGAAAATGTTCTTGCCATTTAATTCCAATTGTTCATGGTAAAAAAACCTAGAAAGGGCCAAAATTCATGATTTTTGCTTGTTTTTTTATGAAATTGGATGGTAGGAGGTTGTTGAACATCAATTGAAGCTAGTAAAAGATGAATCATAGTCTTTTGAACTGTTTTAGAAGTTAGAGCCAAGAATTCCAACAATTGGGTTTGTAGGAAGTAAAAAAGTGTCAGAAATTTACCAATTTTGGTGAATTTTGGGGGCTCCCGAAGCTCCCAGTTTTGATACAAGGACACATAGAATTAGTTAATTTTCATGTTTTAGACCTAGCTTGTACTGTAATCTTAGATTACGAATGGCTATTTAGTAAGTCACCTTCTCTGGTAATTGATTTTGAGAAGCATGTTCTCACTTTCAAGGAGGGTGATAAGGTAGTTACATTATTTGGCAATAATTTTGTACGCCCGTTGGATCAGATTTCTACAGTTAATAAAATGGAGACATTGGATTATTCTGAGTATGAAGTTTTTTCAATATGTGCTATTCCAGTTGTGGATGTTCTTGTAATGAATCTAAATGGTTGCGAATTCTCAGCAATTCTTAACTCAGTAAATTTAGATCATGAAGAAGTAGTGAAAGAACAGATCATAAATGAATTTCGGGATGTTTTTCCATTTGAATTACCTCATGGTTTACCACTGTCTAGGTCAGTAGACCACAACATTGAGTTAATTCCAAGAAGTCAACTTGTCTCTAGACAACCTTATAAGTTCTCTCATAAAGAGGAGACAAAGATTTCAAATCAAATAGAAAACTATTTGAGGATGGGACATTTACAACCTAGTAATTCACCATGGGGCACTCCTGTTCTTCTTAAAACCAAGAAAGATGGAGGTTTCCGGATGTGTGTGGATTACAAGGGTAAAGTGACTATAAAAAATAATATCCATTACCCAGGATGGATGACCTTGTAGACCGCTTGGGTGGAGCTCGGTATTTTACCAAGATAGATCTCAGGACAGGGTACTATCAAATAAGAATTAAGTCGAAAGATGTCCAAAAGACAGGATTTCATTCTAGATTTGGTCATTATGAATTTTTAAGCCCAACGGGGTTGGCTCAGTTGGTTAGCTTTACATCCAAAGTTTCTTTGGTCTCAGGTTCGAGCCTCCCCTTGGAAACCAAGAAGCATTATGAATTCTTAGTGCTGTCATTTGGATTAATGAATGCTCCAGCAACGTTCCAGCAAATGATGACCGATTTATTATGACCATATTTGGGGATGTTTGTCGTTGTATTCTTAGACGACATCTCGTTTACAGTAAATCCTTGGTGGAACACGTAGAACACTTAAAAATCATCTTGATGAAACTCCGTCGGGAGTTACTCTACGTTAAAGAGTCCAAGTATGAATTCTTTCAGCAAGCGTTGCTTTATCTCGGTCATAAGATCATAGTAGATGGGATCAAGATTGACGAGGATAAAATCAAGATTGTGATTGAGTGGCCAATTCCGGGAACTGTGGGGCAATTAAAGTCATTTTTAGGTTTTACACTTTTCTTCAAGAGATTTATTGAGGATTATGCTAAGTTAGAAGTATTTTTGTAATCAACATGATCTTTTGGGGAGAAAAGCTCGATGGGCTGATGGAGATCACATGGGGTGTGATCGGAGGGCAAACACTATGATGGGTGTTTTGTTAGCGATCTACTGTAGGGGACATTGATGGCGAGGACTTCATGGTGTGCTCATTTGGGAGTACAGGTTGGCATTACAGCATGGAGCCAGTCAGAGGCATTGGCATCGATGGGAAGGCATCTACCATCACGGGTGTGGATAAACTATCTATAGCTTTCATGCATTTGGCTGTATTTGCAGGAGTCTAGGCTTGGCACAGGTGTTGGAATTTCCATGGTGCAGATTCTTAGGTGGTGAGATTAGGGATAAGCCTAGAGGGAGTCACTCATAGCCATATACCTCAATACAATCAGGGAGACAATAGTCTCGGGTTCCTGTGAGCGGCAACTCGGGGATATGCTTGCGCTGGCATGGTGTCGGGTGGCACATAGCCAGGGAGAGTGAGCAGATGCTAGGAGCCAGGTGTGGGAGGTGATGCTTTGGAGTTCAGCTTGTCTAGCAGGATGGTGACCATGATCAGAGACATCAGGTGAGCATAGTATGTGGATGACGAGTCCATTGGGGTGGCACTCATAGAAATGCTACAATTGCTCAGGTATGATATGTCATTTAATGTATGGATGGTGTTCTTCAGCTGGTGCATCATGTGGTGACCTAGGGATGGGTCAAGCCTACTTGAAAGTAGGTGGCATGGAGTGTACCTGGGGTGGTACATATCTTGAGGGCATGGAGTGCATTACGTGGTGATGTGGATCCAGCATGCCCATGGTTGTGAGCCAGCAGGGATGGAGGTGGTTGCTCAAGGAGTGACAATTGATACTTTGGTGAGTGATCAGGTGAGCTGCATGGTTATATGCACGGTGATCTCCAGGTTGGCATCACATGTTGTTTCTATCCATCATTATTTGGTAAGCAGGATGCAGCTTTTGGTTAGATCCAGTTGGAGTCTAGTTGCACTACAGGTGGACAGATTCTTGGAGAGCTATCAACGGGTAATGGATACTTGGTGATCAGATGGTACAGTATACAAGGTTCTGGAGCTATCCTACCTGATATGCTATGGATCGTGGGTGAGTTGTTCATCACGATAGTGGATCTAGGCATTTGCTTTGGCTTGGACGCTATGATGGATGTTGTGGGGAGATAGGCTCCTTGGTGAGAGGCCCATATACTGGTCAAATCAGAGTTGGCAACGTCAAGCATGGAAAGTTGAACCTACATGGCATGTGGGACAGGCAGATCATCATCAGTATCTCTAGGAGATAGGCGAGCTACTCAGGTATAGCCTATGGTGAGGTTTGTGTACATTCATTCATTGAGTCCTTGGTAGACTCTTGTGCTTAGTGCATGGGAAATGGATGGGGATCAGCTTTTAGGACTTATTGGACAGTTGGATATGCTTGGATGTGAGAGCACCTTGGTACAGGTGCAGGCGAGGGTTGAGGACCTGATTTGGTGACCAATGGTGTAGCAGCGGATCTATAGGTGGCATAGGTGTTGGTACGATAGGATATCACTTATGGGTAGGCCTTGGTCATGTATTTGACGCTTTATCATTCGGTGTTGATTTGCATGAGTGTGTGTGGGCTTGCATGTTGCCTTGTCACGAGAGTCTAGATCTGAGTCAAAGTCATATGTGGTTGTGCATTTGTTACAATGAAATAAAGTAGTCATTTTATGCTCTTTGACTTGTCATTATGTCTACTAGTTGTTTATTTGGTGAGGGTATAGTCTTATGGTGGCAGTAAGATTTCCTCAGGTTGAGCCTCAGTCACTCATTTATGTCAGCTTTACAAGTTTGTGCTTGTAAGTGCCTGATAGGATGTCAACCTAGCTAGATGGAGGATGTAAGTCTCATGGTGGCAGTGAGATTTCCTCAGTTTGAGACATGTCGCTCATGTGGTCCACTTGTGTTCAAGTCGGATTGGAGACGAGTCAGTTGGTCGAGAGTATGGTAGACTCTTTGTATGAGCATTGTGTTTACATGATACTTTGTGAGTCAAACCTAGTGGTTTGTTGGTGTGCTTGAGTGTGAGTCAAGTACAGAGTAGCAGGATATGCATGACATCTTTTGGACACTCCAGACATTGTTACAAATTATTGTTTTTCACTCTTATCACATTTGAGCTTAAGGGAGAGAGTTAGAAATCAGTTTTGATCTGATTCATTAGTATAAGCTCTAAATGTGATGATGTAATTGGTGTACAGTTTATTTGGTTTACTGTATATGGTTGTGTTCGGGACGTGACCTGTTAGGATATATTGATCGAGCACTAATCCCATAGACGGCTACTTGGGTTAGCCGGGTAGCCACACATAGGAAGAATTAGCCTGTATAGTTTTAATTTGCAGTACTTGCTATACTTGGGGGCATGTCCCAAGTTTGTCGGTCAAATTTGGCCATATTGGGCCCGACCTTAGTTTGACAGGTGGTAGGCCAATTTTAGGACACCTTCCTTTTCATGCAGTTTGTGAATACTCTATATGTATAGTGTTTCTTTGTAATCTATTAGCTTTTGTTGTGCCATCTATGAGAGCTTGTGAGGAGTGGCTATGGTGATTGTGTGATGTGATCTACATACTGCACTAAATCCTATCGGAATTTCAACTGAACGGTTCACCATTCGAGATGGATTACTATTTCGGAATAAGAAAGTTTGCATACCTAGGGATGATGAGCTCAAACGTAAGATTTTGTTTGAATGTCATGACATACCCTGTGCAGGACATCTCGGTATACATAGGACTCTGGACTTGGTTAAAAGATAATTTTAATGGCCAAAGCTCAAGCCATATGTCGAGTCATATGTTGTTAAATGCAAACTCTATCAACTAGCAAAGGTTGAACGCCATAAGACTGGTGGTTTGTTGCATCCATTATATATCCCAGATAAAAAATGGGAAAGCATATCTATGGATTTTGTAGTTGGACTTTCAAAGACCCAACGACAAAACGATTCTATTTGGGTTGTAGTGGATCAATTAACTAAGTTAGCTGCATTCATACTAGTCAAGTCAACTATAAATGCTTCTGATTTAGCCCAGATATTTGTTGAGAGATTATTTCGGTTGTATGGTCTGCCAAGTGACATTGTTATGATAGAGATCCTAAGCTCACAGCTCACTTTTGGTTAGCAGTATTCCATAAAGTTGAAACTTCTTAAGCTTAAGTTCTTCTGATCATCCTAAATCAGATGGCTAGATAGAAAGGACTAATCAAACTATGGAAGATATATTGAGGACGTATGTTTCTCACAGGCCAATCTCATTGGGAAGATTATCTCCCACTGGATGAGTTTGCATATAATAGTAGAAAACATTCTACTACAGGTTACAGTCCTTTTATGCTTATGTACGGTTTTCAACCTAGATCTCCAGTAAATGTCAAGACGAAGTTTGTTAAAATCCAGAAGATTGCTGATTTTTTGCAAAAAATGTTGCAAGTGGCTAAGGATAGTATCCGAAGTGCTCAAGATAGGGCTAAACACTATACCAATCTTAAGAGATCTCCAAGAGATTTTAAAGTTGATGATTGGGTATACCTAAGGATTCTGAAAGATTCTAAGATGTTACATACAGGGAAGCATTATAAGTTGTCTACCCGTTATTGTGGACCTTTCAAGATTGTACGTAGAATTGGTTCTTTGGCGTATAAACTTGATCCTCAAGGAAGATCGACTGCACATGCAGTATTTCATGCAAGTCGTCTGAAACTAAGTTTACATGATGGTGATACAGTTGGATCGGATGAGGATTTATCCCATTTGGACGATTTTCACTTAGTGAATCTTTGGAACCTGAGAAAGTGCTCAGAACTAGAGATAAAAAATTGAGAAATCGTTCTATCTCTGAGTGCTTAATTCGGTGGACGGGTTGTACTGAGGATGATGATTCGTGGGAGGCAGTTGATAGCATAAAGAAAAATTTTCCAAATTTTAGTTTCTAAGGATAGAAACTATTTAAGGAGGGAAGAATGTTATGTCTATGACCAGTACATAGGATACAGTATACTCCTAGTCTTGGATACATGGTACTCCAGTGAAACAAGCTGTTAGTTATGCTACGTCATACTGGACGTGACCCGAAAGTAACTAATATCCTTGTGAGGCCCAGAACACACTAAATGGAGTTTAGACAAGGTATGAGACAGTGTATGCATGTGTAGATTTATCAATAGCAATTTTATGAATAGTTGGTCCATGCTTAGGACTCTATTCTAGGTGAATCTATATATAGGGAACTTAGGGCTATGCATGGCTTGTGAAAAGTACAGTACTAAGGACCATAAATGGATCTTTGAATGATCCACAAGGTGATTGTATGCTTGTTAAACAATCTATCAGAAACTAGTCATCAGAAAACAAAATCTAGTTTAGCAGCTTGATAGGAAACAAGTAGAGACAATCAAAGCATTGATCAAATAGTCAAATTCAACTCCACACGTGTGGAAATAAGGCTGTAGAACGGCCTGTAGACAGTGTTTACAAAGTGCCAAAGCTGGGTTTCATTGGAAAAATAGAGTAATCACCATACAATGAGAGGAAACTCGAGTTTCTCCTTGAGGCTCCAAAAAGTTTCTATCTTCTCACTATGGAGAATGGAAATACATAGTAAAACACACTTCCTTTGCAAAGTTAGGTGAAAATCCAGCATGTAATAAGGAAGTAGACTCCACTTTCTTGCCCTAATGTGAAAACCCTAGCCTAGATCCAAGAGTCATGCTTGGTAGGTGCATGGTAGGTACAAATCTCATCATAAATCATGGTCTAGATCCTACAAAGTAGGAATCACTACCAAATAGACACAACCACTCCTCTTGACTCGTGGTAACCTACTTTAGGTGTGTATGTACAAGTGGCACTTTGGCCATTCAAGTAACCAACAAACAATATTGACAAAATGTACAATATTCTACATGGCTAGATTTGCCAATGTAGGCAATTTTTCACACTCCTCCTCAAATCTAGCCTTGGAGATCACAATGCTTTTATCAATAACTCCAATTGAAGATCTAAGCTTGACAAATGAATCTTTAGGTAAAGGTTTAGTAAACAAATCAGCCAAGCAACTTGATGATGGCACATGTTGGAGCTTGATCTCTTTAGCTTGCACTTTTTCCCTCACGAAATGATGAGCAATTTCGATGTGTTTGCTCCTTGCATGGAATGTAGGATTAGTTGCAAGTGATTGGGCTGATTGGTTGCCACAATAGATGATAGGGATCTCCTCCTCCATGACATGAAGCTCCACCAATAGCCTTTTGAACCACAAGACCTTTGATAGCTCCACCTTTGCCAAGTTAACACTCTCCACTGCAATATTAGCATCAAGCTTAAACAATCTACCTTGCTTAAAGCCTTTGGCTATACATTCATCATTTCTAAGGATGGAACAAACTCCATGCTTAAATTATACATCTAGGCCATTATCCATTAACTGGCCAACACTAAGCAAATTCTTGGTTAACTTAGGAACATAAAGAACATTATCTAGATTCATCCTTTTGGATGATCCCACATACAAGGGAATTGTTCCTATTCCACTTATCTTACATTCTTGACTACTTGCAGTATAGATTGATCTATTTAAGTCATTGTAAGAAAGTAAGGTGGAGAATATGTCCTTTTGATATGTCATGTGGGAACTTGCCCCACTATCAATCCACCAAGAATCATTGGTGTTGCTCTTGGATGATGGTGGTTTGTTGGAAACCATCAAGGATGACTCTTCATCCTCCTCTTCCTCCTGATGTGCAATATTGCTTTGTAGAATCTGGTTCCTAAGCATGAGAACCCTCGAAGTGTTACTAGACTCATAGATAGATTTTAAAGATTCCCAAGCCTCTTTAGCACTCTTACATGATGATACTTCCCTTAAAAGATCATTGCTTACATTCATCTTAATACAGTGAAGTGCAAGCCTAGACCTCTTCTTGTATCTCACTAATTCCTGTGCACCTAGAGGTTCATCTTCATCATCTATTAGAAACTCATAAAGATCCTGGAGCACCATTAGTGACTCCATCCTCACTTTCCAAATAGCATAATTGGTAGAATTTAACCTCTCACTAGCTTCTAGAAGGTAGGCTCCCACTGATCTCATCTTACTAGCAAGATTCTACACACAAGATATAGATTTGTTTGGACCTGAAACTCACAAAGGTTTCTAACTTGCAGTGTTTCACTCAAATGTTGACTTTTAATCCAACAAATGGATTTGTAATCACAGTTCTATCACTCCCTCACAAGCTGGAATGAAGATAAGATGAGATGAAAACTACACTCAAGCAAATCTTGCCAATCTTGGCTATTCTTGGACAAAAACTGACTCTATCTCTCTCATTCACTTTAATGTACTTTCAAGACCTGGTTTCCACTTTAAGAAGGTCTGAAATCAGCCTAGATTAATTAGTTTTCATGAAACAAATTCAAAACTAATCAATGGCAAGTGATCTTGGTAGCTTATGCTAGGATTTGCACCAAAAATTACATCAAACTGACACCATATGAATTTTCTATGATCCAATGAATATGGGTTATTAAATGCTGGTTCAGAGATGCCCACACGTGTGAACAGTATGGATTTTGATCCTGAAAAAGTTTGGGATCAAATCCCCTCACCAAAACTTGGATACCAGCTCGCCCTTCAAATACTAGCTTTTTGCACCAAAACCTGCTAAAACTAGATTAGATTCAAACACTAATCAATGGCCTTGTACTTGGCTCTGATACCATGTGAAAAGTACAGTACTAAGGACCATAAATGGATCTTTGAATGATCCACAAGGTGATTGTATGCTTGTTAAACAATCTATCAGAAACTAGTCATCAGAAAACAAGATCTAGTTTAGCAGCTTGATAGGAAACAAGTAGAGACAATCAAAGCATTGATCAAATAGTCTAATCCAACTCCACACGTGTGGAAATAAGGCTGTAGTACGGCCTGTAGACAGTGTTTACAAAGTGCCAAAGCTGGGTTTCATTGGAAAAATAGAGTAATCACCATACAATGAGAGGAAACTCGAGTTTCTCCTTGAGGCTCCAAAAAGTTTCTATCTTCTCACTATGGAGAATGGAAATACATAGTAAAACACACTTCCTTTGCAAAGTTAGGTGAAAATCCAGCATGTAATAAGGAAGTAGACTCCACTTTCTTGCCCTAATGTGAAAACCCTAGCCTAGATCCAAGAGTCATGCTTGGTAGGTGCATGGTAGGTACAAATCTCATCATAAATCATGGTCTAGATCCTACAAAGTAGGAATCACTACCAAATAGACACAACCACTCCTCTTGACTCGTGGTAACCTACTTTAGGTGTGTATGTACAAGTGGCACTTTGGCCATTCAAGTAACCAACAAACAATATTGACAAAATGTACAATATTCTACATGGCTAGATTTGCCAATGTAGGCAATTTTTCACATGGCTATGTGCCCAGGGGTGCTTTTGGCTCTATATATTGGGTCCAAACTCACTCTACTCCTCATTATGGTTGTGTATTCATTGCTAGGCTCTCACTCTACATTCATGCTTCTTGTTCCTTGGCTTGGGGTGAAGCTTCTAGAGTTTGATTGGATGCTTCTACTTGGTTGGGTGGTTTCTCCATAGTGTGTTATCATTGTGTTTGTGATTTGTAAGCAGGATCTAAGGAGCTTCCCTTATAGTTACCCTTATGCTTATCATTATTACATTAATCATTTCAAGTATGAGCACTAGTTAAAGATAACATATTGTCATAGAGTTATTGTCTCTTAAACGCCATGATTTTCTTGTTGAGTTTCAACCCTTGGCAACATAAACTCCTCCCTCCAATATAGAATATAATTTTTCAAGTCATTTTCCTTGCACGATAGAAGTAGACATGGTTCTATATATAGTATTTTGTTGACACATACAACTCTAAAATAATTGGTTATGATCACTACAATTACTCGCAAGTTTTTTTTTTCACATATCCATATGACATACAATCTATGCAAGTATGATCTTTCTAGATTGTTATTTTATAGTCTCAAGCTTTTTACCTTTAAATTGTACATTTGTAAATGCTTGGTAATACTACGAGTCTATTAAGGGGGCAAAATGTTTTTTTGTTTATGAGATACATGCAAAAACAAATTCAATTCACATAAATTCTTTCTTTTAAACTTATGGAAATATCTTCAACCTCTCATTATCAAACACAAAATTAACTAGTACATTTATAGAATTATTATCTTATAAAAGAGTAAGAATCAAGTAGCTTTGCGTTGCCCACACATTTTCACATAGAAAAGTCTTTAATCCTCAACAATCCATAGATTTTAGCTCATGCTATTTTTTTTAAGAGTTGTAGCATGCATTATATTTTTATGATTCCAAGAAAATGATTAATTATAGTGTGTATATAGCTACTATGCACTTGAAATTATGTCATAAGTCCATATGAAATGTTTCTAACTAGGATGTGCTGTAGTTTACCAAAATAGAGTGACGTATAATTTAGCACCAAAATACATTTTA
Organism: Diphasiastrum complanatum; assembly: GCA_029204225.1. Lineage (NCBI taxonomy): Eukaryota > Viridiplantae > Streptophyta > Lycopodiopsida > Lycopodiales > Lycopodiaceae > Diphasiastrum > Diphasiastrum complanatum. The sequence goes on from CM055109.1 coordinate 11,615,225, forward strand.
GGGTTTAGATTGCATAATACATTTTATCTTGTAGATTGCATTCTGTGTTGGTATGGCACATTGGCCTTATTAATGTGAATCATAATAAAAATAATAATGTCATTTATGTCTCTTGCACTAGCAAGTAGGATAAGAGTTGCTATAGTGTCTACTTTGAAGGCATTAGTAAGCTACAATCTCAACTTTGAAGGCATTAGTAAGCTACAATCTCTACTGCTACGGATTAGGGATATCTCTTGCACTAGCCAAGTGGGATAAGAGTTGCCATCGTGTCTACATTAGTAAGCTACAATCTAGATTGCTACGGAGTAGCGATACCTTAGAGCCTTGTGCTTTGACTTTAGCTTGGCCCTCCTACTCACTCATTGGTCTTTCATTTCCACCTTTCATCCTTCATGCTCATTGAAATTATTAGTCGACATTTTAGCTGAAAAATATTCTAATGTACTTTTCCATTATTTCTGAACTTTAGAATGGCATCAAAATGTAGTTGAAATTCAAAAAAATTAACTCTATGCAGATTTTGGGAAATAACATAGCCTTGATCTGCCACAAAAATTGCCAACAATCCATTGGGTGACATGCAAAGCTTAAGATAGCACATAGTATGAATACCTTATTCTAATATTGTCATTCACCTCCATAACTGCTTGGTACATTTTATGGTTTCCCTTATATGAGGAACGTTCTGCATAATATACATTCATCTCGAACTACTAGAACTGTAATTTGCTCCTTATAGTATGGGCAAGTTCTATAGCTCAGTATACATTTGTCTGGAAAGTACTATAGCTCTAGTTATTCATCAACTGTATCTAGAACTTCAAGTATAGGAATTTATTTTCTCCAGCTAGTATAACTATATTCTGGCAAGTATACATAAACTGTTTGCCAGGATTTCAGATTCACTGCATAGATTTTTATATTAGCACAAGCATGAAGCAGCCAAGTGTGAAGTTTAGCCTCCTGGAACTTTGTAACCTGTTCAGCTCACACCCATTGAGAAAAACATTAAAAACAGTGCAGAATCTGATACATGCAATATTTCAAATCCGTCACATTGCTCCCGAACTGCAACCTAGTAGAATGTGATTCAATGGAAAAGTAAAAGCAATCATTTCAAACCATGCAAAAGTTGATCAGCATAAAGGCAGCAAGGTTTGGGTCCATGAAGAGCATACCTGCACATTTAAAGCCTCTAGGAACCTTCAGACCGCAGTGCTGAGGTATTCCTAAGGCAGTGGGGATATCAACATGAAGACTTTTGGCCGCGGAGCTTTGAACACCTTGGCAAAGACAAGACGGGCTCAGCTTCTGGACTGAGCTACAACAGGCTTGAGATGGCGCAGGCCCACCTTTCTTGGCAGCAGAAAGACAAGGAGCGAGGGGCGCTAAGTTACAGGTGGCTGCACTTACAATCGAAGCATCCGCAGCCAGCAGGCTGAATAAGAGAAGTCCCATAATTATTGACAAATTGGTATTTGCCATTGCAAAGAGCTTCGTAGCTGCAGCAAACGCAAAGGATCATGAATACGCTGTATGGAAAGGAGTGTGAAGAGAAATGAGCATTAAGATGTTGATATATAGTGGAGGATAGGTCGATGAACTAGTGGCTCCATCATGAAAGCCATGCAAAGTGCTTAAACTTTGAGTAGTGGGGGTAGACAGCAGGTGCCGAGTCATCCAAGCACCGAAGTGAAAGTGGGTCCGAGCTACAATGCAAATCAGAAAGTGGAAGCAGTTGTCATGCTCTCCGATCCAGGTGCAAAAACGAACCCCTTTTCTCATCTCCCGGACAAAAAAAACCTGTATCCACGAGAGAGGGACCTGAATACGGGAGATGGCCTGCCCTACCCACATGCACCATTCTAATTTCTTCGGTTGAAATCAGAGGATGTGCGAGAGAACAATGCTTCATCTGGTTAGTAAGCACTACTACGTCCAGAACTTATCATATTATATATATTAGCATTCCCTCCTGCTAGGATTCAAGTAAATGTATCGTCTCTAGAGTGCATGTGGCCAAAACCACTCTTAGCACCCATCCTGATGTGCATTGTGTATAGTGTGAATTCTGTCTGTTTGTTTGTTTCTTTCTTTCTTTGTGTGTGTGTGTGTGTGTTTTGTGCATTGTGTATGTAGTGAATTCTGTCTGTTTGTTTGTTTGTTTGTTTCTTGTGTGTGTGTGTGTGTGTGTGTGTGTGTGTGTGTGTGTGTGTGTGTGTGTGTGTGTGAGAGAGAGAGAGAGAGAGAGAGAGAGAGAGAGAGAGAGAGAGAATGAATGTAGGCAATGATATACAAAACTTGTTTTGTCTATTCTAATTGGTCCACATTTCCCCTAAAACTTATTTAAAGGGCAATTGAAATGCAATTCAAGTGGGTTGAAAATTTGACATGTGATTTTAGGAATTTCTAGAGAGAGACCACGCGTCTTTAGAAATTTCTAGAAAGAGAAGTTTCTAGAGAGAGAAGACAAAATCGCAAGAGAAACAAAGGAGCGTAGTCGGGATCGCGAGAGTGGATTACAAAATGTACAATAAACTATATGTTTATCAGGAACTTTTGAGACTCCAATATAGAATAATGTCCATGAAGGATCTTTCACCACCTCTTAAAGGATCCCTTACAAGATATTCCACAAATGTGTCTATATACATGTAGCACACTTCAAAAACTATACATCATGCCAAGCTATGGATTCCAAGGCATTTTGTGCACTTGAAGATACTTCAATAAAACTATTAAGTGCATACATATTGTTGCCAAAGACAACTTGCCTTGCTTGATCCATATGATTGAGCCTAGATGGCTCCATCTTGATACTCATGGTTCTTCTTGGAGTCTCGGGTCTTGAGCTTGCTCCTCTACTTGAATTGACTATAAACCATCAATGAATTGAATAAGGTTTTGATACAAAGGTGCTTCTTCAAGTTTACAAATCTTCCACTCTTGAAAGATCACATTTCCACCATTGACAAATTCTTTGGTTGAAAACAAGTAGCTTCTACAATCTCTACTTGAAGAGCAAAACAATACCATTATTCCTATCATTGAAATAGGATAATCTTTGGTCCTTACATTGGAATGATCATGCACAAAGCATGTGGACACAAAGATTTCCAAAGCAAATGATGTTTCATCTTTTATGACTCTATTCAAACTATTACGAAAATAGTTATCCAATGAAATTGCTTTATCAACAACAAATGTAGATTTCAAAGCATCCCATTTCATTGTCTTGTCATACAAAAAAGTAATAAACACCATGAATCTTAAAGGTAAGAAACAAGTCACCTCATGTCTACTACTACTTTTCAAAAAGTATTCAAAGATAGTAGACTCTCCAATGCTCACCACCCCTACAAGATGCACACTTGAATGGACAATTTGCATGCAACTTGATGACTCAACCATTGTCATTGAGGACTCCCTTGGAACTCTCATGCTTTGAGGCTGATCCTCAAGATCTTCCTCTTTTTGATGCTCCTCCTCAATGCAAGCAAGATCACACTTTGCCAAGATCTCCTCTTGAGTGATCTCCTCCTTTGCCAAGCTCATTCTTTTAAAAGCAACACTAGCTTCAATCTTCCATGTTTAAATCCCTTTGCAATGCAAACATCATTCTTCAAGATGAAGCAAACACCATGCTTAAGTAGACATCCAAACCACTTTCTAAGAGTAGACCAACACTAAGCATATTCTTGGTGATTGATGGTACATAAAGGACATTTTCTAGATCCATGCATTTTGAGAATTCTAGACACAAAGAGATGGTTCCAACACCATCTATCCTACACTCTTCATCATTTGCAGTAAAGACAACTTTTTAGCAGCATTGAAAGAGTGTAAGGTTGATTAAAAGTCCTTTTCACAAGACATGTGGGAGCTAGCCCCACTGTTGATCCACCAATTGTCTCTTGAATTGCTATTGCTTGTTGGTGAGGATGTAGATGCCATCAAGAATACATCTACTTCATCCTCCTCCTCCTCCTTTGCAAGGTTTCCTTGTTTGCCCTCCTCCACTTGTGCTCTTAGCCTCTTGTAGCATTCAGATGCATAATGCCCCTTCTTTCCACAAAAGAAGCATTTCTGCTTTGACTTGTCTTTGAGCTTGATGCATCATCCTCTTCTTTGGCCTCCTTTGGATGCTTCTTCTTTCCATTTGTCTTCTTTTTGCCCTTGAATGAAAAATTGGCTTTCTTTTCACCATCTTGCAAAGACAAGGAACTCATCCTAGATTTTGCATGGAGCATCCTACACTCTTCAGCCACTAGTACACTACTGTGAAGTTTTTCTATAATTGGCAAAGTGTCTTGGATGGCAAAACTTTGGACCAAATTTGCAAAGTCATATCGTAGACCATTAAGGACAATTTGTACAAGCTCTCCATCATGAATCTTCTCTCCAATGGAAGCCAACTCCCTATTTAGAGACTTGATTCTAAGTACATAATCCTGTGAACTCTCCTCACTTCTCCTCATGCTTTGCAAAATATGATTTCTAAGCATGAGTACTCTTGAAGTGTTACTAGATTCATAGATTGATTTTAAAGACTCCCAAGCCTCTTTAGCACTAGTACATGCTGATACTTCTCTCAACAAATCATTGGTCACATTCATCTTCACACAATGAAGTGCAAGCCTAGATCTCTTCTTGTATCTAGCTAACTCATGTGCACCTAGAGGTTCATCTTCATCTTCAATCAAGAACTCTGGAGCACCAAGAGTGACTCCATCCTAACCTTCCAAATAGCATAATTTGTAGCATATTCAATCTCTCACTAGCTTCTAGAAGGTATGCTCCAGCAGATCCCATCTTACTAGTGACTTCTACAAACAAGAAATAGATTTGATTGACTTGAAATTCACAAAGGTCTCACACTTGCAGTATTTCACTCAAATTTGATTTCTAGTCCAACAAATGGACTTATAATTATAGTTCTATCACTCCCTCACAAAGCTAGAATGAAGATAAGATGAAGTGAAAACTACTTTCAAACAAATCTGGCCAAGAAATGGATTTGATTGTCTCTAGAAACTCACTAAGGTCTCTCTCTTGTAGTTTTTCACTCAAATCAGATTTCTAATCCAACAAATGGACTTATAATCTCAGTTCTAGCACTCTCTCACAAAGTTGGAATGAAAATAAGATGATGTGAAATCTACTTACAATCAAATCTTGTCAATTTTGGCTATTTTTGGACGATAACATGACTAAATCTCCCTCACACTTTTTGATGTACTTTCCAGACCTGTAAAACAAGTTTAGAGAACCTGATTTCAGCCTAGATTAATTAGACTTCATGACCCTAAGTCAAATCTAATCAATGACACTCAATCTTGGTAGCTTATCCTAAGATTTCCACCAAAAATTACATCAAAAGCTCACAAATTGAATTTTTTTGGATCAAATGAATACCATGCATTAAATGCAAGTTCAGAGGTGCCCACACATGTGGATAGTACGGATTTAGACCCCTACCAAGTTTGGGATCAAATCTCCTCACCAAAATCAAGATTCTAGCTTGTCCTCTCAATACTAGTTTTTAGCACCAAAACTTGCTAAAAATGGATTTGCATTAGATCAATGGCCTATGCTCTTGTACTTGGCTCTGATACCATGTGAAAGTACTGTACTTTAGGACCATAAATGGATTTACAAAAGATCCACAAGAGTGATTGGATGCTTGCTTATCAATCTATCAAAAAACTAGACACAAAAAAGTTGATCTAGATTGGCAATTTGACAAACAACAAGCATTAACAATCAAAAGGATTGATCAACATTGAAATCCGAGCCCACACATGTGTACTACAGGATTTAGTATGTCCTTCAATCTGAAAAACAAGTAGAAATTGATTCGGTTTCATTTGGATCGCAAAAACTCAATGTACATAATGAACTAGCTTGAGATTGCCAAAGAGCTCCAAAAATTTTCTATCTTCTCACTATGGAGAGAGGGAATACATAGCAAATTCGACTTTCTTCTTGAAGTTAGGTGGATTTTCAGAATGTAATAAGGAAGCTAACTCACTCTCCTTGACCTAAAATGAAATCCTAGTCTATTTCCTATAGTCATGCTTGGTAGATAGCTAGTTGGTCAAATTTTCACCTTAAATCTAGGATTTAGGTTCTATAGACTAGGAATCACTACCAAAATGACATGACCAACCCTATGGAGTTGACCTAACCTACATTAGGAGTGTATTGCTATGTGGCATCTTGGCCTCATATGTGTGGAATCCACTTATGTACAAAATTTACATTATACTACATGGTTTTTTATCAAGCTAGATTTGCCAATTTTTGGCAATTCTTCACAGCAGTTTTTCAGCTTTTTCGCCTTTCTCGCCTCTTTGAGAAAAATGTGACAAAGTGGCCAGAATGCCTTGGAAACCATTTTTAAAACACCTTCGGCTTTTTAGCTTTTTTTGCTATCTTTAATCTAAGGCACCTTCTACTTCTTTGTTGCCTTTAGTTTAAGGCACCTTTGCCTTCTTCGCTGCCTTTAGTCTAAGGCACATTTCGGATTTTTCGCCTTTTGCAAAGCCTTCAAGATTTACATACCTTAAGTCTAAGGGCACCTTCAGGATTGCATACCTTTAGTCTAAAGGGCACCTTCGGGTTTTTTTGGGTTTTTCGCTTTTTTGCTACATTGGCAGACTGACGTCGCCAACTTACCATCAACCCTTAAACAGTTGGAGAAACAAATATCCTTAGGGCGGTTACCAACTTTGTACAGATGCAAAACTGGAGTAAATGGCAGTTACGGTGTAAGATATTTTTCTCTTGACACTTGTAAATCTATAATCAGAGTTTTCTGTAGCCAGCATTATCACGCTCAACTAGCTGAAGTTATTACTTCAAGCCATTGTACTCACTGTTGATATTAATCAGAGTGCAATTTTTGTCTCACTATTGCGTTGTTCATTTGCGCAATCTATATGAATTCTTTTACTTGAATATTCCTGCTGCTAACTATTGTGTTTCCATTCCTACACACCTACGCTCTACGCCAAGAGCTTCTGCTGCCGCTCATGCCCACGGTTTTACGACATGGTATTAGAGCAGACATTTCAGTAATCTACATTTCTACTACGGACTATCAGTCTTGTTTCTATCAAGACGTCTTTATAGCAAACGCACAGCCAACAATATTCTGACAATCGTTGTTTCTACCAATGATCTCGTTCAACCAGAATGGATCCATCATCTATTTCATCTCTCATTGACAAACTCGATGGAGATAACTACCATCTCTGAAAATTCAAGATGAAGATTATACTTCTAGCCAAAGAACTGTGGGACATCGTTGATGGCACAAAAGTTAGACCTAAAGGTGATGCAGTCACTATCACCAAATGGAGACTGAAAGGTGGCAAGGCTTTTGCCATGATCACTCTCAACATCAAAGACAATCAAATCAGTCACATACGTGCTACTCAGACTACTAAGAATGCATGGGACATCCTAGCAACCCTCTACGATATCAGGGACGTCTCCTCCAAAATCCATTTGAGGAAGAAATTCTTTACCCTGAGAATGTTTGAAGCAGTAAGTATTTCGAGCCATATTAACACTTTCCAAAAGCTTATGGAGCAGATGATTGCAATCGGCTCAGTCATAGAAGATTCCGATATACTAATGACTCTATTATCGAGTCTACCTGAAGCCTACAAAAATTGGGTAATGGTAATTTCTACCCAAGAGTCCAATGGTGTAGCTGAATGGAAGAATCAGACACTCATCGAGAGTGCCAAGTGCATGATGGCCCATGTCTCTCTTCCAGAGAAATTCTGGATAGAAGACATATTCGAGTGTTTGAATGCATCGCTTTTGTTCAGATCCCTAAGGATCTAAGAAGAAAGCTAGATGAGAAAAGCAAGAAAACGATTTTCATCGGCTATTCCCCATACCACAAGGCATACAAGCTCTATAATCTAGATACCGAGAAGGCATTCACCAGTAGAGACATCATTTTTGTGGAAGACCAGTTCATTGACCACAAAGGAAAGCTACTGATATCTTACAAAATGCCAAAGGTGCCCTACAGAAAAGCAAAGGCACCTTGTAAATCAAATCTTAAGGCATTTGTCAGAGTGTCACATTTTTCGCATCTTCACCAATGTTCATTTCAGGAAAGGCTGCCATCGCGGCCTTTTCACGATCATCCCATGCGACTGTGCAAACAAATTTGACAATGACAGCAACCACCCACAATCTCCTACAGACAACACATCCACTTTGTACTCTCTTCATCTACACACATGTAAAATTGTGTATATATATTGAATACCATTTGTGTATTCTGTAGTGAGAAAAATACAAAATGTGAGATAACAACTTGTGTGAAAAAACAATAGCATCAGAAGCTTATCAGAGATAGACGAAGTAGATGCCCTCGCGCATTGATTCTTTGTATTGTCAGTAATAGGTTCATTCCTTTTATAGATTGGATTAGCTTTGTAGAGCACACGATTTCGTCCGCTATCGTCTTGTGCTCCACAACATTATTGACATGTATATTTTGCTATACTTAATCTGATAACAACTCTGTTTTGTTCTGCGTTTAGATTTGTGTCACTATTGCTATGATTTTCTACATTCTGTCTGACTCTCTTATTGCTTACTCTAATAATCTGGTCTTAGCTTATTGTTATTATTCTAGTTGTTGGTGACTAATACTTAGTCTTGCCTTTCGCAACTAAATCGCGACTGACTATCAGTCGAGCTCAGTCGAGCTCTTCGCGAATCATTGGCGACTAATAATTTGTCTAGCTGTTTGCGACAAATTATTCTTCTGATGTTTTATTGCTTAATGTTTGGCTACGTAATCAGATCGACCGTGATTTCTATCACTAACGTTCTGTTCATTTCTGATAGGCATAGACATGCCTAGAAAAAGAGTAATATAGCTCATTCCATTGCGCACAAACACTTTTCGTTTGAGTTCGCTTCTCGTTCGAGTTTTGAGTTCTTCTTTTCGTGTTCGTTTTCTTTTCGAGCTATTTTAGTTTCTCACACTCACGCATCCTCTTTCTCCAACATCCTTTTGTTGCCTTTGTTTCCTTCGGGGACTTCGTCCACTTCGGCATCGTCAATGACTTGGATTGAGGCTGGTGCCTTGGCAACTCGTTGGCGTCGGGGACTTCAGCTGAGTCAAGGACTTTGGCCTCGTCGATGACTTCGATTGTTGCCTATGTAGAAATCCCGTGTATTTCTGCAGGTATGAACTCACAAGCTAAAGGCGCTTTGTGGGTAGAAACACTAAGTTTCTTCATAGAGCTCTTAAAGATAGCTTCCCTCAACGGCCTAGAAAACTTCAACACTGAATGGAAGGGCATGGTGAGTTGAGCTTGGAGGAGTTCAGAAAGTACTTCTACTCCTCGTGGATGTTGTTCCTACGTAGGTAAATGAGTTGATGGTGGCATGGAAGGTCTTCGTTCCTCCCTCACAAACTCTTCTCTATACTCGTTGTATTGTGTCTTATCTTCCACGGGATTTGGATAGGACTTCGATAACGTAGAAATTCTAGAGGAACTTCTCTTTCTCTTATCAGATCTTTCGACTTGTTGATCTTCTTTCAAGGTCCTCTGTTGCGCCCATGTGACAACAAACAGTGGCTCTTGTTGCACTCGACATGCTGGGACTGTCTTGTTCGGCTGATTTGGATAATCTTTATAATTGTGGCTGATTGAAGATGTTCTTAGTGAAGCTTTGCCGCAACAGAAGCATTTTTTTCAACCTCTTGTTTGTGCTTAAAGAGGGCGCGCATCCGTAGTTATTACCCTAGTGAACATTAGGATTCCCGAGGCACGGATTACGACGACCATTAATGCTTTAATATTTTAATAAATAGTGGTGGGTCTAGTCTAATGATGTTTCGATAAGGCTAATGATAGACCATTTATTAATTTTCTAGCGTAGGTACGATGTTGTATCTATTTAATTGGTCGACAAATATAGGCCCTAGGCTTCTATTTATTTTTTGACAAATGTATGGCTGTGATTAACCTGGAAGGGCTATAAATATGGGCACCACCCAATTCCTTGAGATTCCTTGATCTTTTTTTCTTAACTCCTTTGATTTTGTTCACTGGCTTTCTCTCGCAATATCGAATCGACGCGCGCCTTCATCTTACGATCAGTACTTTCTCATTGTCGCACGCTAAACTGATATCAGCCTCTTCCAACGGAATATTGAATTAATGCGCACCTTGTACAAGAGTCCTCGACCGGAATCATTCACGCACGTTGAACCGATATCAGATTCAATATGGCTAATTCTTCAATGTCCTCAGATGACAAACTTATAGATTTTTTGCCAGTGACATTCCATCTGAGAAATTGGAGTATTTTTCAACTTTTTTTTTTTTGCACATTTTGATATCGATAAGCTTGTTTATGAGAATCGCTATAATTTATATTCTCTTCTTGATAATTTTCTCAGATTATTACTACTCATGTTAGGGATATAGATTTTTCTTTGTTTATTTTCATGACCTTGTACATTCCCAACCATCCTCAAAGCACAAACATGATCGCTTGCATGAACATTTTAAGAGAAATATATATTGTGATATCCACAAAAGAAAATGTCGACTTCTAATCAAACGTATGGCGTTTGTTTTTTATATATCTATAGAAATTCCAGATGATGAGTCTGTTGGATCTTCTGTTGTTTCCATAATTGAAGCATTTGCATCTGTTGTAGATGAAGTAGATACTGATATAGGGGTTGAAGCCGAGGCGTCTATGGCTTCAGATTATGAGCAAACTCTCCCTTGTTCTATAATCCTCTTTGACTCTCTTCCAACTACAACTCCTATTAATCCATTTATTCTACTCGATGTTCTCGTATATTTTATAAATAATGATAGTTAATTTCTTTTAACGATATAGAACAGTTTTTGAATATGAGAGAGGATGAAGTCCTCTCAATTTTTGCACAACATTTGTCAGGATTTTTGACATTATTGATTACACATATAATGATTTTGAAAGTGAGATAGATTATAATAAAAATGGCAATTGGAAGTCTGGCAAGGAGGCATTGGAGGCCATAATTAAAAAATTGAAAGCCTATGAAAAAACTTTACCTATTGAGGAGGAATTTTTGGAATTCCAATTTTTTTTTCCAAGGACTTAGTATATTCCCTCGGGCAGTGTAGAGGCCATTGAAGGACATGACATTAGCATAACAAACATCGTTGAATACGATGATCATGATCTGGTAAGAAGATATTATATTGGTATTGATATTGTGTAGTTTTCTTTTTTCAAACGATGATCATGATCTGGTAAGTAGATAATGGTATTGGTATTGTGTAGTTGTATTGTTATCTAACATTCTATATTTATAATCTTGACTCTTTTACAAGATGCTATTGAAGTAGATGCCTTTGGTATGAGACATGGAGGCGTCCGAGGTGTATTAGCCAGGAGAAGGGATGTGTCTCTATCTTATTATTTGAAAAATTTTCAAAATAATGAGATTTGTATATATCATTCATCTTTTAATCCATATGTTGCCATTGCCGTTATGGCCATCAAGTCATTATCTGTTTGTTTAGAAGGCCATACTTATGCCAGAGGAACACATAAAATAGTTTTTGTGAAAAGGGATTTGGCCATTAAGATATTGGGTTATACTCCCAACGATACTACAAAAGACCATCTACAAATGGCTCTTTATTCTGGTTACATAGATATGAGCAAAAGGAAAAACTTAAAGAATCCATATGAAAGGAGATTATTTCTTCATGACAATACCATTCGCCTGAATCTTGAAGAGGATGATGATGAAAATTAAACAATGTTCTTTAATAGATTATTGATATATTACAAGGATCTCTCTTTCTTAATGAATTTCAATGCCTTACAAAAAAATCGTAACATTTGGCGAGTTTTTAGCTTTATATCTAAATTGTGCTCTTCTGTAAACCCACTAAAAAAGTTGAACTAAATATTTATTTTTTGAATTGTGTCCTCCATGATTTGTAGTTCTATGAAATGCTCCTCTTGCTTGCCAATGTGATTTTTCCATGCCTTGTGATGACCAGATACTTAAGCTCCCATATTCCTTTGCAAAATAAGTTGCATGATGAAGAAAGATATGCTGCAAACAAAGAGTTGAAATAAGTAACATCAGTAGAAAAATATATAATCATGAATAGAATAAGTACCATATAATGAAATAGATCAGTACCGTGTAATGTTGTCTTTTCCCCAACAATCATGTACAAATTTTACAAATGTGGTGCAATGATTTTGCAAAGTCCTCGTATCTTTTGATGATAGGTTTTCTTTCTTGATAACAACTATGAGTTTGTCTAAGTTGTTTCACACTTGTCCCTTTTCCACTCGATTACTTGTCCCTATGAGTTTGTCTAAGTTGTTCCACACTTGTCTCTTTTCCTCTCGATTATTTAGTTCCAGTGTTCGTGTTGCTTGAACAATTTCTTTCCAAATTCAATATCTTACACTAGATTCTTTGCATGTGCGATTGGATAAAAATCTTTTTGCTTTAGCACCTCCAATTGATGGCTTATTAGGAACATTTTTTTTTTTTGGAGAGTCAGTCACTTTTTTCAATGATGACATTCCCTTTATGCAATCTTGCCTCTGAAAGAACCTCTTCCAATCTCTTGATAGCTACTTTATCCACAGACTCCGGTTTTGTATTCCATGCAAGGAGAATATGCAGATAAATTAGTTTTTAAATAATACGAACCTCAGCATGCAATGTGCATATGTAAACATTTTTTAATGGAATTGGCAGAACACTTTTCATATTTGGATCTTCTGCTTCTCGTGTTGGGCCACTGTTTGGTCATCCCAAATTCATATTGTAGCAATCCTTCATGCAATAAAGACATGGATGCTTTGACGTTGCCCCATGAGAGACATTATACATACATTTTAGTGTTTTCAAATCCCCTGAAGATTGCCATTGAATTTGAAAACTTCCATGGTTTTCGACAGTAAATTTCTCACCCTCCAAATGTCCCTTTATAATCTCGCCATAATTTGTTCGTGAAAATATCCATGAAAGTATTTTATGGTCTTCTTTCAAGACCTGTAGAGAAGCAACTAATGCATGACATGTTAAAAAAAATGGGCAATGTATGAAATGTTAATAACGATATTTTAAAAAAAAAATTGATAAGTATACTTGGAATGCCGCCAATCACCATATGTGATTTTCTGATTGGACACTAACTCACTCGTTCCAACTTTTGACCTTTGATGATTTCGGATTCATCCAATTTTATTACAATAATGATCTTTCCATTTACCTGATATTTGTCTAGTTTATAGAATCAAATAATGTAATGCTAGAAAAATATTATTGTAATCGTTGTAATTGAGCTCACCATATTCTGATTTGGATAATTCAGTTATATGAAGTGGTTGGCCAACTAGTTTGAACATTCTATCATTATAATGATTTCTTGCTAATCTTACCAGATATGGACGAGGAAGATAAGTTTTCTTCACCATCACTATTCTAAAAAAAGTAGAATAAGCATTTCTGCTAATTCCAGAAACATCACATGCACCTAGTATCACATTTGCATCCAAGTAAGTTTGAACCTGATTCAAAACAGTCTCTGCAATTTCATTTTTCATTTTTTCAAACCGAGCATTTTTCATCATTGCCTTTGTTGACTTTCTTGGTAAAACATGACTTAAAGATGATCCAATGCATGAACAATCTGTTAAATAGTTCTTTGCCACCAAACATGATCTGCAACAAACATATAAAACTCAAATTATGTTTAAGAAATTGATAATGCATATTATCAAGTGCAAATGATACTTGTATGAGCAATACAAATCAAATAAACAGTTAATAAGAAAACATACTTAAATGCTCGAATCCTTTTTTTCTGTGATTGCCGCTAGGTGTAGATAAGTCATCAATATTCTTCATCTTTATTTTTTTTCTTTTTCTTTTCATCATTGCCTTTTTGATAACTTTTATATCAACAATAGATTCTAAATCGTCGGATCACAACCTCTCCATGGATTCTAATATTTTTTTGTTTAGCCCCGAAGAGTAGTGACTGTAGCATTCAGCTCTGATATAGCATGCTTGAGTGCATTGTTTTCAGCACTAGTGTGTTGCACATAATGAAGCAATTGTTGATTTGCACGTTGCAATTGTTGATTAGCAAACTGTAATTGCTGATTAAGACAAGATATGCTATGCATTCCAATATCACGCAACCTTTGACAATATCCAAGTAATCCGCTATTTCCTTCACATACAAATCCGAGAAGATGAGTTACGGACTTGAAATCTAGACACAAATTGGTAGCTGGATCATTAGGATAAATTGATCCATCCACCCACAAAACTATATTCTTATGATTATTCATTCTCAATTCTCTAACTATTGCAGCATCATTCTCTACAACTTTCGAATTTTTCTTAATTGGAGTGCATTCCGTAGGAAGTCACAACATGCAAATGGAACATTGCCATTGTTGAAAGCTACAATCCGTAAATGCTTCAAACTACAATAAGTCAAACTAAATAGATCTAGCATATCTTAATTTTTGTAATGTCTATGTCATACTGAAAAATCGTCCCACCTCATATATCATTGTAAGCATACAAAGATTTCAAAAGTGCTCATTGTACTCTCGCTTCAATTTTTGCAGTGAGCACACCAAGATTTACAGTCTTAAAGCTCTAGCCCCAAATTTTGAAACGAACATACAACGAAGTTATTACATCTCATGCTTAGCTAACTAATGTATGAAGTTAACCATACCAGTTAAACGCCGGGCCTCTACAAGCTCAAACCCTTTTCAATACCCGCACCTTGATTAGAGTTAAATGTGATAATTATAATACCCGAACCTTGCAATTGTGTTCTATTTTAGACTAATTTCTAGTATATGTGATAAAAAATAAATTATAAAAATACGACATTTCTATGAACAAAATGAAAGTGATGAATTACATTTGACTAGTTTAGGTAAACATTTTCTAGTACATTAAATTTGACCATGTTAACTAAACAACTTGACTACGTTAGGTAACATATTCAAATATTCCAAAAAATGAAACAACACAAA
Organism: Diphasiastrum complanatum; assembly: GCA_029204225.1. Lineage (NCBI taxonomy): Eukaryota > Viridiplantae > Streptophyta > Lycopodiopsida > Lycopodiales > Lycopodiaceae > Diphasiastrum > Diphasiastrum complanatum. Next base: position 11,630,315 of record CM055109.1, read on the forward strand.
CTCACCAGTAAGCTCGAAGCTTAAGTGCAAGATTGCTCACTCTTTCAATGATTGCTCTCTTTCCTTTTCTTTGCATATCTTTGTCACATACACAAGCAACTCAAAAGTAACACTCTATTACACAATTGGACCCTTATTACAACCAGTACGTTATTGTGCCTGTGAATACATTATATAGTGATTAAAATTATAAGGGTTCATTAGTTTCAAAGCATAAATCTTATATTAATAATATGCTATAAGAGAGAGAGAGAGAGAGAGAGAGAGAGAGAGAGAGAGAGAGAGAGAGAGAGAGAGAGAGAGAGAGAGAGAGAGAGAGAGAGAGAGAGAGAGAGAGAGAGAGAGAGAGAGAGAGAGAGAGTCTAACAAATTACAAATTTAACCTTCAAATATCATCATACAATATCTATTCATCTATTACCCTAAATCCTAAATCAAAATGCAAAATACACACACACACACACACACACACACACACACACACACACACACACACACACACCTCCCCCTCCCCCCCTCTCTCTAACAAATTACAAATTTAACATTCAATTATTATACACTATCTACATTTCTATATTTACCATTCTATCTTTATTATCTTTACACTATCTTTACATTTCTACTCTTTACCATTCTAACAATGTAACTATCTACTTTACACTTATATAAACTATTTACACTTTTATTCTAATCATCATCTATTAAACTCGGCCTTCTCATTTTTGCTAAAATCGAGCACTTTTTAGGACTGTTTCTCTAAGATTTCAATATCTGAGTGTCCGATCCAAAGAAAAGTCTGATAGTAGCTGAAACACAGTATAATTAAACTATTACCAGTTTGGATTGAGTTTTGAACCGTCAGATTTAGGGAAATTAAGAGAACAGGATCATTTTTAGTGTATTTTTGCCCATTTTTAGCAGTTATTTGTGGTTTTTCTAAGATTTCTTCAGATCGGAGTGGATCCAACCTTCACCCCTCCCAATTTAGCTGGATATAGACTGTATCTATCTAGTATGAGGTTTGCAAAGGTTCTTGATGGACAATTTTTGCATAATCATGAAGAAACTCAGTTTTTGAGCACTTTTTCTTAGATCTTTCTAGATCTGTCCATTGGATCTTCACAAGAGTTTCACAGAATCCAGATCGGGGTTAGATATAGCTATAAAAATATCAGCAAAGGTTAGTTCCAAGCATATCCTAAAAAATCAAGAAAAAAGTGTATTTTATGGGTTTTTTTTGCTATTTTTGGCAGTTTTCTCTCAGATCCTAGAGAGATAACCTTTGTCGAGGTGAGAATAGCTTTCTCTGATACATATTTAGCTAAATCCAGGTGGTCAAAGGCTAATTCTCAGGAAATATAGAGAAAATACAATTTTTATGGGTTTTTTGGCAATGTTTTGCGGTTTTTTCAAAAATGGTTGGGAATTAACCTTCGCCGACTTTTAAGTAGGTTCTGAACAATGTCCAGAAGGTACTGTCAAAGGGGAAATGGAGGTTAGTTACGGAGCAGTACAAAGTTATTGCCTCTAATATGTTTTTCCCGCCTATTTTCCCACCAAAAATAGGTTTTTCATGGTTTTTTGATTTTTTGTTTGGTTTTTTTTTTTTTCCTTTAGCAAGGGTTGTTCTAATCTACAGTTCTAACACTAATCCACACCCCACTAACTCTAATCCACACTAACTACCACTAACAAGCTAAAAAAACTCAATTTTTGTGATGACAAATGAAGGGAAAAGAAGAGAGAAGAGTGAGAGAAGGAGAAGAAAAGTGATGTCTATGCCAGCTAAGGCAAGTGTTGGGGCTCCCCGGCGACGACACCACTGTATTGTCGGTTGTAGTATGGAGTTCGTCGCTGGGAGCACAACCTCACCTTCACCTGCATAGCACACAAAGAGAGAGAGAAGAGAGAGAAAATGCCTAGGTCGAGAGAGGCTTTGGAGGCCCGAGCACCTTCCCAAAGCTATTCACACCCAACCTAGGGGGGGGAGAGAGAGAGAGAGAGAGAGAGAGAGAGAGAGAGAGAGAGAGAGAGAGAGAGAGAGAGAGAGAGAGAGAGAGAGAGAGAGAGAGAGAGAGAGAGAGAGAGAGAGAGAGAGAGAGAGAGAGAGAGAGAGAGAGAGAAGCCTGAAGTGAAACTAGCAAAGTTTTATTAAGAAAAAGATGGAAGATACAATACAAAGGAAATGGCTCCCTCTTATAAATTTTAGAGGTGAGCCTCCTTCACTCTAATTGGCCACTTCATTGGGACAAGCATTCTAATCCAAGCCCTTCAAATAAACACAACTTAAATCTAATGGTGCTAAGAAAGCACAAGGGACTCACATGATTCATGTGAGTTCTAATTTGGGCCTTTTTTATTTGCAACTTGGCTTAGGGCCTCTCATGTCATTTTAGAGTTTTAAGCCCCTAGTCTCTTATTCCTAGGAATTGCAACTTGCTACTTGTGCTCATTGGGTTGGGCTTATATGCGCAGGATGCCAGTGCCCTCGCACTTATTACTCTACTTCTATAGTACTGTGGTGGGCCCACTTGGAAAGCCTTGGCCAACAGTAGTTTTAGTGGCGGGACCCACTAGGTGCCCAACACATCATGAGCTCCTTTTTCTCTTTTGCCTTTAGATGATTGCCTCTGTACTCACCACTGAACTTTTGACATTTGCAAAAAGGTTATTTTAGTCATTGATTGCCTATAATGTCAACCATTGCTAACTATTAAAAAGCTAACACTTCAGTAGCTATTTCCCACGTGCCTAATTTTGAAGGGTTGTGAAGGGCTATCAAACCATTACTGCATACTCATTTCAGTACTCATCCAACAGTTTTTTGCCATTTCATGAAAAGTGAAGTTCTTGTGAATTTTTCAATTTATTTTGGAAAAAATTTATGGATGTTAAGGTGGGGAGGGGCTAATTGGCCTTGACATGTATTTCCATTAGCCGGTTCTCTTTATTGATAACCATCGTGATACCAGATTTTTGTGCCACAAATTCATCATCCCCTATACTTGTTGTGCCTGATTTCAATTCCCATATTCGAGTGCTCGATTTTCGTATCTGGTTCCAATAAGAGTTGTAGACATGCAAAAGAATCAAAGCTCTCAAGAGCGACAACGGTAGTGAATGCATCTCAAATGAGTTCAAGGACTATTGTTTGGCGACTCAGTATCAAACATCAATTTTCTACTTCCTATTCTCCACAGTCGAATGGACTGGCCAAAAGGACAAACATGACCTTAGTTAGTCAAGACATGCTTCGTCACCCAAATCATTCTAGAAACATGCAACAACAGCCTATGTGCGGGATTGATGTATTACTAAAGGCCTACCTATAGCAAGACTGCTTATGAAGTTTGGACATGATCCAAACCTTTATTAAAGCATTTGAGAGTATTTGGATGCACTGCCTATGCTCATGTCCCAAAGGACACAAGGAAGAAATTAGATGAGCATTCTTTCAAAACAATTTCTGTTGGCTGATGCTCTTCTAATGGAATGTATCGACTGTACAACATTGAAACTTGTAAACCTATGACTTTTATTGAAGATTAGTTTATTGATCTGAAGGGCAAGGACCAGATGCAACCTATAAATTCTGCCCCGACAACTGATACATATCAAAATATTATTTTGATTCCTTCAAGTAGTCATCTTGTACAGTCGGATTCGGAAGACAATAAAGGAGCTACAACTTAGGAGTAGCTGACACGGTTGACACAAAGTCAAATTTCGCAGGTAGAAGCTCAAACTAGAAGATCAACAAGAATTAGAGTTCAGCTTGTTTGATACACTGATGAGTTTGCTCAGTATTCTATTCAGGAGCCAACCACAGTGGAATAAGCAATGTCACTGGCCGATTCAAATCTCTGGAAGGAAGCTATGGACAAGGAGTACAACTCACTATTGAAAAACAATACATGGACTATCACCGAGCTGACTGCAAATGGATCTTCAAGATCAAATACAAGCAGATGGCAATATCGACAGAAGAAAGGCTTGACTCGTGGCAAGAGGTTTCTCACAACTTCCCAATATCGACTACTTTGAAACCTTTAGCCTAGTGGTCAAGAATACTTCTATTCGATTGTTACTATCATATGCTACTGCAGCCGTGGTCTTGAGGTACACTAGATGGATGTACAAACAACATTCCTCAATGGATTTATCGAGGATGACATTTATATGATCAAGCCAGAAGGCTATGTTCCTAATGGTCAAGAAGACCAAGTATGCAAACTCCATAAAGCCTTATATGGTCTGAAACAATCGTCCAAAGCCTGGTTCCATTGAATCAATATATTTCTAATCAATCATGTCTTCGAACCAAGCTCTCTAGACTATAATGTTTACTTCAATGATGTTCGAAAGTTCTTTGTTATCATCACCCTCTATGTAGATGATACGTTGTTTTTTAGCAACAATATTGAACTGACAAAGGACACTAAGAGGATGCTATCCCAAGAGTTTGAGATGACAGATCTTGGAGAAGCACATTATTGTCTCGAGATTCAGATCCATAGAGACAGAAACAAAAAAATTCTCTACATCACTCAGAAAAAGGTGCCCTTAGACTTAAGGTATGTAAATCCTGAAGGCACAAAAGGCGAAAAAGTCGAAAAGTGCCTTAGACTAAAGGCAGTGAAGAAGGCGAAGGTGCCTTAGACTAAGGACAACGAAAAAGAAGAAGGTGCCTTAGATTAAAGGCAGTGAAAAAAGCAAAAAAGCCGAAGGTGACTTAAAAATGGTTTCCAAAGCATTTTGGCCACTTTGTCGCATTTTTCGCAAAGAGGCAAGAAAGGCGAAAAAGCTGAAAAACTGCCTTAGACTAAAGGCAACGAAAAAAACCTTTCTGGTCATTTTGTTGCATTTTTTGTGAATAGGCAAAAAAGACCAAAAAGATGAAGGTGGTCTAAAAATGGTTTCTAAGTCATTTTGGCCAGTGTGTCACATTTTTCGTGAAGGCACGGAAAAAGACAAAGGTGTCTAAAAATGGTTTAAGGCAAAAAAATCTAAAAAGGAAAAATGTGAAGGTCCAAAATATGTAGTCGGCCTTCGTTTTTCAGGATGTTCATTACTTGAATGATTTGTTTAAGTTTGAGGATAAAAAAATCTAACACTCCCCCTTAATGTGGATCTTGAAAATCTTTGATCTTCAGATTTAACATATCGTTAAATCTGATCGTTGCTCCTTTGATAGAGCCTTTGTGAAGTAATCTGCTGCCATGTAGTTTGTTCTGCAGAAAAACAATTCTACTTCCTTGTTGTGCACTTTCTCTCTAAGGTAGTGATACTTGATTTCTATATGTTTTCTTCGAGAGTGAAATCTCGGATTGAGAGATAGCGCTATTGTGCTTTGATTGTCACAATAGATTGTTGTAGGAAGTGTTTGTGCAAGGTTGAGATATGCAAGTAGTTGCCTTAGCTAGATCACCTCTTTGATTGCATTGGTGGCAGCTATGTGTCATGCCCATGACTGGTCTCGGGTAGCTTGCCCACTCTAGAGACCGGTAGACCAACAACCCGTAAGTTAATTGTGACTATAAGGGAATTGGGCTCCTTATGTGCATATGGTTATAATTAATGGTTGTAGGCCTAAACACATGGTGGTGGAGTTGGTATGGGTCTATCAGTGAGTCATTAGGGAGCTGGATGACGTGGCCCAGATAGGCTGCAGAGGTGTCCAATGAGGTGTCACAATGCACTGCTAGTGGTGCATGGGCCTTGGAGGGTATAAGTATACCTGCTGGTCTCTCACCAGTGTATGCTTGATTTGTGATGAGTAGCTACATGCTACTGGAGTGACTCCTCTTTCCATGACTCTGATTGATCCATAGCTTGGGGGCTAGATCCGTATGATCTAGGTTTGGTTTGCTTGGTTTAACCTCCACCGGTTCCCATGTGTTGTTGCTTTCTATGGTATGCTTAAACTAGAATCCTGTTGTGAGGACCTTATATTGGTATCAGAGCCAGTCTAAGCAGGATTTACCATCGAAAGTGCTAAGCGGAAATCTCGACGTTTTCTCGAGAATCCGATGGAGTAAGCAACAAATGGTGCAATTGGGAAATTTTCTTCCCATTGGAATTAATTTTCGAATTGCAATCGATTGTGTGGTAAGTGCACTACCAGGCACACAATTGGTTCGTTTTTGTGCTTTTCAAATTAGTTTCTTGGAAGAAATTCCGTATCAATTCTGTTATTGCCGATTACTCTGTGGTTAGCATTTTTTGTGAAAGTAATAGTTACTTTTTTCCCTTTAGTTTCTTGTTCTTCTCAGAAATGGTTATTGTATTTTGAATGTTGTCTATTGCCTGTTTAGAAGCCGGTTTAGTTTTAAAACGATGGGAATAGGCTGGAATAGAAGCAAAAATACTCTAATCTGTTGGTTGTTGAGTGTTGGTGATGTTTGATAGGATTGCATGGCTGCTCTGTGAAAGTACAGGCTTATGCTTCATTTTCTAGCAACCTAACAATTGTTTGTAGTGTTAGGAGCCCGTAAAGCCATTCTGAAGCATGGTTGGGTTTAGATTAGATGACTATTGGATAAAGTAGTTGTAGTAACCTGCAAACTAAGTTCTGAGAAAATTTTGTCAGCATAACCTTTGTTTTTCAGGCATAGTGAAGGCAAACCCTGCAAATCTTATTTTATAACTTTGCAAATACTGAAGCGGTTTGTTGCATCCACTGGATATCCCTGATAAGAGATGGGATAGTATTTCCATGGATTTTGTGGTTGGGTTACCGCGGACGAATAAACAACATGATGCAATTCTGGTACAGACCACCGCGAAGGCTTCTGATTTAGCTCAGATATTTGTAGAACATCTGATTAGGCTTTACGAATTACCAAGTGATATTGTGAGCGATCGCGATCCGAAGTTCGTCGGTCACTTTTGGTCGGTCGTATTTGCTAAACTAGAGATGACACTAAGCTTGGGTTCTTCTGATCATCTTGAGACGGATGGACAGATGGAAAGAACAAATCAGACGATGGAACAAATGCTTCGGGCATATGTTTCCAGACAGTAATCTGACTGGAAAAAGTACCTTCCATTGATCGAGTTTGTCTATAATAGTAGTAAGCATTTGGCTACTGGTTATAGCCCATTTATGCTTATGTACGGTTTTGAGCCTAAGTCACTCATTGCGGTTGAGACTCGGACGACAGTCAGAAAGTAGCGGATTTCCTTCACGATATGCAGGAAATGCTACGGATTGCACGTGAAAATGTCCAGAGTGCCCAGGATAGGGACAGACATTATGCAAATCTAAAAAGATCACCAAGAGACTTCCAAGTGGGAGATTGGGTATATTTGAGAATCCCAAAGGATTCAAGTGTAATGTGTGCTGACAAGCATTATAAATTGTCCCCTAGCTATAGAGGACCGTTTAAGATCTTAAAAAAGATCGGATCCTTAGCTTACCAATTGGAACTCCCGGAAGGATCGCAAGTGCATCCCGTATTTCACGTTAGTCATCTCAAAAAGAGTCTACGTGAAGGAGAGCATCTTGGATCTGGAGATCAGTTGGACCTCTTGGATGAATCATCGGGTGTATCTCGTCTTGAACCCGAAAAGATCTTGGATACGAGAACTAAACGATTGAGAAATCGTATAGTTACCGAGCATCTGGTTCGATGGAGGGGATGTATAGACGATGACGATTCTTGGGAACAAGAAGGAAGCTTAAGGAGGAACTTTTCCAGTTTTAAGTTCTGAGGACAAATTGAATAAGGGGGGAAGAATGTCATGCCCATGACTGGTCTCGGGTAGCGTGTCCACGCTAGGGACCGGTAGACCAACAACCCAGTTAATTGTGACTATATGGTCATAATTAATGGTTGTAGCCTAAACACATGGTGGTGGAGTTGGTATGGGTCTATCAGTGAGTCATTAGGGAACTGGATGACCCATAGGCTGCAAAGGTATCCAGTGAGGTGTCACAGTGCACTACTAGTGGTGCATGGGCCTTGGAGAGTATAAGTATACCTGTTGGGCTCTCACTAGTGTATGCTTTATTTATGATGAGTAGCTACATGCTGCTGGAGTGACTCCTCTTTCCATGACTCTGATTGATCCATAGCTTGGGGGCTAGATCCATATGATCTAGGTTTGGTTGGGTTGGTTTAACCTCCAGCGGTTTCCATGTGTTGTTGCTTTGTATGGTATGCTTAGGCTAGAATCCTGTTGTGAGGACCTTATACTATGTATTCAGATTCTATTGATGATAATGCAACTGAGGTCTGCTTATGGTTGTTCCATGAGATTGGGCCTTGGTTGTATAAAAATACAAATCCAAAAGTTGATTTTCTGGTGTCGACATCTCCTTCCCAATCCGCATATGTGTAGGCTTCAAGGATGTTGGCAGTGTGGTTGTCTCCGTAGCAGATGCTGAGAGTTTTCGTTGCTTGGATGTACTTCATGACTTTTGTTAGTGCCTTCCAATGAATTAAGTCTGGATTTGATAGGAACTGGCTGAGTGTACTGATTGAATCTGCAAGGTCTGGTCGCGAGCAAATCATTGCGTACATCAGTGAGCCGATGATGGATTGAAATGGGTAGCGCTTCATCTCCTCCTTTTCTGCCTTAGTATAGTGTTTTCTCATTTTTTTGGGTGGTAGCCTTGCATGTTGTTGAATCGACATCGCAAATCGCACTTTTCTTTGCACTCTATTTTGTAGATTGAATATGTGATCTTGGATGTTTCCTTGCTGATGTTGTTTCCTACAACCAAGAATCATATTAGTTTGATGGAAAGCTTACAAATGAAGAAGAAGGTCATTGTATGGTTCAAATCACCTGCGTAATGGATGTAGATGGCAATGCCGATCGAGAAGATTCTTCCTGCAAGAAATTTTGTATAAATATGTAATGAGTTCAAAATGAATACTAATAATCACACACGTAAAAAAATGTGGATGGCAATAGACCTAGAAGCTATGCATAATCACCCACCAAAAGTAGAATATAATTTTCAAATAGAGTGCCAAATGGATTGTTTTTTACTTGATTTATTTGATGAATTACATATGTTAAAATTTGAGCAGTTAGCATGGACATTTCATCTATCACAATAAATCTTGCCTCAGATATTAGTGTAGGTCAAAAATCGGTTGGTATTAGATTTTTTATGTTAAGCTGATTTATTGGAATTGCAAACAAGTTGTGAACTGCAAATGCCTGTTTTGCTAATCGAGATGCAGCCGCACTTGTTGTTGCGGCTAACAAAATTGGTTCTTCCTTCTCGATGCATTTGTAAGTGAAGCATCGTATCAGAAATGTTTTTCCACTTCCTGTAGTGAAACAATCCGATTTTGAGCTTGTATAAATTTTATATACCTTCTCTTGTTCATCGGTAAGAGATGAATTCTACATGTTTTCAAATTAGATTCCAAGCCTAAATCATTTTTCGTATCTTCTGGCAGAGATATACTTTGTGCATTTTCGATTGTAGAATTTGACATTGTTAATGTTTCGTTGATAAGCAATTTTATTTGTAAAAGTATATTGACATTTCTTGCCATTGTTCTCTTTCAAGAAGCTGTCTATTGGCGTGTTTTGTGATGTACATATCAATATCCTCCTCTTTCTTGATGAAATTTCGAAGAATGCATTCCAAGAAATGTAAACGATCACCATTATTTTGTCTTATCAATTCGTCCTCATTACAGAAACATATTTTTTTGAGCATGGCATAGACACAATTTAAAAGATCTCTTAACAATGGTTACGAAAATTCAGAGACAAGATGGTTTGAAATCACTGAAATATAAAAGATTGCACAACAAATAAACATGGATTTTGATTGGCAAATTGTTTGATTGAGTGCACGATGCTATTTGTGGCCTGATTGGAAATATTCATGAAAGATTATTTGCTCTCAAAGCACTTCTTGTTGGGCAGGATCAAACAATTTCAAATGAAATTGTTGCATGTATTTCAACAAAATGGAATGACCAATTGCACAAATTTGAGGAGTCTGTTAATGAATTTGATAGAGAGCTATACAAATTGGTTGTTAAAAATAGATCCTTTATTGTCAAAAAAATTGCACAATAAAAGGCAACAGAAAAAATCCATGCAAATATGGATTTCCATTTGAACCATCTTCATCACCAACACATCTAAGTCTTGAAAATAGAAATTGGATATATTATCGACCTAGACATGAAGATAGGAATGTAGTACCATATCACCCAACTATACTCTTTCTTTGGAAAGTGCACATGAACTTACAAAGGATTTCCAACACAAACTGGTCATATTACATTCTAAACTATGCTATGAAGTTCGAACCATCTGGACATTTGAATATGGAAATAGAAGATGCAAAACGAATAGGATTGGAACACATGGACAACAACATGTTGAAACTAATTACAACATTAATCTTAACAAAGCCAACAAGCCTAACATTTGCTTGTTTGTAAATTCCTATGATAAAAAGAAACGAGGCTGTTCATTATGTTGATAGTTCTCCTCCAAGTCTTAAATGTAGATATATCAATCGAAATAATACATTGATGTTTCATCCATTTGATGTTTACACATATAGACATGTACAATTGGAGAATTTAACATTCTACGAATTCTGGAGTATGTACGATGTAGAAAAAAAATTAAAAGTCAATATTCCTTTTGATTACATTGACAAGACATGAAACTACTTGTACAGGAGTAGTAAGCTTATAAGATTTCCTGACTATCATCCTGTGCATCATACATAAGCCTTCTTTTTCAATGTTTGGAATCTCAGTTAGCAGAGTATGTTTTAAAACATGACTGAATATTTGTTGTTCAGATGCTTTCTTATTCTTTGAGAGATAGCTAATTATATCTTTTTGTAATACTATTGATGGGATGCTATTCGATATTAAAATTGCTTGCCTAATTTGGTATAAGGCTATTATGTAGGGTGGATATAACAAAAAAACCAAAAAGAAAGAACCTCCTTGTAAGCTAGCATAATCAAGGAAGCTTATATTTCCATCATAAAATCCATGAGCAAATGGAAATAAAAAAGGAAACAGGCTTGTTTCTAATGTTAAGGTAGGTTCGTCATGACGTTGACTATTATTTACAAGTTGTATATGTTTTGAGTAAATTTTGTTATTGTTTCTTAGTTTTACATTTGAATCTTGATAAATATCATGATGTCATTTGTCATTATGCCTCGATAATGGGGTTGTATCTTCTAGTCAACATAGGATTTTTGGAGGGGATCAACAATCATGGTTTCATATGGAATATTGCCAGAGACAAGGTGATCGATGGATCATAGAGAGATGAAGGCTTAACTATTGAGCGTATTCTATGTTTATTTTTGACACAAGTATTACAGACATGCCATGTTTTTTTTTATTCATTTCCATATGTATGTTTCCATAAAAATGTATCGGCTATCGCGTATGGGGTATATTATCAATTTCTAGTATGTCTTTGTTGGAGACACGGTGCATGAAAAAATTTGAGTTGCCACAGGTGGAACTACATTTCATACATTTCACTAGATTTATACCTATTTCCAACCATTGATTAGTCATCGCTGAAATTTCTAGTCTTGTCATGTTGAAGAGTGTAAAATTGTCTCTTTGTTTTTTCAACTTTCTTTGTCTAGCAAGCAAACGTTTTTGTTTCATAGATGATGTCATGAATACAGTCCAAAAAACAAAAAAGATTGCAATTAAAATACGTATGTAAAATCAAGTTTGCAATATGCGTCTTTGAATTGAAAAGTTGCAAAATGAGATAATAAATTTACTAGTTGAAGTATTAAAAAGAGGAAGTAGTCTTTACATAAAGGCCTGCAAACATATAAACATACAAAATGATCATCTATAAATATAGCATAACAAACAAAGAACAACTTAAAAATAGATATTTGCAACATATTTGAAGTTTTTCCAATATGATTTTTCATGGCAGAAAGACACATTGGGAAATGTATCATAAGAAATAAATTGTAGCAAGTACTTGAAGAACTTTGAGAGAGAGAAAATTTTTTTGAACAAAACAATTCAATCGATTGCTAACTTCAGAAAACATCAAGGTTGTCGTGATTTTCTTATAAATTGAATGTATGTTGAATATCTGCAGAAAAACATATATCCAAAGCAAATGGCATTGTAATGTTTAGCGAGTAGGGTGAAGAAAACGATGACTGAAATGTAACACAAGTTACGAATCTATCGTGAAATTTTGTGCATGAGATATTAGAGCATCATGACTATCTAGAGTTTGATAAAGTCGGGACTAGCAAGGAACAATGCTACAACGTCATAGCACAAGTCCTAGACCTTCAGTATAGTAGGATGAGTTCGGTAAATGATACTATCTCATAGGAGAAGTCGTAGAGCTTTAGCATACTAGCATGAGTTCCACAGTTCTTTCTAGAGATGGATAGGTCATGATTGAACACAGTTCTTTCTAGAGATGGATAGGTCAAGATATCCTAATGGAAGGCCAATTAGGATATCTTGAAACGGTCAAAACTTTAATCATAAGGATGTTTAAATGCAATGGTAATTAAAGAATTTGGTGAGAAAGGTATATATCTCAAGTATTTTAAAGAGGCAAAAAGTTTTTTGACTTCAATATAATTTATCTGTCTTTATTCAAGTTTCTATGTGATCTCACTATACATATATTTGTATCCCTTTTGCATCTTAAGATGTGAAACATAGGCACAATCATAATATATCCATTTCAAAATGATGAAATAATGTCGATTGGATGTGAACGGCCTTTTCCACATTGTTAGTACTTGTTATAAGTTAGAATTGTCAGTATTGTTTTGTTGGCATGTTGCCATGAAGAGGTGGCAATTGTCCTCTTCAAATATTTCAAGAAGGAGATTATGCCCGTCTCCTTGCAATTTCGCAATGAAATTTAAACTTTGAAGTTTGCCAAAGAAAAGGTCGTTCGCATCCAATTGATATTATTTTAACAATGTGAAATGGATATAAATAACTTGTAGTCATCTTATGAGAAAACTCACTAGAGCTCTTGAAAGTTGGATGATATATTCAGGTAAAGTTTGTCGAACTTACATTATATATTAAAGATTTAGAAGATAGATTGTGCCTATGTGATTCACATCTTAGTTCATTTTGCAGACTCTTGGTTTTTCTTGATTTTTGTCATACTGAAACATTTCGGTGTATCTGCGTATCAAAATAAGATTTGCCACGTTATTGAAAACGTATGGAAATTCTTTTATTATATGAGTACATATCCTACATACATCCATTGTAGATTTGATGGACTACTCTCGTTATTGTGCCTGCAGCTATGGACCTTAAACTATATGATAAAAAGCGATAACTACAAACCAATCTATGTTATGCCTAGCACGTGCAAATGCACTTCATAGGCACATCTTTGTTAACCTCAAAAGAAAAAAATATAGCAACCAGGGCAACGATTTTTATAATTAGTGATGCAGAACCTGGATTTCAGAAATTGCAACAACAATCTTAAAATTTTGTAAGAGTGCTTTCGAACAGCCAGCCAACAATGAATCTACTCTCCCTGCTCTCCCAACAAGCGTACGATCCTTGCAACGAAGTTTCAATTTCGTAGCCGTGTTTTCCAACAACCAACCAGTACCTTTTTCAATTTCCTAGCATTGTTTTCCAACAAACATCTTATGCCTCTTTCAGCAACTGGACGACAGCGTTTTCCAACAAGCAGGTGGCAGATGTGTTTTCCAACGACCAGCGTTAGCCAGGAGTTTTTTGCAATGAGCAACTAGTTTGAGTAACCACCCAGTAGTCTTTTCCAACAATGAACCAAAAATGTTTCAATTTGCTAGTGTCACAGAGCCAGCACTTTTTTTTCACAATTCAACCTCCTGCATATTCACTTTTCTTTGACGAATACATTCTTGGGACTATGGCTGTTATTTCCTTAGAATTTGTGGTAATTGATTCACTAAATTTGCCAATCGCCATTTTAAACTTGCAAGTTGTCAATGGTCATTGTACTAATGCTTTGAAGTGTGAAGTTTTCAAGTTTGAAACTTTGATGATCATCATTGTACTAATGCAAAAATGCAATGTAGGTTTGCATTTATGTTCCTAGTTTTGGAACGACTGTTGAAAATTCATGCAAACTTGAGGCAGATAGTCGTTTCAAATGAGTGGGTGCAGTAGAGGCCATCACAGCAGCCCAAGGATAGAAGGTTTGAGCTGGTCATACTCTCATCTTCATTTTGGGATGATGCATGATCCATTGTCATGGGCCTACAACCTATCTACAATGTCATGTGCCTTTGCACATTGGACCTCTTATATGAGTTCATGGACAAATTGGACAAGTAGCTTCAACTTTGCACGACCATTACCCCCAAAGAGGTATAACATGGTGCTTACTAGTAACTACTATTAGCTCTGTATTGTCTTGACTCCTTCCTTACTACTTAGTATCTTTGTACTTCATTTTGAAGTTAAAACTTCTATGTGTTGCATTTAAAATTTGAATTGCTGGATGATGAATCCTTGGTTGATTTCTCAATTTTCAATTATCTAGAATCTAGTCTGTGCGATATGGCTGAGGGCTCATGATTAAAATATTCAAATCTATTATGTTACAAGCTTGAGGAAATCTAGCTCCCCTGGCAAAGCAGGTGGGAGTAGTTTCATAAGCCCTTGCATGTCATGGCCCACGTACTCCATCAATTATGGAGGAATGAGTAGCAGTATGATGAGGAGATCCAACGCCTCTGGCAAAGCAGGTGGGAGTGCTTTCATCAGCCCTTGCATGCCATGGCCCACATACACCATCCATTATGGAGGAGTGAGCAGCAGTATGATGACAGGGAGCTCATGGATGGCTGGAATGCTTATGCCTTCTGAGTTTATCCTGATGTACATGAGCAGGATAAGCTGCTAGATGAGCTCCAAGTATTCAAGTAGGAAAGCATTTGAGAGAGGGTAATATACTGCACAATGCAATCCATGTAGAATGATCACTGCAATTTTTCATTTTTAGTATTTAGTAATTACATCTTATTATTTACATATAATAGCGACTTTAGTAACCAGTTTTTGATAACATTTGGATCATTATAAATATCAAATCTCAATTCTAATTTCTTAGCTTTGGTTTGTAGTGCTCATTGACAATGCTAACTCTTTGAATTGTGAGCAAGCCAGCTACGTCATGTGTCATTGTGGATGAAGTTTGG
The DNA here is from genome assembly GCA_029204225.1 of Diphasiastrum complanatum. Classification (NCBI taxonomy): domain Eukaryota; kingdom Viridiplantae; phylum Streptophyta; class Lycopodiopsida; order Lycopodiales; family Lycopodiaceae; genus Diphasiastrum; species Diphasiastrum complanatum. The sequence continues at coordinate 11,645,496 of CM055109.1, forward strand.
GATTGATAACCCAAAATTGCACTGCCTTGCCATCAAGATCCTCTCACAAGACTACACTATCGTCGCTTGTGAGTGGAACTAAAGTGTTCATTCTCTGATTCACACGAAGAAGAGTAATCACTCTCCTCTATGCATTTGGAGAGGTTGTTGTATGTACACGCCAACATGAGACTTTTGGGTAGACTCCACACCACTCCATAACCTATCTAGTTAAGTCATAATTTCCAACATGTAGATAGAACTAAAGTCTTAGTAAGTAGATACTAGATACTAGACTACAATGTGAATGAAGTTTGAACTTTTCAACTTTGAAGTCAAAAGTATTATGTAAAACAGTTTACCTATACAATTGTTGAATGTCGGCCCTCCAAATTTTGTCTTGATTTCAATGTGCATTGTGGCATGTGCAGAGATCGATGTGGCAAAGGTTCCAGACTTGCCACCAAGATCACAGGATGAGGATTACACATTCTTCCATGAGGAGGCTATGCAGAGGTCAGGTGAGAAATTAAAAGTTAGTACTTACAACTTGCTGAGCCTGAGGCATCATCAAGGTCAAAGACCTCAGAGGATGAGTATGTGGAGTCGTTTGAGGACAGTGATCATGAGGATGAGGATGAGGATGAGGATGAAGGGCATCCTACCTCGGCCTCTAATGAGAACTTCCAATTCATCCTATTTCACAAATTTAAATAGAGAAGTCAGTGATGTCATAAGGCAAAGCTTAGAAACAATATACAAAGCAACCCACAAAGTCAAAGGATCTAAATCAAAATTCAATAAATAAAATTCTTAGCCAAATAACATTGCTTATGTCTCATCAGTACCCAAGCATAAGTTGCTAACTGGGTTTCAAAAGAATCCGGATTCTCTTGGGTGAACCTATATGAACAAGAAGTGATCTTGTTGTACATTCTTGGTATGAATATATTTGATTAAAGTGATTTTTGGAGCTTAGGAACCTAGTTAGGTGAGATCAAGCAATGCTAATTATGTACAATCTCTCTCTCTCTCTCTCTCTCTCTCTCTCTCTCTCTCTCTCTCTCTCTCTCTCTCTCTCTCTCTCTCGCTTGAATTGCTTTCTATATGAAGTGCATTATGTTGTTGTGAAAGCCTATACAAGCTTAATAAAAGAAAAATAAATACTACAGTACTCTAGGAAAATGGGCTATCACATGGGCGGTGCCATTTGAGCCAACTGCTTCAAGCGATCGCAAGTTTTCTAATGAAAAAAAAACTAATTAATATCCATTAAAATCTCATTAGCGAGCATGTGGTCAATTTTACCCATATGTCATGCATCCCAATGGTGAGATGATATAGATTACATGAAATGTTCAAGTTTTGACAAAGAGAGACTTTCTAAAATTCAGATTCACAATTTTATCAAACTTGAGAAATGGCTCGAGACTAAACTTTCAATGAACTATACAATTTTGTGAATCGGGCCCCTTGTCCAGAATTTTCTTGGGACAGGACATTTCACAATTGCAAAAATATCACCTTATTAATAAAACCAGAAACCACATGCCTAGGAGGGATTTTTGAATAGTTTAAATTTATGAATCTCAGAGAAGCCATTCACTGGACATTAACTCGTCTGATAAACATGTGTGCATTGCCATTGGTGCTCTTTCAATTGCTGAAGCTGATGCAGCACATGAAGGGTTCTCATTGACTTTTGGAGATGCAGAAGAGGCCTCCAAGTTGCTGGTAATCAAATACAAGAGCGACAGAAAATAAAAAAGGAACGACATATTAGCATCTTCGTTAAAAATTCACTTGTTACAGAACTCGAAGGGCATAAATATCACAAGATCCATAGAAACACCAACAAGAAAGTCTTTGCAGATATCAACAACCTACTATCATGTTTGCAATCTTGCAGCTCAAATGCACAGTGAGAATGTCACAAGGACCAGCAGACATACTTTTGCTGAGCACAAACAGATACACTTACGGAAATTACGAGTGATTTAAATGATTCATGGATGTGATCTTGATGCCCTCCGTCAAGAAGCATATATATATATATATATATATATATATATATGTATATATATATATATACATACAAACGGCGAAACAGTAACAGTAACAGTACTTCTCTGAAACAGAGGCAACAAAAAGAATATTTGACACCCAACGCTTTTTTACATTGACTCCTACAAAAACCCATCCTCTATCTAGTTAGCTGCACAAGGCAAGGGAGGCATCACTGACAAGGGTCCAGCCCACCCATCGCTCTCAATGTTAACTTTCCTAGACAAAGCCAAGCATTCTTTAAAAGAAGTCAAATATGATACCGCTCCATCCTAGCTCAGGGATCTCTTATGATGCCTTCGAATATTCAAAACAATGACGCTACAAGACTCTAAATGTGTATCCTTGCTCAGCATATCCAAGATGATGTCAAGTTTCAACATACCAGCTGTCATGGAGCCCCGTCAACACCTCAAAGGCCAAATTCTTCATAGGCATTAATCCTCTGGCATGCTCTCTAAGTGTACCAGCCAGACAAGTTTCAAGTATCTTCAATTTGGACAGTGATGTCTGTGATTCCAGCATCTTCAAATAAATGCAGCACTTCTCGTCGTAGACTCACCTTATTGACCCCTGAAGTGGCATGTATTTGGAGGCTACTAACCACTTCTTTATTTGTGAAGCTCCATATATGCAACCTGTGAAAACCAGTGACGCCTTGAATTTTATCAAGCTTCTTGAGTATCCGCTTAAGAGTACCTTCATAGGAACGTGGCGATCTTTGTAGCAAGATCTCAGCAGAATTCCTCACTAGAGGAATAACTGAAGATATGATCAACAGCGAAATAAAAATTGAACAGGCTGGATCTGTCAAAAGCCAGCCCTTGTACTTTATCAAAATCGTGGAAATGACAACACCTACGCTTCCCAGTGTGTCAGCCAAAACATGCAGAAAGATGCCTTCCATGTTATGGTCTATGTGAGCATGATCACGATGGCTAGTTTCGTGATGATCATCATGATCATCATGAAGGTGATGAAGACAATCACTAAGATCTACAGACTTAATTTTTACTGGCACACTTTCATCTTGATAACTGGGTTTGATTATATGATCTCCATGTTCACACTGTACCTTCGAATCAATGCTATGGTCTGAATGCAAGTGTTCACAGTGGACATGGAGGCCCCCGTGAGAACGATGCAGCTCTTGAGTGTGTACTTTTACTTGTTCTTTAATACCACAATGAGGGTGATCTTTGTCATCATAATGATGAGCATCTGTATGGGGATGACTACAAAAGGCATGATCACTGTGACTAGTGACATGGTCTTTCTGTGAAGCAACATGCTGATGTTGGCATTTGTGACCGTTGATTTCATCTTCATTATTAGTGCTGCTTATCTGCTGTGATGAAATTTGAGAAACAAGATGCTTGTCGGAAATGGGGTATACAACAACCTGCTCAGATTGTTCGCAATTTGCTGTCGAGATACGTAATTGTGGTGAGTGGGTCCCATTGACATTGGTCCAACTATTGACTGGTGCATGATGATTGTGACTAGAGCAATGTAGCTTGTTGTCTCTGTGCTGAGTTGCTGCTGATGTTCCAGTACTTGTCGTTTTACCTCTAGAATTGTCAACAGAACTGTGACCAATATTTCCATTCCCAAATACTGCTTCCCCACGAATAGGACCCCTGGGAGACAAACGTTCACTTTGGTGCTCATGGTTATGGATATTATCCAATTTGGAACTGTGATCATGGAAATGAAAAGGCACATGCAGTTTGAAACTCCCCATATGATCATGCTGATGCTTGTCATGGGGGGTTTGGTAAGATTCAGGCTCCTCCCCATGAATATGGCTGTTGCAACTGTTTTCATCATGACTATGAAACTCAAACTCACGGTCATGGTGATGTTCATGGGAATGGCCAGCGTCGTGCTTATGTTCCGTATGATGAGAATGTGCATGATCATGTGTGTGTTCAGTATGAGATTGATCACACTTGTCATTCCTATGACAATGAGACTCGAGCTCATGGCCATGGTGATGGTCATGGGAATGGCCAGCATCCTGCTTATGTTCGTGATGATGAGAATGACCACTTTCACATCCATTTGCATGATCATGCATCTGTTCACCAGTGTTCGAATGATCACAATTGTGCATCTGCTCATTCCTATGACTATGAAATTCAAACTCATGGTGATGCTCATGGGAATGGCCATCATCATGCTTATGTTTGTGAAGATTAGAATGACCACTTTTACATCCATGTGCATGATCATGAGTGTGTTCAGCATGAGACTGATCATGCTTATGTGCCTGATCATTACTATGGGAATGGGAACAAGAGTCACTCCCGTGAGCATGATGGTGTTCATCATGGAAAAACACCAACCCAATCATGTTCACCAGAAGTCCTCCCACAGAGACAACAAGCAAGCTCTCAGTTGAAATTTCAGGTGGGTCTAAAATTCTTTCCAAGGACTCCAATACAATGAGAGATGCCACAAGAATCAGAAACACGGCATTTGCATATCCAGAAAGCACTTCAAATCTTCCATACCCATAATTGAACTTTTCATTCGCGGGAAGCCTGGAAATATAGGATGCATAAAGGCCAATCGCGAGTGCAGCACAGTCAAAAAGCATGTGACAAGCGTCTGATATAAGACCTAAACTGTTGCTGAGAAATCCAAAGATAAACTCAACCACCATAAACGATGTATTGATCAAAAGAAATAAGGCAATCTTCCTGGATTTTCTGTCTTTCATTAGATGATGAAAGGGGCTCTTCACCAAAGTCGCAAACATATACGCGGACTCCTGATCAGCTATAGATTCCCATGAGATCCCCCCAACAGAGAAGGTCAATTCCCTTACACCAACCCCAAGCAGAAAAGTGCAGAAAACAAAACCAATGAGAGATATATCCAATCCATACCAGAGTTCCAACAGGCATATACCGCATGCTGTTATTAGATAATGCTTTGAAGAAAGTGGGCTAACAGTTAGCTTCTCCTCCAAGTAAGAATCTCCATATAATACTTGAAGCATGCCAAGGCCAACCATACTGCAGAGAGGCCAGAATGCAGAACTATCCAACATAACCTGATTGTCCCACTGCAGCACTGTCAAAGGAAAAGATAGAAAGGCAGCTAATGTGATCGACAAAGTTTGAAGACGCTTCTTCGGCACACTCTTTAAGGATGTTCGAAGCACCGAAGCTTTGTAAAGACTTAGTAGGAGACCAGCCATGATTGGAGCCAAAATATGCAACATCCTCACACAGTTCTTCTCTTCAACCCACGCATCTGAGTTGGATCCTTCTGATTCTGAACCGTAATTTCTGATCTTTGATGAAAGAAAACCCAGTCTGGACTTATCCTTGATTGAAAGAGGAAAACATGAGTCTATTGCCCATCCTTGAGAAAGAAGAAAGATTCCAGTCATTATGGCCATGAGACCGCGCACACCTGATCTGCCAGAACCCTTCATGATGGAGTTCAGCAGCCATTTTCCTACAACAGCACCTGCATATTCCCCCAAGACGGTTGTCAAAGGACCACAAAATCTCAACCCCTCGAATCTCAACATTGTAGAGAGGGCTAAAACTCCACCATGCGCTAGAAGGAAACCCCATTGCTGCGACGTCAATGGCCGCCCTTTCCACGGCTGCTGAAAAAACCATACCCCTGCAGCAGAACTAAACAGAGCTACAAATACGAAAGGAGCAAGAGAGGGTGAAACCGCTGAAGCATTCAACCACCTGTTAAGCATATACAGAGGGATTAGCTGCAAAATGGTTACAATCCAGGCAGGGGTTTCATTAGGACGAAGGCGAGGGTTTGGAGTCGGGGTTAGGGCAGGCGAAAATGGAAATTTGAATTTGGAGGTCAGAGGGGAAGTGCTGATCAAAGCGGCAGCGGGGTAACGGGATGGCACTGTCACCCTGAGGGGAGCCGCAGAGCGCTGCGCCATGGCTACTCCACCCTTCACTGATTCTCACAGTATCAAACCTCAATTCTTCAATCCTTTTCCTTCAAACAAACCCTAGATCTGCCTCCACGCTTCCTTCATCTGGTCTTTCAGCCAATTCCAAGCATCTAGCAGCTACTAAATCTGAAAAACAGTTATACAAATCTGTGTGTTGGATCTCAAACCTTAATTTCTCATTCCTGCGAAAGCGAATCTGACGAATGCTCTCTTGTTAGCTGCTTGCTTGAATTCTCTGTTTTCGATGCTTCAGTAGCGAAATCTGTGCTTCGATCCGTCCTATTGTTTGATCCTTGCCGATTCCATCACCATCTCTTGATTGTTTTGGATCATCGACAGGAGGAGGAGGAGGAGGAGGAGGAGGCTCATGCGGTGCTGCTATATCTGTATGCATTTGTCGCCATCGCAAGAAGAAAAATGGCGGAGAAGAATGCAGCCACGCACAGGCCTGCGATTTGAAGCTTTTCTAGCCTTTCGCGGCCAAGTTTCCCTTCGTACAAGTGCAATTTCATTCTAGCCAATCAATAGAAAGGACGTCAAACTTCGTAGGACGTCATATGGTGAAAATCCTTCTGTTTTTCTACCTTTCACGAAGAGTTTATATTCATGCCTTTCAAAACGCAGGCCTGACGCTTGGTCAAGCTATGTGGGATTCGTGCATAAAACTAAGTGCCCCCTGACGTGGACATGACCTTTGCCATGTGGGAAAGTGCCCTTAGGGTTCATTCCATGTGGCCCATTTACCCACAAATAGGGACTTAAATTAGAAGAACGGGTCGATCTACAGTGAACAAGTTTGTAAAAAAATTAAATTTTAGGTGTTCGAGAGAACGTTGGAAATGTGTTACGCATTTCGGGGGTGAACAAGTGACATGGAAAGACACCCTAAAAGAAGAAAAAAAAACAAGCTTGTCTAAAAGCTCTTAAAGCACCTCTGTCGACGTGTCAAAAATATTTTTGCAAGCTAATCAAAAAAAATCTCTAAGAACATGTTAACATGTGGGCTTTGAGAAAATCGTCCCGATGGCTTAGAGAGGCAAGATAGATCTATTAGTGTTAGCAAAGGAGATTCACAATCATAATCACGGAGCTACTACATTTAGTCGACTTGCATGTAAACCTAAATGTGAGAGGAGACGGGAAAGCTTATATGAAGGTTGTTCCACCCCTTGCTAATAATGACATAGTTGGAAAGGGACATGATCTAAGTCCCCCTATCCTTGGCTCAACAACAAGCACCCTGGCTTCAAGCCTTTGTGAGGCCCCATGGGGCTTTGTGAGGCCCCATGCCTCAGGGTTGTGTGGGGCAATGATGCAACATATATAGGTCTGTCGTATGTGAGCGACATATTCCTCCTGGTTGCAAAACAAATCACCAACAAAAAATAAGAGTTCTAAACCTTCAGCTTGGCATCACCAACTACAGTAAGCATAACAAATGTGAAAGTGGAGATTAATGTCTCGGGAATCCTTTGAAAGTTGTATTGTTGTTCCTGTAACTGTTATGCATTCTTTTGAATTTTCATCATCTCATATCTCAACAATGGTTTAGTCATTCCTTATTTGCAAATTTGTTTATTCTTTCAGCATTTGGGGGGGGGGGGGGGGGGTGGACCGTAATTCAGTTTTTCATTATCGGTGTCGATAAAAAAATGCAAAAATGAAGGTAACAACAACAAGTAAAGATCGACTATGAGAGGTTTTTTGTAGTATCACCATAAGTCCACTTGTCATTAAAAGAGCTATCCAAGATCAATTTTTTGGCAAAATTTGCTCTCTTTGCTAGGTGAAAGTAGCTTTTAGAGAAAATTCCACGCTCCAAGTCATTGTTGGCTATAGCCAAAACAACTATGCTTCTCTCTCTCTCTCTCTCTCTCTCTCTCTCTCTCTCTCTACAACTATAGGCAAGGAGCTACGCGAATGGAGAGAGAAGAATGACAAGGCAGTAGTCGTGTTGTCATCATCAATCGAGGATAGCCTGACTCTTGACTTGGCTACACTCTCTAATGCAAAAGAGATGTGGCATACTTTACTCACAAGATTTCAGACGAAATTACGCAATCAGATCATGCTTCTTAAAGATCAGCTGACAAACCTGCAATGAGATGGCAAAGACCTCACATCCTTTATCAGAAAGATGAAGGATCTGTTCCTTTCATTACACAATTCCGGAGCAGAGAATGCAATATCAGCAGAGAAGCAGCTTACCTATCTGTTGAGAGCCTTACCAAGATCCTTCCAGACAACCAGAACGCTGCTAGCAAAGGATCCTATTATGACACTCGAAAAGGCAGTTGTCGAGATTCGAGAAGAAGTCGAAGCTCGAGAGCACCTTGATCACAAGGATGCTTCTGACCAAGCCCTCTACAGCAACAAAAAAATGACTACGAAGCAATTCAAGCCTAAGAAGGAGTCAGACCGAAAGCAGGATCAAGATCAGCAAGCAAAAAGAGCCAGCAAAGGCAAATGAAAAAACAACAGAAGGTCGAAACAACAGAGTGGAGACAAGAAGTCCTGCGTGAGATGCAAACGCGAAGGACATATTGTCGATTCATGTTGGCTAAATCCAAAAATTGAGTGTATTCACTGTCATAAGAAGGGTCATGCAGCCATGGACTACCACCAGGACCCAAGAAACAAACAAGCTCAAAGCAGATAGGAGAACAATAATAGTTCATCCTGTGAGAAATTGGCAAAATCTAGCTTGGTATTTTTTATGATAGAAGTTTGTAAGTGAATCTCACATGTGTGGAGTCCCACGTGTGGAGAATTGTAAAGTAAATCAAAATGTTTGATATAGGGGTCTCATAGAATTTCATAGTCAAGCATTTAGGTGTAGGATGTTGATAGGGTCAAATTTGGCATAGATGGCAAATTATCCATTTCCACTTGTAATGCCAATATTGAGCCAAAAAAAAGAGTAGGAGGCCAAACTCGTGCCAATTAGAGTGTAGACAAGTGTAATGCTTTTGTTTGATGAAGTTTAAGAGGTCCAATAGGATTTAGAGGTGGAACCATGAGTGGTCCAATAGAATTTGAGGTTTGCTTGAAAATGGTCCAATAGAATTTAGAGGTGCATGGATAAATGGTCCAATAGGATTAAGAGGTGGCAAAGTGTGGTCCAATTATAGTTAAGCATAGTGGTAGCTCATGGATCTACTAGTATCATTGTACTCCTCATTTGGATCTAATTGATTTTGAGATTGAGTGGATTTTGAGTGTAAGTGATTTTCTAGCTTTCTCTCTCTACCCTAGAGCTATTGATGATTTTCTCTCTCTACCCAAGGAGAGCAGCTTGTTTTTACTTAGATTACTTTTGGAACACTTCCCACATGTGTGAGAGAGAGTTGGAAGTGATTGAATGCATGTAGTAGTGTGTTTTTGCCATAGGATCAAAGATAGATCTTGAATCTCAATCTAGTCTTGATCTTGGTGCATCTACACACCTTAGGAGATCACAAGTACATGTTGTGGACAGTCCACACGTGTGAAATCAACATGGTATCAGAGCCTACCTAAGGTTACCATGCATTTTGATCCATTTAAGTGAAAACTATTCATCAATCTTGAGCTAGAAATTGTCAAGATCCATTTTCCTAGCTATCTTGTCCAATTTTGGATCAAAAGAGATCAATAGGGCATTGATTGGGTCTGACCTGGTTCTGTACGGAATCAGGTGCTCAGACACGTGTGAGGAACATCCAATTTCAGTTTGGGAGTTCTCTTTCATGTTTGATCCAAAAATCTTGCTAGATAGCTTGTTTTGAAGCTATTTTGGTCTAGTTTCTGATGCAATCACTTTCATTCCATTTGGTTGTGGCAATCAAAAGTTATAAGCTTTTGAAGAGGGTTAGGTAGGGCACCTAGACCTAGGTGGACACATTTGGTTTGCTCAAGAGATTGCTTGTTTGATCCAAAATCACAGTTGAATGCTTACCAATCTCATCTGTATGTGATCTAGGCACTATTTTGAGATCTTAGCCATTTTGTTTCATGCAATATCATTGTATTTGAGTCAAATTTGGTATCTTAGTGTATTTCACACGTGCTAAGAGTGTTTGATCCTAACTTTGCCCATACTCCATCATTTGATGTGAAGTAGATCTAGTTTTGGAGAGATTGAGATAGCTAGTGAGAATCATCTCACAGTTTGTTGCAAGATCTTGCATAGGAGATGGTAGCACACCATTTATTGGATCCTATAGTGAGAGAGAAGCAACATTTTTGTTCATCACTTTTATTTATCTCCAGTTTATATATCTTCAATGAGTTCATACTTGTTCCAACCAAGTGAGAGATTGTCTACTTCCAATTATTCAATATGGAAGTTGAGGATGGAGTCGATCTTGATACTCCAAGATGGGATGGACATTGTCCTTGGGATTGAGGATGAGCCTCAAGTCCTTCAAAAAGTACAAAAATACAAGAAGAGAGCTAGGATGGCTCTCCATTACATTAAGATGAATGTCTCTAATGAGATATTAAGGGAGATTGGTGATTGTTCTACATCCAAGGAAGCTTGGGATTGTCTCAAGTCCATCTATGAGGCTAAGAACACCTCTAGGCTCCTCACTCTTAGAAATCAAATCTTCCAAAGTAGTCAAAAGAGTGATGAGAGTGCATCTAATTATGTTTTGAGAGTCAAGGATATTCATAGGGAGCTTGCATGTATTGGTGACTCAATCAATCAAAGTGAGCTAGTCCAAGTCATTCTCAATGGCTTGAGAGATGAATATGACAACCTTGTCCAATCCTATGCCATTAAGGAGGAGCCACCAAGTTTGGAGGCCCTTCAAAGTGTGCTTATTTATGAAGAATCAAGACAAGAGTACAAACTCTTGAGGATGGACAAGCTATCACTCAATCATGATGATGGCAAAGTTCTATTTGCCAAGCAAAGAGAGGAGTAAGAAGCAACACCATCACTTCTCTAATGACAAAGCTAAAGACCAAGATGGAGAGGAGGAGGATACCTCTCATGCTTCTAATTCAAATCTCAAGAAGAAGAAGATCAAGTGCTTTTATTGTGGCAAGAAAGGCCATTATGCCACCAATTGCTTCAAAAAGAAGAATCAACTCAATCAAGCCAACATCACCAATGAGAAAGAAGACTATATTGCAAGTGATGGAGAAGGCTCTCTTATGGCATCAAGCTTCTCCTCTTCCACCTTCAACAAGGATGACTCATGGTATATTGATAGTGGAGCATCTTCACATATGTGTGGCTCCAAGCACTCTTTTTCATCTATTATGCCTTATGATGGAGTTAAGAAGACCATATACATTGCAAGTAAGGATGAGTGCAATATTGAATGAGTAGGGATTATTCCCTTGAAGCTTGCATCTTTCAAAGATCTCTTTCTCAACAATGTTCTTTTTGTCCCAAAGCTTACAAAGAACATCTTAAGTGTTGGCCAACTTCTTGATAGTGGCTTTGATGTCAATTTCAATATTGACAATTGTGTGATCAAGAAGGATGGTGAGATCCTTGCATATGGATCAAGATTTGAAGGCATCTACAAATTGGATCCAAGTGAGAGTGCAGACTCTCTTGATGTTTCTTATATGTCCAATATTTCAAAGGAGGATGATCACACAAGATGCACATATCTTCTCTCTTCAAGTATTATGGTGTATGATTATTCCTTATTTTTCAAAGCATACGTGAAGCCTAAGGTTGATCACCTTAGTGAACTTGGTAGTGCTTGCTTTGCACATATTCCCTTGGAAACAAGGAGGAAGGATGATCCAAGCTCATGGATCATGATTGGATACTCATCCATCAAGGAGGCCTTTAGTGTCTTTAAACTCTCTATTTCAAAAGTGATTGTGAATAGAGATGTCATGTTGCATGAAGATTCAATCTTGGAAGTGGCCGAGATCAAGGCTTCTCAAGAAGCATCACAAGTTATCTTTTTTGAAGGTATTCAAGTTATGATGGGGCCAAGGTGTGAGGAGGAGTTTCTTCTTCATATAATTTCAAGAAGATCTTCAAGATGCATGGCCGAGTCTTTATGGCTCACCTTACATGGCAAAGAGGGGCATCTTTCATGTTGTATCTACTACAACACATTCATATATGCTTCTCTTCCTTTGCTTGAAATGCTATCTTGCTTCATTGAATTTTTTGTATCTCAAAGTTCAAGAAAAGCTATACTAGTTTTGTATGATGTTTATGGTATGGACATGTTTCTTGTCATTATTGACTTAGATATGTTTCCAATACTTTTTGAAATCAAGATATTGTATTGTCAAAAGTATTCTCTTGGTTCTAGTAAGAACGAAATTGAGCTTGGTACTCATTTTTTTGAAAATCATGTTTTCACATATTTTGAGGCAAATTGTAAACTCCTCTTGAGATTAAGTGAAACATCCAAAGTGGACACTTACATACTTGAGAGAGTAGCTAGCCTAAAAAAGATCAAGGTAGTCTTTGATATCAAGGTTAGATCCATCATGGATATAGTTCATTGTATGTGGACTAGTCAAGCTAGAAAGCATAATCTTGATAATCATCATTGTTTCACATCTTATGATCTTGATCTCCATGATTCTTATGAGGCTTGGAAGCCTCAGATTTCTCTATTTATGGAACTTTCAAAGCAAAGATCCTCATCAAGCATGGAGGAAGCCCATGATCATAGTGGGATATTGGTGGAGCACTCTTCAAAGGCATTGGCAAGAGATCTCTACCAAAGAGATCTTATCATGGATATGGTGAGGGTGCTGCTATGATGGATCCCTTGGCTGATCTTCACTTCTTATGCTACCAAAGGATCCACTCAAAAATATTTACAAACTTCTCAAGTGATCTAGTACCTTTCCGAGCTATTTTTCGAGGAGGAGTGTGAGAAATTGGCAAAAATCTAGCTTGGTATTTTTTATGATAGAAGTTTGTAAGTGAATCTCACATGTGTGGAGGATGTTCCCACGTGTGGAAAATTGTAAAGTAAATCAAAATGTTTGATATAGGGGTCTCATAGAATTTCATAGTCAAGCATTTAGGTGTAGGATGTTGATAAGGTCAAATTTTGCATAGATGGCAAATTATCCATTTCCACTTGTAATGCCACTTTTGAGCCAAAAAAAGAGTAGGAGGCCAAACTCATGCCAATTAGAGTGTAGACAAGTGTAATGCTTTTGTTTGATGAAGTTTAAGAGGTCCAATAGGATTTAGAGGTGGAACCATGAGTGGTCCAATAGATTTTGAGGTTTGCTTGAACAAAACTATTTAAGCCATAGGCACTGATATTATGTCCCAAGAAAAAGAGAACCATGATACCTATAAAAGCACTTGACAAACAAAACATAAAGAATCCCAAAAGAACTGGAAAAATAAACAAACAAACAAACAAACATGGAAATAACAAAACATGTAATATGGATATCATTTTAAAAACTTATTAAATGAGCAATGGTCTCAAGCACATTGAAATTAATCATGCCTTCATGCTTTTCTGGCCCATATAGAGAAACATTTCTATCTCATCCCAAAATCCTAAAAAACAAATTCCTTGTATCAATAAATGTGGTTGATGGGTGGAATCCAAAATAACTATGCAAACAGAGTACTTGTGTTTGCATAATGAAATTTTCCTATAGAAGATGTGCTTGGAATATTTGCATGTACAAAAAGATGTGTTGATATTCACAACATGAGTTTTTTCATTGGGGTTTGATGTCATGTGCTGCGTGTAATTAGCCCATGACTCCATGAGCTTACTAATGAATTGCCAAATAGAGCCATGGAGCTAAATTAGACTAGAACTAGTCATTAGGATTGTTAATAAAGAGGCTCGAACAACCTCGATGATCAGTGTAATAATGGTTGTAAGGCCCAAATTAGCCAAATAAGGTCTCAAACTTGTAGTAGATGCACAAATGACCATTATAAATAGCCAAGGTCATGCTAAATTTGGAAGCTATTGTTCATTTTGATAATTTTGAGTTTTAATAGATCTTGAAGCTTCTCTTTGAGAGCTTTTTTGATGGAAATGGTGGTTCATGTGCCTAGAGTGAATGGTCTTTAATGATGAATAATAATACCTACTTTGCCTATTTTGGTGAAGTTTTGCTACTTTTAGCTAGTTTCTTGATTTTTGACTAGTTTTCTTGATTTCTTGTATTTTCTTTTTAATTTGATGTTTTTGAATGGATTAGATGTTTTAATGCTAAGGTTGGCACATGAAAATTTTGGTTTCAGAGCCTTAGATCCTTTCCCCATCAGATTTGGTGGTTTTCTTTGACCAAGTAATTTTCATTTTGTGTGTGTGTGTGTGTGTGTGTGTGTGTGTGTGTGTGTGTGTGTGTGTGTGTGTGTGTGTGTGTAGTCTCTTGTTTTAGATCATTAGATCTATCTCTTAGCTTTCTGGAGGTACTAAAGTTTTTTGATTTGGAGCTATAATGACCAAGTTATGGCCATTTTAGTGATTTCATTTCAATTTTAGTTAGCAATAGTTTTTGCAGTCTATTTTCTTCCATTTTTCCTATACTTTTGGCCGAATTTTGTGATTGTAATTCTTTGAGATTGTAGATCTCTGTCTTAGCTTGAATCTGAGCCAATTTCCAACCAATTTGATGAAAAATTGACAAAGATAGGCCAATTCTTGTGCAAGAGGTCCAATTCTAACTTTGGTAGGAGATTTGGGAGAAAATCACTTCAATTTTGCTGGTTTGCAAAAAAAAGTCAATCTATTCATGTTAAAGTTTTGCCACTTTCACTATAAAAAACAAAACCGACCTAACTTTACATGGCGATAGTATGGCCACATTTTTTAAACCTAAACCTAAGACCTAATTAAAAAAAAAACAGCCCTAGACCTAAACCCCGCCTGTCCTTTGCAACACCACCTGACCTCTCTCTAAAAACCGTACCTCCCCCTCACATGACCTCTCCCTAAAAACCGTACCTCCCCCTCACGCGACCTCTCCCTATTCTCTTCCCACTCCCTTACGTGCACTTTACTCTCTCTCTCTCTCTCTCTCTCTCTCGCTCTCTCTCTCTGCGAACCCCCCCCCCCCCCCCCCCCCTCCCCTCTCGCGTGTGATCCTTCTCCTCTCACGGCTCATGCCCACTAACTTTCTTTAATCAATTTCTCTTCCTCTATACGCGGCCAACGCTCCTCCTCTCCCGACTGCTCCCTGTCCGCACATGAGTCTTCTGCCCAAATAGCCAAGGAAAACATTTTTTCTCTTAAGGGGCCCATTTCTAAGTTATAGTATTTTCATTTTGCCATCCTCTTTGTCTATAACTTTTTATGAAGTCTAATTTCAGTGCTATTTATTGAGCTGAATCAAGCATTTCCATCATCATTACTTACTTTTTTATTAATTTTCTTAAGCCCCCTTTCTCCTAAGTTGTTTATGCTCTATTTTCTTTGAATTCTCATATCTTTTTCGTTTGACCTCAGATTTCGACGTAGTAAAAAGCAAAAGTGACCATTACATCGAATTCAATAAAATGGCACAAAAAAACTAAAAAAATCACTACCACTAAAAATCCAGTTGGAACAGAAGAGTTACTAACTAAATCTTTAACTGTCATTGAACAAAATGCATTAGCATTTCGATAGTTCCAAGACCATATGCTAGCGATGATGACAATTCTAGTATCCCAAAAATTGGATGCTACTCCTACTGTGGAAAGACTAATATTAATCTTCTGTCATCCTTGATTGTTTCGACATTTGATAATCCAAGGCAAATCAACTATAACACTCATCAAGCGACAATAATGGCTTTGGAAAATAACAAGGGAAAGGAAATAGCCACTCAGTTTTGGGCCAACCATCTAGTCATGATGTTTTACCAACATCAACTTAGACTATACTCCGACATATTGGGCCTCATCCTATTTGTGATGTTGTTCAAGATCCACAACCATGGGCACTACAAGAGCTTGAGTCATAGAGCAGACTACCACCTCACTATAGAAATGCTGTAAATTTTAATACTCACACGAGTATTATGGATCATGAGCAAAAGAATCAAAGGTTTAGGAGAGATGGTAACAATTTCAAAGATAAAATCTTCATGCCTAGCTTCAGTGGCAACACAGATACTTTATAGGTGGAAGAATTGTTACACAAAAGCGGTGCATAAGGCAACAACACCATATGTAGAGACAAAGAAGGATGCATCAGGAATTGGGTAGCCTACCTGATCGAGATCATCGTCTCCAACATTTCTTCCTTAAACGTAAAAAGCACATTGCATGCTTCATACAAAGATTGTTGGGAACAATATGCATCCCACTTGCATGCTTTGACCATCTCCAAACAACCTTGTTGGTTGAGTTAGAAAGAGAAGTTAGAGATTAATAATCAAACAAATAATTTAGCCTAGTAAATTGCCATAGGGTACTCATGTTCTCCTTAAGGAGAGGAATGATAGAGGATTCCATATGTATGTGGACCATAATTGATTGAATAAGATAACAATAAGAATAAACGACTAATTATGTGCTAGTTCTCTAGGATTTGAAGGCCCTAGAAATGTTTATGCATAATGATTAATCCTAATATATCAACTTTATCAAGGAAAATACAAAAGGCTACCTTTCCCATTGACCTAAGGACAAATTATTGGTGTAATTATTCCAACAACTCCATTCAATTAGTAGTTTGTGAAAATGGGGTGTGAAGCTGATGCAGATAACAATGGAAAACTTGTGAAGCCTCAATGTCCATTTTGTCCAAGAACATCCATTTGATGTCAACATGCATCCATGTACATATGCAACCAAGTGTGATTCTTAATTGTGCCCAAAATGCCCAAGAAGAGCGTTGATGAAGGCATGTGAGTATCCCACCTCTGAATCATAAGTGATTGGCCTTCAATTAGTGTGTATATTGCCTTAGGATGAGTGAGTCTTCCACCTCCAAATTAGTGAGTATATATCCCTCAAATGTGTCTATAACTGGCTTTCACGTCAATGACCAATGTGCTAGTTGGAATGTCGGAAGATTTCTCAATGAATCTGCTTACAAGGACACTCGAAAAGACACTATGGAGCCAAACCACCCAACCAACAAAAAGCTCAAAATCATTTTCAAATTACTAAACTTCATTGCCCCCCAAGCCATAATGTGTGAATCCTTGATGAGACAGAGGAGACATAAGTAAAAGTGAAAGCCCATAGTGATGGATATAGAATCTAGAAGCATGTGCCCATGCAACTCTCATACTACTTAGACTTAACTCCAGTTCCAACTTATAGTCAATCATCATGCATATAATCGTCACACACCATGTGTTGCTCCACTTGGCATTATTGGAATATTTAGGCTCTCACAAGTAATCAATTACCAAACTAGCCTTGATTGGAATATTGAGACTTGATGATTGAATCAACTTGAAGAAACTTACAGCATCTACACACAAAATGAGATGAAAACTCTAATAGAACTTGAATCAAATGATAAAGTACTGTTGCTATTTGTACAAAACCAGCAAGCTACTATATTTCACACGTGTGGATCCAAAAATAGCAAATATAGATTATTCTACATATAGATTTGCATGCAATCAAAAGTATAGTGCACCAATGGATAGTAGAACCCAAGAGAACCGTGTATAAGCATGAAATGAGATAGAGAAGAGTGAAGATCTGTCTCTCCATGAGTTTCCTCCTTTTATAACATGTCCAAAACCTATTTGGCCACTTGCCTTTCCCTCCAAATGCTAACCCTACTATTTTTGGGTCTAAATTCAAAGTACCCAACATTTAAGTTTGAATCTACTCAAACTCGCCTTCTAACTTTTTCCACACTTTCAAAAAGTGTTTATTCAATTGAAATTTAGACTAATGAACTTTGAAAAGTCAATCTCTAAGTATAACACTCCAAGTGATGTCCTATGCTTCATGAACATGTCCTTTCCCAATGCTTTGGTGAAGATATCAGCTACACATTCCCTTGAGGACACATGTTGAAGCTCCACCTCCTTTGCAATGACTTGCTCCCTCACAAAATGTTGTTGCACCTCAACATGCTTGCTCCTAGCATAGTTTTGACCATAGAAATTTGATCCATCATAAGGATGATCTTCTTCCTAAGAATAGATCTCCTTTGAATGACCATGTAATGCTCAAAATAGAAACAACCATAATTGATATAGAGAATAGTGTCCACTTGGGATGCTTCACTATTTCTTCCATCAATTTTACATGTCAAGAAGTAACTAGTACATGAAGAATCAAATAGAATGTAAATGAGATGATTCCTCCATGCTTCCAACTCTAAACTCTCTGAAAAAATACAGCAAACAAACAATAAATGTGGGTGATCATGATCGACTTTTGCTTGCATGTTTCCTCCTTCTTTGTCCTTTGTTGCCATGTATCCACCATGACACTCCATGAATGAGCCTCCATCTTCATCTTGCCACAAGAAACCATCAAGCCTTGGAAATTCATGAGTAAGTGAGTTCATCCATGATACTAAAGCAGCACCACATGAAACCAAGCAAGTTTTACTAGTCCATCTTCAAGATCTACTTGACACAAGAAAATGACCATGAATTCACCAAAAATTGACAATCTCCAACCACTGGCATCAAGTAGCTCAACACTTGAGAACTTGATCATGGATGAGTGATATAATGAACCTCCAATAGCTTCATCTTTATCAGCAAAATCAGTCAAGAATTCTAGTACAAATCCAACATCAAAATGATGCTCACCAATGTAGCTAGTTTTACCATATCTTGACAATTTGCACACATCCACATGAAAATGCTCAAACATGAGATAGAACAAGTAAAGTAGACTTGAACAACACTTCCTTGCTGCTCCTTTGACCTTACTTGAGTCTTCAATAATCTGCAAAAACAGATCCATAACATCTTTGCCAATTACCTCTCCTTTGATGCTCTTGACTAGCTCCAAATTGCCAACTTCCTTTTTGCCTTGTTGAAGCCCTTTGAGATCAACCTCTTGATCATCAACTTAACCATCAAAGTCATTGAACATACTTTTTTTCTATATCCATTACTTGATTTCATAACAAGATAATATCAATCCACTTGCATAGCACCATCTACACAAGAAGGTCCTCCAAAAGATGTTTTAGAGAGAAATAGGAATTGTGTTAATCCCTTTGATTGCACACTCACCATCATTGGCCGTGTAGATCACCCTCTTGTCATCTCCATATGCCAACAAAGAAGTGAAATACTCTTTGTGAAATGTCATGTGTGAACTTGCTCCACTATCAATCCAGCAAGGGTCTAGATCTCCATCATTAATAAGCATACATGAACACATCACAAAGGCATTATCATTTGCATCTTGAACATCCAAACCATCCTCGTCAAGAGTAAGATTACCTTGCTTGTCTCCATGATCTCTCTTTTTCTTGTAGCACTCACTTGCAAAGTGTCCTTTGATGCCACAATAGAAGCGCTTGAGCTTTGATCTATCCTTCTATTTTCCACTTGAAGAAGCATGGCAATTCAGGTATCAAACCATTATTGTCATAAACAATATCCACTTTTAAGGTATTACATTGTATTTTTGTGGATACATTACATGTTTGATAGGTTGAAAAATTCAATTTATAAAATAGAAAAAGTATTTTGACACATTCGAAAACCAAATTTTGAGTAAAAACATTATTTCAAAATATTTTGTGCAGCCTCTAAACATAGCACGCCTACTTGCTAAGTGAAATGGCTAGAAAACAAAAATTGCAGCCTCCAAAGGTGACATGCTAGCATGCATAATGAAACAGCCCTGGAAAAAAAAAAAATTCAGGCTGTGTCACTATGCACACCGATGTGCCACCTTTAGAGGCTGCAAAAAAATTTAATTTCAACATTTTCTTAGTAATAGGATTTTTAACCATGTACCAAAACCACAAATTGTTAATAATACACAATCAAGTAGTGGCATAAAAAAAGTAGCACACCATGTGCTATCTTTTTGTTGAATAATAGCAAAAAAGAAATTCGCAAAACTCGCAAAAAAATTTACTCGCAAAATGCCAAAGCCAAAGATCAATAGTAAAAAAGGCCATTTTCCAATACCTAAATGTTTATCTTAAAAAAATTAGTTCAATATGCTACTATATATATTTTTTAATTTATGTCACTACTTAAAAGTTATTTATAGAAATGTGGAAGACGATGGAAAGTAGGCCATCTCTACATAAATTTAAAGTTCAGTGGTAAAACAGACCATTTCCCAATACGTAAATGTTTATCTTAAAAAAATTAGTTCAATATACTATCACATTTTTTTTTTGAATTTATGTCACCACTTAAAAGTTATTTATAGAAATGTGGAAGACGATGGAAAGTAGTCCATCTCTACATACGTAGTTGACAAAATGAAGTAAATTTATCAAATAATTCACTCCAATTTTAAAGACTTGTAATAAGAAATCATAGATGATTTACAATAGCTACATGTAGTAGTCTCCATATGGTGGCAAATTAGTAGTCAACACCAAAATTTGAGGTGGGTGACAATCATAAAGTTCATGGACTTATGGCCATAAAGACTTTCATGGTCAAAAGCTACAATCCATTGGAGTCACATGTTTTTTGTAGTTAAAAAAAAAATTTCCCAACGATGTTTAGTATAGAGGAAGGCCCAACATAACAAACAATTATAAAAAATGTTGAAAGTAGTAAAATGGATTTTAAAAAATGACGCATTCTGAACCTTATGAACATAAGGTGACTTTAATCCTTTTATTTCTAGTAAGCTTGATCGAAGGAATTTTCGTTCCTTTGATAAATCTCTATTTGGCAAATCATTTGTAATTTGGAATGACAACTTCTATCTTCCGGATTTCTCCCCTTTAAGAGTAAGTATCCATAATGTTGAATGGCTCAACCATTAGTTCATGCCACTTGCAAATACCCTAACACATAGGCATGACATATAAGTGTTACCAAAGCATATATCCTTAAGCCTCTCATGTTACCAATAGATTTAAGAAATGTCCGAACAATGTTTAGTATAGAGAAAGGCCCAACATAGTGGCCAATTATGAAAATTGTTGAAAGTAATAAAATGCTTTTCCAAAAATAGATTGATTCAGAACCTTATGAACATAAGGTTACTTTGCTCCTTCCAAATTTATTAAACATAGGGACTTTGGTTCATTTGATATATCTCTTATTGGCAAATCATTTGTTAAAAGTGCACATATTGTGCCGATTAAGAGGTCCTTTGAATACAAAGAAACTTTTTTAAGTGGTCATTATGGCAAGGTAAAATCCTATGGAAAAGGGACTATTTAATGGACTTTTGGGCCACTGCCCTCAAGCAGGGGTCTTCATGCCCACAAACTTTGCCCTACATTTATAGTATAATATTATAAGACTATGTGTGTGTGTGTGTGTGTGTGTGTGTGTGTGTGTGTGCGTGCGTGTCTACATATACATACATGCAAACACACATATGTACATATACATATATTTAAAAATAAATATGTGTGTGTTTTTTAGCCTAACAAATCTAAACAAAACTGCATATTATCACCACAATACCAAACATACGAATGTTAAAGTAAATCAAATTCATATAGAGGGCTTCGGACCACAGTTCGTAGATTATATTGCAGTGCTCCTTAAGAACGCCTCAGCCAGGATGATACTCAATGGGAGATTGATTGATGCATTCCAACTTGAGAGGTCGATCAGACAGGGCTATCCACTAGGACATCTAGGACCCTACCTATTCATTCTAGCCTCGGAGGCCTTGAGTTACCTAGTGAGAAGCAAGATAGAGGAGGGGAAAATTCAGCCTATCCAAGTGAAGGGAAGTATCAGGCTTTTGTGGATGATGTAAACTTTATAGTGAAGGATGATGGTCAGTCAGAGAGAGAGCTGTTTGACACTCTGGACACCTGTTACTTGGCTTCGGGGGAGGAAATCAACCATGCGAAGATAGCCTATAGGAAAAATTAAGGGAAGGAGTCAGAGTTCCTCAAGGGAAAGGGCTGCATACACATCGAGAAAGGGGCTATATTCAGACTCCTAGGTGTACCGATGGGATTTGGAGTCTCCATACATGCCATATGGAGTTGGGTGATGGAAAAAGTAAGGCCACTTTGGAGAGATGGAGAAACTTGCAGGCAAATATGGCAGGGAGGGCACTGGTACTAAAGCATCTCATCATGCCTAAGATCATATACTTTCTCTCATGCTGGTATCCTTCAAATAGTGAGTGACTTGGGAAGGTTTGAGGCTCTATGTAGAAATTTTCTCTGGTCCTCAAATTTTGAGAGAAAAGGCTATGTGGGGGTGGCATGGTCCACATGTACGCTTCCCAAGGAGTTTGGAGGATTAGGTCTCCCGGATCTGTTAGTGGCTTCTAGGAGTATAGCCAGATGGCTGGGGATTGTAGTGGAGAGAAGTAAGGAACTATTGGTTAGCCTCTTGTAGGAAGCAGCTCACTTTGGGAGAGGAGCTCTATAAAGTAGCCAGAAAGATCCACAGAAAAGGGAGTTACTGGTTGGAGGGACCTTTGGGATGAGGAGACAAGAGAGTGGAGGAGGAGGAGGGACTCTACTTGAAGGTGGGGACTCAGAAAGAGTGAAGCAAAGCTCATATGGGAGAGATGGACTGGAGGCAATCAAGAAAGGGCATTACATGAGGGGTTGGTCCTGGGACTTCACCTGGGAGCCGAAAGGAAGGATGACAGAGAAGCCCCCAGGAGTATAGGGGATACCATTGGAGCTGGTGTCCAAATTGAACAGAAGGTGGGGTTTGGATCTGGACACAGAGGAGTGGAGGTGATCCTTTACAATGGTCTTCCGAACAATCATTATCTAATCCAAATTTGTAGAAGAATAAAGTTATTTACATGATTGAATCCATTTTAAAGATGTGTCCTAGCTACTCAAGAAGACTTGCCATTATATCTCTACAATTAATCAATATTTAAACTCATAATTTTCTCTGGCATGAATTTAGGGAGACCGCCTATGTGGGGGCGAGGTCTGAACTTGGGTGATCAATCTCACATCAAGAATCCTCTACCACAACACACCACACATGGGCAAATCCAAATCCATAATAATTTTCCTGCACGATTTAATCCACTTGCATGAATTACTATACCAAGAATATCTTTTCAGGTGCTAACTTTATACTCTAGAGAATGTGACATTGCACCTTAATGGCACGTTGTGATTAAACATTTGTCATCATTGGATCTTGTGATAGTAAAAGTCATCATTGCCCTCAATGACAAGTCGTAATGCCAGGTGCTCAGTTTTTTTTTTTTTTTGTATTTTCTAGGCACCTCAAGAAGTGTAATGTCCATGTAGATTTAAAATCAATTTTTTTTCGCACTTTTGTCATAATTTTCAAGTGGACAATTATGATGGAATATGTATATAATGGGCTATCACATAGTGCATGCACAATTCACACATGCGAAATGTGCATGTGCTATTATGCAGCAGCTTGTCATTGGCTGTACACATGCATATTCCATAAAAAAATGAATTGAAAATGTAAATTTTTTTTTTCTAAAAATGAGAAAACCCAAAAAAATAAAAAATTTGCAAGAGAAAAGAAGAAATCTACAAAATAATAATTCCAAAAAAAGAAAAAGAAAATCCTCACAAATGTCATTATGCAGGGGAAGGCCCATACTCTGGGGCCTTCTGCTCGTTCGATGGGGCTCTCGGGCTCCCATGTGACTCAGGGAACCCACCTCCTAGGGCGAAAGGCCCTCAGATGAGGGCCTTTCCCCTCGTAATGCGAGGTGCTATGGTTTCCTTTGTATTCCAAAGACACCTTCAAAGCCATAATATACATCCACCTTTTTTTTTCTTCCAAAATTTGTTATTCTCTCTCACGTATGCGTTCGTTTTCCAAAATGCACATTCTCTTTGCACGTGAGCATTACCTAGTGGAAGGTCCAAGGGCCGTGCCCTAGGGCTCTCACCAGTGCACAAGGGCCCTAATTACAAGGGAAGGCCCTCCAAGGGGGGGGGGGGGGGGGGGGTTGGGTTTTTTTTTCCAAATAAAATAAAATTTAAGTGATGTTTTTGAGAACAAATATGATTGCGAGAGACGATCCTGCTTGTATGTAGCTGCTGCGACAAAATGCATTGCTTTTCGCCCTCCAATGCAAATTTTGCGAACATACGAAGCAATTTTTCTGCCACAAGCCATCATCTCTCGCTGCATTTGTCCAACAATCTCAAATCTCCGTCATCACTATTCCTCCATCACTATTCTTCCTCTTCTGATCGCAAAACAAAAACTCACCTCTCCAATCTGTCAAATGATGCGTCTGCTCAGCTCTGTGCCTCAGTAGGCAGTCATGACTCAGGCCTCTTGGTTTCCAAAGCTGCTGCGGAAACGTCTGTGAATGAATGGTGTGATAAGAGTGTCGAGGAGCAGGAGCATATGAGATTGCTGGAAAGCACATTTGATGCAAACGGTTTGGCTTTCGAGGTTAAGGAGCTAAAGATGAGCGAAGACAGTGACATTATCATAGACGAGCGCCTACTGGACATTCTAAAAGAGAAATGCGGTCGTGTGGTCGCTGCAGGTGAGGTATTGAGCAGTTCGCGTGTTTTAGTATGTGTTGGCAACGAGATATTTGCTGACCAGCTTGCTCTGGCATCCCCAAACTCGGTTGATGTTTTTCACTTGTCTTTGGAGGTCCTTGCCAGGGTAAAGGAAAAACACGACAATTTTAGATGCTGGCATGGCGAGCTCAAAGATGTGTTGTACGGTGTGAATCCGTACGATGTTGTCTTCCTCAACTTTTTGCCTGCCATCGCGTTCGATGATGCTCATCTTTTTCGAACAATTGTTCACAGCTGCAGACCGGGTTGGTATCTAGGGTTGATCGCTTCTTTCAGGAAAATAGAATCTTTCAATAAATCATTACTGAGAGTTTTCGTTGCATTTTCTGTCCTTTATGATGATGAAAACAGCAATCAAGATGCTGCGATATTCTCCTCTTTCATTTGTCGGCTGCTCCTCAATCTAGCCACAAGAAGCCATTACGCTTATGTCTTGCATACCACCAGCACTCACTCCAAGTAATATTTTACCAGAATTTTGCAGTCTTGTTAAATTTTGAACAATTGAAGATGAAACTTTGACAATTCAAAGTATTTTTCTGTCTGTGACTGTTCTGCAGCTTGCTGGTAGATGCTATTCATGATATAGATATTGCAGACTTGTATAGACACAAAGTATTTG
This sequence comes from Diphasiastrum complanatum, assembly GCA_029204225.1. Taxonomy (NCBI): domain Eukaryota; kingdom Viridiplantae; phylum Streptophyta; class Lycopodiopsida; order Lycopodiales; family Lycopodiaceae; genus Diphasiastrum; species Diphasiastrum complanatum. The sequence continues at coordinate 11,670,667 of CM055109.1, forward strand.
GCATATCACCAAAATGATCCATCTTTTATAGTACAGCTCACCCTAAAGATAAGGAAGGATAGCAAATATAGAGGACAGGTCTTCTTAGAAGGGGTAACAAGCACAGGGAACATGATTCAACTTTATATGCTAATAATAGTTTCCAGGAACTGCGGTTTAAACTGGCGGATCTTACAGGGCTGGTTTGAACCTGGAATAAAAAGGAACCCGATTTATTATCGATTATCAATTTTAATATATTATCACGATTTGAATTTTGAGTATTGTGATTTATGTTTGAAGTTTTATCATTTATGGTCTGCTAATGATTATGAAGTTGGACTTTGGCATTTTTCTTTAAGAGAGAGAGAGAGAGAGAGAGAGAGAGAGAGAGAGAGAGAGAGAGAGAGAGAGAGAGAGAGAAAGCTTTATGAACGTCTTTTGGGCACCCGTGGGTGCATAAGACCAAAAAGAAAATATGTACAAGCAACAGTGGGAGCATCATCCATAGGAGGACGTGGCCGTAAAATGCTATAAACTAGCTACGAATGAAAGTAGAACAAAGCAGAAGTGAAATAAGCCCATAACCCAGGCCAGGTATAATAGAAGAACGAGAGAGAGAGAGAGAGAGAGAGAGAGAGAGAGAGAGAGAGAGAGAGAGAGAGAGAAGAAAGAAGAAAAGCTTTATTAACGTCTTTTGGGCACCCGCTGGCGCATAAGACCAAAAAGAAAATATGACAAGCAACAGTGGGAGCATTATCCATAGGAGGACGTGGCCGTAAAATGCTATAAACTAGCTACGAATGAAAGTAGAACAAAGCAGAAGTGAAATAAGCCCACAACCCGGGCCAGGTATAACAGAAGAACTACAGATAAAGGACCAATGCCCACAACCCGGGGGCCAGGTGGAGAATAAGTACCTATCAGCGAAAGTAAGTGTGAAGTGTTCGCTGAGTGGAGCGTACAGTGGACCCTGATGGAGGCAAGTGCCGACTACATCTGGGCTTTTTCCGCGGTGGCATAGGGATAGGAATCTCATCATTAGAGTCATCAGCATGTGCTCAAGTCCAAAGGAAGCCAGTGAGCAGCAGCTGCTGAGAGTCTAACCCTAGGTGATCTGGTACAGGCAGATGAGATTGACGGAGAGTAAGCATCTCACGAACAAGAAGTCCCAAGCAACGAGCATCAAGATAGGAGACAAGACTGCGAAGTGTATGCGGGCTATCGCGAAAGAGACAATAATACCTCCCTCGTATTTCATAATACAACGGACATTTGAGCAGGAAATGGGCTTCATCTTCCACCTCCTGCAACGAGCACAACCAACATAGACGACGCTCCCGGGGGATATCCCATGTACGACCGGCCTCAATAGCAAGCTGATGAGAGGAAATGCGCAACTGCCCAAGACGATAGCGCAGGCCGTGTGATAGGGACTGTGAGAGATAGAGCGGCAACAATGGCAAACCAGAAGAATCCAGAGAGAGGAAGTGTGTCTGGTAATAGCTTAGTCGAATGCGGGAAGGTGGGAGGGAGCTCCAAGTCTGCTGCATATATCGACGGAATAAATAGCCTCGGATATATGAATGCGTACCACGAGGAAGATCCATGATAGAGATGCCCAGATGTCGTAAGAGATCAGACGCCTGCTGGTACCAGGATAGCTTGGCATGGGAATCAGCTAGGAAACGTGAAGAAGTAACCGCAACAACTATGTATCTATCCGGGTGAGATGCACGAATCTCCTGAATCTGCTGAAGAAAAAGAATAAGGCGGAAAAAGCCCTCAAGGATGATCGGAGGAGTAGCAAACTCAACACATAGGATATCATGAGGGGTGGTAGTCTTGGCACGTATCATGTGACCCAACATAGTGGCTGAGCAACTTGATGATGACATGCATTATTGTGTGTGCTTTTATGAGGAAGTAGTAGCTTCATTTCATTGGCTTTGCTCCTTAGTCCTAGCCTTCATCATTGTCCTTCACCTCCAAAGAATGGATAGAAAGTTAGCTTGGTCTTTGCGAAAATGTACTAAAGCTCAACTGGACATATCTTTATGGATGTGACCTATAGCTACTCTTGGGCGCTTATTATGCGAGTAGGAATGTCGTAGCATTTGGTCCAAGCTATGCATGATGGAGTTGATGGTCTCATACTTTGTGGGTGGAGGAAGATTGCATGTCTTGTTTTTGTAATGTTCAAGTACTATGCTAGACTTAATATTGCTATATAGTAAAATACTTGGTTTGCTGATACATATTTATACACAATTGTCATGCTATACCTTTTATTGCAATTTCTTGTAGAGATGCTTAAGCACTTTCATGTGAAAGTTCAAAAACCTTGCATGTTACGTAGGGAATAAGCTCTTGAGGACATAAAAAGTTTGAAATGAAGGATTTGACATAAACTTTTATGCAGGTGCGAAGGTGGTCGTTAGCCATATAATGGGGAGCAATCACCTTAGATTACAAAGAGAAAGAGACTTATCCACCATACTACGAGACCTCCCTAACTTTATGCAGCTAAAGGCATATTGTGCCTGTGTGCATATGGAGCTATTGAGCTTCCAAGACGATCATGATTTTTATCTTGCTACTCTCAAGGTGTGTATTTGTGAAATAATTATTGATCGTTAAAGCTTATTACTAAGTGCTTTTTCAATTGGAAGGGAAAAACAATCAATTAGTCGCCTAAGAAGAGCATAATGTAGCAAAAGGTGATGGATCCTTTGTGGGAGAACCCAATGTTAGAATTATAAGAGTAATTCAAGATAGGAGTAGACTAATCATATTAGTACTATCACACACAAGATGATTGAGCAATAGAAGCATAACTTAGATTAATTATACATTTGAAGAACTCACTACAATGGAATGAAGGAGGTGGGATGCCAGTCCTCCTTATATAATTTTCTAGTAGCCTTAGCAAAAGCTAAAAGCTAAAAGCAAAAAGCTTGATCTAAGTTCAGTTCCTAGACTTGGTAATTTCCCAAGTCTTTTATTAAACCACAAATGTACTTCCTATTATTGAACTATAGCACCCTACTACATGCAAAAATATTCTATGACAAAACTAAATAATATGGGCTCCTAAATAAGCTCGCAGGCATGGCCCATTAACAATAGGAGTCAAATTGTTAAGATTATTGGTGCTTTGCTTTTCTCTTATTTTTGCAAGCACTAGCTAATTTTCTTTCCTAGAAGACGAAGCATCATACCTGTAGCAACTATTTCTTGTCAAGATAATTGATGGCTTTGCTTTTCTCTTAGCTTTGCAACTCCCTTAATGTTAATTTTATTATCTATCACTCCTAGAAGTCCCTTAGTAAAAATATCTGCAACTTGGTCTAATCCAAGATTAAAGACAGATCTGTGCTCGATCTTCAATCTTCCACATCTCCTGCCAATAGATGCACGCCGTTCCGGAATGTCGCTTTCCAGAAGCATTCCAGAACGCTGGTTCTGGAACGGTTCCGGTTTTCTGCAATCCGAAACGCTGCACATTTTTTTTGTTTTCTGTTTTTTTGGTTTTTTTTTTAACTATGTCTTGGGGGTGGGGGAAAACAACATGTAGGGAGGTAAAAAAAATTTCAAACTCATTGCATAGCATAGTAACTACTGACTAGTAACTTGTCGACACTGCTAATTGAGAATGGATAATGAAGTTTGGGTAACTACATAATACAGGACTAAGTTTTGGTACCAAGGGTACATTGCACTTTCAAGTAAGTAGAAAATGGTGATATAAGACTATATAACAATATTTTTCAAGTTGGTATTATTAGGAGTTTCTAAGTTTTCTCAATAGAATCCGACTCCAAATTTTGTTATTTGTATGCTGCTAACTACAAAGAACCAATAAGTTGCCAAAGCTCTACATTCATTCTAGTGATTGCATAACTATCACCTATACGACATCAATAAATGGAGGCTTGACAAAGTAAATTTGGTACCGATTGATGGAAACCCATTAGCAATTCAGAGTAGCCACAATTGACCATTATCACTGTAAAATCATTCAAGGAGTGATTAGAACCTATGATGATAAGATCTTCAACATACGTCATTACAATACCAATCTGATTATCTTTTATCATAACAAAGTGTATGCTCCGCACGACTCCTATGAAAACCAAGCTTCTCAAAGTATGTATCAATCCTTGTGTACCATGCCTTGGGTGCTTGCTTAAGTTCGTCGTATAATGCCTTGTCCAACTTGCAAACCTTCTGTCCTACTATTACGTAACCTTCTGGCTGCTCCATAAAGACTTCTTCTCAAGAAAGCCATTCACGAATGCACTCTTAACATTCATTTGTTGGATATCCCAACCAAACTGAGCTGCCAATGACAAAACTTTCCTCATAGTAGTCAAGTTAGCAACTGGCGCACAAGTTTCTTAATAGTCAATTCCTTCCTGTTGAGCATACCCTTTTGCAGCCAACCTTGCCTTATGTTTGTCTATAGAACCATCTGATTTATACCTAGTTCTACAGATCCACTTGCATCCAATTGCCTTCTTACTTGTAGGTATCTTCAAGTCTTCCTCTTCATGATTGAATCGTACTCTTCATTCAGAGCTTTTCTCCAAGTATCCTCTTTTTCAACTTCCCTAAAAGTAGATGGATCCTTAGTTTCCAAAACTGTAGCCATAAATTCAAATTGTACGTCTTCATTCTCATGCTGATCCTCATGTAGATCCTGATCTTGATCTTCATGTTGCCTCTCAAGCCTTGTTGATCTTTGAGTTCCTTGTTTATTTGACTCTCCCTTTCTCCTTGTTCCAAGATAACTCCATCTTTGATAGTCTCGTAATACCACCTAGTTAACTTTCTAGTAAATGGTGTAGGATGCAACCTGCCTGGTGATAATTGAATATGTACCTTCCCAACACCCTTGATGTTGTAAGTATAAATGTCTCCCAACTTGACATTTGTACCATGATCTAGTTGTTAAAAACTAGATAACCAATCTCGTCATGGTGCCATATGCTTTGATGCTCTTGAATCGATAAACCAACATTCTTCCTCCTTTGAAAAATCACATGAAGATGTTGATGCCAAAAACACTTCACATTTGCCAACATCCATTATCCAAAGCACTTAACTTTGTGTGAAGGCCTTCTTCTTCAACAAAATTTTTTGCATGTTTCTTCTTGTTGAACTGTTTTTTCCAACATTCTTTTGTGAAATGGACTTGCTTATCGCAAATAAAGCATTCTCCCAATTCCCTTGCTGATTTTTCTGTGGTTTCCCATAAAGAAAACATCATTACAAAATTTTGATAGGCTAGTGGTAAAGCTATTAAGCATAATGGATACTAATACTGAATCTGGGACACTTTATCCAACCGCTATAAGTCGTCCTCGAAGATCTTTTACCTGTGTAAAATAATCCGTCACTGATTCCCCTATGTCCATTTTTAAAGTATGTAGTATTCTTCACTGTAGAGTTCAAATTCTCTATCTTATTCTTCAGCTTTATGTTTTCAAACTTTACCTTTTCAATATTGGCCACTGCTTTTTTCTTAAAAGGCCGTTAGTTTCTGATATGCAATCTCCAATGCATGTTATTTAGCCAGTTTAACAGCGGGCTTAGGTGGTGGAGATGGTCTGTCCTTAAGGTTTTTCATGTCGAGATGGAAAAAGCTTTATTGGTGTAATATTGTTATTTTTGTCGTTGGATCTTTAATGCGTGTGTTACTTTTCTAATAGAACTGTTGGTTTCTTTTTTAACGAGTAGAGACTTTGTTTCATGAAGTGGATGTGAGACATTTCACTCTATTGTTTGGAGTTTTTTTTTGTTTTGCATCAATCAAACTATCATCTTGATTGAATAAATAGTTGAAAAAATTGAGATGTTTTTAGAAGGAAAAACAAAGTGACCTAAGATCTTATGAAGATCCGAGAAAATATCACATGAAATTTGTGAATGTTCACATTGCTCAACAACATGCAATAGAAGTTTGACATGAGTTCTTGAGATTTCACAAGCCTAGATTATCTAAATGAAGATGCCCAACACAGGCTCAAGAGAGAAATTGAGATACTACTGTATTTGTGCTCATGCGTTTAGACAGTCCAGTGTCTTGGTACATGTGGAAGTTTTCATTTTGGCATATTCCCCTCCAAGTCAATCGAAGGGAGGTAGCTTGCTTAGTATAAATAGCCGCTAAGGTGATTCATTAGTCAGTCATGAGTTTGGAGTCTTGAGCTCTTTGTTGGGGAGCTCCATCTTTGTATCGGATATCTTTGTTGGAGGCCTGCTTGAGCTATCCACAACCATTGATTGCATGCTTGTGAATGATTATTTTGCCACTTTTGTGAATGCTACTTGCTATCTTTCATGCTAAATATGTAGATACATTTGTAGCTGTTATAAGCTATAACTTAGGAGGATCAAAATATAAAAAGCTCTTCGAAATTGTTTTCAAACACAGTAGTAGGCAGCAGGTAGTAGGTACCTGTCACCTAATCAATGATAGCAAGACATGTAGTAATCAAATTTTAGAATCACATCATTGGCTTCAATGCTTGGTTTTATAATGTTTAACTTAAGAAGATGGAAGAACTCTTCAAAATTGGTTTGAAACACGGCAGTAGGTAAGACATGTTGACGATTACACGTATACACCCAGCCGTAATTTCTGTTCTCCAACCCTAAAGATAGGCCATCAAACACCTAGAAATAGGCCATTAAACTCTCGGATAATTCACATGGTTTAGATCTAGGTTAGTTGATAGTCAGCCAAAGACAAGTGTGCAATTCGATGGTCAATTATAGGTTTCTACGATACCCTCAGAAGTCTCACTTTTGGTGAATCCTCTTCTTGAAGTCAGGAAACTATGAGGACAATAATTTCTTGACAATTATTCAAACTTGCACCATAGCACTCGAGGCTTGGCATGCATTTATAAAGGCATGTACCATTCAAGGTAGGTGAGCTAAGAAACTGTCCTTGTTAGCATGGACACTTACCCCCAAGCTAAGGGCCAGCTCAATGATGTCTATTAGAGACATTACACCTACTTTGGTCTCTCAGGTAGCCGATCCCTAACTGCATGCAAGTAGTTAAAATTACAGTATATTTCACAATGCCTGGATGCATTTGATAATATCACAAAGAAGGGTGCACTACGTTATTATTAAATTAAATATAATAGAACAAATCTCGATCTGGAGGTCTTGACTCTTTTGATTCATTGCATGATTTGAATCTTTACTTTATGTTTTGATCAATTTTCAAAAATAGCATTTGGTGTGCTAACTTTTGGAAGATACAAACTTTGTGACTTTCAACTTTAAGTCTCTTATGACAATCTATGTGCTTAACACACACGATCCTTACTATTTTCTACACCAATTTTATTCTTTAATTTCTTTGCATGATTTAAATCTATAAAATTTTGAAATCCTGATGCAGATATTGATTGAAATCTATTCGATTTAAATCTATTTGTAATTATGTCTTCAACGTATGCATTTTGCTGTTTCTACTATTTGGTGAGGGCCTCCAGTCACTATAAGATCTCTACCGGTCATTCTACAGTTGATGATTCTAACGTTCATGAGTGTCTTTATAGTAGATACTTAGCTTAGCAGTTTTCCTTCATAGGAGAATTTGTGCACCAATATCTTGTTGATTTTGTGGTGTTGTTTGTAGAAGATTGATATTGGATCATCATTTTACTGTTTCTTGTTCTTATGCGACCCCATATTTATGATGTGTGTTCATAAGAGGAGACACTAGCAACAGACCCTTATGTTGCATCCCTCTGGTATTCTTACTTGGAGATCAATGTCGTTAGAAATCTCCATATCTAGCAAGATGGCTACATGCCACTAATAAACACATTGTTGTAAATGAGCACAAGATTCTTGACCTCTATATACCCTCATTGATAACCTTTCAAATGAACGAAGTAAAATTATAGGCTTCAGGAGTCTCCACGGCCTAGGGGGCCAAATCAATTGTCAATGTTTGAGCTTGTAGCTTTTGGAAAATAGTGTGCTGGAGAATGGAAAACACCAGTGTTACAGCAAAATGCAAAAGGTTCATGGAAGGAAATAAATGGTCAGAAGCCATTTGGACTGGAGGGGTCATTGTGCTTTTACATAGAAAACTCATACGGAGGAGAAAAGCATGATGGAAAGATTGCGTGGGATTGAATGAGAGATTATGAGACAATAATGCATGACTGGATAATTCACAAAATTTTAGCCCATTTTAACAAGAACTTCACTGATATGCTTTTTGCTTGACGTCTGCACAGGTACCTAATCTTGGCGATTGAACTCGAAGACTTTCACGGATCACTAAGTATGTGTGATGCAAGGCGTTCAAGGAAAGCCCACAGAACCACTTCGCAAGAATAGGAGTTTGAAAATTGAATAAAATAACTTTGCAAGGCAGCATGTTGATCAGATTGTAATTGTGGAATAACTGTTGGCTAGTCTAGATTTGCGCAGCTGGACATTTCATAACTTTTAATAACGATTCCCTGTCAAATCTGGAGGGTATTAGGCAGTATGAGATTTCAGATTTAAGGCTATCTATTATGTTACCATATTTTTGCTAGCTTGGGTATCTTTCGCCATGTTTGCATTTTCTTTTTCATGTTGTAAATTCAATGCATCATGGACATATGATTTTTTATTTTGGTACAATTTTGATCTTTAAGTAGCTAGTTTTTACAGTTTTTGACTTATGGTTCTCTGCAATAGCTCGTGCGATGATCCGATTGTCTGAAACAGATGGGCTCAATTTTTTGAATGTAACCTTTTTATTAACATCATAAGTAAGATCTGGCTTCATAGGAGCATCCACAGCTTGCGATGCAAAGATTTTATGGTGCTTTAGCACCTAGAAATTTATAGTGTTTCCATTCCTGCCCACATTTTCAACGTTTTTTACTACCTGTAGACATTTGTTTGTTTGCTCTTTCAAGAATGATGCTTCTTTGGTAATTAAATTCCCTAACTTCTCTGATCTGGTGAACAAACTTGCATGAAGGCTTCCTGCTGAATGGGCTCTTCAAATGCTTTAGGAAGCCTTTGGCCACTTCAGATAAATCTTCTTAAATAAGCATCATGGATTTGCATTGCTTAGTGAATTGTTGGAAGTAAAAAGGGCTAGGACATCAAGTAAGTGCCATGTTCACAATGTTTTAAGGTAAACTGAATAGCAGTGTGCATAAGTTCATGTACCAACATTGAGATCATACTACTGAGTATGAACTAAGCACACATGGCGAGCTACTTTAACATAATTATCATCATTATGCTTCTATTTCTTTCTCAAAATTCGTTTTGACACTTCCATAATTATACAAACTGTCCGAACACAGTTTCAATGTCAGAATAAAGTGTTGATAGCTGCTAACTCCCCAGAAATGTTGCATGCACATGACGAAAAGGTTAAGTTTGGTTGCAGATATAACTTCTCATATTGACCTCTGATGGGCATGACCACCAATCACAGGTTCTCAATTGTAATGTACAAAGACACACTGGTGCTTTAAGCTAAGTTACAACCAGCCCAACATGAGTACTGGTGCCAATTAATGGAGCTAGAAGAGCCGAACTTTTGAGAAGTTAATTGAGAAATGATAACCCTTACAATGAGTTTGTATTATGCCACCTTTCTACTTGTCTGATTTTGATGGAAAATTCCTGATCATTACCATCTATGGATGTCCTGAAATTTTCTAAGAGTGTGCGGCCTTTACTTTTATATTTGTCTTCTATGTCCTCATTGTGCAATTAACTAGAATCTAAATTCACACAAATGACTCCCTCATCAAAATGCCACTTATGGGAGGACAGCACTTTTTTTTTACCATTAATATCAATACATACATTTTGTGTGGAATAATGTAAGAAGTTTGCTGCATCACTAATCAAGAATACCTTATGGCTATTTTGTATGGTTTTGATGCCATACTTTGCAAATCTTGGTATCAGTGCTACAATGTGTTAAATTAAGTAGTGACATATGACATCATTCTTATTCCTGTGTCTATTTGAAAACATAATAGAAAATTAGCGCATTGGTTTTTATTTATAGCATGTCTTGCATTTGCCAAAACAATTAGTGGTGAAATACCATCCATCATTTTTGTATAAAATGTGTGGCACCCATAGTATTTGCACCATTATCTTGTTAGTTCCCATGCATTTATATGAAAACATATTAAAAGTGTTAATCACACTTGCCTTGAGATGATTGTATTTCTCTTGTTCATTGTCCTACATACATAAACATACACAAAATGGCCCTACAAGTTGACTACATTCTATACCTAGCATTTTCTTTGAAGTCCAAATTTGAATATGAAAAAAAAAAGTGAAGTCTTTTGACATGTCTACAATCTCATATTGACCATGCAATATTTACGAAATAGAACTCCATATAAAATTAGTCATGTTAAGCATTTTAAACTTTCTTTCAAGCAAGTTTCCTGAGAACTTTCTATGAATATCAAGGACAAATCAATGATGAGAAAAATTCTTTTGTTGAAACTTTCAAAGATGGGATGTTGACAACTAAATTTAGGTATGATAATATATAATTTATGTTGCGGGCCATATTTTCTTGAAAAATAGACATTCTAGTCAAATTCCCTCATTGTATCTAAGCTGGATAAGAGTGTCACCTGCAACCATGGAGACCTTGGCTCAAATTTTGGACTATTTTTGGAAAAGTGCCCACAAGCTCAAAGTTGGTAACATCTATGATGTGGGATAAAGTACATACTTATGCTAGCGCAAATCAAATATTGTTGGCCAATTTTTTAAGTACCTTGACATAGAGATGTGTAATGCTATAATATTGTAGATTTATAATTTTTTACACATCCAAGAAAATAATGTTATAGCATTCATTTGGTTACAAACTTGACATCATAATGTTATCGAAATATGCACCCATCAACAAAATATACCACAAAACATGTTACACTTAGTGATCTAGCGCACCATATTGAGAATTATAGAAAAAAAATTGCTTTTGTGTCCCACACAGCTAATATTAGCTAATATTTTATTTATATTTATGTTGATTGTTAATTATTAGTATAAAATCATCTTGCTAGTCTGAATAATTTCCTAGTTGTTTGATGGCTTTTGCTATTAGTATAAAATTTTGTGTTCAATACAAATGAGTAGATTTCCACATATTTGATATTTAAAACAACCCAAATTATATTAAATGAATGCATGTTTTTTTCTCATTCTATGGGAAAACTTTGAACAATTGTAGGTACATGTACTTTCTATTTCTTTTCTCTTGCTATGTTAGAACTAGAAGTACTTACAAATGAACATCGTCAATGTCAAACAAGAAAGTAAAGGTTCCTCACAACATTTTACTAGTGGGAAAGAAAGAGAGAGAACATGCATTTACTTGATCTAATTTGGGTTGTTTTGAATATAAAATATGTTAATCAATGGAAGCATGATTCTTAGAGAATTGATGTACTTTCTACTAAAATTGATGGCATGGAACTCATATTAAAACAAATTCCAAAGCAATTGAAGGTTGGTCCTACACTTGAAAGAGTTAGTGTCATTGAGAATTTGGGTGGCGAACCTGGTTAAGGTGAAAGAGAAACAACATTTGGCAAAAAGCACAAGTCCATTAAGGATTTAGAACCCTAAGTTCATTGGAGCCATCTATTAAGGATTAAAAACCCCCTAAGTTCATTGGAGCCTTCTCTATGAGGACTATAGATGTATTGAAAAATTGGTTACCAAGTGGGAGAAAGCATTTCAAATGTGTGGCATTGATGATGAAACTAAGATGATTATTGAAGACACATATCATTTTCAAGAATTAGCACAAAGGTGGTGGAGAAATTTTTTTTTTTAACCACACGATGTCAAAAAAGAAGATTTTGAGGACCTTGAATAGATCATCCACAACCTACATGCATGAGAGGTTGCACACTACCAAATTACTCTTGATCAACTCAGATTTTTAAGAGCTATCTAACACAATTTGGATCTAGGAAAGAGCTCTTGTACACAAAAAACAATCATCATCCAAAGTCAAGCAACTTTTATGCATATCCTGGAAATAAATCTCATTATGGAAGAGCCAAACAAGCACCATGCTCTCCAGTAGAGAGAGAATAGACCAAAAGTATGCAAGTAAAAAATTGATTAACTCTCAAAATTGTTACAAGTACAATGAGACTCCACATCCATATAGTGGTAGCTTGAGCTCTGACTCAATTAAGCATGTGGTGACCTCTAGAAATGATTGGATCCATGATTTTCACCTCAGAATTTGATTGGACCTCAAAAGTCAATGTGATGAGGTATTTGATCCATGGTAGACTACTTGCAATTTTGCACTTCTACACTTTATGACATGTGTCAACACCTCATAGGACTCGAGATGGATGTCTATTTGCCTATCCTAACCCTTCATTCTGATTTGTACAAGTCATGAGGAGATTGAGGTCCAACCTCATGATGACACTTGGCATGCTTCTACATGACTAGATTTTGTCTAGTTTCACATTTCTTTGAAAAAAAAGCTATTCTGAAACATTAATTGGCTAATGCAAATAGGCTTACTACTCACATGTGGGAACATGCTCCACACATGTGTGATTTACATATGTACATGTAAATGTAAAATCATCACGCTAGATTTTGCATAATTTTCACACATGAGAGGTATTTTGGTAAATGTTTACACAAAACTAGGTTCCTTTGGATGAGAGTGATGCAACAATGGACTTTTTTGAAATATGGTAATTTGAGCATCAGAGCCACCCGCTCTAATACCATGTCAAAAATCAGAGAAAATCGATATCTGCAGCGAAAGTGGTGAGCAGTTGGTGTGTGGATCGGAAGTGCAGCAGTTACTAGCTAGCATTCAAGATGGAAAAATCATAAACATTGCACAATAGAACAACAATACAAGGGACAAAAATTCCACTCTGATAATAATAAAAACTCGGTACAAAATGCTTGAAGCTGGGCACAAGACAGAAGGTGCAAAAATAGGCTTCAGTTGATAACTTGTTGATGATCAACTACCAAATTCGAAAAACTGAACTTAAATATTTTTTCAACAAAATACCTGCAGGATGATAGTCTGATTAGTGCATTGACTCTAATGCAGATTTTCCTTAATGATTAGAAGTCAAATGATCAGTACATTGAAAACTGACATTAATCTACTTAATTAACTACATCCATCCTGTAGTAGATAGTCGTCATTTTACAGTGAATGTATGTACATGAGTAGGTGGACTGTCAGCGTCGCGTCACGAGTCAAAATTTTGACAGTATCGAAATTTCACAAAGACTCTAGAATATACAAGGACTCGAAAAATATACAGTGACTCAGAAAATTACAATGACTTGAAAAATTACGGATTTTCCGTGTCGATCCCATATCGAAAAGTTTTGATTTTTGGATATCAAAAAATCTTGGATTTTTCGAGTCGATACAATATCAAAAAATTCTAACTTTTGGATATAAAAAAATCTCGGATTTTTTGAGTCGATACAATATCAAGAGAGTTGACTATTCAACATGATTGGAACACTTGGTCCAATGAATGAGTGACACACGTCAAGGTTGACCGGTCAAACATGACATGTCTCACATGCTCACTGGGACACTTGGTCAAGTGCTTTAGTGGCACATCTCAGCCTACTCACTTGCCTATGTGTCAGGGTATTGCCAAGTGACAAGTGTCGACTGTGCATTGAGTTGACCATGGGTCAAAAAGTTAGGATGGGTCAGTGTTGCTTGAGGATTGTGCATAAGTGAGTCTCTGGAGAGAGGCATTCCTCATCATAATCTATGCAACAAAGGTTTGAACGAGACAAGGCAGCCAACTCCACCATGTTTCATGCATTTTGTTGTTTGTACGTGTAGAGAAATCAATAGGGAAGTTTCAGATTAGGATTCTGACACCAAGGCTATTCTTTTGAGTCAAATATGTCAAAGTTGCTGCAATAATGGAGTATGTCTCAACATTCTATAAAAAACCACCAATCCAAGAAAAGAACGAAGTGTTATCAAATCAATTGGCACAAGCCAAACAATGACCACAACAACTTTCTTAGGACATGGTCTTACTCTCATCAGACTCTATATGACCAAGGTACTCTATTTCCTTTCCAAAATCACTCGTTTTAATATTGGCAAATAAATTGTTTTCCCTCAAAGTAGACAATACAGTTTTAAGGTGAGCAATATGCTTGATCTCATTTGCATTGTAAGTCAAAATTTCATCAACAAATTTATGACAAATTTATCCATATACGGTATGAGCACATCATTTATCATCATGAATGCAGTTGGGGCATTCGTCAATCCAAATGGAATCACAAGATACTCATAGTGACCAAACCAAGTTCTGAAGGTTGTGTATATTCTCTTCACAAACTCTAATATGATGATATTCATCATTTAGTTCTATTTTATTGAATACAGTGGCAATTGACTCGTTTATGATTTCAGAAGCCAGAATCCCTTCCTCTCTTGTATTCAATCGCCTTGGCTTGGGGGTGAAGTGGTTAGGATTTTGACTAGCCATTTTCTGTTGGTTGAGTGGTTTTCCTCCACATGTGTCCTTTTGGTTGCATGTAACATGATTTGAGAAGATCTTCACTTGGCAATTATTATAGTGGTATCAGAGCTAAGAATTACGTCAATCAGAAGGTGGAGTCAAGATTCTTGCTTTTTGTAGCTTTTTGGTGGATCTCTTTGCTTTTTGCTTTCAGGTGGTGGAATTGACCTCCAAGTAGACGGCTTCTCAGATATTGATGTACTTTCAGCCTACTGGTCATAATTATGGACTTTTTTCATAGAAAATGATGGATATCAATGAATTTTTGACAGTTTTTCGAAATTTTTCAACTAGAATGCAAAGTTTTTGCTTGAAATTCATCAATGCTACTGATCTTGAACATTTTCCAAAATTGTACTTGCTTTTTATAGTCATTATGATTGATTCTAATGATTGCATCCTATTTGGATTTTTGGGCTATAAATGGGCTATATGAACCATGATTAGCAGTCAAACACCATGCAAGTGCTCCTATGTCCAAATATAGGTATGGGCCCTCAGATGATTATTAATTAGTTTACCGGCCTAGCCCGGAATGACAAGGTATAACTAATAATCACATACACTGGAGTGACTAGCTATCCATGTCAAGAATTATTCCGAATCCCTCATAGTGGACATGGACATTTATAACACCACTCCTAATTAACCAATACCCTACACCAAGGCAACTAGAGGCTCAGAAGATCAATTAACAATTTTATTTACATTTATGCTACAAAAGTCACCACATGTCGATGACTTCACCATTTCCATATTTATAAAAAGTACATATGTACATAAAACAGTAAACAACCGAGACAAGGAGTGAAAGCTGTAACATTTGGTGAGTGGATTGAATTATAGCAACCAAATTGTTGGGAGTGCATCACTCTAAAGATTCTAGACCCTAAAAAGCCATATATTCTACATATGAATGTGAGTGACATTGTAGTGAGAGCAATGTTGACGCAAGAAGCTAACTCTGGCACAATGTAATTATCCAAGGTGCAGTTGGATATGAGTAGTACTATTTATCTTGAAACGGATGGACAAACGGAGAGAGCCAATCAAACTTTGAAAGATATGCTTAAGGTGTATAAGAGTGAAAAGCAAATGCAATGGGGGTGTTATCCAATATTGTTGGAGTTTGCTTATAATGATAAACAGAGTGCAATTACAAATCTGAGTCCTTTCGACCAACTAGCCCAGTTACTACAGGTATGTTATGGATTCTAACTTACATGCAATAGACATTGGAGTTAGCAAAGGAAAATTGAGCGACAATGGATTGGGCAAAGTCTTATGCTGATTTGGATTGTACGACAAGAGAGTTCATGGCCTATTTTAGGACTCCAAAGAACTTGAAAACCCTTAAAACATGAAAGTGTTTTAAGTTGTCACCTATATATTGTCGATCTTGAAGTTTGTTAACAAGTTAAATACTATTGCTTATGAATTTGATTTGCCTATTGGTTGTAAAGGGGGGGGGGGGTGCTTAAGGGGATATATTGTGAGCCTTGCCAGACATTCCCTGACTTATTCCTATGCCACTATGATTGGGAGGAGACTTGCAGCAGACCTCTTATGTATGGTTGTTGGTCTATGTACTATCACTTGATCTTAATAAAGAGACAAACTTGCTAAGTATTTGGTGTATTTACTTTAGTTTATGAGTGTGTGTGCAACAAGGCCCAACAAATACCATGGTTTGGCAACTCTAGCTCTTGTGAGATGTCGAGCAATGTGCTTGGCATCTCCACTTTTCAAGAGCCATTATTGTGTGCCATTGTATGAAGCTTTCCTTCTATTCTCTGACATAGCTTGTGATAGTGGGAGAATGAAATAGTACACCAATGGCATATAGAAATGAAGGGGGCCCTCTGACATAGCTTGTGATAGTGGGAGAATGAATTAGTACACCAATGGCTTATAGAAATGAAGGGGGCCCTCGGTTTGCCCGAGCACATGTGATAGCAAGGACAAAAATATGTTGCAAATGACACAAATTGGGATCACGATGGGGTAAAAACGATGTGGGCAACACTTATTTCCCCCCTAGCATGTGAAATCAGCCTTACTCTAGCGTCTAAAGTCTAAACTATTTTCAAGAAAGTAGAATCCATTAGAATCCACTTTGGACATGACAATACATAGTGGGCAAACATATGCTACAACAATACTAATTTACTAACAAATACATAGAAAAAAAGAGAGACAATGAAAGGAACTTTGACAATATCAAAGCCTATCGTGTTACAATGATTGAGAGAGCATGTGTATGCTGAGGATTGAGTCTTGATTACTAAGCGATGGAGCCAACCTCCTCCATGTTCGAAGATGCACAAAACCCAAGTCTAGAAAACTCCGAAGATCAAGGGTTGGGGAAGAAAAGATGGTACTCATAATCATTTTGAATGCAAGAAACGGAGTTGTTGTATTAAGAAACCTGCATTTATTAGTCTGGGATTCAAAGTTTCATACCGGGAGCGGGAGGGAGGGGGAAGCCTTGACCCTGGGAGCCGCCACAGTGCATCAGCTCACCTGTTTAAGATTAAAAAAGAAATGAAAACCATTGAAATCTGAATAATGAATAATTGTGGAAGAAATTGACAGGAAGTGAGGGGAATGCGCAGAGACCCAGTTCATTCTGAGCTGCTAGACAGGGAAGTAAGAGTGAAGAAATGGACGAGAAATGCACCTAAATGGAAACCCAAAGAAAAGAGCCCATCAAAAGAGCAGTCACGAGTGCTCGGATCTAAAACAGAGGAGAGTTTGCTTGGAATCTGCCAAAATTTGGAGGCAGAATTTGACCCACCTCCACTAAACTGTTGATTTCTAAGAGTTTTACTATTATAGAAGCTTCTATTGAATTTTTTGGGGTTTTATGAATACAAATCTTGTAGATACACCAATGTTCTAAAGACTGAAGTTCATATTGGTATGTGAAAATTTTGGTTTCTAATGAGTCTCACTTAACTCTTGGTTATGAATAACTCACGGTTAATTTTCACTTACGGGCATTACTAACATAGGGATTGTTCATATGCATTCGCATATTGATCCAAGGGTGGGTATCGGCGGGTATTAACTGGGTAATGGTAGTATGTAGGGTGGGTTAAACATCAGCATTGGCAGTTTTTTTTTATTCCTACCAAACATCAATAAATAGAAGCTGATTCTTACAACATGCAAATTCAAAGTATCAATATTGTGGCAATTAGACCTCTGCACCACAAGTTCCTATTACCCAGACGATTCTATCGTCTTTACGTCTTTACCTTGAAGACTGAATCTATGCTCGTTTAGACAACTTGGCTTTCATTTCAATAGGTCTTTAGACTTTCTCGTCAAAGAATGAATGTATCCTTGTTTGGGCATCCTATATAGAGGGGTTTATGCGGTTGCAAGCCAATCTTTTTTGTTCTTTCACAAATCATTTCCTATATGCCTTTATGCTAGATTAAGGCTTGGGAGAAGGTCTTTATGGGTTTTCATATCCCTGCGCCCGAACAAGGCTCTCAAATCCATAAAGGTAGGTTCCATGCCCTTACCCTACAAGGAAATGAGGATTAATAAAACAAGAACGAGTTTCAATCCAAAACGAATGAGAAACAAAATCTTGACCAAATGAACAAAGATTTCAATAAAGAACAATATGCTAAATACCAAAGTGTATTGAAAAGATGGGGAGTCAAGTCTAGTAGAACGTTGAATTGAGTAAAAATTGAGAATAAGTGAAAAAAAGAAGAACATAAGAAGTAACAAAGATAAAGATTATAAAAAACACATTCTGGTGCATGAATGAGTTTGAGATCAAAGGACCGATTGAGCTCAACTCAACTCAAAATTGGGAGGGACCCCGCAATAACCAAAAGTTTAAAGAAATTGGAAACCTAAAAGAGATATACAAATGAAGGTGCCTAACCAATATATAACTCGTGCACATGTAAAGTGCAAGATTATAATGGGGTAATGTGTTTTCTAGTAGCTCAAATTCTAAGGTTTTCAAGAGTATTAAAACCATAATTTGGAGGACATGATCCCATGGTTTTAGAAACTTGAACAAAAAGATGCCAATGTGAGGGAAACATCTATTGAGAAGACATGATCAAAACATGGTATATGTTATGCCCATGTTCGATTACTAAAATTTGGAATAATTCTGTTATGAGGATTCAAAATAATTCTTGACATGGGTTTTTAGGCCCTCTAGAGTCGAGTTTATTGGTCACACCTCAATATTCCAATCTAGGCCAGTTATGTAATCAATAAACTTGTGAGGACCCATACATTCATATTGTGACATGTGTGACGGTTGCATGCATGTAGAGAAACTATCAATCGGTTGTGGATTGTGTGGGAGAAGTTGGGAGGATCAATCCATTCAATTCTCTCAGTGCGTGCACTACTGGTAACTTATTAGGCGAACACAATAATGAAGTTAAGTTTACAGCTAAGTGCGTGGTGATAGCGGAAGCAAGAGCAGACAATCAAACAAAGCAATCAAAAGGTTAGACAGAGCGCGGAAAGCATTGCAAATACTTACAATACTCTTGATATAAATCTACTCTACCAATGGAATGATTTCTTGATCGATAACTGTATCGTCAGACTAGGGAATAAAACCTGGAAACAAATACGTGGTATACCCATGGGTTTTTCATGCTCACCCACCTAGTGTAATTGTTACCTATCCTTTTTTGAAGTGCAATTTATTAAGAGACTCGCCAAACTAGGCCTCACCACTTTTATGAATAATTTTTTATACTCTTTCAGATACATTGATGACATACGTTTCATCAATAACCCAGATATTGAACTTTTCATGGACAAAACACAATTGAGAACTTCTGACAACCCTTTTTTGGAAAGCCCAATACTTCCAAGTACAACGGCTTACCTAATTAGATGACAAACATTTATTCTAATTAATACATGGATGAAGTCTATAAATGGATCATCTAGGCACACTCTATGTGATGTTCCATCCATGAGATGAAACACGCTTTTGATTTGTGTATAACATAGATGAATGCTTCTTGTGATTTGAATGCACTTCATTTCTGTTTGATCGCGCTTGTTTACTCACTTTGATCAAAACACGGACATCTACGACTCCTTAGCTTCTGATCAGACGATGGTTGTCTTTGACGCCTGAGGAACTAGCCATTATTTTTGTTGCACTGTCAATGCATTCACAACTAAACTTCTGATTAAATCCATTTCTACTAATACCACACACAAACCATTTCTAATCTCTTTAGTGGATTGTACTCATTTTATTTTTGTGAGTATGAATTAATTTATAAGATCCTGTTGGGCAACAGAACATTTGAGTTGTGATTATATTTAGCATAAACAATCTAATAGACTATTTTTGCATCTAGCAGCCCATTGTAATGGGAGAGCTATTCCGCAAATATTCCTACTCTCTTTTCCGTTCGCGTTTTCCATACTCCCTTGCCCCATCAGATTGGTATCAAAGCATAGCTCAAATAAACCGAGAGATTAAGTTTGTTCTATCTGTATTACTGTTAACATGTCTCATATTGGTAGCTCTTTGTCTACATCATCCAACGAAGCTAGAATCATTGACAAGTTCAATGGATCTAACTTCTATATATGGAAGTTAAAACTCCGAATGATGTTGATAGATAGAGATCTTTGGGATGTAGTAAAAGGTTTTGACCTCAAACCAGAAGATGGTGATCAAGCAAAGGCATGGAAGATCAAAGATCAAAAGGCCTTAGCATGTATTACACTCAATCTGGCCGACTCCCAAATATCCCATGTTACCACATGCAAAACCTCTAAGGATGCATTAGATTTGTTATCAAATCTTCATGAGAATCATGATGTAACCAATAGATTACATCTTAGAAGGAAGTTCTTTACTCTTAGCATGTCTAATTCTACTGCCATCACTTCTCACATCAACAGCTTCAAATCTTTAATGGATCAATTATCAGCTGTAGGATGTGTTATTCAAGATGATGATGCCGTTATGACCTTGCTTTCTTCTCTTCAAAAATTGTATGAACACTTTGTGGTGATGATCTCCACGCAACTCGACCTCACTCTTCAAAAGCTGATCGGTCACTTACTTCAAGAAAAAATGTGGAGAAAGACCAGTAGCCTGTCCATCAAAGACAAGTCCCTGACTCTATACACCAAGAAGAAAGACTACTCCAAGGGCAAGAATCAAGTGCAGCAACAACAGCAGAAACCTCACACTCAAGGTGAGAATAGTAGATCGCGCAAGAAGTTCTTCTGCAGATACTGCAAGAGAGCCAATCACGACATCAAAGATGGGCGTATCCTCATCTACAGCGAGGCAAAGAAGCAACAACAAGACCTAAAATGAGTTTTGATCTACAAAAGAGCCAATCTACATATGCAAGAAACTCAACTTTTGAGTAGAAGTTAATCTAGCATGCTCTAGCATTGATATCTCCTCCAAATCCTTGATAGATGTGCTTGATCCTTTCACAACCTACAACACAGCTTTGATACCATGTGAAGCAATTCAGATCATTTAAGATCCAATCCCATAACCTGATCTTTGGTTAGAAATAGATCACCTCTACCAATCTTGCCAATGTACAAAAATCAACATCTACTCAATGAAAGAGATGCAAACTCAATAACCTAATCAAACATCTGATATGATGAAGTTGTTGTCCGTACAAAAATAGTAAGCTACTGTATTTCACACGAGTGGATTTGAAAATAGCATAAAATAGTGCACCAACGGATATCACAAATATAGTGCACCAATGGATAGATGAACCCAAGAGCACTCATGTATAAGCATGAAGTGAGATAAGAGAGAGAGAGAGAGAGAGAGAGAGAGAGAGAGAGAGAGAGAGAGAGAGAGAGAGAGAGAGAGAGAGAGAGAGAGAGAGAGAGAGAGAGAGAGAGAGAGAGAGAGAGAGAGAGAGAGAGAGAGAGAGAGAGAGAGAGAGAGAGAGAGAGAGAGAGAGAGAGAGAGAGAGAGAGAGAGAGAGAGAGAGAATGTGTCTCTTCCCATGAGTGTACAACTTTATATAGCAGATCCATGACTCATTAATGAGTTTGGTTTCCCTCCATAACAAAAACCCTAGTATTAATGTGGACTAGATTCAAATGTCTCGACATTCAAATTGAATCTTCTAACACTCGTGCACTACACTTTCAAAAAGTGTTTATTCAAATGCTTTTAGACTAATATAACTTTGAAAAGTCAAACTCTAAGTTTGCAAAGCTCATAAACCTAAAGTAAATACACCAAATTTACTCAACAAATATGTCAGCAATACATAGATCAACAAGCGAACAAAAGAACTTTGTTGCAAGTCTCCTCCCAATTATAGTTGCAAGTCTCCTCCATACATAGCTGCATCGGAATAAAATAGAAAATGACTGACAAGGCTCATACTATATCCCCTCGAGCACCCCTTAACCTTGACACATCCTAACATTTACACATGGGCAAGCAAGTAGGAGGATTGTCTGATCTGTGTCACTTATGCATTGGACCAAGTGTCCTAGTGAGCATATATATGACACGTCCTATTGACCGATCAACTCTATTTGAGACACGATGACTTGTAAGTGGTTCAAATTTTTGGCCTTGCCTTGCAAAGCCAAGATTGTGTGTTGAAATTGGTCAAGGAGTTTGAAAAAAAGTGAATTGCAAAGGAATTGAGTAAAGATAAGAGCAATGTTCAAATGAAAAACATGTAATAAATACTAAAAATAGTTAGTTGCCTGCCAAAAACCATAGTGTTATAACAACTCTATGCATAGTTCAATATGCCCTACCTCAAGGATAAAATATCCATAGTGATTATCAATGTTTTAAGGTGATGAAAAAGTTTCAAGGTCCAAAAAGACTTATTTCAATGTTGTATTATTATTTTTTAGATCTTGATATCCTTTGTTTTAGTGTAATAACCCTTTGATGTTGTGCACACAAATATATGATGCAATTAGCAGTGGATGATGCTTTGAAATAGGCTCAACTTTTCATAAGAAATGCCAATATGAAATAACTTAATGCACAATCATGTAATCACTCTTTGATTTTCTTTTTTCAAAAGATGCAAACTTCAAAGTCAAACAAAAACTATAGCAAAAGTTACTTTGAAGAACTCATCATATGCTATATATAAGTGCTAACAAATATCATGATGATCATATTATATTTGAATCATTCAACATAAATTAACATTGTGGTCGATTATATTAAATTGACATTACACCAATATTGTAAGTCGATATTATGACTATGTATCGATAAATCAAATTTTAGTTAGTGTCACTAGTTGTATACAAGAGAGAGAAAAAAACATTATTGATTATCATTCACAAAATCATTTATTGCATGCAATCACAAAATTGAATGCACGTTTTTGAATTTGGTCATATTCTTACCCATGCATAAAATTCGCTCATTGATATAAGAAAACAAAATATCAACCCCATAGTTTCAAGACACTTAAAAAGGTAAAAAAGTTCCTTCCATTCAATATTAGGCAATGACAAACTAATATTCAAGAGATTGTGTTCCCCTATAGAGAGAATATCATTATAATGATAAGCTCTATGTTGAATACCACAATAATAAATTAGCAGACTTGGATTTCCTAACTCATGTCCAAACATGGAAGAGGCTGGCTCCATCGCTTGTAGTAAAGACTCAATCTCACCATGCATGCGTAATCACTGTAAAACAATAGGCTTTGATAAAGTAAAATTTTCCTTTAATTCCCACTTTCTTATCTTCTTAGTATATCTATTAGTATAATATATTGCTCTTGCAATATGTTGACCACTATGTGTAGTCATGTCCAAAGTGGATTTAACTTTCTTGAAAAGAGTTTCCTTGGATGCTAGACTAGGGCTTGTTTCACATGCTACGAAGGATAAGTGTTTTCCCCATCGCCCTTTCCCCCCATTGTCATCCCAATTCATGTGGTTTGCAACATATTTCTTTGTGTACTATCAGTTGTGCATGAGCAAACTGAGGACTCCCTTCATTTCTATCCACCATTGTTGCATTATTTCATTCTCCCATCATCACGAGATATGCCATAGACTAGGAGGAAAACTTATGATACACAGAGAGTAGTTGGTTTTTAAAAAGTAGAGATGCACATTGTGTGGCATCTCAGAAGAACTAAAATTGTTACACTATGGTACCTATTGGGCTCCATGCCACTTCCATGTGAAGGTAAATCTCCTTCTATGTGAAACTTAGTTAGGGCTATAAGATTTTCAACAACCAATAAAAAGCTAATATTTGGAAATATGAAAACACCCTAAATAATTAGTAATTGTCTTATTTGCAACTTGTATGTCTAAAATGGTTGAATCGACGTTGTCTTGTAAAGCTATGACTAAGTCTTGATACTAGTCAAAGGCATTTGAGAAAAAGTTAAATTTAAAGCAATTTGAGAAAAATTTAACTTCAAGGAGCTTGAAAAAAGTTGAGTTCAAAGGAGTTGCATAAGACTCATGTTAGCAAGGTCTACATGAAAAGCGTGTACTAAATGAGGAAGTATTACTCCATAAGATCAACATGGTATCAAAAACTATATTATTGTCATTTTGTATGGCAAAGAAGGCTTGTTGAAAGAGTTATTCACAAGCTCCACATGTCATGTAAAATGGTATCAAAATAGTGAAGTTCCAAATTTAAGCATGCAAGTTCCATGATATAAACATGGTACTGAAAATACTAAAAGTAGTTAGTTGCATGCCAAAAGACTTAGTGCTACAACAACTCTCTGCACATATCAATATGCCTATCTTAAGAATAAAACATCCATAACATCAATGTCCTAAGGTGATGAAAAGGTCTCAAGTTCCTTAAATACTTTTTTGATTGTTGTATCTTCAACTTTTTATATCTTCCTATCATTTGTTTTAGTTTATAACCACTTGATGTTTTGTATTTGAATATATGAATGCAATTAGAAGTGCATGATGCTTTCAAATAGGCTCAACTTTTTATTTTAAAAATGCCATTGGGAATTAACTTAAGGTACAATGGTGTAGTCACTCATATATTTACTTTTATCAAAAAGCGCAGAGTCATCAAACAAAATTTATTGGATAATTTACTTTATAGAACTCACCATGTGCTAAAAAAATTGCATCATTACATTAGATTTGAACTATTCAATATGGATTCAATGTTTGATTGATAATATTAAATTGACATTACACTAACATCATAAGATGATATCATGAATATGTAATAATCAATCATATATTAGTTAATGTCACTTTGCAAACAAGAGAAATGTCACTTAATAGTCATGACTTTAATCTCCAAACTATAACATAGAACAAGTATTGTAATAAGTATGTCATCATTGAACGTTTATTCATATTTGATTATTGTATTTAGATATAATACAAAATTTGCAATCATTTGGAGGCTTGCAACGTAGAATTTGCAACTCTCAAAGTATTCATGAGATAATACTTTAACATTAATTGGGAGGCAAAGTCCAACAAACAAATATCAAAGTATGATAGGAGTTACAGTCCATGATATCATTTATTTTTCTTGATAAAAAACTTGGTAAGAGAGATATTGCATTTGTGTAAAATTCGAAAAGCGATAAATAGCCCAAGTAAACTAGACAAAAGTAATTAATGTTGTGTCATACCAAAATTTCAATATTTGGGTGTGAGGGGGGCTGACTTGCCCACTTGCTTTCAATATGAAATATAACTTGAAGCCATTTTTCTTTCATCTTTTCTCTCTCAAAAGCAATCACTTGTGATTATGAACTTTTAATACTATAGAAGATAGATCAAAGATGGCATAATAG
The DNA here is from genome assembly GCA_029204225.1 of Diphasiastrum complanatum. Lineage (NCBI taxonomy): Eukaryota > Viridiplantae > Streptophyta > Lycopodiopsida > Lycopodiales > Lycopodiaceae > Diphasiastrum > Diphasiastrum complanatum. The sequence goes on from CM055109.1 coordinate 11,696,051, forward strand.
CATGTTGTTGAGTCAACCTTTTTGGGATGACTTTGACCTATTGTTGGCGAAATTTTTTCCCTTCAAATCAAAGAATTGGTTTCCACAAAGATTACATCCCTACTTTAATACAAATTTTGTGTGACTAGATTGTAGAGCTCGTATGCTTTGTGATCGTAGGAATATCCTATAAAAATATATTTGATGCTAGTGTCATCTAGCTTTCCTGAATAGGAAATGCATCCAAAGACCCTAAAATGTTTAAGAGGGTTTGTTGGAAATATGATGGACCAACAGTTCAAGGTGTTGAGAGACACATTCAAGTTGTCGTTAGGTGCTGCAAAAGTCTTAGTAAGTAAGGAGCACCATGTTATATCATCTGTCACAAAAGATCCAGGTGATTAATCGATGAGTCGGTAGGTGTCGAAGACAACCATAGATATAGAATTCGAAGGCGTCAAGGATAGTCGTGATTATGTTCTTTGACTTATCTGATTCGACACACAAGGAGACTAATGAGCATTTGGTTCACAAATAAAAACAGAAACCAAAAACCAGTAGTCCAAAAAGGAGATGATGATTCCTCAACAACGGATCATACTTGTGATTGACCAGTGAAAGCTTGGGAGTGCACTATGACTCTCAAACAGATAATGTTAATTGGAATCAAGCTCTTGCAACTGTGGATTGTACAGCATGATATATGTGTGGCGGGATATATGTGTCAACGAGATGACAATTCAGAGTTGAGCGAGATTCCTATGCCTTATCGCACTTTGTATACGCCAATCACATTCCCAATAAATATGATGAATGTAGCATGGATATCAACCGACCCAATTCTAGATCCTATTGAAGATGAACTCATTCATATCAGTCATGTCTTATCTTATGATGAAAGTGCAGAACTTACTGATGAGTAAATTTTAAATCACATGGATCCTACAAGGTTTGGGGTTCGCAATATTCCTGATTGAACCAACAATAAAACCGCTGAAAGCAATTATATTGAAGGAAGAAAAGAATACAGGACCAATGACGAAGAAAGCAAGCTAAGCCACATTATAACATGGTTCTAAAATGGAAAAGTTCATCACAAGATGCAATTTCGACCAAAAGATGTACCACCTTTATTGGATAAAAGAAAAGAGAAGATCAAAGATGAGTCTTCAAGTCAGAATTCTTGCAAGACATCACCTTCTAGGAAGTCTTCACCTTCTAGAAAGAGCTCATCCTCTAGAAAGTCATCAAGTCCTCGAATGATTCTTGCCAAGAAAGCTAAATGTAGATCAAAGGTTAATCCTTTTGAAAAAGAACAGTCAAATGCAATTCATCATGGCATGTCAGATCATTTCAAACACTATACCTTGGACGACATTGTTATTATGTTACCAAAAGCTCATCGTGAACCTGAGGATCAAGTGCTAGAAACACAAGAAGCTTACGATGGACTAGCTAGGACTCAACCTATGAATCTTGCTGAACAAGGAGAGGCTGAGAAGATTGTTCAAGTTGGAGCAAAACGTACCCCAGAATAGTTTCAAGCATTGAGGAAGTTGTTGATTAAATATCAGGAGAAGTATATCAACGATCATTAACTGAAAAATTTTATAGCACCAACTCTCGCACACTGCTTCACGCTCTTGTACTCATTTTTGTCAATCAAAGTGCAAGTTTTTGTCTCACTACTATTTCATTCTATTGTGCATAGCTACTGGTTTTCATCTTGATCATCTTTGCTGGTAACTATTGCACTTCCGATCCACACACCATCCATTTCTCCACTTCTGTCTCTATACTACCATTATTGATATGATCCTATGATATACCTAAGCTCCTATGATCCGATATTAGTCGTTCAATTATGGATCCCACCGATTTCCGACATGAGATTCAGTTTTCCGACATGGTATCAGAGCCCATTCCTGATAACATTCAATTTTTTGACATTGAGGATGAAGACATGCAGGTGATGACAGCATCAAGAGACTTCTCACAATCTTGGAAGAAGAATATGAAGAAGAAGCTCCACATGTTGATGCACATGAAGATGAGGCTCGAGAAGGCGAGTATGAGAGAGCACCACCAATTCATGAGCCTAGAGGAAGGTATTTGCCGATAGGTGCAACAAAAGAAAAACCTGCTGGAAGCAAGAGATGATTCTTGGACACTCCTTGGGACACATACTTTCCAAGAAGTGTATCACCAGAATCTAGGCTACCCAAATGGTACGAAAAAATCATGAAAAATTTGAAGATGAATCAACCTAGATCTAGTTTGCAGGAAGAAGTGAGATGATCAACACAAGAAAGGAAACCTCTTGATCGTTATCATGTGAACTATGCCCTAATGAGCGACATTTTGGAGTGTGGAGAGTTATCAAGCTTTGATGAGGCAAAGGATCTCAAAGAGTGGCAAAGGGCAATGGAAGAGGAGACAAAATCAATCCAACGACATGATACGTGGGGGTTGGTTGATCTACCACATGGAAAAAAATCCATTGACAATAAATGGGTATATAGAACAAAGTTTCATGCGGATGGCACGATCACATTAGAGAAATTTTGAATCCAAAAAAGACCCTATAAGAAATGCCATGTAGATTGACAAACTTTCTTAATTTAAATTATCAAATTAAATTCATTGTCTACCCAAATTCTTTTTCATTTCTGCTCACACTATTTGTGATGCTTAACCATTCTATGTACATTCCCGGTTGTAGTTCATTAAAAATAGTAATAACGTTTAAACCGTAGCTCCGATTGAGACAAAAATTATACTGTTGGAAAGCGCTCGATGAACCAATGGTATTGTACATGACCTACTTCTGAGCAACCATTCAAAATTTATAGTTGGTCAAATTTTAAAAAGACCCCATACCTCTTCTGTGCATGGGTAAAGGACTCTTTGGACCAAATATCGCTTTTGTGCATGGATAGAGCACCCTCTCACTGAGTGGTTACTCTATGGTCACTGAGTCGTTACTCTATGGTGGCACATAAGCGATATTGGACTCTTTTTTTTTAAAAAATTTGACTGGCTATAACTTTTGAACGGTAGCTCAAAAGCAGGCATGTAAAGTATCATTGGAAACTCTCGTCAAGCGCTTTCCAACGATATAATTTTTGTCTCAATCGAAGCTATGGTTAAAAAGCTAAACTATTTTAAATGATAAATTGCTTATTATACTATGAATAACATGTCATGCTTGCGGGCTACCCCCAACACCAAATTATAGCATTATTAAGAAGAATTTTTTTTCAATTGTAATGAGCTACTACGTAGATTTCAAATTGGAGGGTTTTGATTGGTCCGTCTGTAAGAAAATTTGAGAAAAAATATAAAGAGAATCTTTACAAAGGGTCTTTTTTGGATTTGGAACTCCTCTAATGCAAAGCATAAAGCACGCTTAGTGGTAAAGGACTATGAGCAAAGCAAGAGGGAATCAACTTTGAGGAGACATTTGCTCTAGTGACTAAGTGGAATGCTACGCTTGATTGTTGCCTTAGCATCTCATTTTGGGTGGAAGATCCATCAAATGGATGCGAAATCTTCATTCCTGAATGGTGACCTAGAAGAGGAAGTATACATGCTCCAACCACAAGGCTTCGTTGCGAAGGGACAGGAACATAAGGTATGCAAGCTATGCAAAGAGCTCTATGGTCTCAAGCAAGCATCGCATGCTTGGTATGGATATATTGATCATTACTTTCTCTCTCATGAGTTTATGAGAACAAGTTCAGAATTTAATCTTTATGTTCTTATAAACAATGATAGCATTGTCTTGGTTGTACTTTATATTGATGATGTAATTATCACGGGCCATGATGAGAATCTCATTCACTCCATCAAAGCCAACTTGTGCAAGCAACTTGAGATGACAGATTTCGATTTTATGCATTATTGCTTGGGAGTTTTAGTGTGGCAGAATGACAATGACATCAGGCTATGTCAAAGCAAGTATGTTCGCGAGATTCTAGAGAGATTTCACATGACAAAGTGTAAACCTTCCATTACTCCATTCGAAGCTGGTAAGAAGTTGTCTCGTATTGATGATAGTGGTCAAGTTGACGCTATATTATTTCGTCAACTAGTTGGAAGTTTGATTTGTCTCACGACTACTTGTCTTGATATTTGCTATGATGTGAGCTTGATTAGTCAATTCATGTCATCACCTACATTGGATCATTGGAAAGCAGCGAAAAGGATCTTGAGGCATGTGAAGGGCACACCCAACCTTGGTTTATAGAAAGCGGGACACTTTACCTGTATTGCAAGGTTATGTTGACGTTGATTGGGCAGGCAATATAGATGATAGAAAGTCAACTCAAGGTATGCTTCTAAATTTGAAAATGGCTGTTTTTCATGGTCTAGTAAAAAGCAGGACACCATTTCTGTTTCATCGATAGAAGATGAGTATAAAGCATTGAATTCTACTACTCAAGAAGCTGTTTGGCTATTAGATTGTTGAGTAATATTGTTATGAAACAAACACATCCTACTATTATCTTCTGTGACAGCCAAAGCGGGATACAGTTGGCCAAAAATCCAGTCTTTCATGCAAGAACTAAATACATTGAAGTACAATATCACTTTGTATGTGAAAAGCTACAATTTGAAGGTATGAGTGTTACGCATTGTTCTACAATGTTGCAACTTTTACAAAAGCTCTAAGTAAGGAGCTAAGCTTGGCATAGATACAGTTATGTAAAAAGTTTTTTTTGAAGTACTTGTTGAAACTAAAGTATGATACTGTCATGGAGGTATGTTCCATTAATAGCACAGATCATAGACCAAGTGAGACATTGATTATTACGAGAGAGAGAGAGAGAGAGAGAGAGAGAGAGAGAGAGAGAGAGAGAGAGAGAGAGAGAGAGAGAGAGAGAGAGAGAGAGAGAGAGAGTTTTAGCAATAATCAACGTGTAAATTGTTTTATAGCTACTTTCTAAGTTTGACGATGACACATTTTGCCTAGCTCTAGAACTATCGGGCCGATTCTTTTACGAGCCCATGTTGAGCACTTAAGTAGTTTCTCTTTGTACTTGTGAGTGAGTGTGAATATACGATTGTTGGAGAGCAATCTTGTTATGTCTTGTCTTGAAGCACTGTTGATGGTGTGTTGTGGTGATTGAATCTATTGGTTATGTATCGTATTGTCAACTAAATGCTATTAAGAGAGAGGGAATATTGTCATCTAGGGTTGATTCAATCCCATTTACGATGAAATGTAGTTGGAAATTGAGAAAGTTATATGTGTGTGTGTGTGTGTGTGTGTGTGTGTGTGTGTGTGTGTGTGTGTGTGTGTGTGTGTGTGTGTGTGTGTGTGTATTAAACATATGAATGTGTCTTTTTTTTTAAAACTATAGTATGTGATTATTATTGATTGTACAATTTATATCTTATTAAGCTAACCATTGATGAGTAATTTATGTTGTTTGTAGCCACACAAGACTTGAAGCAAGCTCATGACAAGTTGAACATGCATGAGAAACTGATGACTTGACAAGGTGGTTTTCAAGTGGAGCTAGAGGCATTATCGCCTCATAAAGTTATCCCATGTTCAAAGATAGATAAAAAGAGCCAGGAAATGTGCTAGGGCTCTTGCTGACATAGCTATAACACAAGCCTATACTTGCCTTAAATTGGAAATAATTTGTATTGAGATTACAAAAAATGGCAATGAAACATGCACGACTCCAGTTAGTAAAATTTGGACAACTAATCTCAAACAAGCATTTATTACTCCCGTAAGCTATATAACCCACTTGAAATCACAATCATACTATATGCATGAGTCATTTGTAACCAACTATACTCTGTCATTTCATTTTGTGATCTATGCTTGTTGAAGGGATTGGCTTAGCTTTCTGTGTGTTTCTACTTTGGAAAATAAACTTGCTTATAGGAGTATGCTTGATGTTATCAAGATTCATAAGTGCAAAGACAACACATTTTCAATCTAAACAAGATCCATATTCTAGTTCTTTATGCATGTGTTGTTTTTGGATTATTTTTTTCTTCAATTTCAAACATAGCTACTCTTTGTTGGGTATGGTGTATTGTATTCTAGTATGTTTTCTACAGGGCATTAGTTTTGAGCCCCTACCTTGAACGCGGTAACTTTATAACCATCGCTTGGATTGAGACGAGTTAAAATCACAAAAACATATTGCAAAAAACCATCTACAACATTGTAGTTCATGTTAAGTAAGAACTAACACAAAACTAATCAAACTATTACATGGATAATCCTTCATTAGATATCTAAAGGCCTTTGTTGTCCATTTGTTCACAACACTACACTTATCAAGACACATATAGTCCACATAGGCTTGTAATTCCTTAATATAGTGATTCTGGGTATGGGTCATTAAATAGGGATTTAAGCTCAAAGAGCAATTTTCTACTCTACTTCTATAATTTTGCTACGTATAACAAGAACACGATACAAGCAAGCACTATTTCAACAATTCACTTTGCACTCCAACTTCTTACACACTCAATCACTACATTCATGGCCTCATCACTCTCATCCATCGCCACTATTTAGGACACATGCAAAACTAGTAGCAATGAAATTCTTTCACTCAAACATATTTCTTTCTCCCATATGTTAGTTTAGTTATCTTTCCAATGCCCTCTTTACACACCTCTCTCATCTGCCTTATCTCATAGACAAGTTCATCTTGAACTAGTTTCAAAATTCAAAGTAGACTAGGCCACGACTACCTTTTGAATCCATAAAACAAGTCTCTTTTGACTTTTCCTCAATATACAACATGACTTCTCTAAGACTCACAAATGGCCTATACTTTCTCTAATCTAAACTTGCACTTTCAAGCAGGATAGCATAATAGTTATCTAAAAATTATAGTTTTTAAATAAGAAGCATCATATATATTGGTACACTCTCTACCACATATTGTACATCTTTCAAAATTCTCACCAATTTATCATGTATGATTAGCCTCCTTACCAACATTTTTTGAGGTTATAGTCAAAGTCTTTGGAATAGTTTGAACTAATTAGTCCATCAATCCAATACACTTCTATTTGAAAATGTGAAATAGTCACATCTATTGCTAGTGTTGTATCATTTGACATAGGAACCTTAGTTATGGTATCAATAATTTTAGTTTTTTCATTTGAAACAATAGGCTCTTCTTGCTTTTGTAGTATCATCTCAACTAGACCATGAGTTGATTATGGCATTAGCTTCTCAGTGATGGCATAAACCAATACTAGAAGCATAATTCTATCAAGTTCTCTCTTGAAGAATGAATAACGATGCCAACAATTCTTTTTTGGTTCACTACAAATATATTATCCTTGAGATACACATGCTAATTTGTTTGGAGAGGCTTCTTAGCACTACCTATTTAGCTTTGCCAAGATAGGAATAAGCTATCATGACAATTCTCAATGGTGATGTGTGGTGATTTTGAGTTAAAAAGTACTTATTCTTAATCCCTTCGAAGCTACAATATTTTAATTGTTATTTATTTTTCATGTTGCTTAGCAAAGCTCTTGTGAATTTTCAAATCATCTTGTTTGGTAGGCTACTAACTATTGTCAATATTTTTAATAGCATGTTTACATCATCGAATGTTGTCTTTCTCCTTTCTTGCATGCTTTAGTTTGGAACTTAGCTTTTTTAATAACGTTTTGCATGACATCATGCTCATGCAACTAATTGTTTCAACACTTTTTTTTTTCTAGTGCAAAATGAAGATTTTACAATTTTTGATTCCGTGTTAATCGTATGCAGTAATGCTTTCTCGTTAATACATGCTTCTCCATTTTACTTATGATTTAAAAAAAAAAATTAATTCACTTTTCCTATTTCCAAATATCAGCTTGTTATTGGATGTTGAAACAACGCTAGCTTTTTGTGAGATGTTAGCAATGTGCTTGGCATCTCCACCTTTCAAGGGCCACTACTTTGTCTCTGTGCATTGAGAGTTTTCCTTCTATTCTTTGACATAGCTCGTGGCAGTGGGAGAATGAAATAGTGCAACAATGGTGGATAGGAATGAAGGGAGCTCCTATTGATCTCGAACACATTTAAAAGCATGGAATTTTTTTTGTTGTAAACTGCATGAATAGGATCACAATAGAAGATAAGAGTGATGGGGCAAACATGTTCCCCCTAGCATGTGAAGCCGGCCTAAGTCTAGCTTTTAGGCTCTAAACTCTTTTCAAGAAAGTTGATTCCACTTTGGGCATGTCTAAACATAGTGGCAAATCTATAGTAAACTAACATAGCACTTTACCACATAAGAATTGACATACTTCTTGACTTTTGGCCAATAAAAATCCCTTCTAACCAAGTCTAAAGTCTTGTGTATACTTGGATGATCTGCACAGGCTGCATCATGACACTCAAAAAGAATTTTTTTATTTCAATTCATTATTCCCTAGTATGCAGATTTTTTCATTTCGTAATCACAATCCATTTCAAATGGTGTCATGGTATCATAGCTTGATCAAAGACCATGTAGAACATTGTAAATATTGTGTATAATTGGGTTCCACACATGTAAGGCCAAGATGCCACGTGGAAAACCACTCCTAATATAGGCTAGGTCAAGTCAAGAGAGTTGGTCATGTGTATTTGGTGGTCATCCCTACTTTATAGGACCTACACCTAAGTTTAAGGTGAAAATTTGACCAACTAGCTACCTACCAAGCATAACTCTAGGAAATAGACTAGGGTTTCATCTTAGGTCAAGGAGAGTGAGTTAACTTCCTTATTACATGCTGGAAATCCACCTAACTTCAAGAAGGAAGTCGAATTTGCTATGTATTCCCTCTCTCCATAGTGAGAAGATAGAAAATTTCTGGAGCTCATTGGCAATCTCAAGCTAGTTCACTATGTACATTGAGTTTTTGTGATCCAAATGAAACCAAATCAATTTCTACTTGTTTCTCAGGTTGAAGGCCGTACTATAGCATGTATTACACACGTGTGGGCTCGGATTTCAATGTTTATCAATGCTTTTGATTGTTAATGCTTGTTGTTTGTCAAATTGCCAATCTAGATCAACTTTTTGATGACTAGTTTTTTGATAGATTGTTAAGCAAGCATCCAATCACTCTTGTGGATCTTTTGTAGATACATTTATGGTCCTAAAGTACAGTACTTTCACATGGTATCAGAGCCAAGTACAAGATCATAAGCCATTGATCTAATGCAAATCCATTTTTAGCAAGTTTTGGTGCTAAAAGCTAGTATTGAGAGGGCAAGCTAGAATCTTGATTTTGGTGAGGAGATTTGATCCCAAACTTGGTAGGGGTCCAAATCCGTACTATCCACATGTGTTGGAACCTCTGAACCTGCATTTAATGCATGGTATTCATTTGATCCAAAAAAATTCAATTTGTGAGCTGTTGGTGTAATTTTTGGTGGAGATCCTAGGATAATCTACCAAGATCATTTGCCATTGATTAGATTTGAATTTGTTTCATGGAATCTAATTAATCTAGGCTGAGTTCAAGTCCTATTAAGGTTAAAAACAGGTCTTGAAAGTACACCAAGAAGGAAGAAAGAGATTAAGTCATTTTTTTGTCCAAAAATAGCCAAAATTGGCAAGATTTGATTGTAAGTAGATTTCACATCATCTTATCTTCATTCCAACTTTGTGAGGGAGTGCTAGAACTGAGATTATAAGTCCGTTTGTTGGATTAGAAATCTAATTTGAGTGAAAAACTACAAGAGAGAGACCTTAGTGAGTTTCTAGAGACAATCCAATCCATTTCTTGGCAAGATTTGTTTGAAAGTAGTTTTCACTTCATCTTATCTTCATTCCAGCTTTGTGAGAGAGTGATAGAACTGTGATTATAAGTCCATTTGTTGGATTAGAAATCAAATTTGAGTGAAACACTGCAAGTGTGAGACCTTTGTGAGTTTCAAGTCAATCAAATCTATTTCTTGTTTGTGGAAGTCACTAGTAAGATGGGATCTGCTGGAGCATACCTTCTATATGCTAGTGAGAGATTGAATTCTACAAATTATGCTATTTGGAAGGTTAGTATGGAGTCACTCTTGGTGCTCCAAGACCTTTATGAGTTCTTGATTGAAGATGAAGATGAACCTCTAGGTGCACATGAGTTAGCTAGATACAAGAAGAGATCTAGGCTTGCACTTCATTGTGTGAAGATGAATGTGAGCAATGATTTGTTGAGAGAAGTATCAACATGTACTAGTGCTAAAGAGGCTTGGGAGTCTTTAAAATCAATCTATGAATCAGGTAACACTTCAAGAGTACTCATGCTTAGAAATCGGATTTTGCAAAGCATGAGGAGAAGTGAGGAGAGTGCACATGATTATGTACTCAGAATCAAGTCTCTAAATAGGGAGTTGGCTTCCATTGGAGAGAACATTCATGATGGAGAGCTTGTACAAATTGTCCTTAATGGTCTAGGAGATGACTTTGCAAATTTGGTCCAAAGTTTTGCCATCCAAGACACTTTGCCAACTATAGAAAAACTTCACAGTGTATTAGTGGCTGAAGAGTGCAGGATGCTTCATGCAAAATCTAGGATGAGTTCCTTGTCATTGCAGGATGGTGATGAGAAAGCCAGTTTCTCATTCAAGGGTAAAAAGAAGGCCAATGGAAAGAAGAAGCATCCAAAGGAGGCCAAAGAAGAGGATGATGCATCAAGCTCAAAGGACAAGTCAAAGCAAAAATGCTTCTTTTGTGGAAAGAAGGGGCATTATGCATCTGAATGCTACAAGAGGCTAAGAGCACAAGTGGAGGAGGACAAACAAGGAAACCTTGCAAAGGAGGAGGAGGAGGATGAAGTAGATGTATTCTTGATGACATCTACATCCTCACCAACAAGCAATGGCAATTCAAGAGACAATTGGTGGATCGACAGTGGGGCTAGCATCAATGAATTGAATAAGGTGTTGATCCAAAGGTGCTTCTTCAAGTTTACAAATCTTCCACTCTTGAAAGATCACATTTCCACCATTGACAAATTCTTTGGTTGAAAACAAGTAGATTCTACAATCTCTACTTGAAGAGCAAAACACTACCATTATTCCTATCATTGAAATAGGATAATCTTTGGTCCTTACATTGGAATGATCATGCACAAAGCATGTGGACACAAAGATTTCCAAAGCAAATGATGTTTCATCTTTTATGACTCTATTCAAACTATTACAAAAATAGTTATCCAATGAAATTGCTTTATCAACAACAAATGTAGATTTCAAAGCATCCCATTTCATTGTCTTGTCAGACAAAGTAATAAACACCATGGATCTTAAAGATAAGAAACAAGTCACCTCATGTCTACTACTACTTTCCAAAAAAGTATTCAAAGATAGTAGACTCTCCAATGCTCACCACCCTTGCAAGATGCACACTTGAATGGACAATTTGCATGCAATTTGATGACTCAGCCATTGTCATTGAGGACTCCCTTGGAACTCTCATGCTTTGAGGCTGATCCTCAAGATATTCCTCCTTTTGATGCTCCTCCTCAATGCAAGCAAGATCACACTTTGCCAAGATCTCCTCTTGAGTGATCTCCTGCTTTGCCAAGCTCAGTCTTTCAAAAGCAACACTAGCTTCCAACTTAAACAATCTTCCATGTCTAAATCCCTTTGCAATGCAAATATCATTCTTCAATATGGATCAAACACCATGCTTAAAGTGGACATCCAAACCACTTTCTAAGAGTAGACCAACACTAAGCATATTCTTGGTGATTGATGGTACATAAAGGACATTTTCTAGATCCATGCATTTTGAGGATTCTAGACACAGAGAGATGGTGCCAACACCATCTATCCTACACTCTTCATCATTTGCAGTAAAGACAAACTTTTTAGCAGCATTGAAAGAGTGTAAGGTTGAGAAAAAGTCCTTTTCACAAGACATTTTGGAGTCAAGTCAAGTGGAGGATCAAGCTCAAGACCCGAGGACTCCAAGAAGAATCTTGAGTATCAAGATGGAGCCATCAAGGCTCAATCATATGGATCAAGCAAGGCAAGTTGTCTTTGTCAACATTATTTATGCACTTAGTATTTTAATTGATGTATCGTCAAGTGCACAAAATGCCTTGGAATCCATGGCTTGGCATGATGTATAGTTTTTGAAGTGTGCTACATGAAACGTTTATGGAACATCTTGTAAGGGATCCTCTAAGAGGTGGTGAAAGATCCTTCATGGACATCATTCTCTATTGGAGTCTCAAAAGTTCCTTGTTTGTAGCTGGATTTTTTAGACACTTCCAAAAGCTCTCATTCATCTATCAAGAGAGTTGCAAATAGATCAAGCTAAATTTGAGGAGTGTGAAGAATTGCCAAAAAGTGGCAAATCTAGCCTGATCAAAGACCATGTAGAACATTGTAAATATTGTGTATAATTGGGTTCCACACATGTAAGGCCAAGATGCCACATGGCAACCCACTCCTAATATAGGTTAGGTCAAGTCAAGAGAGTTGGTCATGTGTATTTGGTGGTCATCCCTACTTTATAGGACCTACACCTAAGTTTAAGGTGAAAATTTGACCAACTAGCTACCTACCAAGCATAACTCTAGGAAACAGACTAGGGTTTCATTTTAGGTCAAGGAGAGTGAGTTAACTTCCTTATTACATGCTGGAAATCCACCTAACTTCAAGAAGGAAGTCGAATTTGCTATGTATTCCCTCTCTCCATAGTGAGAAGACAGAAAATTTTTGGAGCTCATTGGCAATCTCAAGCTAGTTCACTATGTACATTGAGTTTTTGTGATCCAAATGAAACCAAATCAATTTCTACTTGTTTCTCAGGTTGAAGGCCGTACTACAGCCTGTATTACACACGTGTGGGCTCGGATTTCAATGTTTATCAATGCTTTTGATTGTTAATGCTTGTTGTTTGTCAAATTGCCAATCTAGATCAACTTTTTGATGACTAGTTTTTTGATAGATTGGTAAGCAAGCATCCAATCACTCTTGTGGATCTTTTGTAGATCCATTTATGGTCCTAAAGTATAGTACTTTCACATGGTATCAGAGCCAAGTACAAGAGCATAAGCCATTGATCTAAGTACAGTACTTTCACATGATCTTCCCATGTATTGTCTTCATTTGGTAGCCCTTTCCATTTGATTAGGTACTAATGTATTTGCTTTCCATTTTATAACCGTTTACCACAATACTCAACTACAACCTCGGGTTCAACTACCAAATTCTCTTCCTTAGTTATTGGTGGTAATTTGGCCACTGTTTGAACATCATTGCCGATATGCTTCTTCAACAAACTTACATGGAACATGTTGTGCATTTTTGTTATGATCGGTAGATCAACTTCATTTCCTAGTTTCCCAACTCATTTGATGATCTAAAATGGTTTATAAAATTGAGGAGACAACTTCTCACTTCGGGATTTCTTCAATTAGGATGTGGGGAGAAAAAAATGTGGGGCTCGGGTTGATGCCTAAGGTGTTGATAGACATCCTGTAGTTGAAGGAGAAGAAAGTTAAAACTTCAAACTTATGAAGCTTGGCATATTGGAGAGAAAAATCTACTTGATTAGTGTTTTAAAACTTTAGATATGCTTTTGATGAATGTATGAAAATCTACAAATATTTCACATTATAAAGTTTCCTTATGGACTTCAAAACATGTGATCTTTGTGAATCAAGGATAAGATATCTCATTGTGAACCCTTATACTAGTTATTTATAAATCCTAGAAAAACAAAAGGTGGCACTCAAGCAAATGTAGTCTCCTATTCTACACTTGTGCACATTAAATTAAATAAGCTATAAGTAACCACCACTCATTTTCCACAATACAATTCTCTTTGCTAATGATATACATGGAGATGCTATGGGAGACTCTTTGTCACACTTTTTGTCCATATATAATCCTCCTCTCTAATATACATCAAAATGCCATGGGAGAGTTCTCCTCACACTTTCCTTCCACAATTTCATCCCTTTTACTAATGATATGCATTTGAAATGCCATGGGAGAGAACTCCTTCCACTTTCTTAATACAATTTAATCCTCCTCAATAATACACATTTACATTCCCTAAGAAATTTGTCCTAGCACATTCTCACACTTTATAACCACAATCTAATCCTTCTCCCTTAAAATTATACATTGAAATGAGAATGGGAACTTCTCACTTAACTTGGTTCAATCCTTACATTGAAATGAGAATGAAGAACTACTCCTCTCACAACACTTTACTTGGTTTAATCCTCCTCAATAAAAAACAGTCAAAAGTCAGGGGAATACACATTGAAATAAGGAGACTTTTCTTAAGAAAATAGTTTTTTTTGGTTAGCAGCACACCATGTGATTGCAGCTTCATTTGCTATGAAGGTTTCAAAATACTAACCACTAGATGAGGCTTTGAATTAGCCAAATCTGAGAAGTGGGCTGTCGTTCAGCAATCTAGAACTCCAGTATGACGCCTTTGTACCTCAACTCCCCCATCTGCCCGGCGAAAGACTATACTATTTTACTGTATTTTACGTACGATCCACTTTCTTCCTAACAATTTATATGGATCTTCCTTGCTAGCGTAAGTGGGCTGTCACCTTTTCACGAAGCGGGCGGCGGCTGCTTCTGAGCCGCCTCTTTTCTGATCCACAGACTCCAGTATACCGGGTCTTCAGCCCAAATACTGTTGTTTTTTGAATAATCTTCAGTGCGCATTGAGTGGATGGAACACCACACCTTGAGGCCGTGAGGAATGGAGGTTTGTTGCAAATCACCTTCCTATTCTTCTTCTTCTTCTTCTTCTTCTTCTTCTTTATTGGGTTTGTTTTAGTTGCCTGCATTATTTAAATTTTATTTATGTTTGCTTTCTTTCGAAGCCAGTCAATCATCCTTTCTGAGTTGGAAGCTTTCCCATAGAAATACAATTTAGTGGAAGAGTCATGGCAGGCTGCTATCAATAGTCAGAATGCGTCAGAATGCGTGGGAGCTATTTGATCGTATATATAAGGTGTTCATGGCATTGAGGTCCTTCAGTTCACCTCGTTTGCTTGGGTCTCTCCACAGCCCATAGCAGTTACTCGCTGTAAATGTGTTGTGAGATTGATACTCCAGCTGCTGCAGTTCATGGTACTTGAAAATCTGAATACATTACTACGGGGGAAAAGAGCTAGGTATCATGAATGACTCATGAATTAGATCTGCAAGTTTTCAGGGGTACATGAACATCAGAGGTAAAAGGCAGACTACAATTGACGTATATTGAAACTCTGCATTCCTTTACATATACACACTGCACTAGACCCAATTTTGGGTAGTTCATCTTGTAAATTCAAGTAAGTGTACTGACAGATCACAGATCTAATAGGTCAGTATGAGAAACTACAGCTGAGAACCGTTGTGTGATGCATATACTTGCAGGGAATTAGATACCTGCAGAGAATGGTTACAGAAAGAATGGTGTGAATGATACAGGCAGATATGTTGATGACACAAGAGTTACATTTTTTGCCCAATCGTGATTCATTGTGGATGATATAGATCCCTGTTGCGAGGAAGATTGAGTACAAAACGTAGTATAGTAAGAAAAGTTACCCCCGGGAGGCGAACTACAATGGCAGCTCCACTACCAGTTTACTCTTCTCAAGGCTTTGCAGGCGCGAGAACAGGAAGCACGAGGATATGGGGTGACAGTGTCTTTGCTAGGGAGAGTACAACCCATAGAGAGGAAGATGACGAGGAGTCTCTCAAGTGGGCGGCATTGGAAAAACTGCCCACCTACGATCGCCTGAGGACAGCCATCTTGAAGAACGTGGGCGAAGATGGGAATGTCAGGCATGAAGAGATTAATGTTGAGAAATTGCGTTATGAAGACAGGCAGCAGATCGTGGGGAGTATGTTTAAAGTTGCGGAGGAAGACAATGAAAGATTCTGGCGCAGATTTCGTGATCGTATAGACAGGCATATTTCTCTCTCTTTCTCTGGCTTTCAATTTGTCCTTCTCTTTCTCTCATGTACTAGTGTTTCCTAACATTATGCTTTTGATGATCAACCAGGGTTGGTATTGATCTACCAACGATTGAAGTTAGATTTGAACACTTGAATGTGGAAGCTGGTGTCTATGTAGGAGGGCGAGCTTTGCCCACGTTGTATAACTTTACAGTAAACGTCATAGAGGTAATCACTAGTGCTCCTTTTCTCTTTCTTTCTTGGTCGCATCCAATACTCCAGTAATTTGCATGGATGCCCCGTAAATCCTATCAGCATTTTATCAAACTGTGAGATTTCAATGGAATTAGTCATGGAGTTTCGACTTACTGTGATCAACACGATTCAAATTCAAATTCGCATATCTAGAAAAAGATCCACGGCAATAAATGTTTTCACTTTGGCTAGCGCCACCCGTGATATCTGCTTTGTCGTTGCTATTGCAGAGCCTTGTCAACACGCTACACATATTACCTTCAAAGAAATTGCCTTTGACTATTCTGAATGACATTAGTGGGATTGTCAGACCCTCCAGGTAAGTTTAATCCGGAACCCGGAATATCTCCATTCCAAGAAAGAGCAAATTCTCAACAGCTTTTTGAGAATTCGCCGTAATTGAGGACATGTGCAGCTTAAGATCCTTTGAAGTGCAAGTGTCTTCCTAATGTAATAACTTATTAGTACATACTGCATACCACAGTTGATATGTGATAAACCATGAATATTCATGATTCCATTTTCTATGCTGTCAGGATGACTCTATTGCTAGGACCGCCAAGTGCCGGGAAAACCACTTTGCTACTGGCCCTTGCAGGGAAACTTGATCCAGATCTCAAAGTAAGAAACTCTTTACCATCCCAATTCTATGTTATTCTTTCGATATTTTTATTCCTCCTCGTAGAGTTTAAGCTTTTGAAAAGCAAAGATGAATTTTGCAATGCATAGGTACAAATTTGTGACCACAATCAAATCACTTTCCAGCTTTGCTTGTTCATGAATAAAAACTAAAACAACTCCTCTCTGATGCACTTTTCATTGATGCAGGTCACCGGAAAGATAACGTACAACGGACATGAGTTAACAGAGTTTGTACCACAGAGAACGTCTTTCTATGTTAGTCAGCATGATGTACACATTGGAGAGATGACAGTCAGAGAAACCCTTGATTTTTCTGGGCGTTGTGAAGGAGTTGGCACAAGATATGGTACGATTTAGATTTTTTTGTTTTCATCTTAGTTTTACACCTGCATATAGCAAAAATTCATGTACTTGAAGAGTGACTAACATAAAACACCCAATCTTTAATATCTACTAAATTCTGATTAACGTTTCTCATGCGTACGAAAAACTGCAGATGTTCTCTCTGAGCTTTCACGACGAGAAAAGGAAGCAAACATCAAGCCTGACGCGGAACTTGATGTTTTTCTGAAGGTGATCTCACAGTTCTTATCAGATTCATGTGTGCTGAAAACAGCTATGGCATTAAATGAATCTAATATCTGCAGAAGTAAAAGCTACATGTTTCCTTTGTAAGATTCATAGCATTCTTATCTTTTGACTTGTTGGAATTGTTGGTGTTGCAGGCATCAGCTCTGGAAGGCCGCAAAAGTAACATTGTTACAGACTATATCTTGAAGGTCAGATCATATCAGAGACTTCAAAAGTTTTCAAGTCTCAATTTGTGCCCAAATGTGGCAACCAATTATTCTGCTTGAGCACAGAAATTTCATCTTCGTTCAAGAAGGAAATTCCTTTAAACTTAATAAACTCTATCGAAATTCTACATGGAAGACCTGGGTGTCAGATGTAGCAAGTCATAAACAAAAGTTTAATCTTGATCATCATTTCTGTGCAGATCCTGGGCCTGGATGTCTGTGCTGATACAATGGTAGGAGATGCTATGCATAGGGGTATTTCCGGAGGCCAGAAGAAACGAGTGACGACTGGTGAGGCCTTCTTCATTGTGATCCTGTGTCTACATGGTGTCTCAAACTCAAAATATTGATTAGAAAGCTGACAGATAGCTCGTTTTGCATTTCTTTCAGGAGAACTTATAGTGGGGCCGGCAAGAGCACTCTTTATGGATGAAATTTCTACTGGACTTGATAGTTCCACAACTTACCAAATTATAAAGTGCCTCAGACAAACTGTTCATCTGAAAGATGGTACCTTACTGGTATCCCTGCTCCAACCAGCGCCAGAAACCTACAATCTCTTTGATGATATTATTCTTTTATCCGAAGGCCACGTTGTGTACCAAGGACCAATCGAATTTGTGCTAGAATTCTTTGAGAGTATGGGATTCAAATGTCCAAAAAGAAAGGGTGTGGCAGATTTTTTACAAGAGGTACGAATAACTAGATCAAATGTAGCTCCTGATTTCTCAGACTGTTCTAGTGAATTAATCTACTAAAGCAAAATCTAAAGAGTCAAAAGAGTTACAGATTTAGCTGTAAGCCAGATTCTGTGAGCAAACCTTTAAACATCCTTCTCTCATTGCAGGTTACTTCAAGAAAAGATCAAGAACAATATTGGGCAGATAGAAGTATCCCTTACAGCTATGTTTCTGTGAGGCAATTTGTGGAAGGGTTTGCCAATTTTCACGTGGGACGGAAACTCGCCGAAGAACTTTCAAGACCATATGACAAATCGAAAAGTCATCCTGCTGCTCTGGTAACTCGAAGGTATGCTATAAGCAACTGGGAGTTACTACGAGCATGTTTTGCAAGGGAATGGCTCCTGATGAAGAGGAATTCGTTCATTTATGTATTCAAGACCTTCCAGGTACTCAATTCTCTGAATGTTGAAAGTTGAACGTGCTGTGTTGCTTTTGAATTAGAAATTTTCTCACCCCAAGCTTCTAGTCATGATCATCTGTCCTACATTTTCAGATTTCTATCATGGCTTCAATCGCAATGACTGTCTACTTCCGCACAAAAATAAAACACGACACTATCAATGATGGAAACGAGTATATGGGTGCTCTTTTCTTTGGGCTCATCAATGTTATGTTCAATGGTTTCGCTGAAGTCTCCTTGACAGTGCAAAGGCTGCCAGTATTCTACAAGCAAAGAGATTTGCTTTTCTATCCTGCATGGGCGTATGCTCTACCCACTTGGATTATGAGAGTACCTTTATCTCTTCTGGAATCTTTCATCTGGGTGTTTTTGTCATACTGGGTGATAGGATTCGCCCCTGAAGCTGGAAGGCAAGTGTAAATATGAATACAAAGAATATTAACAAGATATTAGTCTTGATCTTGTGCGATGTCCATTGAACATTCCATATGTCCTAGTACTTTCACTAAGCAGTATTCTAACTTGTCGGGTGGCTGCATCTGCAGGTTTTTCCGACAGTTCCTCATTCTTTTCTGTGTCCATCAAATGGCTCTTGGGCTTTTCCGGTTCATTGCTGCAATTGGTCGAAACATGATCGTATCTTACACTATTGGTGCATTTGCCCTGCTGATTTGCTTTGTTCTGGGTGGTTTTATTGTGGATAGAGGTAAAGGTCCACAATGTTGCATTTAAGTTCATGTGCTGACAGAAAGCTACACTTGATGTGCCTTTGCAACATGTTTCTTAGACCTCAAGATTTAGATGTCTTCTATAAATGCTCAAAATTATGCTTTTTATTTTATTTCCAGAGGACATTCATCCATGGTGGATATGGGGCTACTGGAGTTCACCCATGATGTACGGGCAAAATGCTCTTTCTGTCAATGAGTTTCTTGCACATAGATGGCGCAAGGTATGCCGCTGAGCTGGATAAAAAAGGACGCAAACTTTTGATTGTTTCTACACTATTTGAAGCTCTCTTTTTAATCCTTGAGCTGCACTAGCTAGGAGGCAGTATATCATAGAGCGGAAATGTTTTGACAACATATATTCTCTGTGCAGCCATTCCAAGGCACCTCTGAAACTCTAGGAAAGGCAATCCTTAATTCTCGTGGAATTTTCGCTGATGGATATTGGGTTTGGCTTGGCATTGGGGCTCTTGTTGGATACATTTTCTTCTTCAATGCTCTGTTTACATTGGCTATGACCTACATGAATCGTAAGCTCTTTCTCCTTTGTGCGCACTTGTGTACTAGGCTCATATATCCCGGAGTTTTCTCTGACTAGTGAAGGAAGGGAAAATATTATTAAAATTCATGGTGTAATCCTTTTTCAGCTTTGGGAAAACCTCAAGCAGTCATTCCTGAAGAGGTTCTAGCAGAGAAGCATGCCAATCAGACAGGTCAAGAGTTGCCTTTACAAGCCTTCTCAACCAAGCGTACAAAATCTAGGAGTACAAAAACTGCTTCATCAGCTGAAGCTGGTAAGATTGCCTTGATTGGTTTGAAATTTGTGAAGCTTGTTGACTAAATTGTTGCATTCCTGTGAAAGTCCATACTCATATTGATGCTGCTTATTCAGCAATCTTAACAATGATTCACATAGATAATATCTTTGCATCATGGATTTTAGGGACTGAGCTACAGCAGAGGCTGTCGAACAACAATGACAGTGATACTGAAACTGCAAAGAAAGGGATGATTCTACCCTTTGAGCCATTGGCCATAGCATTTAATCACGTCAACTATTACGTGGACATGCCAGCAGTAAGTATTTCATAAATTATTGTTTTAATGCTTATGATTCTTTGATATTCTTCATCAGTCTTCCAATTTATCCTTTTTCTACTAGACAGAATTTTCTGGCTTCAGAACGTAAATGCATTTTCAAGGCTCAAATTTTTCAAAAAGATTGGCATGATTGTTGGCAGGAAATGAAGCATCAAGGAGTAACTGATTCTAGGCTGCAGCTTCTGCGCGATGTTAGCGGTGCTTTCAGGCCAGGTGTGTTGACTGCTCTGGTTGGCGTAAGTGGTGCTGGTAAGAGTACACTTATGGATGTTCTTGCTGGAAGAAAAACCGGTGGATACATTGAAGGCAGCATCAGTATCTCAGGCTACCCCAAGAATCAAGAAACTTTTGCTCGTATCTCGGGATATTGTGAGCAGACCGATATTCACTCTCCAAATGTGACTGTTCATGAGTCACTCGTATATTCAGCATGGCTTCGTTTGCCAAGTGAAGTTGATGAAGCCACCAGAATGGTAAATCAGCTCTTATTTATAGAATTAGTCTAATGTGCTGAGATTCAGTTTCTCCCTGCTGTGATTCAAAATTCACTAATTTCAGGCTTTGTGACAAAATTTTAAGACTCAACCTACACATGCTTGTTTGCAGAGGTTTGTTGAAGAGGTTATGGAACTCGTTGAGCTGACTCCCTTGAGAGATGGTATGGTCGGGTTACCTGGTGTCACTGGTCTTTCCACTGAGCAACGTAAAAGATTGACAATCGCAGTTGAGCTTGTAGCAAATCCCTCGATCATATTCATGGACGAGCCGACTTCAGGATTAGATGCTCGTGCAGCAGCCATTGTTATGCGAGCTGTAAGAAATACAGTGGACACTGGACGAACAGTTGTTTGCACCATTCATCAACCTAGCATCGACATTTTTGAGGCCTTCGATGAGGTAATTGCAGATTACACATGTCTCATTTGTAGTGCCATGCTAATCTCTAGATGAAAACGTTTCTCTTTATTACACTGTTTATATGTTGAAGTTAGCGATCCAGATAGCGCCTAGAAGAGCCAAATTAGGTGACCTCATAGTTCATTCACTCGGGTTTGTTTCTATTGTCTGGTTGAAACAAAAGTCTAATCAAGCACTTTGTTGATATGGCATTGCAGCTGCTGCTCATGAAACGTGGAGGCAGAGTGACCTATGCTGGGCCTCTTGGCACTAAGTCCTACAAATTGGTTGAATACTTTGAAGTAGGCCACTTTTCCTGGTTTTGACATTGTTTGAGTGATACCTGTTTCATTCTTTCTCGAAGCTTTACTACTGGGTTGTCTGTGACCGTATTTGACCTTAATGCCTCGCATTTTGAGCTGCAGGCTGTAGAAGGAGTTCCCAAAATCAAAGAAGACTACAATCCTGCTACATGGATGCTTGAAGTCAGTACTGCAGGAGCAGAGGCTCAACTTGGTGTTGATTTCGCTGACCTCTACGCAAACTCAGAGCTCTATCAGTATGTTAAACTGTGAACAGACAATTGTTTTTGCAGTGCACTACCCTTGTCGTCGACTATGTCTCAAATTGACCTTTTCTCCATCATGCTGAAGTCCACTTTAAGTTGGATTGCTATGACTAACAAAGGCAAATGATTTTTTTTGGTAGGCGTAATCAAGCCCTGATTGCAGAGCTCAGTGTACCAGCTCCAGGATCAAAGGACCTTTATTTTGCAACCAAGTTTTCCCAACCCTTCCTACAACAAAGTCTTGCTTGTCTATGGAAGCAACATTGTTCATATTGGAGAAACCCACATTATTGTGTGGTTCGCATGTTTTTCACTCTCATCTGCTCACTGATTTTTGGTACAATCTTTTGGGATCGTGGATCGAAGAGGTATCAGTCATTATTCTTTATTTTTTCTAGTTGACTGGAAAATTGCACGTAAGTTTTTCAAAATAGTTGACAATGTTCATGAATATGACCATGAAGATTTGGTGTGGCTTGTTTTATAGGGAGACAGCGCAGCAAGTCCTTAATGTCATGGGAGCCATGTTTTCTTCTGTTCTTTTCATCGGTATCAACAATGCATCCACAGTTCAGCCAGTTGTCGAAATTGAACGCACTGTATGCTACCGTGAAAGAGCAGCTGGAATGTATTCTGCAATTGCGTATGCTATTGCTCAGGCATGTGGTTTGGTTCCCTGACATTATATGTGGGATTCTTTTTTTCTGAACTTTAATGATCTCAGTTGCAAGACACAATACTGAAGTAGGTTTGCATGTCATGTCCTGCCAGCCATTTATGTCTGATACTGAAGCCTATTTGATTGCTAAATTGCAGGTTTTAATTGAGGTGCCATACATATTCGCCCAATCCGTTATATACGGACTTATTGTGTACTCAATGGTGAACTTCGACTGGACTGTAGCAAAATTCTTTTGGTTCTTCTTCTTCATGTTCATGACGTTCTTGTACTTCACCTACTATGGCATGATGGCTGTGGCTTTTACTCCCAATGAGCAATTTTCGGCAGTGATCTCAGCTGCATTTTACGCAAGCTGGAACTTGTTCTCTGGATTCTTGATCCCACGACCGGTAAAACAATAACTTATCAAACAGCTTTTTGATTGCAACCCATCAATTACAGAAATTGTCAAGCTAGTTTGATATGCAATATCTTTTGAAATGATGTTCTTTATTCTCATATCATGGACTAAAGTTACAATTTTTTCATGCTAATAATTCCGTTCATCCTTCCAATCTCATTTGAGGCACAAAAAGGACAATTGTTTTTAACCTTCCACTCACTTGAGGGATGTACTTTTCAGGAAATCCCCATCTGGTGGAGATGGAATTACTGGGCTACTCCAGTTGCTTGGACATTGTATGGTCTCATTGCTTCTCAATTGGGAGATTTTGAGACTCCACTGAAGACACCTGATGGACTGACAACAACTGTGAAAGAATTTTTGAAGAGTTATTTTGGGTTCCACCATGATTTTCTCGGTGTAGTAGCTGCTGTCCATGTTGGTCTGGTACTTGGATTTGCTTCCACCTTTGCTTTGTGCATCAAGTACTTCAATTTCCAGAAGAGGTAAGTAATGGAAGAAATGGCTTACTTACCATATCTTCCCAAAATTCATTTGAAATAAATTGCAAGCGTGAAGGTTGGCTTGGCTTCTACTCAAATCCAACCATATCTTTCTTTGCAAGAGCTCAAGAAGCTTCTTTATGCATGTAAACCTATTAATACGTTTTAATCACAAGTTCTTCTCCCATTAGTTTTCAAGCCCCAAGGTATATCACAGATTAGGATCAACTCAAGGTATTTTTTTGATGGTTACTTGGAACCATCAAAGAGCTGGGATCCCTCAAGCAAAAGATCAAATGAGATTTTGGCTCATGTATCCCTTGACTAAAGGACATGTAAATATATTTTTGTGAGATAGAAAGTAGTTTATACACATATGTTGGAAACATGGCCTAGGTTGTAAGGCCGTTGTACCATCCACATAGGTGGTATTGATTATCTTGGTATCAATGTACTTGGACAATGTTTCTCCATGAGATTCTATGGTCCATGTGGCAAACAAGTACTTTATATATATGTTGCTTATTTCATGGCACATGATGTCATAGACATTTAAGAACATCATCCACTAGTGTGTTTCTTTAATCAAAGCAATATGATGTTACAACTAAAATCCATAATATGTTATCATCCTACTCAAATGCTTTAAATACAACATGATACACAAGTAATCGATGGGAATTCTCCAATATTCTACTAAAAATTTATACTCAAACGTTACAACAAGTGCGAAGTGTAATGTACATTGACTCTTCCATGACTTAAGAGGCTCTTAACCATATTTAACTAAGCCATATATATGTACATGTGTGTGTTTGCACATGCAGACATGCGCACATCTGTGTGCATGTGTGTTTTTGGACATAGATCCATACACAAGAAATGGATCCAATGTCCTAACACTAATCGTTGAAATGTTATCGTAGATCATTTCGAGCATTTCAACTATTTGGGATTTTAATCAAATCCATGGTCACCACTCCAAGCCTCACCTCATAGCCCTGATTATGATACCCTAAACATTTACTTGAACATGCAAGGTATGGGCGTTAGTTGAAAGTCGTTTTAATCGTCGACAATGATAAAAAAAAAAATGATCCTGTTTTTAATCACAATGCTAGTTACTTTGCACTTGTATTACTATGTACAAGTAATTTGACGACACAACCATTGAGACTTGGGATTGCACCTTTGGAGGCACAAGTTCCACTCCTATCCAACTTCTGCCATTACCCTTTTCAAAATGCTTATCGGAACACCATCCCTTTTTCTAAGTAACAACTTAGAAAAATGTTTATTGCACTGTCAATTTCAAATTGTCAGAGCATTACCGTTTACAATTAAGTATATAAAGACTTTAACAGACAGGTCTAATCCAAGTCATATAACTGTATGATTTAATTTCATCAATTAAGCCCATATTACTTCCTGTAATAATCAAATCATCGACATAGAGAACAATGAACACTATATTTGAGTTTTTCCTAAGAATGTAAAGATTAGGATGAACATCACTCTTTACCATTCCCCTTTGCTTGAAGTGTTCATCAATGCAAGATGCTCATGGTGCTTGCTTCAATCCATATATGGCTTTGTTGAGTTTACAAACCAAATGATCTCTCCCTGGCTCAACAAACCCTTGAGGTTGATCTAAATATACCTCTTCATTCAATACTCCATTAAGAAAAGCATATTTGACATTCATTTGCTGGATTTTTCAACCATAGAAAGTAGAAATTGCAATGATAGAACAAATAGTTACCATTTTGGCTACAGGTGCGAAGGTCTCCTCAAAGTCTATACCTTCCTGCTGCTCAAAACCTCTTGCAACTAGTCTTGCCTTGTACTTATTGAGTTGCCCATCCGCGCCATACTTTGTCTTGTAGATCCACTTACATGTGATAGGCGTCTTTCCATCAGGTAACTCAAACAACGTTTTGTTCTTCAATATAGCCTCCATTTCTGTTTCCATGGCTGCACGCCACTCCTTGTGTTCCTTTGCTTCGTTAAAAGTTTTAGGTTCTTGAGCCGTTAAGATGGATCCCATTAGGGCTAGATTTATCTCTAGTCGAGTTGGAGGTTTTCAATTTTTTCTGCTTGATTTCCTAAGCCCTCCCTACTCACTTGATTCGGGAGTATCTCTCTTATTAGCATCACCTGTTACTGACAAGTACCACTTAGGCACTCTCCTAGGAGTCTCATTATTAACCCTGTCTTTTTCCATTGGCTCTTCCATATTGACACCAACTTCTTATTTCACCTGTACTTTGGCTTTATCATCAAAGGAATCAATTGTCAATTTTATTTGGTCATTTTGACCCATCTCATCAAAAGTAGCATCTCTGAAAATCACAATCTTTTGTGCATCTGTGTCATACATCCTGTATGCCTTGGCTCTTTCATCATATCCAAGGAAAATAAACTTAACAGCTTTTGCATCCAACTTCTTTCATTTTTCATCAGGCACATGAGCGTAAGCATCACAACCAAATACTCGTAAATGAGAAACATTAGGTTTCTTTCCATTAAAAGTTTCGTAAGGTGTCTTACCCTCCACGGACTTCGTAGGACACCGATTCAAGATATGAGTAGTTGTGTTGCATGCTTCTGCCCAAAAATTATTTGGCAAACCCTTGTTCTTAAGCATTGCCCAAACCATCTCCACAATGGATCTGTTTTTCCGTTCTGCAATTCCATTCTGTTGTGGTGAGTAGGGTGCAGTAGTTTGTCTCTTGATCCCCTGATCCTTGCAAAAATTTATAAACTCTGTTGAGAAATACTCACCACCACCATCTGATCTAAAAGTCTTAATATAACCACCTGTTTGTTTTTCAACTAGAGCCTTGAACTCTCTAAACTTGGCAAAAGCATCAAATTTCTTGCTTATGAAATAGATCCAGATATGTCTACTGTAGTCATCAATGAATGTGATGAAATAGTAACAACCACTAATGGACCTAGTTTGTATTGGTCCACACAGATCACTATGAACAAGATCAAGAATGCCATTGGCTCTTCTTGTTCCATCTTTGGGAAATCTCTCTCTCTCTCTATGCTGTTTTTCCAAAATGCAACCCTCACAAATTTTTCTTTCAAAAGAGATATCAGGCAATCCAACAACTAGATTACCTCTTTTAAGGATTTGCAAGCTTTGAGCACTAATATGACCAAACCTTTGATGCCAAAGGTCACTTCGACTATCAACAATGCTTACCATAGCTTGAGTAAAAGATCTCGCATTCAATTTGTAGAGTCGATTCTTGTTGACTCTAGCTCCTGTAGCAATCACTTTGTAGTGATTTTTGATGTCTTTGACAAGACATTTGTCACTGTCAAACTCAACCTTGAGGCGTCCCAATAGATAGTAGATTGTTAGCTAAACCAAGTACATATTGCACATTGCTTATCCGCTTTATCTTCCCATTGGCTAACTTCACTGGTACCACTCTAACTCCTTTAACAGATAGCAATTTGCCATCAGCTTGTCCAACTTCATCATCATTGTGAGTTTCCTTGAGTTCTGAAAATTACTCTTTCCTTGAAGTCATGTGTTTGGATGCACCACTATCAATGTACCAGGTATCCTTGGTTTCATCACTTGTCATTAATGCTGTAATGAACAATTTTGAGCTCTCACTTGGATCATCTTCATATTGATCATCATCATATTGATGTTGATCAGTATAATTGTCTTCATAATAATAATCATCAAATTGATGTTGATTAACATAATTTCCTGCTTGCCCTTTGTCTTTTCTTTGTTCCATCTCCATTTGTCTCTTGAAGCATTCACGCTCTCAGTGGCCAGGTTTGTTGCAATACCTACAATTTCCAGGTTTATGTTGTCTGGAATAGCCGCGTCCTTGACCTCGTATTGTTCTTGATCTTCAGTAGGTGATCAGCAACAGTTGCACCATCATCCATCCGCAATATGTGCAGCTTCATCTTCAGGAATAGCACTCGAGATGTGGTTGTGGTCTCAAACAATGCCTTCAACGTATCCCATGCTTCTTTTGGTCCTTATGAATATGAAATGTAGGGAATAATTGCATCTCTAACTGATAAGTTGATGACATTTTGTGCTTTCCGTTTTCTCCTGTCAAATGCCGACTGATCTTCTTCTATCATTGGTCTTGTCTCGTCGCCTGTCGCAATCTCCCATAGCTCCTTATCCATCAAAATGTTCTTCAGTTTGAATTTCCAAACTGCATAATTGCCGGCTCCTTCCAATTTGCTTGACTCATTGAGGACACTCTCGTTTAGAGTTGCCATTACTGAACAGATGAGTCCAAATCAAGTAATTTATCACACGATAGAACTGTATATTTTTCTGGTTATACACCTGATATCGGAATGGAGTGCAGAAGTACGACTGCTCAGGATCCTCTTCAACTTGTGTGCTTGGATCCGATATTGGAGCATGCGATATCGGACTAGAGTGCAGATGTACAACTACTCGGAATTTTCTTTAGCTCGTGCGCTTGGACCCGATCGGTCCAGACATACGATATCGAACTGGAGCGCGGATGTACGACTGCTCGGGTATCTCTTCAGCTAGCGCACTTGGATCTGATATTGGTACGGAAAAAGAGAGAATATAAGAACTCTCAGAGAGAATATTCTAAATTTTCTACTTCAGCGTGGTGGCTACGCCGCCTCCTCTTTGCAAAGATTTTGAAACAAGTGATCGTTCAAATAGACAGATATCAGTAATGTGAAAGGTATGAAGCCTCAAACCTCTGAATGGCAATACTAGACATTGTCTTGTGTAATTTGAAGTACCCCAAACAAACAAATGAGAGATTTCTTAACAAAACTCTTTGACAAATGACACTTTTCACAAAGACTAAAAAAAATTGTAAAACTTTTCCCACTCAACAAATTTTCAATCTATCTGATGCTGCCCTGGCCTTTCCAATGCCTCCGGGACTATGTCTTTGTTCTCCACTAATAACTGTGAGCTCCAAATCTTGCAAAATACACCAAGAAAGATTTCTTCCAGCCGTTTTTGTCTCTCCAAGCTTTCACCTCCTGTGAAGGACTTTCTCACTTCGTTGCGGAGCCTGTGACAAGCTTTATCCACTGATCATGCACGCAAGACTATCGTAGCTCTGATACCATCAGATATGCAACATCAAGCATTCACCATAAGCAATCACCAAGTAGGGAGGCGGAAGAAGAACACGCAATATCACTTTATCACACTAACTTCATACTGAATATAAAATGTACACATAGAACTTGAACCTTGATAGAGAGAGAGAAAACTTAGGAGTAGACTACTAGACTAGCCTACGACTATTTACAACTGGTAATAGCTGTTAATAATAAAGTACATCGAGAACAGTAACTAAGAAGTGTAACAATGAAATTTATCATTGATTTCTAACAATTTCATGGCACTTCAACTCTTCATACCTGTTAGGAGCAACAACCATATTGAGGGGATTAGAAGACTGTTCACATGAATTTTTTCATTGTTAACATTTAGAGTGTTGTACGAAGTCTGATCAAAAGAACTCAAGACAATTCGTTCATTGTGATCATAGTGACCGAAACAAGCAAGTAAATCATGAGAGCATTTCTTAATTAGATGTAGTCTATGTGTGTGTGTGTGTGTGTGTGTGTGATCCCACCAACCATCCCACAGAACAAGATAACCACACTAGGTGATGCAGGTATACCTAGTGTGGTTATACCTGCTGCACACCTGAAACCACATAGGATGCTAAAAACCAAGTGAAGAGAATCATCCAAGGGGATAAGTTTCAAATATAAGTCTCAGTTATGGACTCGGCTCATTACATTCGCCTTGTCTATTTACATTTACTTTACTTTATGCATAAGCAGGCCTTGGGCCCTTATTTATTCATTAGTGACACTTAGACTAAATGGTTGGCCTTTGCCCTTATTATTCATTATTAGGCCATTTGGACATATTGTTGGAGAGTGGGGGCCTTCTTGGAGGGCGCACTATTTTCCCTCCCAGTTGGGCCCTAGCCACCGGAAGCTTCCTTTTAGGGCTTCCTCTTGGCTATAAGTAGGGAAACTGTGTCATTTGTTATTCAGCTGATGATATTGATCTCTCTCTTTAATCTCCTTAATCTCTCTCTTTCTTGATTTCTAGGGCTAAGTCTTGCTTATGTGCTGCTTTCATAGCTTAAGTCTTGCTTATGTGATGCTTTCATAGCTTGGCTCTAGATCAGTTGTGGCTCCATTCGTAACTTGGCATCAGAGCACTTTCCTGATTGCTGAATTTCAGATCTGATTTTTTGATTGGGTGCCCATTTTCCTTGCTGATTTTTCTCTCTTTGCTGAGGGCTTTCGTCTCTTTGCTTCAGCAACATTCAACACAGTTTGGAGGAGGACCAGCTCCCATCAGAGCATTTTCCTTGGTGGAGCTTTAGCAGATAGTTAGCGGAAGTTCTTCCGCTAAATTTGGCTGCCAAAAAAAAAAACTGGGCAGATTATTTTCGGCGTCCAAGTTCCAACCCTCCATCACCCATTTCCAGCTTGTTTGCAAGCTCTCCAGTGCCCAATTCCCTCATCTCTTTCATCCGTTCCTCCTTCCGTTTTCAGCCCTCTCTTCACTTTTGTTTGCAGGCTGTCCAGCCGCTTCATACTTGTCACTTTTGTCCATTTTTGTCTCCGTTTGTAGCCATTTTTCACACCTTGTTTGCAGGCTGTCCATCGTCCATCCTCAACCAAATTTCACAAAATTCCGACTCCGTTTGATGTTCCAATTTGTCACTTGCCTCCTGGCTGTCCAGCACATTTTTATAGCTTTCATTTTCACTTTTTTCATTTGCTGATTGTTGTTTTTCTTAGTTGTGATAATAGTGGTTTTAATAGACTAATTTGGGGTGATGACAAGAGTTCGCTCTCTCAAGTTTTCGTCTATTCCTTCCACTATCATGGCACATTCACCTACTTCAAGTAAGACTACTCAGGAAACCTTATCCGATCAGTTTCGTTGCATGGATGAGAGCCTTTCTGGCCTCGTTCTTCGCTTCGATACCGTTATGACCGGCTTTGCTACTATGCAGTCACAGATTGATTCTTTACAGCCTCATGGTCCTGGTAAAGCTCCTGTTTTTCCTTCATTTGGGACTCCCCCTCCATTTGGATTTCCATCTTCCTTTGCTAGTCAGCCTGGCGGTGGACCGTTCATTCCACCTAACCCACCTCCTGGTTTCTTTTCATGTCCCCCACTTCCTGAGCTACACTTTGCTCGAGACTTTCATGATAGGGTACAACTTGCTGTCTATTCTGGTTCCTCTGACGAGAACTTATTAGAGAATTGGTTTGCTAAGCTTGACACATAATTTCAGATCTACCCTAAGACTGATCCTCAGAAGATTCAGTTGGTTGCTTTACATTTAGATGGACATGTCGCCATGTGGTGGCGAGTTTATAGAGCTGATCCTGATCGGGAAGGGCTCCATTTATGGCATACTTTTTGTCGTGACCTCCGTCATGCTATGATTGATCCTCAGTGGCTCGACCGCCAACGTGATACATTCCGTAGTCTCACTCAGACCAGTGATCTTGCTTCTTATATAGATCAGTTTATGGAGCTTTCTTATCTTTTCACAAATCTACAGCCCACTGAGCTTATTTCTCGTTACATTGTTGGGCTTCGTGGTGCTTTACGTTATGATGTTTCTTCCTTCCGTCCTCCCACACTTCTTGAGGCGATGTCTCTTGATAGTACTTTACAGCATAAGTACTCTGACACCCTTTCTTCTCGCTTCTCCTGGCCCCGTCCTTCTGCTTTATCTTTTTCCATTACGTCCACCCCTACACCTGCCCCTTATGTTCTAGCTCTCTCCATTGTCCCTTTGTCTCCTCGTCCTCCGAATCCTCGACCTACTTTTGTCCGACGTTACACGTCTGCAAGGTTCGCTGACCTTCAGCAGAAGCGTCTTTGCTTTCGTTGTAAGAGTCCTGACCATTTTGCCCATGATTGCCATTAGCCTCTCTCTACTACTACTGCTGTTTTTTACCATGAGGGCACTACTCCAGATGATTCTGATATCTACATTCATATTTCTGATGAGCCTGACCTATCCTCTGAGCCTTCTACTGATTTACTTCCTGCTACTTGCCATGCTCAGCTTGCCTATGCTACTTGGACAGGGCATCATGGTCCTCACTCCATTTGATTACGTGTACATATTACAGGTCGTGAGTATATTGCTTTAGTTGATACTGGCAGCACTCATTCTTTTATTAGCAGTTATATCACTAGTCGGATCCGTGTTTCACATGTTCTTTTTTCACAGCCTCTCACAGTTGAGGTTGCCAGTTCCCATTCTTTTCCTAGTTCTCAGATGTTTCAGTGTTTACCATACCGCATTGGAGATTTTTCTGGACAGGCAGATCATTTACATTATTCCTATGGAGCGTTATGATCTTATCCTTGGTGCTGATTGGTTTGCATCTCTTGGAGCCGTTACACTGGACTTGACACAGTAGACATTGACATTTGTACATGATGCAGTTACACACTCACTTGTTGGCATTGATTCTCAGGGAGACTTCCAGTTGATTATTGGGAAGCAGTTTATTCGTAGCCTATCGAAGGCTCATTGTGCAGCCTTATTATGTGTTCAGTGGGCAGTACCAGTTCCTCCAGTTTCTACTCTAGCAACTGTTCCTCAGGTGATCTCTGACTTATTACATCAGTATGCTTTTGTCTTTTCAGAACCTACGATGCTACCACCATTACGTGATGTGAACCATCATATTGACTTGCAACCTGGTTCTGCTCCTCTTTCCCATCCCCTTTATCGTATGTCTCGATCTGAGCGTGATGAGCTTGAGCTCCATATTACTGCCTTGTTAGATCAGAGTCTCATTGTTCCTAGTCACAGCCCTTTTGGTGCCCCTGTTCTTCTTGTTAGTAAGAAAGATGGTACCGAACACCTTTGTATTGATTACCGTGCTTTAGATAAGTTGACTATATGTAATCAGTACCCTATTCCACACATGGATGACCTCTTTGACCAGTTCGGTACCTCTAAAATCTTTTCCAAGGTAGACCTTCATTCTGGATACTACCAAATCAGGATGCACCCTTCTGACAAACCTAAGACTACTTTTCGTACT
This sequence comes from Diphasiastrum complanatum, assembly GCA_029204225.1. Taxonomy (NCBI): domain Eukaryota; kingdom Viridiplantae; phylum Streptophyta; class Lycopodiopsida; order Lycopodiales; family Lycopodiaceae; genus Diphasiastrum; species Diphasiastrum complanatum. The sequence goes on from CM055109.1 coordinate 11,728,743, forward strand.
CATCTTGGTTTATATGAATTTCGTGTGCTTCCTTTTGGTGTTACTAATGGCCCTCCTACGTTCAAGAATGTGATGAATAACGTCATGCGTCCGCTTCTTGGTCATTGTGTCTTGGTTTATTTTGATGATATTCTTATTTTTAGTCAGTCTCTTGTTGAGCATGTTTCTCATCCTTCCTCTGTATCTCAGTTACTTGTACATCACCAGTTATTTGCTCAGTTGTCTAAATGTTCTTTTGATGTTTCTAAGATCGAGTTTTTTAGTCTTCTTGTTTGTAATGGATTCATTCGTCTGGACCCTCATAAGGTTTAGGCCATCCAGGATTGGCCTATACCAACTGATATTCATCATGTTCGTATGTTCCTTGGGTTAGCCACTCACCTTCGTAGTCCAGTTTCTCATTTTGCCACTATTGCAGCTCCTCTTCATGCACTTTTGAAGAAGTCTAGTACTTTTCTTTGGACTCCTGATCGTCAGTCAGCATTTGATACTCTTCATCATGCTGTTGTTGATGCTGTCGTTATGTGTTTACCACAGTTTGATCAGAAGTTTCTTGTTAAGACTGATGCTAGTAATGTTGGTTTGGATGCTTTACTTCGGCAGTCACAATGTATTATTGCTTATGAGTCGCGTCATCTTTGCACTTATGAGCAATGTTATTCTATGCATGAGAAAGAGATTCTTGCTATTATCTATGCTCTTAAGAAGTGGTGATTATCTGTATCGAGTTCCATTTGGCATTATTACTGATCACCAGTCTTTACGTTATCTGTTTTCTCAACGTGACCTTAGTGATCGTCAATTTCGTTGGTTGCAGTTTTTACAGTCTTATAATTTTTCCATATCGTATCGTCCTGGTCGTGCTAACACTGTTGCTGATGCATTATCTCGTCTTCCAGCTTTGTTGAATACACTCGTTTCTACTATTCCTCCATGATTTGATGACCTACCTGCAGCATATACCTTACATGTTCTGATTTTCGTGATGTTTATAGTTCCGCCCCACCTGTTTTGTCCCGTCCTCATCAGGTTTACTCCATTGTTGACAATCGTCTTTATCGTTATGATTCTCTTTGTATTCCTGGTTCCTTGGGTATCCGTTCCCAATTGTTGTCGGATGCTCATTCCTCTCCTATTGGGGGTCACTTTGGTTTTCAGAAGTCTTATGCTCGTCTCAAAGACCATTTCTTTTGGCCCTCTCTTCGATCTGAGCTTGCTGTACTTATTCGTACATGTCCTTTTTGTCTTCGTAATAAGTACTTCCGAGCTAAATCTGTTGGTTTGCTCCATAGTTGGCCTATTCTTCATCGCCAATGGACTGATATATCTATGGACTTTATCCTTGGCCTTCCCCATACCCAACATGGTCACAATTCATGTATGGTGGTAGTTGACAGGTTCTCGAAACAGGCACATTTTATACCAGTTTGCAGTACTATCATAGTAGAGCAGTGTGCACGTTTGTTCCTGTGTGTTGTGAGGGAATGGCATCCTGCGTGTATAAGCCCATGGCCCAATGAGCACGCAAATAAAGTTGTAAATAAAATAAACATGACTTGGGCCTTGGAATTAAAATAAAACTAGAGGCCCAATGTCATTTTTAGACTTAGAGATCACTTTTTAGACTTGGGTCCAAATTGGGACTCACATGAATCTTGTGATTTCTAATGTACTTTTTGTGGACCCTTGGATCAAGTTGGGTCCAAGATGAATGGATAGAATCATTGTGAATATTAGCCAATAGGATTGAGGGGCAAGGGGCTTCCCCATTTTATAAAAAGGCACCATTTGTACACTATTTTCATGCTTAATGAGAAGGAGGAAACTTTACTATTTTTGGAAGAGAAGCATCCTCATTTGCTATTCACTACTTGCTAATGCTCTTGATTGTGTTTTTCATTGCTTTCTATTTTCATGTTTATTGTTTGCCATGGACAGAGCTTATGCATATAATGTACATCTTTTTATGGGTTCTGCTTATCATTCTACTTCTGATCGACAGTCTGAGGTCCTTAACAGGATCCTTGAGGATTATTTACTTCATTTTGTTACTCCTTCAAGTGCTGCTATTGAGGATGATGCTCCTTGTGATGCTGAGTTTCCTACTGCTCCAAAGTTATTTCCATTCTTACTTGCTGCTATATTACAGGTTCGTCTATACCATAGTTGACGCTGCGACAGATTCAGTTTTTGGTCCAGTGGGATGGTCATCCTATTGAGGAGGTCACATGGGAGCCTATTGATGATGTCTTTTATCATACACCAACACTTGCGGATTAGGCTCGTGCTCTTGTTGCACTTGTTAATTCCTGAAGCGCAGGCATCCCAAAGGGAGTCGGGAACCACGACTTAGCTTCCCAGCCTTTAACTCTCCCACTTGACATACAAGCAGCCAACTCGCCAACAACGATTAGACTTAACAAACTGGAAGTTCAGAAACCAACATTGAGATCCAACCTGGCGCCATGCCAGATCGGGGGTCCCGATGTGGGTGACTTCCCTCCAAGCAAGCCGCTCGACATACATCAAACTTAACCAACTCGAAGCTTCGTTACAAACGAGTAACATCCATTCCAAGCAAGGGGTCTGACTTACATCAGACTTAACCAACTGAAAGCTTTGTCACGAGCGCTGGAAGCCAACCTGGCGCCACGCCAGACTAGACAACCATAAACAGGTGACTTCCACCCAAGCAAGTCATCCAACTCAGCCGACAGGTTAGAGCCCGTTCCCCAAGAGCTTAACCCATTCACGTTCATGCGAGGAACACTCAGAACCACAAGCCACGACAGATATGGAGACAACCAATTCCTGGACCAAATGGTCCAGACAGCATACCGTTGGCGCCACGGACCGAATGGTCCCGACGGCATACCGCTGGCATCCCGGGATACGACCCTCAACTATGTGCCAAATTAAAAAGTTTAAAGCGTCCTTACAACTGGCACTTTTACCGAACACTGAAACCCAGAAGGTAATCAGAGTCAGTTTGAGAAAAATCCCACTTTATTGATAAATCTGAGAAGGTTACATTTCAATGTGTGACCAACCCTCTCCGAGGCGCTGGCATGCCAAGGCGATTGCTAGGACAACATTCCAGCCAGGGAGGCTGAGACTTGGTTGGAGCTCGTCCTGAGTCGCAACCCGCACTCCCCTATAGTATTGGTGGGATTCACCACCTCCCCTCATACCAAGTACTCTACCCAGGCTGGTAAAGCACGTTTTCTCTCTCTAGGATTTTCTCTCTCTAAAAAGTCATTTTCTCTCTCTAGAATTTATTGATCCCCAGGCTTCCTTTAATCATGTCTAGATCGTGTGAGGTGATTGCACATCGATCTGAGCTCTCTGGACTTCGCTAGAACCGATTAAAGATTTTTAGCCATAGGAACTTGGCGCCGGCTGGATTCCGGTCACAGTGGCACCAGGAGCGGCGCTGGGGGCAGCAGGGGTGCTGCTGGCGCCGGTGGCGCCGAAAGTAAAGCTTGTAAAGGTAACTTTACAACATCCACCCTACCTTTATAAAATCTGATGTCCTCATCAGATGTCAGATTAAAGTAAAGGTGTCTCCCAATTAAAATTAACTATACATTTGAGCTACTTGGCACAGTACTCAATTTACTGGCCAATTTTTATTAACATTGAAGCTAGCACACCACAAGTTGGAGGCTCAGCTCTTTGTACTGAAAAATTACTTAACTTGAAAATATCACTTTGTCTAGGAAAAGCATAGATTTTATATCGCTTCCGTAAAACTCAAGAACCTTATTAACTGGTCACAGAGGCCTTTCTGTGACCTTGTATCACAAGCAATCATGCAAACCAGGCAAAGCACGAGTACTAAGACTCACCACGAATACATGCAAGCAAGACACTTAGGTAGGTTTACTAACAGGTAACAAAGACAAGGTCCCCCTTTGAGATAGTCCTGCCAAAGGACCTTTGCCTGGCCGCGCCCATACAGATTGATCACAGAATCAGCCCACAGAGGACACCCATTCAACTATCTGTGCTTTCACCATTAAGCAGCACATTGCCTCAGTCACGCCCCACCACCTTTTGGTCGATAGCCCTTATAGCTAAACGATCGGCAGCTATCCTGCACCGGCAGCTAACCACCCGAATTCGAGCAACATCTCTGTATCAATGGTTAACCCGTACAGTTCGAATATGTCACCCCGCACCCCACAAGGCACACACCGTGCTTACACCAACCTAATGGCAACACACTACCTCATCTGTCCTACGTGCAGACAGCGGCAGGCCCGAACCGCGAGAACTGACCATGCTTACACCTCAAGGGCAGCACCTTGACTCATCAAGTCCCCCGTTCTGCCGACCACCCCGACCGTGGACGCACCTGTGCTTACACTGTGGGCAACACCTTGCACAACAGTTGTCTTGATGAACCCCAAACAATGGCCATTTTTGTGAGATCCACATAGCTGACCGGCCAGTCGGCTCTGATACCACATGAAGCGCAGGCATCCCAAAGGGAGTCGGAAACCATGACTTAGCTTCCCAGCCTTCAACTCTTGCCGTCCAAACCCACTTGACATACAAGTAGCCAACTCGCTAACAACGATCAGACTTAACCAACTGGAAGTTCAATAACCAACATTGAGATCCAACCTGGCGCCATGCCAGATCGGGGGTCTCGATGTGGGTGACTTCTCTCCAAGCAAGCCGCCCGACATACATCAAACTTAACCAACTCGAAGCTTCGTTACAAACGAGTAACATCCATTCCAAGCAAGGGGTCTTACTTACATCAGACTTAACCAACTGAAAGCTTCGTCACGAGCGCTGGAAGCCAACCTGGCACCACGCTAGACTGGACAGCCATAAACAGGTAACTTCCATCCAAGCACGTCATCCAACTCAGCCGACAGGTTAGAGCCCATTCCCCAAGAGCTTAACCCATTCACGTTCATGTGAGGAACACTCAGAACCACAAGCAGCGACAGATATGGAGACAACCAGTTCTTGGACCAAATGGTCCAGACAGCATACCGCTGGCACCACGGACCGAATGGTCCCGACAGCATACCACTGGCATCCTGGGATACGACCCTCAACTATGTGCCAAATTAAAAAGTTTGAAGCGGCCTTACAACTGGCGCTTTTACCGAACACTGAAACCCAGAAGGTAATCAGAGTCAGTTTGAGAAAAATCCCACTTTATTGATAAATCTGAGAAGGTTACATTTCAAGTGTGTGACCAACCCTAGTCTCCGGGTCGCTGGCATGCCAAGGCGAGTGCTAGGACAACATTCCAGCCAGGGAGGCTGAGACTTGGTTGGCGCTCGCCCTGAGTCGCAACCCGCACTCCCCTATAGTATTGCTGGGATTCGCCACCTCCCCTCATACCAAGTACTCTACGCAGGCTGGTAAAGCACGTTTTCTCTCTCTAAGATTTTTTCTCTAGAAAGTCATTTTCTCTCTCTAGAATTTATTGATCCCCAAGCTTCCTTTAATCATGCCTAGATCGTGCGAGGTGATTGCACATCGATCTGAGCTCTCTGGACTTCGCTAGAACCGATTAAAGATTTTTAGCCATAGGAACTTGGCGCCGGCTGGATTCCGGTCACAGTGGCGCTGGGGACAATGCTGGCGCCGGTCACGCCGGAAGTAAAGCTTGTAAAGGTAACTTTACAACAATTCCTCTACATCAGATGTTCTTCTAGTTGTTGATGCACCAGGGCTTGCTGCTACTTGATCCAGTTTCTTTTCGGCAGTTGGGTCTTTTTCTTTTGTGCCAGGGAGAGTTATGGACTCGGCTCAATACATTCGCCGCGTCCATTTACATTTACTTTACTTTATGCATAAGCAGGCCTTGGGCCCTTTTTTATTCATTAGTGACACTTAGACTATATGGTTGGCCTTTGGCCTTATTATTCATTATTAGGCCATTTGGACATATTACTGGAGAGTGGGGGCCTTCTTGGAGGGTGCACTATTTTTCCTTCCAGTTGGGCCCTAGCCACCGGAAGCTTCCTTTTAGGGCTTTCTCTTGGCTATAAGTAGGGAAACTGTGTCATTTGTTATTCAGCTGATGGTATTGATCTCTCTCTTTAGTCTCCTTAATCTCTCTCTTTCCTGCTTTCTAGAGCTAAGTCTTGCTTATGTGCTGCTTTCATAGCTTAAGTTTTGCTTATGTGATGCTTTCATAGCTTAGCTCTAGATCAGTTGTGGCTCCATTCGTAACTGTCTCCCTATGGAAGATTTTGTCGATGACAAGTATTCCCATTCAGGAATGTCAATAGATACTTACATTTTCTCAAGACCATAATGTCAAGTATATCTTGAGATTTCTAAATAGCATCCTAGAATTGAGATAAACAATCATGAAATGAAAATATTTTATCCAAGCCTACTTTCGAACTAGTCCGCAATACATGCCAAATATTACACCAGTCTAAAAGTAACATAATTGCATGAGAAGGAAAAGTCTTATAATCATAATGTAAGCAAGCTGTATGGTTATAAAACCAAGTAATTGGAACTTGTCAATGAGATTTGTCCAATACCGGTTATAATGCCTCATGTAGTAAGGGACAAGACAATAAAAGATAAAGTGCATACCAATGTAGAATAGTAATGTCATGTGTAAATTTGACACATTGACAAACCAGTATTGTTGGCGAAATGTTACTAGGCAAATCTAGCCAAGTATGGTTGGATATTCAAGAGGAATCCTCTCAAACACAAAAGTGGTGTGTGTGTGTGTGTGTTTGTACCTAACAAATCTAAACAAAACTGAACATAATTGCCACAATACAACACATACAAATCTTAAAGTCAATCAAATTCATATAGTGTCGTGTCATCATAGTCAAAAGACAACCATATTTTCTCAAAGATGATGCCATCAAATATGTCTTAAGATTCTTCAATATCATTCTAGAACCGAGATAAACACTCAAGATATAATAATATTTTTCCTTAGCCAAATTCCAAACTAGTTCACAATACTAGCCAAACTTTACCCCAATCTAGCAGTGACATAACTGCCTAAGAAGCATTTCTCAAGTCATACAACCATAGTGTAGGAGGCCATATGGTTAGAAAATCACATATTTGAAACTTGTCAATGAAATTACCTTGTCCAATACACACAATAGTGTAGTAAGGGACGTGATACTGAAAGACAAAGTACAAATCCATGTAAGATAGTAATGTCATTAGTAACTTTGAAACATTGAAAACCCAGTATTGTTGGTGAAATGTTACAAGGCAAATCTAGCCAAGTATGGTTGGACTTTTGAGGGGAATCCTCTCCAACACATGAGTGGTGTGTGTGTTTTTGAAGCTAACAAATCTAAATAAAACTGCACATTATCACCACAATACCAAACATATGAATATTAAAGTAAATCAAATTCGTATAGAGTCATCACAGTCAAACATATCATCTTGACCAAACCTAACAACCAGCAAAAGCTCCGAGTTGAGGAGAATATGCTCACTTTCATCCATCCACGACAACAACCGTGTTAGAACAGGGACATTATTGTGGGAACTACAGGTGTCTACACATACTCTCAGTTGTTATCCATGTCGCAACAAGTAGTCATTGCCAAGTTAGGTGACTCTAATTTTGTCCATGACATGAGTAAAAAGTTAGGCATTGTTTCAGCTTTACTCAAAGTTACAAAATTATAAGGTTAACAGTGTATAATCAGTGCTTGAAAGTCAACAATTACAAAAGTATGACTAAAATAGACAATTAAATCTAGACTAGTTTTATAGTAGAGTTCAAAACTATCTGCCATTACCCCTGACATTCAATTGCCTCCTCAAATGTCTGTGGTTCACCACTGAATCCACAAAACTCTTTAGATGTAGAATCTGAGCTGCCCGAGAGAGAGAGAGAGAGAGAGAGAGAGAGAGAGAGAGAGAGAGAGAGAGAGAGAGAGAGAGAGAGAGAGAGAGAGTTGCAGAGCAAGGAGAGAGTTGTAGAGCGAGGAGAAGACCGAGGAGGCTCTGAGTGGCGAGAGAGTTGTAGAGCGAGAAGAGCGAGAAAGAAGTGAGAGCCTGTGACAGGAAAAAGAGCAAGCAAAATCTGAGAACTGCACAGATTGTGAAAGCTATCCAGCTTTCATAATCGAGATTTAAGGTATGTTTTTTTTTTAAAAACCAATCCCACGGGGCTGGAGAAGGACTAGCGCCGGTCCTCCCCCAGCCCCGTGGGGTTGGGTTTTTTTTTGTTTTTGTCAATTCTTTTTTGGCAACTATTCCTCCGCTCACCCCCGGTTCTTGGTTGCAAAATCTGAGAACTGCACGAATCGTGAAAGCTATCTAGCTCCGCTCACCCCCGCTTCTTGGTTGCAAAATCTGAGAACTGCACATATCGTGAAAGCTATCCAGCTCCGCTCACCCCCGCTTCTTGGTTGAAAAGTCTGAGAACTACACAGATTGTGAAAGCTATCCAGCTCCCATAATCGAGATTTAAGGTATGTTTTTTTTTTTTAAAAACCAATCGCACGGGGCTGGAGAAGGACTAGCGCCAACACTAGTCCTTCCCCAGCCCCGTGGGGTTGGGTTTTTTTTTCGTTTTTGTCAGTTCTTTTTTGGCAGCTATTCCTCCGCTCTTCTTGGTTGCGAATCACTTGAGTAGGTAGATTAGAGGTTTGATCTTTGTTCGATTTGATTCAGTTTTGATTTAATTATGTCTGTTGTAGTTTTCATTTTGGTCTCTATAGTTGCTAGTTTGTTTTTTAATATCAGACCAAGGTTTTTGTCAACGTTAGGAGCGTGGTCCAGGAGCAATATTTGTTGTGTTTTTCATACTCCAATTGTTAGTTGATTTTTTTTCTGGAAGCAACCAGAAATTATCTTTATTCTTGACTTTCTTCTGGTATATGTTCAAGGTTCCCGTTTACATCAAGGGATTAAAGTTTCTGCTGAACTTCGTGGTTATGAGGCTACCCACGGGTACAAATGTTTACCCAGTGCTGTTAGGCCGACCCTGGTTGCGAGCTGCTAAAGTAGTGCACGATTGGGCAACTGGCATAGTCACGATCCCTGCGGAGGGAAAGAAGATCATGTTGCAGACACATCAGGGAAGGTTGAATTCTATGGTTCAACCAGTGGGAGTCGAAACAGTACATGAATTACTGCTCAAACCGGTAACGGAAGAGTCCAAAGAGGATTTGTATTTAGCAAGTCTATACCCGGATTGCATACTGGTAGGGGAGGCTCATCTGTCTACGGTTATTAACTTATTTGCTGCGAATGGAGTAAAGACGGATTTTGGGGAATTATTGTAGAAAGACGAGCAAGCGATAGTGGAGAATCTAAATGGTGATCACCTTTCACGGAGGTTTGCGAATGTCATTGAAGAAACTCAAACATTAAAGGAAGAGCCTGCACGGTTGTACCCTACTAAGGTTGCCAGGGAAGAATTGACCAAGATCAATTTGGGGACAAAGGATAACCCAAGAATTATTTTAATTGGTAGTGATAATGATTCAGGGTTTATCCAGCGAGCAACAGAGTTATTTAAAAAGTACAAGGCTGTGTTTGCATGGTCCTATGATGAACTCCGTGGTGTGCCAAAGGAAATTTACATAGGGAGAAAACTGCTTTCATCACGGAATGGGGAGTGTATGCATATAAAGTTATGCCGTTCGGACTTAAAAGTTCACCAGCTGCTTTCCAGAAGGTTATGACAAAAGCGTTTTATGACTACTTGGACAGATTTATGAAAAATTTTCTGGATGCTTTTTGTTTGTATAGTGATGTTGAGGACCATTTGGATTATCTAGAAAAATGCTTCCAGCGGTGTTATGAGTTTGGGATTAGTTTAAACCCGAACAAATGTACTTTTTGTGTGAGACGTGGATTGTTGCTTGGACAAATAATCTCGAAGGAGGGATTGTCAATTGATCCAACCAAGATTGAGGTGATTAAAAATATGCGGGTTCCTAAGTCTCCGAAAGAGATGCAGACCTTTTTGGGTATGACGGGGTATCATCGCCATTATATCTACGCGTATTTGGACCGAACGCACATGTTATATGAGGTTCTGAAAAAAGGAGCAGTATACAAAATCACTATCAAGTGTTATAAGGTGTTTAAAGATTTGATCAATGCATTAGTGAATGCACCTATTTTTCGACCACCCGACTAGAGCAAACCATTCCATGTGCATTGTGATGCTTCACAGGTAGCCATTGGTTGCGTATTAGCACAACTAGGGGAAGAGAAAGGTTATGATCATTTGGTATACTACACAAGCAAGCAACTAACGCCAGCAGAGAAAAATCATTCAACTATGGAACGAGAGGCGTTGAGTTTAATTTTTGCATTACGGAAATTTCTTTCTACTTGATAATAGATTTATTGTTTATATGGATCATCAGCCGCTGTTGTACCTTATACGTAAACCTGCAATTGCGGGTAGGATCGCACATTGGATGATTTTGTTCCAAGAATTCGAGTTTGAAGTACGAATTCAGCCTGGACGAGTACACACTATAGCTGATCAATTGTCCCGTATTGAAACGGGCAATGAGGAAGAAGGCATCGATGAAATGCCAGATGCACAGTTGTTTATGTCTGAATTAGTGGGTGATTCCTAGTATGTTGATCTGGCTAATTTTTTGATGCATGGGACCTTTCCGGATCATTTAAAAAATAATCAATGTTGTCAATTAATTTGGCGATCGAGAGTTTTCTAGATGATTGAAGGCCAATTGTATCGACATGGTCATGATCAAGTTTTACGCCGTTGCTTACAATCCAAGGACATACGAGCGATTATGGATGAAGCACATTCAGGAGTTGCAGGAGGACATTTTGCTTCAGAGATTACGGTTAGGAAAATATTACAGGCGGGATTCTGATGGCCTACCCTTTGGAAGGACACTACTGCTTTTTGTTGGAATTGTGATGCGTGTCAACGGCAAGGAAGGCCGTTACCTACAATGGACTATCCACTGGTACCATTACAACTTATCGAACCATTTCAGCATTGGAGACTAGATTTTATCAGAAAAATAAACCCGAAATCGTCGAATGGTCATACACACATTATCGTAGCAATGGATTATGCTACGAAATGGGCGGAGACAAAAGTGTTGTGGGACAACACCACCAAATCAATCATTAAATTCATATTTAACAATATTTTATCATGATTTGGTTGCCCATTGGAAATTGTGTCTGATAAGGGGCCGCATTTTGTGAATGACACGATAAAGGAAATGACATATTTATATCGTGTTATTCATAAAATGTCCACTTCTTATTACCCACGCGAGAATGGTCAGATAAGACACTGAAGGCTATTATCGCAAAACAGGTGCTCGAGAAAGGAGGGTTATGGCATGAGTTTTTGCAACCAAGCTTATGGGCTTACCACACCGCATATAAGGTATCTACGGGTTACTCGCCGTTTCAATTGGTCTATGGCACGGATGCAATCATGTCGTACGCATCCAAATGGCGTATAATTTGGTACATGATGAGTCCTTACGTGAACGGCTAATTGCCTTGGAAAGATTGGAGGAACATCAAGGTTATGGATACTGGATGAATTGGGTGATTAAACAACAACAGGCCCGATGGTTCAATAAACATACACATGAATGGGACCTTAAGAAAGGTGATCTCGTATTATATTACCCAAGCATCAAACACAATCAAATCAAAGGATCAACATTGGGAAGGACCATATCAGACTCTTAACAATTTTGGAAACAATGTAACCATTGCATGGTATAATCCCCCTAGACTACCGTTTGTCGTCAATAACATTAGGGTGAAAGGCTCACGAATGCAGATATGGGCATTGCTACAAGGGCTGCCCAACTAGACCGCATCCACCACTTGTAACTGCTCTAGTGAATATGATTACTATCAAACCAAGACTAGCAGTTCGGCCCAATCTAGGAAAAGCCAATGAACCTGCTGCACCATTCATGGTTGTTCTCAATATTGTAAAGTTATGTGATTAAATAAAAGTCAGACACCGCATAACTTTGGATGTGGCCAATTTTAAAAGCAAGAAAGGTGAATCACAATATCAAAGCCAATTTAGTTGGGTGCATTTAATATAGCCAATTACACTATAACTTTAAAATTTCTTAAGATGTCTTGGACAATTAGTTTCAAACTCCTTGTAGAAATTAGTGTTTTCCAACGAGGCCCGTTACGTATTCGTTTCATGAACGTGAAAAGGGAGGATTGATAGGTGAGGTTAATTATTATATAAACTTCTAATATTCAAAGCAAGCGATTCTTTTTTCCTTTCTGGTTTTTCAAGTTGGATAGGACCGAAACTTGTGCCCACAAAGGTGCAAGTGCAAGCCCTTATTGTTGCGTTGCCAATGTTTTGGAGTCTTGTGCTCTATTTCGGAATGGCCTACTTGGGATGCATAGCGGATATAAATTATTAATAGTATATTAGTGCAATGTAACTAATGTTTCCATACCAAAAAAAAGATAATTTTTAATCATTGTCCATGATTAAAATGACTTTCAGCTATCAACCATACCTTGTATTTTCAAGTAAATGTCTCAAAATATTTTATAAGGTATCACAATTAGGGCCATGAAATGTGGTGAGGCGACACTTTTGGAGTGGTGACCGTGAATTTGAATAAAATCCAAATAGTTGAAATACTTGAAATGATCTACAATAACCTTTCAATAAATTAGCTATTAGGATATTGGATCCTTTATCCCTCTTGTAGGTTAATGGATCTTTCCAAACACACACACACACACACACACACACACATCTAATTAAGAAATGCTCTCATGATTTACTTGCTTGTTTCAGTCACTATGATCACAATGAACGAACTGTCTTGAGTTCTTTTGATCAGACTTCGTACAACACTCTAAATGTTAACAATGAAAAAATTCGTGTGAACAGTCTTCTAATCCCCTCAATATGGTTGTTGCTACTAATGGGTATGAAGAGTTGAAGTGCCATGAAATGATCATGAATTTACTAATCGTTGATGCTTAACTTCCATTAATGAGGTTTCCTTTCAAGTGTACTACTTGACTTTATATATACTTATTTGTGGACGGTAATGCCCTGACAATTTGAAATTGATAGTGCATTAAACATTTTTCTAAGTTGTTTTCCCATATCGCGACTAGGTACTAAACACACCATTGATCATCAGATCTTTACAGTCCTAGAATTTCTTTTCCAAAATTATTGATGTCCCATACCATCAACTTTTCCTTCCAAAAAATCCTTAACCACCTTATCTGATATTCTAGAGATCCACTGATCATCTAGTTGTCCTACAATCACTATCGGAAATTATCTCTTGTTTCCAAACATTGGAGAGTCCAGTTTATTTGGATGACTGGCATGCCTTTCAGATGGATACCCATAATCTACATCTGATTATGTGACTTAGACAGAAGAATTAACATGGTTCACTATTACACTCTGAACCTTTCTGGTTATTGACAAGCTTCGAAACCCTACTGATGCATCAAATCTAGGGACAAGCTTCTGTCAACTAATAGATCCAATGTAATCCACATATCAGCTTCCACTTCTAGACCTCACAATTGACATCCAAAACTGCGGATAACTCAATGGTTACAAAGATATCAGTTACGAATTCAATTGAATGAATTCTAACCAGGAAATTAATAACCAGTCTTAAGCAATTATTTATAGGGATTACCAAAATCCTAACTATGAAATACATTTCCAGATCACACATACTACCTCTGATGTCCACTCTTCTTCCCTCCTTACAATTTTCAGTTTCTTGAAAATCTATTTCAGCTAAGGTACCAAGAAGACGTAATGACATTAGTAAATGTTCTAAAAAACTAATTACTGTAGGAAAAAGTCCAAAACAATTTTATTTATGTCCTATACCTGGGCTGAATATAATTCACCATAGGATTTTACTAGAAATGAAAGCAGTTCTGTAATTCCTATTTATACAAATTTTCCAATAAAGTTGGACTGTTTTTTCTCTTTTATTGACTGGTTTGGCATTACTTCGTTAATATTGACAAAACCTATTCAAACACAGGATATGAAATTACATGAATGGAAATCCCACCAATAGGATTTCAGCAATTTTTTTAACCGTATCATGTCAGATTTACTGACTAGATAAAGAATACTATTGCCACTCATCCAATCTGGTCATTTCATAAAGTTTGACGATTTTAATTCAAATTTAACGAGTATTTTGCACAAACGTTCACTTGACTGATTTCTATCGATCAACATCGATTAGAAAACTTATCAGACAAGTAACTGATTTCCAATTATCAAATGGAAATTCAACAAAAAAAAAAAAATCAAATTTTAACTTTCAATCTGGGAGTTCCAAACTCCTTTTGTCAATTTTAACTTACCTATCACCGGGAAATCATTTAGACTTAGTGAAAACATTGTGATCAATTTCTGACTGATAAACTCAGTTTAATCAATTCACTAATCTAAACTGATTCCATAGATAGCGAAAAAATGACCGAAATTTTGATTTCTTTCGAAAAACTCGAAATTTGCTTTATTTTACGTAATTCAAAAATTTTGACGAAAATACTGTTAGTTTAAAAGGCAATCGGAATCGAAAAAATCGAAACATTGTCCGATTCCTAATGTTACTAACCCAATGTCAATTTGGCATGCAAAGCACACTACATCAGTCACAAACGTCATTACGGAATTTTTTAGGTAAACTTCAGTTTTACGGAATTTGTCAGCCATTGACACAGATTTGTGACCCAACTGTTAGAGCACATGCGTATGACCACTCAAATCGATTGTAAATGCATGTCAGAATCACTCTGAGGATCAGCATGCAACTAATCCATGCAAACACAGTACTACAAATTAGGGAAAAGAACTGGCATGCAATCAGAACAATTCCAAATTTTGCCAATTTTACTCACAAAACTACAAAACTTCAGATGATCATAACTTTGGCTACAGGACACCAAATTGGGTGCTGTAAGGCTCAGTACAGAGGGAGACCAAGTGAACAAGATGTTTGCCATGTCAACTTGCCACCTAGGCTTTACACATGCGAGATTAAAGCTGCCAGGAAACTGTAGTAGGATCCACTTTTTGTAGACCAAATGATCAAAAAACGTGCAAACACCTCCCCAAGCTCATAATTGATGATACCAACAGTCTTAAACAGCCTATTAGACTTACATGAAGCATTCATATTGATCCTAAGATGCAGTATAGGCTGAGAACAAAGATTTCTTGATTTGTAGAAGTCAAAATAGCTTCAAACTTGATGGAGATGGTGCAAAAGGCACCGGCCATCAATTCACAGGTCTGATAGCTTGCTAGGAAGGTAAAAAAGAATGCTAATCATGCTGTAATTAATTTTAGAATGATCTCCTTATGGATTTGGAGAGATCCATCCCCCAAAAATCACCAAAAATGGTCATTTTTTGCACTTTTTTGACTTCCTACAAGTTCAATTGCTGGAATTCTTGGTCCTAACTTCAGGGAAAGCTTCAAAAGACTTTGGTTCACCTCTTTACAAGATCTACATGGTGTTTTACAGCCACGTACTATCCAACTTTATGAAAAAACAAAAATGATGATTTTTGGCTATTTTCCGGTTCTTTCATCACCAGTGGAAATTCATGACATATAACTCTTTCTCTAACACATGCAAAACAATTTACAGAATTACAACCATTTAATTGATCTGATCATGCTGGATTTTGGTTCTTACTATCTATTTTGTCCAAAAAGCATGAAAAACGAAGCAATTTTGACCAAAACATAGCCTAGAATCAAAAATCATTGGAGAGAACCGGCATGCATCATTAATTTCATCATTAACGAACCCTAAAATGAAATTACACTTGCTGGAAAATTCAGATCTACCAAAGATTTGATCTACACAAGAAAAAGCTCCAAGAAGCATCACAAATTGGCCTTCAAGGACAATTCTCTATAAAACCACAAAGAATCCCAAGATTAATGGATCTTAGCAACATGCAAATTGAAAC
Organism: Diphasiastrum complanatum; assembly: GCA_029204225.1. NCBI lineage: Eukaryota > Viridiplantae > Streptophyta > Lycopodiopsida > Lycopodiales > Lycopodiaceae > Diphasiastrum > Diphasiastrum complanatum. Next base: position 11,744,718 of record CM055109.1, read on the forward strand.
TGGGATAGTACACCCACTTGCACACTTGCTATCCACCTTGGAAGAGAATTCCCATGGATCAAACCCAAAATTTCGACGAAAGGTAGCCCTTTTCCATGTTCTCCAATCTTCTTAAGCCTTGCTCTGGTACCACTATAAGAGAAACTCCCTAAGATCATGCTTACAAGACAATACACAATGGAAAACACACTATGGAGCAACCATCCAACCAAGTAGAAGCAACAATCAACTCTAGAAGCTTCACCCCCAAGCCAAAGAACAAGAGGCATGAATGTAGAGTGAAACCCTGGCAATGAATCCATGATCACAATGAGGAGTAGTGCAAGTTTGGTCCCCTTATATAGAGCCTAATGCATCCTGGGCACATAGCCATGCATAGCCCTATGTTCCCTATACATAGATTCACCTAGAATAGAGTCCTATGCATGGACCAACTATTCATAGAATTGCTATTGATAACTCTACACATGCATACACTATCTCATTACCTTGTCTAAACACCATTTAGTGTGTTCTGGGCCTCACAAGGATATTAGTTACTTTCGGGTCACATCCAGTATGATGTGGCATAACTAATAGCTTGATTTACTGGAGTACCGTCGTGTATCCAAGACTAGGAGTATATTGAATCCTACTTACTGGCCATGGACATAACATCAAGAGCAGCAATTCTTTGGGTCAGCAAGAAGCAGACCATTGTGGCTCAGTCATCCTGCGAAGTAGAGTACGTAGCAGCAGCAAAGATGGCCAACGAAATAATTTGGCTCAAACGGTTCCTTGACGAGCTAGGCGAAACGAGGAATGAACCTCTGGTTTTGTAGATGGGCAACACATCTACAATACATCTGACAAAAGACCCTGTGTTTCATTCAAGGACGAAACACATTGCAATCAAGTACCACTTGATAAGGGATCTGATCAGGAAGAAGATGTTGTAGACTACTTTCATTGGAACGAAGGAGATGGTAGCTGACATTTTCACAAAGGCCTTAGACAAAGGTCTATTCGAGAGATAGAGGAGCAGTCTTGTAGTCGTCAAGCTATCATGCTTTGAGAGTGAGCTGAAGAAACAAAATGTTTCTCTTGCCAAAGCCTTGCTAGATCTCCACCTTGATTTTTACAGAAAAGACACACGAAACAGTTTTGCGACATACGACACGAAATTGTTTCGCGACACAAAATCATTCTTGTTCCATGAATGACCAAGAAGATCAGCCAAGGACCAAGGGGTACAAGTATTTTATCATATATCATGACATCAGCAGAAGTACTCTAGATCATGGCTAATCTGCCACCCTTGTAGTTCGTGATTAGTTGTAGATGTAAAATCTTTCTGATCTGGAAGTTACACGATACGACACAAAAAAGTTCGCGAACTATATACTTTATGCTTGATGCATAATACAGTAAGACAAAATATACAGATCCATGTCCGCCTGTGAGCGAGACAATTTTGTAAGAGGATCAACAGATCCAAAAGTCCGCTAGTAAGCAAGACATTATTCGTGAGAGAATTGTATTTCTCTCACGCCAATGCACTGTGTGGATCTGTCGCACAATGCTTGAAATCAAAAAATCAATATATAATATTGTGGTTGTTATGCGGATATTATTCTAAATGATTGTATGATCTCAAATGAATATTTGTCTGCTACTATTTGTGTATCTAATTCACTTGTTTATTCAATTCCTCACATTGGTTTGATTTTGTTGAATGCTATAATAATCTACAACATAGATCAGTAGTGTCTGTCTACATTCTGGAGGATTGTAGGAATGATGTAGCCGATCGTGACCAGCAATCATATCTGAATTCCACACGAACTGATCTTATTCGAGAATGTTTTCGCTTCATGTTTCGCTTCGCGATCACTTGGCTATAAGCGTAAATCAATTTCAGAGCTCACTCGTTTTGTTTCGTTTCGTATAGTTTCGTTTCGTTTTGTTTCGTCTCGAATTCTTCTCTTTGGTCTAGTTTCACTTCGTTTCCTTTCGTTTCGTTGTAGAGCTTGACTGGATCGTGAATTTATTTGTGATCAAAACAGTTTCGCGAAATGTTCTCGAATCGTTCGAGAGATTTCTATCAATTTGTTACCAAAATATTACTAAAATTTTGAATTTGCACAATTGCACACATTTAGATTTCTCCAACAGAGTGGTGAGCATGCCAGCATTTTGAAGCCTTCCTAGCCCTTCACACCCGATTTTCCAATCATAGAAATGCATTTTCATTTTAACCTTTCCAGTGGGGGGTTGGGGGGAAGGGGGGTGAATAAATAAGGATAGATAGCCAAATCAAATTAATTTAGATTTAACAGGGCCCAGCAAAATTTAACTTGAGTAAACAACAACTAGTTATGTTAAAAAATGGGCTTTGCCTATAAATAATATACATTGGACATCCATTTTTAAAAATCTCTTGGCCCATCTACAATTGAGTAAATTTGGATTTTTTTTCTAATTCCTCTTGTGAATGTGAGCCAGTGGGATGTTTCTTGCTAGGTTCATGTGCCCTAACACATGATTGTGAGGTGTTCTAGAATTCAATGTGGAGATCTGACTACTTGTTTGTTTTACAATATTATCATCTCCGATGTCTTGTCGTTGGGAGTAGAATAGTTGCATCTATGGTATTGAAGCAATATTAACTCTTGGACAACAAATCACTTGAAAATAGAATCTCATGATTGCAAAGTTCAATATCATATTAGGCTATATTAAATGACTATAAGTCTATATGCAACATCACTCTTCCCCTTGACTTTGACTTGCTTAATTCTTGTTGCCTTGGGTTCACCAACAATTTCTTCACCCACAATAAAATCTACTTATCTCACTTCAACAATAAGAACTCATTCAAGTTTATCAATAAGAAATGGAATCTCAAAAAGTTGTTCGAACAATGGAAAACCCATTGGAAGACCTTGACTTCTACCATTCTTGACTAAATCTGTAATAGTTGCATACCACATTGCCTCAAACTTCCTACATGCGAAGACTGATTTCCCTTTTACCAAAGACAAACTTCGTCCATTGTGTATGAAGGAGCAAGAGCATATGTCCATTTGGTATATCAATGTCACCTTGATTTTTTTTACAACCTAACACAAAGCCTATTAAATATTTTTTTCATAGGCGTTGTAGCAACTCATGGGTAAAAACCCTATTGCTTTATTCTTAGAAGGCTCAAATGTTTATACAAACCATTTTCATGTAGATTCCAACTTTAGGCGAAGCAATTATTGATCTCAAAATGTGTAATTTGTGCATTTTTAGTTATATTAGGATTTGGTAACAAGGTAAATTCACTTGTACACTCTTTATGGTTTACTAAAGATTAGAATGGCCTACACCTTGTTAAACTTCATCATGGGCCAAGCCAAAAATATACCACATCCTACAGCCTATTAATGATTCTTAAAATCTTAAGCTACAAACATTTGATTACTAGTTCATATGAAAATAAAAGCCTAGAGTTTAATATTCAATAGGCTCATAGCATACAAGGGACACAAACATGCAAGTTGTCAAAACCTACAAAAAGTTTCATGGTAGGTGAATTAAAGATTGTATAGGGCTTTTTCAAAGGATAATAGGTTTTTGGCAAGCCCTACACCGGCACTGAAGATTGCTTGAATAATTGTGTTCAAGATATCAATTTTCATTTTGAGAAAGACAAACTTTGTCCATTATGTATGATGCAGAGAGAGTTTATGCCGCAATTTTTTAATTAACGTCTTCTTGGTTTATGTAATTCTCTTTGTCACCACTTTTCTAATCGTAGAAGTCTAACCAACCTTTGAGTGCAAGGTATCTTGTGAGGAGATTTTTCAAACGAGATCTCAAATCTCCAATTTAACTTGCACATGTGTACGATGATGATCATTTTGGAGGATACATAATGTATCCCACTCCTAAACAATCATGATGTCAAAATATCTTATGAACCATAACTCAAATATTTTCTCTGAGAGTTTTTAAATTTCATCAATTCACCTCTTCTTGTAAAAGTTTAAAACAAAAATGCCCTATGAGGGGAAAAGTAGGTGTGAAGAGGCTTCAAAGTGTAGGGCTAGAAAATCTATTATAATTAAAATAATAGTGTTCTCGGGCCGCTCACGCTGCCCGGACAGACAGCGTGAGCGTTGCCCAGGACCCTTTTTTTTGAAAATTTCCTTCAAATTTTTAACCCTCCCCTTTGCCCACCAGCCCAAAACCCTGCCCTACCCACCCGCAGACTTGCGGGCTCACATCGCTAGTAAACTTTGGTAATAATACTTTTAAATATTGAATAGGTCACCAAATTTGCAATAGTTGCTTGGACTATGCATGGACCATTCAAAAATTTTGTCTTTTGCTTTTTTATTGCATGCATCTTTGAGTAAATCTTCGTATTGTGATTTTGTGAATGTAGTATAGTACTTACTACTCACCAAGTTGAGGGTGTAGGAAGGGCCCCATCATCATCCACTGGTGTAACAAGTTCCCATCAAATTAGAGAGATTATGATCCACTTTTTTTATGTTGCTACAATGTTGGATGAGGGTGGGCCCGGCTTGCACATTCATTAATGGTGAAGCATAAACTTCTCCTTCATTCTTGATGAGGGAATATCTTCCCACAATGTAAGATTTACTTGCTAAAACAAGAACTTTGTGGCATGGATGATAGCGGCGTCCCATACCACCGCCCAGGCTCTCATCCATCTCTTGCCTTATGCTAGCAATACATCCTGGCCGTGCACAAAGGCATTGTCACACATTTCTTGATTAGAAAATGTGATTGTATAATATTAGATCCAATGTAACTTAGATATGTTCAACTTCTAGTTGGCTTGGAATGGTGCCAACATTTCATTTTACTATCTCAAGGATTAAAATCTCATTCCAAACAAATGTTTTGTTCATGTGCTTAACGCCAATTATTTTGGGTCGTACGAGCTATTACAATGCCAGGATTTCTTTAACGGATTGACAAATCTGGTCGGTCGGTGTTCATTCTTGTTCTTGTCTGGATTGCAAATGGCGACAGGTGCTTCAACTACCATCGTTTTACGTACACTATTCATAAGAGGCTGTGTGGTCAATCAAGCCAAGGTCCAAGGAGCACATTGCACAATTCTCCAAACATCCCCTTGCACAACAGTCAAGGAATATAGATCTGTTGAACTCATGAATCATGATATTAGGCAGGCAGTTGTTTTGTTTCACTCAAAAAGTTTATCTTGCTATCATCTATGGGCATTGGGGACTAGGCAATGAGCAGAATCCCAGATAACAAGGGAATACGCAGGCGCCAGGACCTTGCTTCATGCTTTCCAATTATTCCGGGGGGTAGCTTCACCACAATGAGAGTGACGACGAATATGAATCATGATATTAATTCTGTGGCTTTTGGCCAGAGTGCTGAATTGAGGAGTGACGACAATAAAAAAAGCTCAAAACTTCAAACTACCCATTTCAGGATGAGCTTACTCCGGGTGAGCAAGTCAACTTAAGCTGCAACAACTGCTCTTAAATCATTGGCAGCCCAGCACTGTCACAACAACATGGGTGGGTCAATGTAAGCTCTCCCCTCATTTCATGCTAAATTTAGGATCATCAGGTCTAGAGTAACTAAAGACCTAACTCTTATGTAAAAATCTCCTGTAGCTTGCAATAGTACTTAAAATTTGTGTTTGATTGCACCGTGAAATATGATTAACTTATCCAATGTGCATATGGGGAAACTGATCTCATTACCCATTCAAGACAAAAAAGAAGAAGAAGTATAATTACACTGAAGAAGTTGCATACAAAAATAATCTGATTCAATCTGTAGGATCATTGTACATCCTGACTGAGTCCTGACTGCCATGTCATTTGAATTTCTTGGAGTTGTCATACCATTTGGATGGCTTCACCTTCACAAACAAAGATAATTGCAAAAGCTTCACAAACCTATCCCTCCTGACATCTGCAACAGCAAAGTTGTGCCAAAAGCTTAAATGACTCCTGCTTTGATTATTGACGGATGAAAACCCCATCAATGACAATAGTAACGCCAAATAGGATTTCTGGCCATGCACGGTGTTAAAATGTGGCAGTCACGGTTTGCACGTCATGCAATAATGATATTATGTCTTTACCATGAACAAGGCCCTTCTCTTCTTAAGATTTATCATTTGACAACACAAAACATTCCTCCCAAATTCTCATCCAAAATAGTATTAAATATTATTCTCATTTTTTGGCCCTGCCAAGGGCAAGTACTTCATGTTCAAGTTGGTCAACTTTGTTTGTGTTAAGTAAGAGACAACATGCTTGCTTTCATTCATGAATGATGTAAAGGAATGACTCTGTTATATTGGGATCCGTTAGCATTGGCTTTTGACCGTGTGATTGATATTAACACCACCGACCATTACTTCGTGAAAGGCCCAAGGGCCGAGGGCCTTATGTGCAGGTCGGGGCCAAGCCCTCGGGCAAGGGCCCTCCTTGCACGGAAGGCCCTCGGCCTTCCACCCCAAAAAATTTATTAATATATGTTGAAAAAACCCATCAAAGCATAATAGGTGAAATAAAAAAATGTCCCATTCACAAGGCCAATATTTGAGCGAAGTCTATGGAATCTTACACCCATCAAATCAACATCTAAGACCTGATTAAGTGCCTTGACCGCATAAGTTTTTTGCTTATTCATTCTAGAAGCATGCATAATTAACAATGAGAGCTAATTTTAACTTCATAAATGATAATAAATGCTTTGTCTCTTATGTGACTAATTTTAAATACTAGATCGAGTGCATGCAAAGAATGTACTTTTTTAACTGTAGGTTTCTATTCATGTGAAATCATGCAAAGCAAAATTATTGCATAAGATGAATTTCCCTTTTAACGATAAATGGTGATTAGGGTTCTAGTGACGTTAAAGCATGGTGATTAGGGTTCTGGTGATGTTAAAGCATGTAGTAGCTTCCCATGAATGTCATGCATTCTAATGACAAGCACATATTTTCTAGTGCATGCTATCAAAGACCATAACAAATCATCATATAAATAGTTACAAATGCTTGTAAGATGCTCTCTCTTCGTTGGGCCACATGACGAAGGCTGCCATCGGTGGTTGCCTCTAGTGGCAGCCTCCAAAAATGTCGGAGGTAGAGTGCTACCTCTGACCTATGTGTCATCATCTGATTGGGCATGTTTCTGCCAGTTGGCAGAGGCTGCCTTCGGAGGTTGCCTTTTTAAACCTTTGGAGGTAGGAGAGAATATTTTCTCCTAACCTTCTCCGTGTGGCTCGGCTCTCTCTCTCTCTCTCTCTCTCTCTCTCTCTCTCTCTCTCTCTCTCTCTCTCTCTCTCTCTCTCTCTCTCTCTCTCTCTCTCTCTCTCTCTCTCTCTCTCTCTCTCTCTCTCTCTCTCTCTCTCTCACACACACACACACACACACACACACACACACACACACACACACACATACACACAAACATTTTAAATTGTGCATGATTCAGTCCATTGTGTATGTAAGAAATCCCCTTTCTTGCATTCCCTTATTGGGTACACAAGTTGCTCAGTTGCTTGGTTGTTCAGGCCGGGTCTCTAATTGTGGTTTTAGAGACAAACAATCATGTTTATGTTGGAGGAAATCTACACTAGAGGACATTGTGTATCTAATGCACAAGGACGATATTGAGCTAATGTAGAGATGCAAAAATCACATCTAATGATCAACCATGAATGTTTTTCTTTGTCAAGATTAATGCTCAAGGGTAGATAAGGTGAGAAGTGTGTTTGATGTCTTGTCCCCGAGAAGATGATTTAGAGCGGTCGAGGGTGGCAATTGTGGTTGTTATCACATGGCTACCCAAATAGTGCATCTCAAAAGCATTGGCAACATCCCAATATACTTCTACTAGGGGATTTACTATGGTTGCTCATGTAGTCTAGCCATCACATATTCTTATATTGCAAAAGGGGAACCACCATGGATACCTAATACTTGATAGCTCAATGTTGTTGCATTGTGGTTCAATTGGTAAAGATAAAATTACTTTGAAATTACACTTGGTAGTTTCAATTTCAATTAATTCAATACATAGGAATTGAGCTAGAAATTTAAAAGATTGTACTATCATCAACAATTCTAAACTAAAAGTCACTCATTTGTGCTCAATCCAAAGTGATCCATGGCTATTAGTTTTCTAGATTACACGTGGTCTTTTATGGTTTGTTTCACACCTTGTTTTGACAAGAACAAGTCAAGCTATTTTCACTATGTTACAAGAATTTTGGATCAAAACTTCTTGAGGGTTTATCTCATCTCTAACATCCTTTTGATACATTGGAAAGTATTATACAATATTGTGTTCACTACTCAGTATCAAAAGATTTGCATTAGAAAATCAATGCTCAAGACTTGAAAAAGATATAGATGTGAATGTGTTGTCAAATTCATTCAACATGCAAGAAAAAAATTACACATTCTTGCTTGATGGTTAAGCTTCTTTAAAATTGGTGACATAGTTTTCTCTTCTTAGAAAATTTGATTCGCCACTTTGTAAAAGTCTATTGAGATCAAACCTCATGAAAAGTTTTGAATCAAAATATTCATGAATTTGGTTGGAACGTTTTTCTTGACACTAGTACAAATGATAAATCATTGTACGCCCAAAAAAAAATAATTTATGACATTGCTGCTTTTGCAAAACATAGTTGATAGTCATTATCTAGATAAATAACAATATATCTTAGGCAAGAAAAAAATCTATACACCAATTTTCTATGTACTTATAAGAGCTTGATTTGTTTTAATATTAGAAATTGAGTCCATTGTTGGTCGATGTTATTAACTTTTGTTAGAAGATTCTCATGAAGATTCTTCTAATTGATTTCGGCTATCAAAAGAGCATAACTGATATCAAGCAACGGAGTAGAGTCACCAAACTACGATAAAGAGCATCGACAAATCACCGATAAGGAGCTCCAGAATATATATGTATCGGGAGCGCCAATGCCAGAAAAGTCGACAAGTCGCAGACCGGCCAATGAGCAAAAACAAAGCCCAGTGCCTTACCACCATATTTTATGGCGATGGGAATAAAAGCATGGCCGAGTCGGCATAAAGACTTAGATCTACCTAGAATCTAATATCAGACACCCATAGAAGGTGCATTGTACTCATAAGCCTATGGCGTGAGAAGTAGAGGTAGATCAATGCTCTAATGGGCCCAAAGTGAAAAAAAAAAATCCCAAGTAGTTAAAGTGCAATTTGGCTTAAAATATTTTTATAAAGTCAAGATCTTATGGCACATGGCTTTGGGTGAACCAAAAACCCTAACCCTAGGATTGTCTATAAAGAGGCATGTGACACCATTTTGTAATCACTTTTCAAAGAGAGAGAGAGAGAGAGAGAGAGAGAGAGAGAGAGAGAGAGAGAGAGAGAGAGAGAGAGAGAGAGAGAGAGAGAGAGAGAGAGAGAGAGAGAGAGAATCAGAGAGAGAGAGAGAGAGAGAGAGAATCTCCTTCTTCCATTCTTGCTTTTGTGTGAATCCCTCCTATTTTTCTTGTGTGTGATTGTTGTGGATGATGAATGCTTGTTTTGTTGTTGTTAATCATGTTATCGCAATCAAGAATGATCAGTAGCACTTGCTTTCATCCATAGTTTCTAAAACTAATCCACAAAATCCACACTCAAGCAAAATAGATGTTAGAAATCCCTTTCGAGAGATCATTAGGATCCGATAGGTAGTTTCCCTTTCCATTGTTCACCTCCCTTGAGAAGATCAACCTCAAGAGGAGAAGATCTAGAGCCAAAGATGCCTAAATAAGCCAAGAAACCAAGATCCAAGGCAAGGATCAAAACAAAACAAAAGAAACTCCAAAAAGAGAAGAAAAAAAGAATGAATCACACTCCCAAGTCTAAGCCATTCCACTCTTAGATCCAAGCTTGACACCCTTAGTTGGCTTAGATCTCCATCTCTACTATGTAGTTTAATCCCCTCCCCTTTGGATCGAAGCCCGTTACTACACACGATACTCGCCCAGTTGGAGATCCAAACATGTTCTTGGCCCTCTTGATCTCACTGATTAGGGAGGCACAAAAAGGTTCCAACATTTTTTTGGCGCCATTGTCGGGGAGACTGTAAGAGTCGCCTCCTCAATATCCTACTTACAAGACAGAACAATAAAGAATACACTATTGGAGAAACCACCCAACCAAGTAGAAGCCACCAATCAATCTCTAAAAGCTTCACCCCCAAGCCAAAGAATAGGAAGCATGAGAGTAGAGAGAGATCCTGGCAATGAATCAACCAAATGATGATGTAGTAGGGCAAGTTTGGCCTCTTTATATAAGGCTTAGAACCACCTGTGCATATAGCAATGCAAGGTCCCAACTCCCCTATACATAGATTCATCTAGAATAGAGTCTCTATGCATGGATTCTCTATTCATAGAATTGCTATTGATACTCTACACATGCATATATGGTCCCAAACCTTGTACTAACTCCGATTAGTGTGTTTGAGCCTCACAAGGTTATTAATTACTTGTGGGTCACATCCAATATGATGTGGCATAACTAATAAGCTTGATTCGTCAATCATAACTCACTGAAATCCAAAATCATACCTAATCATTACAGGATAATGGAGTACATGTCCAACATAAGTCAGGAAAAGTTAGAATCATTCCAAAATATTTTCCCACAAGAAAATACTGGATTTTAAGAATACTCTTCAAACTGGATTCTTTAACAGAAGTGCTAGATTTTCAAGTTCTATATGCCATAGGTAATTAAAGACAAAAAGCATACCAAAATGATAATGACAATCATTTTCAACCAGAAAAATTTTAGATTACCATCTAGAATCAGATACCCAAAGTTTTGTTGAATATAAATTTAGGTGTTATTCTTGGAATCATTATGATCTGTTATCCAATTGAGCTCCCTGGAATACAATTAGTACTAATTGGAGTCTATTCCTTAACTAAGAAATACTCTATACTAAGAATATTGTATATCCAATGCACATAATTTTCACTTATAAATCCAAATGATTCACAAATCATGTGTCTTACAAGCAATACAATTCAAAACAGACAGTTTTAGCAATTAACTTCATCCAAGAGTAATCAACTACTCAAATTAATTGTCAATGATTAAAAAATCTTGATGTATAGGTGTTGAATTCAATGATATTAGTATAACACCACATTTAGATCCTTATCCAAATCATCTATAAGTGAAGCCATAAATCTTCCACAGAAAGATCCGTTAACTTTGCAAGTATTTGTCTCAACTTGATCATATGTTTATATTCACTGACTAGGTTAAGTGCACCAAATAACCCTAGTAACCGGGAAGTAGATTCATACAATATTAATCGTGCATAAATGTGAATAATCTCACTATGACCCAGTACATAAACACATTTTTATTTGGCAGATTTCTCCAAAATCTACATATGTTACTCACATATCTCATTGAAAATCTTGTAACTTAGCTACAAAAGAATTTCTATTTCTCATGAGTAAATAACACATCTGGAAAATCTCTAAAATGAATAACATTCACTCTCAGCAATTTTTCAATCCAATTTACCACTAATAGCATAATTTCTTCCACTCAATCAACCTCTCCCTGATCCTAGTACTCAATCTAAGATTAGGTTGATCTAATACAGACACTCCAAACTCAAATTTTGGTCAAACTTACTCTTATTCCAATCAAAATGGAGTTAGTAACTTTTGACCTTTCACTATACTACTTATAAATAATGATTCAAATTTCAAACCAGTTCTAGTACCAAATTGTCCCACACAATCTCTAGAGAATTTTTCTTATTCAGAAAGTTCCAATTTGGTATCTTACTTTGAATCTATCCAAAATTACTTTCAGAAACATATCATTTCTATATCGCAGCTGATTCTCTTCCAAAATTATGCAACCACCAATAGATCCTCAGATAGAATTTTATCCCATCACTTCACCCCTTCTTTTAAAGAAATTATCAGTGTCTATAAAAGTTAACTGGAAAGATAATATATGAAAATATCTAAATCCAATGAAAAAGTCAATAATAAGTGCTATCCACAAAAGATTCACTCTATTACAAACAAGACTTTACCTTCAAGTGTTTTCAACCCGAGTGACAATACTATTATTTTTCTGAAATCCATTTATGCAAAAGAGATATCTAGGTTTTAGGAAATCGAAACACGATCACCTTAGAATTTATCTGTTTAGGTGATATAAACTTCCTTCTCTGTTGCCTTTAGCAACCAGGTTATCAAAATCTTCCTTGAACAGTTTACAAGAGTTCTTCGTGCAGGTTACTAACATGCCTGTATCGACTATCTTAGCTACAGATAGAAGATCTTTATCAAGAGTAGGGACATAGAGAACTTCCTCCAGTTTCTTGTCACCCTGATTCATGTCTAGCCATAATACACTAGTTCCATCAACCACGTGTTTAGAATCATCTCCAAGTATAATGAATCTCAAATAGTTCATCTTCTTGTACTCTGACAAAATTTGTTTCGAGGAAACAAAATGTGAGGTGGCTCTCGAATCAAGTACTACCTCTTGAATTGAATTAGATGAACAACATAGATCAGCACTAACATAAGCTGCTGAGTTCCTTGTTGTCCTGTCTTCTGCTGCTCTTGAGCATTCTGCTTTGTCTTCGACATAGTTTGAATATGAAGGTTCGCTTCGATTCTGCTCTCTCTTTTTTTTGGGATTGATAACAGTCTACTGCTGCATGACCCCATTTATGACAATGAATGCATTCAATCTTTGAATTTAACCAACACTTTTTTTTTGTGTGACTTGATCTTCTGCATCTGTTGCAGATTTTCTTATCACCAGAATTCTTCTGTTGTTTTTCAGATTGTTGTCCATTTGTCTGACTCATTCTTCTTATACGGCTCCCTCTTAAACTTAGGCTTCTTAGAAGATTTATTCTTCTGAGTAAATAGAGCATTTTTGAAATTACCATTATCGTCATAGCGTTCATGAGCTTCTACTTCCTCCTTAACTCCGTCTATTGCCTTTTGAAGTGTCATTGTCGCATCTTTCACCAGTAAGGTTCGAGTTGTGTGGAATGACCTGGGTAGGGCTCGAAGAAAATAACTAAGCTACTTTTCTTTAGAAATTGTATTTTCTGTACCGGAATTCTGCAAGGAAATAAAACAGATCTTTAATCTTTCGCACGAATGTATTCAGGTCTTTGCATCCAACTGTAGTAAGTTAATTGGTCTTCCAATAATATGATCTGATTACGAGATCGAGTCTCATTCTTGGTTTGCAATTCTTCCCATAAATCCTTTGCGTTCAAAATTGATGTAAGATCTAGCATTATATTGTCATGTACTAAAGACACAATAATTGCTATAGCTTTGTTATTTTTAAACTCCATTCTCGAAGTTCTTTGCCAGGAGTAGCTACTGGCTTTTCCTCAATTGGTTCTACCCATTGCCATAGACCTTCGCCCTTCAACAAGAGTGAAGTCTTTAATTTCCAAATCAAGTAGTTTGACCCTTTTCGGATCTAAGATCGTAGTGATCTCAGCTTGGATATTGATGATCGACGACATCTTCTAATTCTGAATAATCTCTAGATAGCGGCTTGCTGATGGATGTATGAGGAATGCTGAGAGGGGTACGAAGATACCAATGTATCGACTCTGATTTGTTCTGATATTACTATGTCAGCTTTAACCTGTATATTCTGACACCACTATATCAGATTTAATTCCGTATGCTCTGATACCACTATAGGAAAAAATAGTAATTATTCTTCCACGGAGAACACGATGCAAGTTTGAATAAATCAAACTAATATTAGTGTCTTCAATCGGGATTGTATCTGATCTATGTACTAATAGAACAATATTAGTTTTGATTGAATATGCATGCAAAATTATATGCGGAAGTAAGAGACATCTTTAGGCAATTTAGACAATAAAAATCTATTGATCAAAAAATGAATTTTATAACTCTGAATCTAAATCATCAATATACATCTCTTGCTATCTTATCTCATTGTTGTGTCTCTGATTGAGTGAGTTTTTACGACGAGTAGTGCACATGTATTTATATTGCTATAGGATAGGTCTTTTGGCCTTTCATTTATAGGTCTTTGGCCTTTCAATGTTGTAACAGTAGATATCTAACCGTTTACGACGGTTGATATTCAAATAGACGCTTTGTTTCTAGGGTCGAATAAATTGTGTTTGCAAATTATTCTCGACAGTCTATCTCTTCGTCTCAGCTTCGTGTTTCGTGAATTGTTCGTGACACTTGTCTCTTCGCGACATTTTCATCTTTCACGAATTGTTCATGACAGATGACAATTCTTGAGCTGGAAAAAGAAATCTAGAAAACTTTCGCGAACTATTTGAGATAGTTTCATGACAGTTGAGCTTGAAGCATAGTCCAGAAGATTTTGCGAATTGTTCACGACAATTTCGCAACATCTGAGGTTTGAACAAGAAACAGAATATTTTGTGACACGATTCTGTTCGTGAATCTATCGAGCTTCAACAAGAAAGCCACGAGCTTGTACATGTAACTGTTTTGCGAATCTTTCGAGTTGACTGTAAGACAAAGTTTGAAAATCCTTCGAGGTTGATCATGAATAAAAACGTTTTGAGTTTGCATTTGTTTCTTATCCTTTGTCAAGTAAATTGCACACCTTGTTAGTAGAATCAAGATCTGTTTGATCAGTTGTTCTACACTAAGGCAAGCTCCTCCTTGCACATGACCTCCATGGAATTTGAGTTGATGTGGCCAAGTCTTTTGAGCCATAGAACATGGTTGGATAGTTTGGTCTCCTCGGCTAGCATCACAACATTAGCATCCACATAGGCATCTAGCTTGAACGATCTTCCAAGCCTTATGCGTCTACTAACAATGATCTTGCCATCCTTCTCGATGTTACATATATTTGTGTTGAACTCCACAATAAAACCATTGTCAGCACTAAGCAAGTTCTTAGTGATACTAGGAATGTAAAGTACTCCATCAATCTTGATCTTCCTTGAAGATCCCAAGCATAAAGGTATGGATCCTATGCCTTCTACCTTACAAGCATAATCATTTGCTGTAAAATTTGACTTGATAGGTCCATCATAGGTAGATAAGGTTGAAAAATACTCCCTCTTACTTTCTAGCATGAAATGAGGCTCATTTCTTGGAATGGCTTTGATACCATGTGAAAATGCAGCAAAATAAACCCATTTGGTCCTATAAATGATGGAGAAACCACCTACTTAAGATCCAAACAAGATCTAGAAGCTAGATTACAAATCAATGCATTGATTCCTAGCTTATCTTGGCTTGAACTCCATGAATTAGCTCCAAAATTCTTCACACGTGTGAATGTATGGCCTACTGTTGCCTGTGTACAGTACCCACAACTCCAATCTCATTCAATGACCATAAAAAATCATATGCCAATAGCATTCATCAATTAAATCATAGACTCTTCTATGTATTCATCACAACCTAACCCTAATATCTAACCTAAAGATCCATTTGATCCACCCTATTTAGGTTCAATACCTCGAGATCCAAAAACAATGAAAAAATTGCTATCTTAAGCTCCTATTTTGTCTCATTCCAAAGGTACTATTCCAAAGCTAGGGTAATGATTTGACTTAGAATAAGGCATTTTATGCTTTTGGCATGTATGACATCTCACATCATAGCCTCCAAAGTCATTAACAAGTGGAATTTATGAAGAACTAGCTTGTGTAAATTTAACACAAGGATTGCGCTAAGACCAAAAATGTTGCCTATTTAAGTTACTCATATTTTCTTAGGATTTGGAAGAGAGATTTTGGTTTGGTGAAGATTCCTAAAAAATCACGAATGACAGCTTGTTCGACATCAAACTCTGCCAAACAACTAGCAAAGACCAATGATGAGAAAGGTAAAAATTAATTAACTTTTAGTACTTTAAAAACGTTTTGGTTGATGAAGCTTCATTTAAGTGTGGTGTTAAAAAACACCTTTAAAAAAACATGAAACTATTCTTCGAAGACTTCATCATTTTCAATGATCAATCGTTGTTTTGCCTTCAGTACAGCCACCTTAGGAATCTTAATACTTTTTATTTGATGGGGATCTTTTTGAGGTTTCCAGCTCCAGACTATCCTTGAAACATTTTTCCATCTCTCGGGATCATTAAGGTTCACTTTCCATTGCTTACTCCAACAATCTCGATAGCATTTCTTTTCTGACATGTTTCCTTTAGAACATGGGGCCCACCATTGCACCAATATTTTCATGTAGTTATTGGATCTCTTTTCTGTTTCAACTTGTGATAATGTGACAGCTAACCAAATAGGATACACATCATCTTCTTCATTGCCATTTTCGTCACCCGATGGTGGTCAAATCATAACAAAATTCCCTTTATGAACATCTACTTGAGGCCTAAACGCTTCCATTGGTCTCCCATATGCTGGTCCGCAATAATGTCCTTGTTTTTCTATTTCATTAGCATCTGAATTTGCATCATTTTCAAGAATAGTAGAATCTCTCCAACGAGTATTCAGCCAAAAACCATCTTGTAACTCCTCGTATTGTTTGCTCTATGTATTCATAAGAGCGCGAATTTGTCTCCAGTAGGTAATCACAGGTGTGATGAACATCGTAAATTCAGGTGGGTTCAATGGATTTTGAAGATGTCCCTCCCAGTATTTCAAGTACCTATGAATTCCGCCATTGATTATGTCTCTATCTTTGAGAAAAGAAAACAATGGTAGTGCTTTAGGACTTCCAATTGACAGAAGAGAACGCCCATTTTCATCAACCTTCCATATTTGAATGCCTTCCCGAGGAATCCACTCATTTGCATTTGGATGCATCATGTACTGCATGATTGGAATGCCATCTTTCACAAAGAAACGAAATTGCCATGGCTTTGAGTGGCCCACAAGTCTTTGTTCTTTATCACAAAGAAAACCTTCAATAAATGACTTGAAATTAGGCACTTCTTGCACCAAATAAGGCACTGGATGTTTTTTTGTGCAATTTCAAAAGCACTCCATTAAATGTGGCAATGTGAAGACACATTTTGTTCTTACACATTGAGAAAAATTTCCAAGATATATTGAGAGAGGTCAATGATACGCTAAAGAATATGGGCTTCAAATCCATATCGCCTTCTACATTTAGCTGATATTGGAGGACACGTTATAAGCATGTGAGTTTGTGACAAACTAGCACATTCTCTAAATGTGACACTTGCACAAATATTAAGCTGCAACTCGAATCTACCAAGGTGGAGACTGAGAGAAATAAATTATTCAAAGAAAGAAAGAGACACATGCTTGAACAAATGACTTGCAGAAACTTGTACTATGCGTGGAGATTGAAGTCAGAAAGAGAACATGTGCATGATTCATGACAAAATGGATCAAAATAAGACAAGTCTTCCACGAATACAACCAACTCCCAAGTCCTTGAATAGAATTTTTCAATTACCTGTGTCACTCACTGGTATGCTAACACACGGCCATGGAGGTAACGCTTATGGTCATTTTGCTACAAGCTTTTGGCCAAGTGGTCCAAATTTCACAATTGGTTCAATTGTGAAATGTTTAAGAAACTTAGAAATTCAAAATGAAGATAAAATATGAGATCTCAATGCAAATGTTGTTATGGATCAACCTTTTTTTGAGGGACTCCTTTCTAAAAAGTGCTTAGATGTGCATCATTCTTTGAAAGTCACCACAAATAAAAACAATCCACCGAGCAATAGTAGTAGCATTGCTAGTTTGACAAGCAACACAAGCAACAATGTTCAATTCAAACGTTTGCCTAGAAATCTTCTTCTACAACTAGACAATTGTGGTGGTGAAAATAAAAACAGATATGTTTTTGCTTTCCTCTCTTTGCTCACGACAGTAGGGGTATTCTAGATGGTGCAGCTGGGATTTTTTTATGGTGGGTGACACTCATGAAGATGTGGACGACATTTCTGCATCGTGAATCTTGTCACGACTCATAAGTTGACAACATTGTTGCTTGCAACAATCTATGGATGCCACTTTTTGAAATGCTTCCAATGAGCACTTGGCTTCTCTCTTTTTCCCACTTGAACAACTTGAAGTTTTTGTTTTTCTATGAATTATGTTATATGGCCTTTTTTTCCGTCAAGTGACGTTTCTCCGACCATTAGAAAGGTAGCGTTTAACTCTTCACCACTATGCTCATCATCATTTAAGAAGTCGAATTTTGTTGTTTCTGAACCCCTCAATCTTGATCCATTCATTAAAGTGACTTGATCAATTGGCCATGTTAGCAAGTCTGACTTCTCATTCATTGTGCTAATATCAGCATGCCCATACCATTTTGTTATAGTAATTCCCACGTGGTCGTCACCAAGTTCCTCAAAGTCAATTGCCTCATACGAGAATACAAGCAAAATGTACCCTTCTCCTAGGGCAATTTCACAACCTGCATTGAAGACTTTTACCTTCTTGTCAATCCAATCTTGACATGTAAGTTTTTTTGCCTCGTTTTGAATCAATGCTTCTTCAATGATCTCCTCACTTGGATCTTCAATAGCATCGTCATCCACGTTGGCATTTGTTTGTACTCTCGTCGAGTTGTTCAATGTGTCATTATCTTTGACTTTCACATCTTGCATACGCCAAATCACAAAACTGCCAATTGCTTCATCCAAAGTATCGGCATCCATTGTAGGAACAGGCAATAACTTTCCTTTTTGAGTGGCTGCATGAACAATGATTGAGCATCTTCCGATACCAATATGTTTTCCATGACAAGTTGCATTTGGATCCAATGAAAATATCTCACCAAATCCACATTCTTTCGTGTTTATTGTAAGCACCACTAATGTTCCCACTTTTAAGTTATATACAAAAGTAAAGACATTCTCTTATTAGAAATTTTCATTAAATAACAATTTGAGCATGCCAACATCTATCACTAAATTTTCATAGTTGAAGATTCAATTACAACTACAACATTCATGATCTAGGTTCGCAAAGATAATTTTTTTATGGGGCAAGATAGTGAAATTTTTCAATAGAACTCATTCTGTCATATTTATTGTAAGCACCACTACTATTTCCAATTCCAAATTATAATCAACTTTTTGTACAAGCATAGACGTTCTCTTAGAACAAATTTCTATAGTACATTAGTTGAGCATGTCATCCTCTAGCACTAAAATTTCATAATTGAAGATTTATTTACAATTACTTTTTTTTTTTACGAACTAGGTTTGCCAAAATATCATTTTTATTGAACCACGATAGTGTTATTCTTTAGTAGTAAAAATCAATTCAATGAACCTAGTTTATCAAAATATGTAGTCATCATAGATTTATGTAAACCCAAGTTAAGTTAGAAAAAAGTTTACAAAGGCAAGATTCTTTTAATCAATCCTAATTCACTAATAACATGAAAAGAGATTCAATCATCAAAAGAAAACATCATAAGACTTTTGGATGTGCAGGAAAATTGGGGACATTGTTAATAATTTCATATTTTTTAATGAATATTTGTTACCTTTGATGAAAATAAGTTGGTCCTTGTTGACTCGTCTACATATGCATTGAGTGCCCAGGTAGCGAAGTAGATGAACATGATTAGGATGAATCAAAGAAATGATTTTATATTGTGTTGGATTTAATGAGGCTTGAAAATTGAGAGTTTATGCTTAGAAGTAGGGAGATACAAAAGTTAGTCTTCGAGAATCAAGATTTTTTTGTACTCAGCTTGATGAACTTAGTTCATCAAAATATCTCATTGTTTAGGGTTTAGTATGTTTCACACCAAAGCTTTGGTAAGAGAGTTTTTAAAAGCAAGATAGGCCCCTTTTAGTAGTATTCAAAATTTAAAGCTATTTTTTACCAGGAAACCTCTAATATATGTTATGAGCATCTTACACATTCTTGTAGACTGAATAAATAAACTAACTCAAAGAAACTAAGTGGCTTATTAATTCATGCAATCTTGAAACTAATGTACTGTACAATCATTGCATACCTTGCTCTGCTTCCATCTGAAGTAATGGCTGGTAACAACTTGATGTAGAATATTTGGACAATGATACAACGATTTTAATCTAGTCTAAAGAAAGGTCATAATTTGTTTTGGTATTTCTTGCATCCAATCCTGAACACAAAAAATGACACATGGTAATGTTTCTCTAATTCTGAAATTAAAAAAGAGGGCTTTAAAGAGGCAAACAAGATTTTACATACATTCATCATCGATTCTTGAACATAAATTTACTTTTGAGTATCATAACCATTTGCTACCAAAAAGATGATCATTACACTGATAGACATTCTTGATTGAGAAAATTCTAAGAAGTCAA